>CM060886.1:143430651-144030651 GCA_030762935.1 Hymenopus coronatus | reverse complement strand
ATGTTTGTGTGTATATGTGTGTATGTATGTATGTGTGTATGTGTGTATATGTTTATGTGTGTATGTGTATATATGTGTATGTGTGTATATGTATGTATGTGTATATGTGTGTATGTGTGTATATGTGTATATATGTGTATGTGTGTATGTATGTGTGTATATGTGTGTATGTGTATATATGTGTATGTGTGTATGTATGTGTGTATATGTATGTATGTGTGTGTATGTGTGTATGTGTGTATATGTGTATGTGTGTATGTATGTGTATTATGTATGTGTGTATTTGTGTGTATATGTATGTATTATATATGTGTATATGTATGTATTATATATGTGTATATGTATGTATTATGTGTGTATGTGTGTGTATATGTGTGTATTTGTGTGTATATGTGTGTATTTGTGTGTATATGTATGTATTATATATGTATGTATTATATATGTGTATGTATGTATATGTGAGTATGTGTGTGTATATGTGTGTATTATGTATGTGTGTATTTGTGTGTATATGTATGTATTATATATGTATTATATATGTGTATGTATGTATGTATATGTGAGTATGTGTGTGTATATGTGTGTATTATGTATGTGTGTATTTGTGTGTATATGTATGTATTATATATGTGTGTATATGTATGTGTATGTGTGGGGGGGGGGCAGCATAGCTCAAAAACGAGAAGTCCCTAAATACTAAACTTGCTATTTAAGATAACTATCTTCCAAAGTTGGGAAACAGAAGATTTTCAAGAAAATGCTCCACCCTCAACTACTTACATGGAGACATTTTCGAAAATGTTGATTTTCTCAACGTTGGCTCTAACGATAGCGATACAAATATAACGTATTTACATGGTAAAACTTACTTAAGAAATATGAAGAGCACGTTAAAACACAATATTGATTTTCGTGGAGTTGAACCGTTTTTAGATATTTCTTGTTATTGGTTTCAGTACTTATACTTTTCTGAAGCGGGAGTTTGTGAACTCCTGGCAACTTCCATCCATAGCAACCGGCTTTTAAAGCTTTGACTATCGCTTTAGCCTATGGTACTGCCGTATTTCCCTTCTACTTACAAGGAAGCAAGAGATTAGACTATTTCTGCTATTTTTTTGGATTGGCATGAACTAAATAGAAGAATAAACCTTTTAAAGACAGTTTGTTGCAGAGATGTAGAGAAGGTCATATGAATAGAACACATAAGATTTTTTTTTACTTTGTTTTATTATGGAGATCTCAACACATGTTCCCGGTGAAATCTCGACATTTTGTTTTTGGGCGGGACAGAATACTTTCCCTTCTTCCTTCACGTAGTAGAGAAAGTAAAAATCTGATATGTTCCATTCACATGACTTTCTCTACATCGCATCAGCAAATTATTTTTAAACAGCTTATACTTCCATCTACTTCATCCTAAATAAGATACACTTTAGCAGACATTACCTGCTTCCTTGTAAGTAGGAGTGAAATAAGGGAATACACCAGGCTAAAGCGATGGTCAAATCTTTTAATAGCTGGTTGCCATGAGGTTGAAATCCGTTTCTATGAATGGCCAGGATTTAACAAATTTCCGAGTGAGAAAAGTTTAAGTATTCTAAATCTGAAACAATTAACAGGAAATATCTCAGAAATTGTCAACTCTACGATAAAAAATCTATGTGACATAAATTGTGTGTTTTAACGAGATCTACATTTTCTGTGTTGTAAAATTTTGTCTATCTCTTACGGTTCAGCAGTTACGCAAAATTCAACAAAATTCATGCAGAATAATGAGGTCTTCAGAGGCTATTCCCAGAAAATGTAATATACATTTTAACTGCCATGTAAATATCTTTAATATATTGTATTTTAATCAAAATCGTTAGAGCAATTTTTGAGAAAATCAACATTTTCGAAATTTTTTCCATGTAAAGGGTAGTTATGGCACGCGGATTTTCTCAAAATCTTCGTGTCACATCCTTGGGAGATGTCAAACTTAAATACCAAGTTCGGTATTTTACTGACTTTTACATTTTTGAGTTATCGTGTTCACAGACACACTGGCACACATACACACACGAACCTTGTTCCCTAAAACGTATATTTCCAGTGAAATTTCGGTATCGAATTTTTGGGTGGAATGCAATACCTTTTCGATACACAATGTACGTAGAACGTGTAGAGAAAGTAGCAATATTGGCTTGCTGGTTTGGAAACAAGGCGTTTCTCTGAAATGCGTGTTTTAACAAGACGTACACGTTTTGTGGTAAGATGTTTTCATCTCTTATGTTTTATGAGTTGTACAGAAGTCATTGCGAATGAATAGGACTCTCAAGATATTTATGCGCACTTCATTTGTCATAGTAAAACCTTAAACGATATTTTCAAAAATGTTCCGTAATTTGGTGTGGATTTTTTTGCAAATCTTCTGTCGTATTTGTGGTAAACGCAGAAATTAACTTCTATAACGTTTTTGAGCGTATTTATTATTTTTTTTTTTTTTTGGCTAAGGGAATCTCAACACATATTCCTGGTGAAATCTCGACATCGCATTTTTGGCTGCAAATGAATGCTTCCTCTTCTTACTCAACGTGGTAGAGAAATTAAAAAGTGAAATAATATTGTTCTATTTCTTCAGAAAGTTGAAAGGTCAATATTTCTGAAATATGTTTTCAATAAAAAGTAACTTATCGTAAATTAGATATCTAAAGCAATACAGAATATTTTGTGTATTTGACGTTTTCTAATTCTGCCGTTTGATGGCGCTGACAAAGGAAAATAAAGTTCTCACTCGCAACATTTGACCCACTCTCACTACAAAAAGCACCTTGACCTGCTCTAACAGGTGCATCGATCTTGTGCCTGTTACGTCATTGATACCAGTCATCACTCCATTTGTAGCTTTCTGACTCATTGTCCTTCACTTCTCAATTGGCTTTCCAAGCTGTAAAACTCCTGCAGTTCAGTCAAATTTAAATTTTGGATTCATAGTTAAATGTTTTTGTGTAGTTATAAAAATTGGAATTTCTCCTTCGATTTGATGTGCATTTTATCATAAGTAATATAACGAGAGGTGCAACTTTTATCCAGAGAAAAGTTGTAGCTCGAGTTGTATTTAATAAGACAATTTGGTGAATAAAATAACAATGATGAGCCTATATGGACACGAAGAACAATATTCCTAAAATCGCATTTGTCTCGACGTATATTTGCACCGAAATCACTGCAACTTGATGTCTATATCATAAATCATGTCCTCGTTGCTTACAGAATTCGTTGACCTGGCAAAACACGCTCTCTCTGTTGTTTTTAGTATTCTGCGGCTTTGAGTTTTCAATTACTATATCTATTTCAGCGATAGACATTTCCCCAAAACGTTTTGGAACTTCCGCCATTATTTACAAGAATATCACTGCACACTGATACTATTATTATGAGAGGGAAAACAAATGCATGAGAACGTGGGTGTGATAAACGATCAAAATGCAGAGATTGGTTGCCTCCTACGATCACGTGTCATGAACGAAATAGTTCTGTTAAGCACAATAGCATATTGCGTACTAAGAACTGTAAGTTACTTATCAGATCGAGACTGCGGGCCTCCGAGATCTGAAATGTAACTTACAGTTCGTGGTTAGGCAATTACTTTTTGAAATACTTGAAAACGCTGTAAAGAAAAACAACAATAAACTGCTTTTCAATATTGTATTGAACATTAAGAAAATATGAATTCTCGCTGTGAACAAATGAAAGGCTACATTTAAATTATATGGACAAAGCCTTCCTATACTCTCTTTTGTTAATGTATTTTACAATAGATTCTTTATTTGAAGAAACGCATGTCTTGAGTGTTACGTCATTTCCTAATTGTACTGTAAGTATTAATGACCTCTCAACTCTTACAGTGCTTGTTGCCATGGCAATTAATAAATCAATTGTAAATTTAGCTTACGTTACCAAAAATGTGTTCAGAATGACTAGCTTATATCAAGAATTTCAGAAACATATTTTGTAATTTTAATCCAGCAGCATTTTCAAGAAAAATCTGATGTTTCACTCACGTAACTTTCTCTACTTATTCTGAAATAAGCTTTCCTTACAAAAGATTGTTATCGAGGGGAAGTGATGTTATTGTTTGCAAGTAGAAGGAAAAGAAGTGAATACGCTAGACTATAATACCGGTCGCTCAGCTCCCGAAGCAACAAACTAATAGTTTGCATTACAAGAACTATCTGGGAAATGTCAATTTTACATTCAAAAAATCAGATGCGTTTCATTCGAAACAAGTTGCATGTAAAAACTAGTTGGGGTTTGGGGGACTTTCTTGGACATTTTCGTGTCGCATGCAATTTTTTAAATTTAAATACCAAGCTTTTCGTTTTTGAGCTATACTGTCCACACGCACACACGTGGTCACTTTTTATAAACAGGCTTTTTTCGATTTAGGGAGTCTCGAAACATGTATTTTCTGTGAAATATTGGTATCGAATATTTGGATCGAGTACAATACCATCTGTATATACTATGTACATAGAGACAATAGAAGTTTATATGACCTAAATTGTGTGTTTTAAGCAGATCTACTTTTCTGTTAGAGTTTACCAGTTTCCAGAATGAGGCATTTCATACTATTACCAGGAAACTAGTTATGAGACATTCGCAGTCGGCTTACTCTCTCCGCAAGGAGGACTCGCTAGCATTGGGGCACGAAACCACAGAACGGAGAATCTGGCCCTAGCGTCAGCAAGTGCACGATATGAAATAAAAGCGGAATGGATGATAGGAAAACTGATATGGAACCATTGGTGGAATGAGTGGCGGGAAAACCGGAGGATCCGGAGAAAACCCGCTTAGAACGCCGCTTCGTGCAAGTAAGTATTTTAAACCTGAAATATCTCGAAAACAGCCAACTCCACGAAAAAAATGTATACGGCAGAAATTCTGTGTTTTATTGAAATCTACAATTTAGTGTAGTAAGTTTTTATCTATCTCTTACGGTTTACTAGTTACGCAAAATGTAATAAAAATCATCCAGAATGAAGAGGTCTTCAGAAACTGTTCCTAGAAAGTTCAAGATATACATTTTATTTGTCATATAAATATCTTAAACATATAACATTTTAATCAAAATCGTTAGAGCAATTTTTGAGAAACTCAAAATTTTCGAAATTTTTTTCCATGTAAAGTGTAGTTTAGGGGGGGGGGGATCTTCTTGTCGCATCCTTGGAAGACTGAGCATATCTATCAAGTTTGGTATTTAACCGACTTTTCGTTTTCGAGCTCTGCTGTCCACAGACACACGCACACTTTTACTTTCTCTACACGTACTAGGTACATAGTGTATAGAGAAGGTATTGCACTCCACTCAAAAAATTCGATGCCGAGATTTCACCGGAAATATATGTTTTAGGGTCCCCTGTATCCAAAAAAAGCATTTTCAGAAAAAGCTCCGTGTGTGTGTGTGTGAGTGTGTCTCTGTGGGCAGCATAGCTCAAAAACGAAAAGATGGTTAAATGCCATACTTGGTATTTAAGTTTGTTACCTTCCAAGCATGCGACACGAAGATTTTCAAGAAAATTCCCACACCCCAAACCACCCTTTACATGGAACTTTTTTTCGAAAATTTTGATTTTCTCAAAAATGGCTCTAACGATTTTATTACAATATCGTATATTAAAGAGGTTAACCTGACAAATAAAATGTATATTTTGAATTTTCTGGGAATAGCCTCTGAAGACTACTTTATTCTGGATGAGCTTTACGGAATTTTGCATAAGTTAAGAGACAAACGCTAAATTAACAGAAAATGTAAAGCACGTTAAAACAGACAATTTATATTACATACATTTTTTTCGTAGGGTTTATCGTTTTTGAGATATTCCTTGTTATTGGTTTCAGCTTTAAAATACTTTACTTTTCTCATACAGGAATTTGTCAACTCCTGTCCATACAAACAAAGGAACTTCAGTCACATAGCAACCAGCTTTTGACTATCACTTTAATCTATAGTACTCCCTTATTTCGCTTCTACTTACAATGAAGCAATTAATAAGACTATTTCTGCTATTTTTTTTTCTCGATTAGCATGAAGTAAATAGAAGGATAAGCTTTTTAATAATAATTTGTTGCAGAGAAAGGCATGTGAATGGAACACATCAGATGTTTTTATTAAATGTATAAAATCTTACATTAATTAAAATAAAAAAGTAAGTGTCAGAAGAATAAGAATTGTTCTGGGTTCTTGTCAGTGTTGGGTTCGTACGGACACCGCATGCCATGTAGGGTTAAGATTATACACATCCTGAATCGTAACTTACAGGGCTTGGTCACGACAGTGTTGATGTCATAAGAAACGTCACGAAATAATTGATAGTTCAGCCAGTGATGTTTCAAGGCGCAACTCTCCCGCTCCCCTACACACTGTTGCATTTCCTGTACGTAGAAGTTAAAAAACACATCTAAATAAATTAAGATAGCAAAAAAAATCTGGTAAATAGCACGTTAATTACTTGCTCGAATAGCTGCAGAATAAAAACTTTCAACATAAAACATGATTTTTGTATTTCATGGTAATCGAGATAAACATTGGCATGTATGTGATATTCTGCAGTAGCGGAAACTTTGTTCCCGAAACCAAAGAAGCGCATGGGGCCAACGGTTTTCTTCACTGTATTGTCGGGGATCCACTTCAATGGAGGGAAAACATCCCTTAAAGTGGCGTCGGGAAGGTAATATCGCAATGTTTGGGACGCGCGGGTGTCATACTGGTTTAATTCTTACAAAGAGTTAACTGCGCAAAGTAACCAGGAGGAAATGGCCTGGACTCCTCGAGGGTATCGTTTTTCTTCATGACAACTTTATACATAAAGCACTTTCACTGAGCCCTTCAGCCCGAATCTTCCACATTTTTCCTCACTTGAATGAACACCCAAGAGGCCGACGACTCGCTTCTGGATGGCTGAAAACGCAGGAACAGGGGAATATTAAAAATCATTCCACGAAGCAACAACTGATATGGAGATGTATAGAAAAATTGTATGTAGAATCAGATGGCTGTACGAAATAAAATTTACTCGTATCACTGCGGGCTTTGTAAGCTTACTTTCTGGACATCCCTCGTATGTACGTTAAGCTAGAGAAAGTAAAAACTTATACACTTCTTGTTACTCAGGTATTACTTTAATACATCTATGCATTTCGTTGTAGGTGTCAAGAACGTTACAATGATATTCAGATACTGCATTCCAACCAAAAATTCAATGCCGAAATTTCACTGGAAATACACGTTTTAGAATCCCTGAAAAAAATAATATATATATAGATAGAGAAGGTATTGTCTTCCATCCAAAAAATCGATACAGAGATGGAAATACAATTTTAGGGTTTGCTGTATTAGAATTTGCATTTCTAGAAAAAGATGTGCGCGCAAGTGGGTGTGGATGAATATGATATCTTAAAAACGAAAAATCGCTCAAATATTTAACTTGATATTTAAGTTGATCATCTTTGAATGATGTGATAAGAAGATTTACAAACAAATCGCTCCCCCCTTTACATGAAAACATTTGGATTTTCATTAACAGCTATACCATATATTAAAGACATTTTTATGAAAACTAAAATGTATATCGCTGGAGTCCTCTTCATGCTGTACGACAAAAACTGTAGACGTCATCAAAACACACAATTTAAGCCATTTTTGTTGTAGAGCTAACCACTTCCGAGATATTGTTTGTTATTGGTTTAAACTTTGCTATTATTTGTACTTTTCTGAAATGGAAGTAGTTATTCCTATATTTTTATCCTGCCCAAGTAAAGAAAACGGAATTTGAACAGCGTCACATAGCGACCGCCTTTAGCTTATTTTCTTATTCCACTTGTAAAAGGAAATGGTATCGTAATTAAACCATTTCTGTAAATGTTTATCTAGATAAGCATAAACTAGATAGAAGAATACGCTTTTATAAGAACAGTTTGTTGTAGCATTAGTAGAGAAAGCTATGTGAATATTGCACGTCAGATGTTTACGATTTAGGAAAATCGTGAGAAACACGAGGCGATACTAAAAGTCGAAAAAGATTTATTCCTTGAAATAATACATTTCTGAGATTAGGGACTCAATTTTGCACACAGCAAAATTCAAATATATTTACTTTCTCTAGCACCTAAGTAAATCATACAATGTACATAGTAGCCAGAGAAAGTATTTTATTCCACTCAAAAATTCGATACCGATATTTCACCGGAAATATATGTTTTGAGGTCCCCTAAATCCCAAAACAATCCTTTTTAGAAAAAAGGTCTATGTGGATGCTCAAAAACGAAAAGGTCGTTCAATACTAACTTTGGTATTTATGTTTAGTATATTCCAAGGATTCGACGAGAAGAATTTCGACAAAATCCCTCCTACTACAAATGGAAACATTTGGTTTTTATTAATATACAGTTAAAGATATTTACATCATAAACAAAATGTAGTCTGTGTTCTGAACAAATGTTGATTAACTGTGAAACATACATAAAACCTGTAGATATCGTTAAAACACATAATTTATGTCCTAAACGTAGGTTTTGTAAATATTCCTTGTTATTGTTTTAAATTTTAAACTACCAACTTCTCTCAAACGGAGGGCCACCTTTCGTTTCGTCTCTAGCTGGTCAAGCAAAGCGAACCGTAGTTCAATTGTTTTACATAGTTACCAGCCTTTAAAACATTTGACCATCACTTTAGCCTAGTGTACTGCCTTATTGCCCTTCTACTTACAAAAAAAAGAAGAAATAAGAACAATTCTACTAATTTTATCTCAATTCGCATGATGTAGATAAAAGAATATTATTTTGTAAGAATAGTTTGTATGTTGAACAGGTAGAGAAAGGCATGTGAATGGAACATATCAAATGTTTAAATTTAAGCATACATATTTTTAAAACTTGGGTAAATCGCAAGAAAAACTTATATGTTTCATTCACATGACTTTCGCTGTAACAAATTATTGTTAATCAGCTTATGCTTGTATCTATTTGATGCTAATCGAGATAAACATTAGCAGAAATTGTGTTATTTCTTGCTTCCTTGTAAATCAGTGAATATGCACTATGATAGTCAACCCTTTTAAAAACTGCTTGCCATGTGCTTCAAATCCGATTCTTTGCATTGCAGTACGTTTTTGTCTATCTCTTACGGTTAACCAGTTGGGCAATATTCAGTAAATTTCATTCAGAATAAAGAGATCTTAAGAGGCTATTCCCAGAAAATTCAAGACTATAGATTTTATTTGCTATGTATATATCTTTAATATATGGCATTTTAATCAAAATCGTTAGTCATTTTTGAGAAAATCAAAATATTTTACAAATTTTCCATGTAAAGGTAGTTTGTGGTGGGGCATTTTCTTGAAATTTTTGTGTCGCATCCTTAGAAGATATTAAACCTATACACCAAGTTTGGTATCTAACGGTCTTTTCGTCTTTGAGCTATGCTGTACACACATACACACTGACCTTTTTCTAAAAAGTATTTTTTCGAACTCAGGGGACCCCAAAACATATATTTCCGGTGAAGTCTCGACATTGAATTTTTGTGTTAAATACAATTCCTTCACATATCACTTTGTACATTGCATATACGGAGCTAGAGAAAATAATGACTATTTCTTCTAAATTTATCGCACCGACGTGCATTTATTTCCTCTCCGATTATCAGCGTGCAGTGATATTCCCGTACATAATGGTGGAAGTTCCAACAGACAAATTAATTTCAGTGATGCTTTTACTAAGCCAAAATAATAAAATGTAGCAATACAAAGATATGGACATCAAGTTGCAGTGATTGCGCTGCAATATACGCCAAGACAAATGGGATTTAGGAATTTTATTTCACTGTTATTTAAGTCTTATTTAATATAACTCAAACTACAAATGTGTTGATAAAAGCTGGAGCTCTCGTCGACGATCTCAAAGAGTAGTTTTGCCCTCGCTCGACTTTGAGGAAAGTCTTGAGTCATACTTGTTTATTTCTATAGTGATGTAAAAAATGAAGATCGCTCATGAACTTTGGTCCCACGGGGGCAATGTCCTGTTGAATCAGTCTGTAAGAGGCAATCACGTAGTGCATGGGCCTGCCCAGCTAAAAATATTGGGGGTCCTTAAAAAATCAGTGTATGCCGTTTACACATTTATGATATACTTTATTTGTATAGGATAAAAATCTGATGTGTTTCATTCACATGATCTTTTCTATATCTATGTAACAAATTATTGTTAATAAGCTCATTCTTTTATTTATTTCATGCTAATCGAGAAAAATTAGCAGAAATATTCTTATTTCTTGCTTTATTGTAAGTAGAAGAGAAATAAGGGAGTACCATAGGTTAAAGTGAAAGACAAAAGCTGGTTGCTATTTGACTGAGGTTCGTTTGTTTGTATGGACACGAGTTGGCAAATTCCTGTATGGGAAAATTATGTTTTTCAAAGCTGAAACCAAAAAACAAGCAATATCTCAAAAATGATCAACTCCACGAAAAAAATGTATGTAACATAAATTGTGTGTTTTAACGTGCTCTACATTTTGTGCGTGTTAAGTTTTTGTTCATCTCTTACGGTTTAGTAGTTATGTAAAATTTATCCAGAATAAAGTAGTCTTCAGAGACTATTCCCAGAAAATTCAAGATATACACTTTATTTGTCAGGTAAATATCTTTAATATACGATATTTTAATAAAAATCGTTAGAGCCATTTTTTAGAAACTGAACATTTTCCAAAAAGTTCCATGTAAAGGGTAGTTGGGAGTGGGGGAATTTTCTTGAAAATCTTCGTGTCGTATCCTTGGGAGATACCAAATCTAATTACCAAGATTGGTTTTTAAGGGAATTTTCGTTTTTGAGCTATGCTGCCCACAGATACATACACGGACATTTTTCTAAAAATGCTTTTTTTGGATTCAGGAGGTCTCAAAACATATATTTCCAGTGAAATCTCGGTATCGAATTTTTGGGTGCATCACAATACCTTCTCTATACATACATATATAGCACGTATAGAGAAAGTAAAAATTACAAATACTTTAGCAATCAGAAAAAAATCGGATGTTTTCCATTCACATGACTTTCTCTACATCTGTGTAGAGCAGTGTTTCCCAAATGGCGGCCCGCGGGCCAAATCGTCCCGCGAGTATGTTTCATCTGGCCCGCGAATAGATATATGATTTGGATAGGAAGAGAGACTGAAAAATTCAATGCCATAGCCGGAATTTGAACGACGGCTCTCCCGATCCCTTGCCGGTTGCTCTGCCACTGAGCTACCATGGCAACGTGCCGGTATAGTACTGAATTCTCAACTGACTCGCATGTTTCCCAGTAAACCACAAGGTGTTCTCAAACTATTTTGAGATGACAACCTCAATGGCGACTCACAATGTTGGAAGTACTTTAAGTCCCAGGGTTCGTAGTAGAGCCAACTATTATGGTCAATTGGTATTGGATTGTTTTTTGTTTGTTTGTTTGCTTTTTTCACACAAACCGTGTGGAGGACAGGAGTTGGATAGGTAGAGTCAATTAAAATTCATTGTCATAGCCGGGATTTGAACCATGGATTTCCCGATATCTAGCCGGTTGCTCTGCCAATGTAGCTCAGTGGCAACTGGTGTCGGTTTTTGGAAACTCACTTCAAAGGAACATTTTCCACATCTTAGAAACTGGGCTTTAAAGCAACTACTTATATTTGTGAAACTTCCTTCTCTGATATCAAACTGCGCTTTAAAGCAACTTCCATTTGGTGGTACTTATATTTGTGAAACTGCCTTCTCTGATATCAAACTGGGCTTTAAAGCAACTTCCATTTGGTGGTACTTATATTTGTGAAACTGCCTTCTCTGATATCAAACTGGGCTTTAAAGCAACTTCCACATTTGGTGGTACTTATATTTGTGAAACTGCCTTCTCTGATATCAAACTGCGCTTTAAAGCAACTTCCACATTTGGTGGTACTTATATTTGTGAAACTGCCTTCTCTGATATCAAACTGGGCTTTAAAGCAACTTCCATTTGGTGGTACTTATATTTGTGAAACTGCCTTCTCTGATATCAAACTGGGCTTTAAAGCAACTTCCACATTTGGTGGTACTTATATTTGTGAAACTGCCTTCTCTGATATCAAACTGGGCTTTAAAGCAACTTCCACATTTGGTGGTACTTACATTTGTGAAACTTCCTTCTCTGATATCAAACTGGGCTTTAAAGCAACTTCCACATTTGGTGGTACTTATATTTGTGAAACTGCCTTCTCTGATATCAAACTGCGCTTTAAAGCAACTTCCACATTTGGTGGTACTTATATTTGTGAAACTGCCTTCTCTGATATCAAACTGCGCTTTAAAGCAACTTCCATTTGGTGGTACTTATATTTGTGAAACTGCCTTCTCTGATATCAAACTGGGCTTTAAAGCAACTTCCATTTGGTGGTACTTATATTTGTGAAACTGCCTTCTCTGATATCAAACTGGGCTTTAAAGCAACTTCCACATTTGGTGGTACTTATATTTGTGAAACTGCCTTCTCTGATATCAAACTGCGCTTTAAAGCAACTTCCACATTTGGTGGTACTTATATTTGTGAAACTGCCTTCTCTGATATCAAACTGCGCTTTAAAGCAACTTCCACATTTGGTGGTACTTATATTTGTGAAACTGCCTTCTCTGATATCAAACTGGGCTTTAAAGCAACTTCCATTTGGTGGTACTTATATTTGTGAAACTGCCTTCTCTGATATCAAACTGGGCTTTAAAGCAACTTCCACATTTGGTGGTACTTATATTTGTGAAACTGCCTTCTCTGATATCAAACTGGGCTTTAAAGCAACTTCCACATTTGGTGGTACTTACATTTGTGAAACTTCCTTCTCTGATATCAAACTGGGCTTTAAAGCAACTTCCACATTTGGTGGTACTTATATTTGTGAAACTGCCTTCTCTGATATCAAACTGCGCTTTAAAGCAACTTCCACATTTGGTGGTACTTATATTTGTGAAACTGCCTTCTCTGATATCAAACTGCGCTTTAAAGCAACTTCCATTTGGTGGTACTTATATTTGTGAAACTGCCTTCTCTGATATCAAACTGGGCTTTAAAGCAACTTCCATTTGGTGGTACTTATATTTGTGAAACTGCCTTCTCTGATATCAAACTGGGCTTTAAAGCAACTTCCACATTTGGTGGTACTTATATTTGTGAAACTGCCTTCTCTGATATCAAACTGCGCTTTAAAGCAACTTCCACATTTGGTGGTACTTATATTTGTGAAACTGCCTTCTCTGATATCAAACTGCGCTTTAAAGCAACTTCCACATTTGGTGGTACTTATATTTGTGAAACTGCCTTCTCTGATATCAAACTGGGCTTTAAAGCAACTTCCATTTGGTGGTACTTATATTTGTGAAACTGCCTTCTCTGATATCAAACTGGGCTTTAAAGCAACTTCCACATTTGGTGGTACTTATATTTGTGAAACTGCCTTCTCTGATATCAAACTGGGCTTTAAAGCAACTTCCACATTTGGTGGTACTTACATTTGTGAAACTTCCTTCTCTGATATTCAAACTGGGCTTTAAAGCAACTTCCATTTGGTGGTACTTATATTTGTGAAACTGCCTTCTCTGATATGAAATCAAAGTCCAGAAAAAGATTAACTGATGCAATGTGATCTCATATTCTTAAAATTGCTACTTCAGAACTGGAAGTGGATTTTAAATCTTTTGTAAACGATTTTACATACCTCCTTGTTCCCAGTAAAAAGCAATGCTTGTTCCTCATGTGCACGTAATAATATTACAAATAATAAGCTCTTAAGTTGCCATTGCTGTTATTATAGTTGTACTGGCCCTTATCGTATTCTGGCCCTCAGTGCATCATTAATGGGCCATCACAGGTGTAGAGAATTATTGTTAATAAGCTTTTTCATCTACTTGATGCTAATCGAGATAAACATTAACAGGAACCGTCTATTACTTAGTTCCTTAGTCATATGTTTTAAAATGTGGTTGATATGGGATTATTATTATTATTATCATTATTATTATTATTTTTTTTTTTTTTTTTTTTTTTTGTCGCTAGCATATGACAAGTTCCCGTATGAAAAAGTTTAATATTTTAGAACTGAATTTATAACAAAAAAATCTAATGTGTTCCATTCATATGACTTTTTCTGCATCTCTGCAACGAATTATTGTTAAAAAGCTTATGCTTCTATTTGCTTCATGCTAATCGAGAAAAACTTAGCAGAAATAGTCTTATTACTTGCTTCCTTGTAAGTAGAAGCAAAATAAGGGAATAGCAGTTAAAGTGATAGTCAAAAACTGGTTGCTCGTATATGACTGAAGTTCCTTTGTTTGTATGGACAGGAGTTGACAAATTCCTGTATGAGAAAAGTATGTTTTTCAAGGTTGAAACCAAAAATAAGCAATATCTAAAAAATGATCGACTCCACGAAAAAAATGCACATAATATAAATTATGTTGCAAAATTCTGCAAAATTCATCCAGAATAAGGTATTCTTCAGAGGCTATTCCCAGAAAATTTAAGATATACATTTTATTTGTCAGGTAAATATCTGTAATATATGATATTTTAATCAAAATCATTAGAGCCATTTTTGAAAAAATCAAAATTATCGACAAAATTTCCAGGTAAAGAGGAGTCGGGAGTGGGGGGATTTTCTTGAAAATCTTCGTGTCGCATCCTTGGAAGATACGAAACTTAAATACCAAGTTTAGTATTCAACGGTCTCTTCGTTTTTGAGGTATGCTGTCCACAGACCTACAGACACAGATACGCACGCGCACGGATCCAGTGAAATCCCGTTATCAAAATGTTGGGTGCAATACAATACCTTCTCTATGCACTATATACAGAATACGTGCAGAGAAAGTAAACATCATTCACAAGACTTTCTCTACTTACAAAAGATTACTCTTCTATCTACTTAACGATACAAATTAGCAGCCTACTTGTGTAGTATGGCCTCACATTAAAGAGATCCCAGGTTCGAATCTCGGTTACGTGACACGGATTATTCTGGTAGAGTTTTACATAACGGTTAAACCGTAAGGGGTAGACAAAAACTCGATATCATATATGTTTTTCCTGTACAGTTGACTATTTCTGACAATTTCCTTATTATTGGTTTAACTTTTCTGAAACGTAACGAATGTCAATTGTTTGCCATTGCCTGATGTACTTACAAGGAAGCGAGCTCTCCTAATGTTTACGAGGCAGATAAAACAATCATCTTTTGTTTGTGGTACAATCAGATTTTGAATGAGTGTTCCGGATTCGCCAGCCACTTTCTCTACACGTAGTGTATTGCACTCCACCCAAAAATTCGATACCGAGATTTCACCGGAAATACATGTTTTGGGTCCCCCTGAATCAATTTTTGTAGAAAAATGTCTGCGCGTGTGTGTGTACAGCATAGATCAAAACGAAAAGACCGTTGAATACCAAACTTAGTATTTAAGTTTGGTATCTTCCAAGGATGCGACAAGAAAATTTTCAAGAAAATCCCCCCTCCCTCAACAACCCTATATATGGATTTTTTTTCTCGAAAATTTTGAATTTTTCAAAAATTGCTCTAACGATTTTGATTAAAATAGCAAGATATATTAAAGATATTTACCTGACAAATAAATGTATATCTTGAAGTTTCTGTGAATAGCCTCTGAAGAATGTTCTGGATGAATTTCTACGGAATTTTGCATAACTGCTAAACCGTAAGAGATTGATAAAAAACTTACAACACAAAAATGTAGAGCACGTTAAAACACACAGTTTATGTTATATATATTTTCCGTGGAGTTGATTGCTTTCGAGATATTCCTTGTTTTTGGTTTCAGCTTTAAAAAAATTTACACTTTTCTCATACAGGAATTTGTCAACTGCTGTCCATACAAAGGAACTTCAGTCACATAGCAACCAGCTTTTGACTATCACTTTAAGCTATGGTAGTTCCTTATTTCGCTTCTACTTACAAGGAAGCAAGTAATAAGGCAATTTCTGCTAATTTTTTCTCAATTAGCATGCAGTAAAAAAAAAGCATAACACATCGATTTTTGTAGTAGGCAACATCACGGACAGAAAAACATTGCGTAAGATTCTTTTTTGTATTTGCAGCTTTATTTAAAAGGTACTGGCACTGCTGATAAGGAAGCAAGTATGTTTGAAGATTTGACTGTTACACGGTTTGTGTCACTCGAAAACAGAATAACACAATACTTAAAATAATAACAACCTTTGTCTAGCGCTTTCAAGTAGGAACTGTTCTTACACAAGCTCATTCTTTTGTCTACTTGATGCTAATCGAGATAAACATCAACAGAATACTTGCTTCCTTGTAAGTAGAAGGGAATACACTAGGATAAAGTGATAGTGGCCAAATGATTTAAAATGTGGTTGCTATGGGATTGAAATCCGTTTCTTTGCGTGGCTGGGAGTTGACAAGTTCGCATATGAGAAAAGTATTTTAAAACTGTAACCAATAACAAGGAAAACAGTCGACCTCACGAAAAGAATGTATACGCCACAAATTGTGTGTATCAGTTTGTAAAAGTCATCCAGAATGAAGAGGTCTTCAGACCTACTCCCAGAAAATGCAAGACATATCTTTTATTTGTCATGCAAATACCTTAAATATAAGAGAATTTAATCAAAAATATTACAGCCAGTTTTGAGAAAATTAAAATTTAGGAAATTTTTACATGTATGGTGTAGTTGAGAGTGGGGGTGGTTTCTTGAAAATCGTATCGTATACTTGAATGATACTTTGGTATTTAACAGAATTTTCAGATATTCTGTCCAAAGAAACACACGCGCACGCGAACACACGGACATTTTTCCAATTTTGTTTTATTTATGGGTCTCAAAGCATTTATTTGCGATGAAATCTCAGTATCGAATTTTTGCGGGGAATGCAACACCTTGTCTATACACAATGAACATAGTACGTGTAGGGAAAGTAAGAAATGCTTTTTTAGGACTCAGGTGATCTCAAAACTATATTTCTCATCGAACTTTTGGGTGGAATGCAACACCTTCTCTGGCTGTAGTATGTACATACGTTCTGGAGAAAGTAATATAAATAACAATAATAAGAAAATGCTAGGTCTCCTCCGTCATCAAAGTTACCTGTTAGGTGACCTACATTTCCGCAACTGCTAGAGGCGACGGGTTTCTAGCCAAGAAGTTCAGAGTTCAAATACCGACCGATCCCTTCTGCACGCTCCAAGACTTGAAATACTTATCGCTGACTTTTCTTTTAAATGCACATTGAAGAGGTCGCGGGGCTGGACATGAAACGTAAGTTGTGACAAATGAATTGCGATTCTGGTTGGACAATATCATCCCACGCCACATACTCAAGTTCTAATGCCAAGGTAATTCGCGCAGGTGGTGGACTAAATGAATATACAAGTCATGTTCTGACGGAGCGTCGAGCGGGATTGAGGTGTGAAAAGGTGGATTGCCCAATCGACTTTGCTCTTTCTTACCCGACTGCCGGTCCCCGTAGCGGCGCTCGCTAAAGTGTCTCGCTTTGGTGCTTCGCGGCGCACGGGTTCGAGTCCCGCCTTGGGCATGGGTGTTTCTGTGTTTGTAAATGTGCATGTGTTTGTGTATGTATATGTAAAAAGGAAAAACGAATAGGTCAACTAAGGAAATTTAGAAACTAGAAAAAAGAGGTAAAAAGGAATACAGCGCCGGAGTCCTGACAAGCCTCCGGGGCTGTGTTTTTTGCAATAAAAAAAAAAGTAGTATGCTGTACCTGAATAGCACCAATGAGATCCATGCTAAGACCAGAGTCTGCGCTAAACGTTCACAGTGCCAGGCGTAGTTTTACCTTCTCTACACCAACTATATATATGTGTGTGCATAGTGTATAAAGAAGGTATTGTAATGCAACCAAAAATCCAATACCGGAAATATATGTTTTGTGAGCCATGAATCCAAAAAAGTATTTTTAGAAAAATGTCCATATGTGGGCAGCAAAATCAAGCGGTCTTTCACGCCCAGTAGAGAATGGGACGCTGAGAACCACAGCAGTTAAAGAGCGTCCATAAATAACACGCCATTTACATTTTTTTCCAAAATAATCAACTTTTGCTATGCACCAAGAATTAAATGTTTGTTGACAGTCATCGTTGCAATGGAAATATAAATTTGACTTTTAAACAAACAAACAACTTTACTTTTATACTATAAGGGCACTTTGCTTGAGAACTGCTCATGTTCATTCGGTAAGTTTCGCGCCCTTTCGGAAGCAGGGCAGAGCGACAGCATTGAAACGAAGTACGAAATAAACGCTGATATTAGTGGCTTCAATGCTAAGGTTTCATTCTATCTGTAGATCCCAGACCACATGCACGTTCTTTATTAATTCAGCCACTTCGCGATAAATTAGCTGGGGGCTGAAAGAAAGAAACGTTCTTTGGTTGACGACACAGCGGAGAGACAGACGGGCGAGCTCTGTTTTCTTCCCCCCCCCCGAGAAAAGTTGCACTATAATACGTAAAGGGGAGCAAGCATTAATATTGGTTCAGAGCAACGAAGTGCAGCCCGCCTGGGTAGTGTGGTGGTAGCGTGTCTGCCTCACATTTGAAAGGTCGTGGGTTCGAATCTCGCGTACGGCGAGTTATTAGGATAAGGTTTTTTTTCCGGGTTTTCACTTATCCTGAGAAGACGAATGTCGAGTAACTTTAAGCTCCGAGATCATTTCATTAATTTCATTCATCGTCCGATATGGCCAACCAGGTTAAACTACAAATCGAGAAGTATAAAGTTGACAGGAAACCTCCCCGGGCCCCGGGAACGGGATGCAAGTCTTGGCCAACTTGCAACTTTTTCAGCTTATTCTAGGCGGCCGTGACATTAAACAGCTCTTTCCGTTTCATTGTTGCCAGCATCACCTAAAAGCAAATGAAGTCTCAAAGCGCGTTCCGTTCACATGACTTTCTCTGCAACAAAACTTATTCTGCTAATCGAGAAAAAAATAGCAGACATTATTGCTTGCTTCATTGTAAGTAGTAAGGAAATGCCATAGACCACCTTTAAAGCTGGTTGCCGTGTGATTCAAGTTGCTTTGTTTGCATGGGCAGGACTTGACAAATCCCTGTATGAGAAAAATATGAAGTTTTAAAACGAAACCAATATCAAGAAAAAATGTAATGTTGTGTTTTAACGAGCTGTGTATTTTTTGTTAAGTAACTTTTGTGTGTCTCTTATCGTTTTCCAGTTCTGTAAAATGCATCCAGAATAAACATGTCCCAGTGACTCATGTAATATGCCTACGATATTTACATCAAAATTGTTACAGCCATTTTTGGGAATATCAACATTTTCGAATTTTTTTCCATGTAAAGGATGGATAAAGTGGGAAATTTTCTTGAAAATCTTCGTGAGGCATCTTTGGAAAATAGAAAATAAAGTCTACATTTTACTTGTTTTGCGGATGCCAAATTTATTATCATATTTTAATCAAAATTGCTGTACAAAATTTAGAGAAAATAAAAAAAAATATAAAGAATGTTTCTATGTAAATGTTGGTTTGGGGTGGGGGATTTTCTTAGAAGCATGTTTCGTATTTATCGGACATTTATTTTTGGAGTTTTGCTGTTCACAGACACATGCACTCGCACACGTACTATGTACATAGAGTATTCTAATGCTCCCAAAACTTCGGTACCGGAAATGCACATTTTAGGGTCCCTTGAATCCACCCCGCCCCCAACATGGCTGTAACGATTTTGATGAAAATGCCGTATATTAAAGACATCTCACGCGGGAAGTTGCCACGCAAATAAACCGACTTCACTCCCAGAGCAGCCACATTTGACTGTCACTTTAGTCTAGTGTATTCATTAATACCACTATTTCTGTTAATGTTTATCTCTATTAGTACAAAGATGGAGAAGAATAAACTTCATATCAATAATTTGTTACAAGTATGTAGAGAAAGTCATGTGAATGGTACACACAAGATTTTTTTATTCTACGCTTTTTCGTTTTCAGGTGAAAACTCGACATCAATTTTTGGGCGGAATGGAATCCATTAGAGATAAGTACGTAGTACAGAAATGAAAAATCTGATTTGTTACACTCACATGACTTTCTCTAGCGACTCTACAAACAAACTTCTTACAAGAGCTAATTCTTCTTTCAACACGATGCCAATCGAGATAAACATTAGCAGACTGTTATTACTCAGTTCCTTTATAAGTAGAATGGACTAAGTGAATGCACTATGCTAAAGTGATAGTCAAATGTTTTAAAAGGCTGTCGTTATGCAATTGTCATTGCAAATCGCTTCTTTGCTTGACCAAGAGTAGAACAAAAGAAAAACAGACACTTCCGTCTCAGCAAAGTGTAAGTATTTGACAATTGAAACTAATAACAAGGAATACCTCGAAAACGGTAAGCTCCACGAAGAAAATGTACATGTATATTTTAACAAGATCTACATTTTTGTATAGTAAAATTTTGTCTATTTCTTACGGTTTATTAGTTAAGCCAAATTAAGCAAAATTCATCCAGAATAAACAGGTCTTTAAAAGCTATGGTAATTATTTACAAGTTGGGCCGCTAACTCTCTCCGCTGCGACTTATGCCAGTTTTGCACTCTAACGGGACTGGTGTGTTTAGAGAGGGATTATGGGTGGGGAGATGATTTAAAAAAGTAATGTATCCATTGCGCTGTTAGGAATTGTTGGAAATATCGATAATGAGGTACTACCTCGATATAAAATTAGAAACATAAATTTATCGGCTTGGAACCTAACCTCCGCTAAATTTGAAATCCACAGGCTTTGAAATTGTCATCATAAATACAAAGTCAATCAATCGCACTTAGTTTCATTCGATTTTAGAGTGGCCGAATAATAAAATTCAGTGAACAGCGTCAAACATACTCGTCATACAGCGTCTAGCGACATATGCCGGTGTTGCACACAACACTGACCGCCGACAATGAAACTCAGGTTTTAGGCACTTTAGCGTGTAGTATTATTATATATTTACAAGACTTCTTTATTTATATTCTAGGCAGCATACTTCATAAATATTCACAAAAAAGGATTGCTACGCGCACGTAATAAATTAGCGTCTAACTTAATTACTGAGCTTTTCCGATAAAAAAAAAATGGTGAAAACGTAACAAGTATAAACCAAACTTACAGTCAAACTACAATTTGTTTAATTTCTAGAGGGGCCCAAGTTCTCTATAATTACCAAAGCTATTCCCCAAAAATTCAAGATATGCGTTTTATTTGTGATAGAAACGGCTTTAATGTTAGGGACTTTATCAAAATCGTTAGAGCGATTTATAAGGAAAACAAAATTTACGAAATTTTTTCCATGTAAAAGGTAGTTAGGGGTGGAGGGATTTTGTTGAAAATCTTCGTGTCGCATCTTCGGAAGAGACCAAACTTAAATACCAAATTTGGTATTTAACATCTTTTTGTTTTTGAGCTATGCTGTCCACACACACGGACCTGTTTCTGAAAATGTTTTTTTTTATTCAGGGGGTCCTAAAACATGTATTTCCGGTGAAAACTTGACATCGAATACAATACATTGTACATACGGGGCTAGAGAAAGTAAACATGAAAGTTTTGACCCCCTAACTTTTGGGGAAGCTGTAACTGGTACACTTCAACTCTACCTCGCTTGATGCGGGCGTTCCTCGCTGCCGATGCTCCTCTGTCATCCTTCTGGTTGGCGTCTTCACCTTTGTCGTCGACGGCCGCCAACTCGTACTGGGGCATGTCGCAGGGTCCTCACAGTCCTAGAGTTACACGCACAGTGGTTCAAGGTAAACTGGCTGTGCAAGCGACCACCGCCCGCCAGAGAGATCGTGGCGCCGTCTAATGTCAGCCCACCACACCTCTCTCTGCTGCAGCCACATAAAACTCAATATCGACATTTTACCGCAAATACATGTTTTGAGGTTCCCTGAATAAAACCTTTTATTTTTTCTACTTAATACATAGTTCATAGATTGAGAAGGTATTGCATCCGACACCGAGATCATTAGAAATACACGTTTTTTGGTCCCCTGAATTAAACAAAATAGAGCATTTTTAGAGAAAGGTCGAGCACGGTAACTCAAAAACAAATTGTTGTTGAAATGCCACACTTGATATTAAAGTTAGCCCCTCCAAGAATGCGACAGGTACATTTGAAGAAACCCCTCCACCTCAAACTACCCTTTATATAGAAAAAAGTTATAAAGTTGACATTTTTATCAAAAATGGATCTAATGATTTGGATTTTAAAAAACTTATAAGACAAATGAAGTATATCTCGGGTACCAGCGTCGTAAACCGTAAGGGATAGGCGAAAAAGCTATATCTTTTAAAACATAAAAATTGATATCATATCCAACTTTTGTAGACTTAACCATTTCCGACGTATTCCTTGTTGGTTTCAACTTTTTTCGTAGAGTAGTATGTCAACTCCTGCCCATGCAAAAGAACGAATTTGAACCATGTTTCTACTAAACAGCTTTTAAAAGACTTTAGCCTAGTATATTCGCTATCACCCTTCTGCTTACAAGGGAGCAAGTAATAACACTATTTCTGCTGATGCTTATTACCATGGAGTAGGTAGAAAAATAATTTGTTACACAGATGTACGGAAAGTCAATTTGTTAGAAAAAGGACCGTCTGTGGACAGCATAGCTCAAAAACCAAAAACTTGGTTAAATGCCAAAATGTATAATTAAGTTCAGTAACTTGCAAGGATGCGAAACGAGTATAACCCCCCCCCTACCCCAATGTGGCCTTTGATTTTCTGAAAATAGCCTCAATGTGGACGACTTTTATACACCGAAAGAGGAAGCAAAAAATGTACATCTAATTTATGTCATATTGAAGAATTAACCGTTTTCCAGATATTTCTGATTATTGGTTTCCTTTTTAAGCCACTTAAACTTATTCTTCTCGTTTCTCGTTTATTTACTCCTGGCAAGTATAGAGATTGGAATTCAATTGTTTCACACAGCGACCGTGTACTTTCTCATTTCCCTTCTACTAGTAATGAGACTAATTCTGTTTATGTTTATCTTGATTAGCGCGTAGATAACAGATTCATGTTTCAATTAGCGACCGCTTTTATAGGACGAGACTATCGCTTTTATAGGACGAGACTATCGCTTTACCCTTTTGTTTACAAGGAGCTAGTAACAAGACTAATTCTGCTTATGTTTATCTTGATTAGCACGTAGATAACAGATTCATGTTTCAAGTAGCGACCGCTTTTATAGGACGAGACTATCGCTTTTATAGGACGAGACTATCGCTTTTATAGGACGAGACTATCGCTTTTATAGGACGAGACTATCGCTTTACCCTTTTGTTTACAAGGAGCTAGTAATGAGACTAATTCTGCTTATGTTTATCTTGATTAGCACGCAGATAACAGATTCATGTTTCACACAGCGACCGCTTTTATAGGACGAGACTATCGCTTTTATAGGACGAGACTATCGCTTTTATAGGACGAGACTATCGCTTTACCCTTTTGTTTACAAGGAGCTAGTAACAAGACTAATTCTGTTTATGTTTATCTTGATTAGCACGCAGATAACAGATTCATGTTTCACACAGCGACCGCTTTTATAGGACGAGACTATCGCTTTTATAGGACGAGACTATCGCTTTTATAGGACGAGACTATCGCTTTTATAGGACGAGACTATCGCTTTACCCTTTTGTTTACAAGGAGCTAGTAATGAGACTAATTCTGCTTATGTTTATCTTGATTAGCACGCAGATAACAGATTCATGTTTCACACAGCGACCGCTTTTATAGGACGAGACTATCGCTTTTATAGGACGAGACTATCGCTTTTATAGGACGAGACTATCGCTTTACCCTTTTGTTTACAAGGAGCTAGTAACAAGACTAATTCTGTTTATGTTTATCTTGATTAGCACGCAGATAACAGATTCATGTTTCACACAGCGACCGCTTTTATAGGACGAGACTATCGCTTTTATAGGACGAGACTATCGCTTTTATAGGACGAGACTATCGCTTTTATAGGACGAGACTATCGCTTTACCCTTTTGTTTACAAGGAGCTAGTAATGAGACTAATTCTGCTTATGTTTATCTTGATTAGCACGCAGATAACAGATTCATGTTTCACACAGCGACCGCTTTTATAGGACGAGACTATCGCTTTTATAGGACGAGACTATCGCTTTTATAGGACGAGACTATCGCTTTACCCTTTTGTTTACAAGGAGCTAGTAACAAGACTAATTCTGTTTATGTTTATCTTGATTAGCACGCAGATAACACATTCATGTTTCAAGTAGCGACCGCTTTTATAGGACGAGACTATCGCTTTTATAGGACGAGACTATCGCTTTTATAGGACGAGACTATCGCTTTTATAGGACGAGACTATCGCTTTTATAGGACGAGACTATCGCTTTTATAGGACGAGACTATCGCTTTTATAGGACGAGACTATCGCTTTACCCTTTTGTTTACAAGGAGCTAGTAATGAGACTAATTCTGCTTATGTTTATCTTGATTAGCACGCAGATAACAGATTCATGTTTCACACAGCGACCGCTTTTATAGGACGAGACTATCGCTTTTATAGGACGAGACTATCGCTTTTATAGGACGAGACTATCGCTTTACCCTTTTGTTTACAAGGAGCTAGTAACAAGACTAATTCTGCTTATGTTTATCTTGATTAGCACGTAGATAACAGATTCATGTTCTGAATAAAAGGTTTGTTTACCGAACAGCTAGAGAACATCGGTGAATGAAGCACATTCGATTTTTAACTTTCTCTACACTTACGGTGTATAGAGAAGGTATTGTATTGCACCCAAAAATTCGATACCGAGATTTCACCGGAAATACATGTTTTGACACCCCCTGAATCCAAAAAAATAATTTCTAGAAAAATGTCCGTGCGTGTGTGTGAGCATGGACAGCATAGCTCAAAAAGAAAAATACCGTTAAAGCCCAAACTTGGATTTAAATTTGGTATGTTTCAAGGATGCGACACAAAGATTTTCAAGAAAATCCCCACCCCAAACTACCCTTTACATGGAAAAGATTCGAAAATTTATATTTTCTTAAAAATGACTCTAACGATTTTAATTAAAATGTATTTTATTTAAGATATATACTAAACAAATAAAATGTGTATCTTGAATTTTCTGGGAATAGCCTCTGAAGACTACTTTATTCTGGATCAATTTTACGGAATTTTTGCATAACTGCTAAACCGTAAGAGATGGACAAACACTTACCACACAAAAAAATGTAGAGCACATTAAAACACACAATTTATATAATATACATTTTTTTCGTGGAATTATCGTTTTTTAGACTTTCCTTGATTATGCTTTCAGCTTAGAAAAACATACTTTTCTCACACAGAGAATTTGTCATACAAACAAAGGAACTTCAGTCACATAGCAACCAGCTTTTGGCTATCCTTTTAACATATGGTACTCCCTTATTTCGCTTCTACTTACAAGGAAGCAAGTAATAAGACCATTTCTGCCAAATTTTTCTCGTTTATCATGAAGCAAATAGAAGCATAAACTTTTTAACATTTTTTTTTGCAGAGAGGTAGAGAAAGTCATGTGAATGTAACACATCGTAGTTTTTAGAATAAGATCCGTGTGCATAGCTCAATAATGTAAATTCACTTAAATACCAAATTTCCAAGGATATGACGCAACGATTTTCAAGAAAATCCCATCACCCCCAACTGCCCTTTACATGGAACATTTTTGGAAATTTTTGATTTTGTATAAAATACCGTATATTAAAGATATTCTTGTGGCAAATGAAATGTATATTTTTAATTTTCTGGGAATAGCCTTTGAAGAGCCCTTTATTGTGGTTGAATTTTACGGCTAACCGTAAGAGGTAGACAAAAACAAAAATTTACTACCCCAAAAAAGTAGATCTCGTTCAAACGCATAATTTATGTCATTTGTGCGTTTTCGAGATATTTATTGTTATTGGTATGAATTTTAAACGGGACACACAAAGCGAGGAATGTTTTGTTAGAGAAGGTACATGACATCCGAACATAATGTCGGTTAATATTTAAGTTCAGCTACGCGAACATCTTCAAGAAATTCACTCCACCCTACTACATTTTGCACAGAAAAAAATCCAAAATTGTGATTTTCTCAAAAAATGACTAACGATTTTAATTAAAATAACGTAGATTAAGGTACTTTATATAACATGTATTTCTGGGAATAGCCTCTCAACTTTAATTTTAAAATGTTTAATACCTTGTTGTTGTTTTTTACCTACTCCTAGGTATGCAAACAGAATTGCATTTTAATGTCAATCGCATAGCGACAGCTTTTAAAGGATTTAACCTTTTCTTCTTTCTACCTACAAGTAACTAACAAAGTAATAGCATCTAGCATACACACAAACAAACATTGAAGAAGCAATTAAAATAATCACAATTTAAATATTAGAACCAATAAAAATGTGCTCGTAAAAAGTAATAAAGTAAACGAAAAGTACAGTACTTTTTAACTTCTGTACATGGTAGAGAAGGTATTGCACTCCATCCGAAAATTCGATACCGGAAATAAAGGTTTTTCAGTGTGTGTCCAAGCATGCGACAGGAAATTTTTAAGAAAAATCCCCCTTTACATGGAAAACGTTTAGAAAATTTTGATTTTCTCAAAAATGGCTTTGAAATTTTAATTAGAATAGCGATACTTTCCTGTCAGATAAAATATAGATCTTGAATTTTCCGGAAACAGCCCCTGAAGGCCTCTTTATTGTGGATCAGTTTTGCTAAAATGGTAAACCGCAAGAGATAAACAAAAGCAGTCGGCACGTGTGATCGGCATGAGATGGTTCAAGTGGATCATACGAAATGCAAGATTGGATAGGTGATGATGGTGGAATGAGTGGCGGGTGAAACCAGAGAAACCCCGCCCAGATGCCGCTTCGTCCACCACAAATCGAGCTCTTGCTAGGTGGGAGGCGATGTCCATCTCGTTATGTCACAATTCATGTCATATACTTTTTTTTTTCTTTCGTAGAATTGACCATTTCCGAGCTATTCCTTGTTATTAGTTTCAGTTTTAAAATACTTACTTCCCTCATACGAGAATTAGCAAACTCTTGGCGACGCAAAGAAAGTAGAAGAGAAATGACAATACGCTATGCTAAATGCTATAGGATTGTCGTTGCATGGCCAGGAGTGAAACAGTCTCCTGTTTGAGAAAAGTGTATTTTAAAATAACAGCTAGCTCCACACCAAAATGTATTTGTATGTTTTCATTAGACCTACAGTTTTTGTGTTTACCCGTTATGCGAAAGTCATTCAGAGGCTTTTCCCAGAAAATTCAAGATATACATTTGATTTGTCGCGCAAACATCTTTAATATACGATATTTTAATGAAAATCGTTAGAGCCATTTTTGAACAGTTTTCCATGAGAGCGCAGTTGGGATGCGGACATTTTTTTAACATCTTATCGCATCACTGGCAGATAATAAACTTAAATACCAAGTTTTTTATTTTACTGACTTTTTTTTGTTTAGTTAAACGTCCTTCAACCTGGTTGGTCACATCGGACGATGAATGAAATTTGTGAAATGATGCTCAATGGATTACTGACCCTTGTTTTATGAACTATGCTGCCTACTGGACTTTTCTAAAAACAAAACATTTAGCGGTTGTCCAAACATGTGATGACTGCAATGTAACACCTTCTCTATCTAATCCGTACATATGTGCTTGCTTACTGCACACCAGTAAATTGGGGCTAGTAATTAATAGAAATAGATAAGTGAAATTAAATTTCTATAAATAAATAATTAAACATATGTATAACATAAAAAATAAATAAAATAAACTTGAATAATATATAAATAATATATGTAAACTACATTTAAAATGTATAATTAATAAATAATGTATGAATTTATGTAAATATTAAATTATTAAATAATAGTTTGTTGTTGTTGTTGTTTTTCTTTTGCGTCACCAGGAGCTGACAGGTTTTCGCATGAGAAATGTTTAAGTATTTTAAAACTGAAACCAATAACAAGGAATATTTTGAAAACGGTCAACTCCGCGAAAAAAAATGTATATGACATAAATTGTGTGTTCTAACGCAATAAACATATTTTGTGCACTAAGCTTTTGTTAATGTCTTACACTGCACTGTTGTACAGAGTTCAGAAAAATCCATCAAGAATAAAGAGGTCCTCGGAAGCTATTCAACACATATATTTTATTTATATGTAAAT
Source organism: Hymenopus coronatus (assembly GCA_030762935.1). NCBI lineage: Eukaryota > Metazoa > Arthropoda > Insecta > Mantodea > Hymenopodidae > Hymenopus > Hymenopus coronatus. The sequence continues at coordinate 144,002,360 of CM060886.1, read as the reverse complement.
ATCTTATATATAACAGATTTTAATAATATTTTTGAGAAAACCAAATTACGCAATTGCACAAGATAATGGTGTGTTACTTGTAGAGTAACGTATTTCTGACATTAGTGTCGATAGGAATTATGGGACATCACACAGAGTTTCGAAATATTAATCACTTAAAAGAATATTCTCAGCAGCTTTTCAGACGTGAAGTAACCGGGCAACGTTACTTTGAGGTTGGTCAGGTTTCTGAACCGGCTTCTGGATGTTAACACGCATTGAAAGGCACCCAAAAATTCGATAGCAAGATTTTACCGGAAATACATGTTTTGAGACTCCCTGAATCCCCCCCCCCCAAAAAAAAGCATTTTTATAAAGATGTCCGTGTGGTGTCTGTGGGCAGCATAGCCCAAAAACGAAAAGTCCATTAAAAACCAAACTTGGTATTTAAGTTTGGTATCTTCCAAGAATGTGACACGAAGATTTTCAAGAAAATCCCCCCACCCCAACTGCCCTTTACAAGGAACTCTTTTCGAAAATTTTGATTTACTCAAAAATGGCTCTAACAATTTTGATTAAAATATCGTACATTAAACATATTTACCTGACAAATAAAATGTATATCTTGGATTTTCTGGGAATATCCTCTGAAGACTACTTTATACTGGATCAATTTTACGGAATTTTGCTTAACTGCTAAACCGTAAGAGATGGACAAAAATTTAACACACAAAATTGTAAAGCACGTTAAAACAAACAATTTATGTTATATACATTTTTTTTCATGGAGTTATCGTTTTTGAGATATTCCTTGTTATTGGTTTCAACTTTGAAAAACTTATTTCTCATACAGGACTTTGTCAACTCCTGTCTATATAAACAAGTCACATAGCAACCAGCTTTAGACTGTCACTTTAACCTATAGTACTTCCTTATTTCGCTTCCACTTACAAGCAAATAATAAGACTATTTCTCCTAATATTTTTTTTTTCTCGATTAGCATGAAGCAAATAGAAGCATACGTTTTTTAATAATATTTTCTGCAGATATGTAGAGAAACTCATGTGAATGGAACAAATCAGATTTTTTTACTAGGAATTGTGAAAATGTCAATATAAACAACAGAACCTAAACCAAAAGTAGAAACATTTGAAAACAGTTTATACTGTAACATGTATTAAACTTTAAATTGGCCCAAAGAAGCACAGGGCAGAAGTATGGTTACGATATATGTTGACATTTTAAAAAACGTGTCACTGTCAATGAACCAACATGACAAGGTCAAAGAGCTCTCATTATTTGGTGTCGCCTCTTAATGTAGAGTAGAATTTCCTCAAAATCTACCTAAGAGATGCATTAAACTTTGAATAAACCGATCAATAGGAGCAGTTTTCTAACTCTTGTGTCATGTTATGCACGACATACTGTAAATGTCGTAATAGAAAGGTTTGTTTAAAAGCAACAAGCCGATATACTTGGTCAGCACCTTTTCCTTCTTATTTATGTAAAATTGGCGCCTTGGAAATGAATATATGAAAGAAGGGAGAAAGCTTCTATTCTTTGTTTTGTATCTCGTCACATCCATTTCAGAACATCGACATTAGGACAGGCGATTTTAACTACTCCAAGAAATAAAACTGCATTGTATTCCAATTTGGCGATCCAGAAGGCCATGCAGTGGGAGCAATTCGGAAATTGTTTATCGAAATTCTAGTGAAATATGAGAATAAAGTGAGGTGAGGCATAAGCCATATTTGTTGGATGGCGTCTAAATGAAACAACACATTTCTGAGAAATGCAGTAACAATTTCGAGAAGAAATATGGTCAATAAGAACGACCCTGTCCCGCATAATTGGGAGTTTGAACGGTCACATCCTCTGCACCCTGGCCATGCGTTCGTCACAGTATTCGCATTTTGAGGTTCACGAGGAAATGTATAACAAAACATGGCCGGAGCTTAATTGTAGAATAAAAATCTAGCGTGTTCCATTCACATGACTTTCTCTACATCTCTGTAACAAATTACTGTTAAAAGGCTTATGCTTCTATTTACTTCATGCTAATCGAGAAAAAATTAGCAGAAATAGTCTTATTACTTGCTTCCTTGTAACTAGAAGTGAAATAAGGGAGTACCATAGGTTAAGTGATAGTCAAAAGCTGCTTGCTTTGTGACTGAAGTTCCTTTGTTTGTATGGACAGGAGTTGACAAATTCCTGTTTGAGAAGAGTATAAGTTTTTCAAAGCTGAAACCAAAAACAAGGGATATCTGAAAAACAATCACCTCAACGAAAAAAAAAAAAATGTATATAACATATATTGTGTGTTTCAACGTGCTCTACATTTTTTTTTTTTTGGTGTGTGTGGTAAGTTTTTGTCCATTTATTACGGTTTAGCAGTTATGCAAAATTCCGTAAAATTCTTCCAGAATAAAGTAGTCTTCATAGGCTATTCCGAAAAAATTGAAGATATACATTTGATTTGTAGTGTAAATATCTTTAATATAAGACATTTTAATCAAAATCGTTAGAACCATTTTTCAGAAAATAAAAAAAAAATCGAAAAAAAGTTCCATGTAAAGGGTAGTTCTTGAAAATTTTACTGTTGCATCCTTGGAAGATACCAAACCTAAATACCAAGTTTGGTTTTTAACGGACTTTTCGTTTTTGAGCTATGCTATCCACAGACACACATACACGCACACACGCGGAACTTTTTCTGAAAATGTTTTTTTTTTTTTTTTTATTCAGGGACACCCAAAACACGTATTTCAAATGAAATCTCGATATCAAATTTTTGGGTGCATTACAGTACCTTCTCTACTTCAGGCCGGCTTCAGTGACTTACCAAGTGCTCTACATAACCACCAGACAATCAAAAAGACAATAATATTTATAAGACAATGTAAACTTTTTGAATTATTGTAAAGTATAAATGTAACCATTTTATATTAAACCAATTTGTAAATAACTATTTTATGTACAATTTGTAAGGTCGTGATATGACGTGCTGTTAAAGCGACCCAAAATAAATACTTCTTTTTTTTTTTTTTTACAAAATAAATTATATTGCAAAAAAAAAAAAAAATACCTTCTCTATACACGATGTACATTGTAAGTGTAGAGAAAGTAAAAATCTCTAAACTAAGTAATAAGAGTTATTACTTATTATCAAAGAAACACGTAGGTTGCAACCAGAACCACGGCAACTCGATCCTCTTCTGGAAGGGTTCATAATCAGAAAATGATAAGAGGAGGATAGTGTTATTGGTGAAAAGTGGTGTGTGCGTCTTTACGAACGCATGCCAAGGCCATCTGTATCTATGCAATGCCTTCCTAAACATTGTAGAACAAATTAACACATTTTCAAGGGATCATTATTGACAACAAAAATGCATATGAAGCAAATGCATTACCAACGATTTTCGAATATAACAATTGCCAGCACATCGTTTGCAATACGACGGCTCGGTACAGAAGTTTACAACATAATACTTTACCATAAGTTCATTGGCCGTGTGCACCATTCTCCATTAAGATTTTACGTGTTTTTTTTTTAAATATACTTTACACGGGCCATTCAGTAAGTAACAAAGATTTGGTATAAATAAATAATAACGAAAGATATGAACACAAAACTTTATTTACAAAGTTTCACACTTTATTCTATTTCTCAACGTTATCTCCATTTTTTCAAGAAATTTATTCCACTTGGTGCCACTTTTCCAATGCCGATGTTATGTTTTTCTACCGCCAAAGAAATTATTCGTTTTTTGAATACACAACATATTTGACCAATCAAATTTTGTAAGCAAATAGCGCAAATGTAAGGTGATTCTTCTGTGAGAAAATGGCACACCAAGATAGAATTAGTGTGTATGACTGGAGGTTCATCAACCGTTATGGAGGAATTGAAAGCAAACTGAAAGAATTCAGAAAATCCGGTGTTTTTGGGTGAAAAGGATTCCCCAAATGATGATGAGATCAAAGTGTCAATTGGCTCAGATCTTTAGTAGGGGAAGGGTGTAACATCTGCATTGATAAACCGGTACCACGCGAAAAGAAAGTAAGTGAGAAACAGAGTATGATAGCGTCACTTTGTAAATAAAGTTTTATGTTCATAGCTTTCGTTATCATTTAGTTATGCCAAACCTTTTGTTACTTTCTGGTTGACCCTTCTATTTTACGTCCCTTTAAGTTCTAGATCATATCGCGACGTAACTGTTGTGTAATTTACCTCAACAAGTGGCGACAGAAGCCTTTTCAGAACTACTGCCACGATAGTGTTGATAGGGTGCCGCAATGTGGTTACTTTCTGTCCCTACACCTGGACATCATGTCCTCTGGTGTCACTGTCTTCACCATCTGTAGTCAGATGGCTACAGGGTGCCACAATGTGACAGCTTTCTGTCCCTACACCTAGGCATCAGGTCCTCTAGTCTCACTGTCCTAACCATCCGTAGTCAGATGGTTACAGGGTGCCACAATGTGGCTGCTTTCTGTCGCTACACCTAGGCATCAGGTCCTCTAGTCTCACTGCCCTAACCATCCGTAGTCAGATGGTTACAGGGTGCCACAATGTGGCTGCTTTCTGTCGCTACACCTAGGCATCAGGTCCTCTAATCTCACTGTCCTAACCATCCGTAGTCAGATGGTTACAGGGTGCCACAATGTGACAGCTTTCTGTCCCTACACCTAGGCATCAGGTCCTCTAGTCTCACTGTCTTCACCATCTGTAGTCAGATGGCTACAGGGTGCCACAATGTGGCTGCTTTCTGTCGCTACACCTAGACATCAGGTCCTCTAGTCTCACTGTCTTCACCATCCGTAGTCAGATGGTTACAGGGTGCCACAATGTGGCTGCTTTCTGTCGCTACACCTAGACATCATGTCCTCTAGTCTCACTGTCTTCACCATCCGTAGTCAGATGGTTACAGGGTGCCACAATGTGGCTGCTTTCTGTCGCTACACCTAGACATCATGTCCTCTAGTCTCACCGTCTTCACCATCCGTAGTCAGATGTCACTCAGTATAAGTATCTGTAGATAGTGCTAATGTTTGTTGTCTTGGGCTGAAGGCAGAAAATGTTTTTAATATCCAAGGCGGTATTTACCTTAGTGACTGAGGGAAACCACGAGATAACCCCAGGTAAATTGGTCGGTCCATGAGATTTGAACCCGGCACTTCCCGAATATTATCGCCCAGTAACGTCATTTGTAGCGCATCAACGACGACAGGTAAACTTGATCGAGGATTTTACCGGTTTTGGTAAATTATCTCCTTCTATACTTGCGTTAAAATGCGGAACGATACTGCTTAGAATATCGAACTAAAGAAAAACTACATGAATGCATACTGATAGACCGGGGTGTGTCTGGTTTTTAATGTCTTGCGGTGTTTTATTCAACGGCGCTGTAAGTATCCTTACTGAAGACGAATCGGCCATAATTATATTAGATGATCATTGTTCCAAGAAGAATGCACAATTAAGAGGAGAAAGTTATGGATCTAGTGCAAATAGTACAGGATGTTACGTGGTTGATAATGAAGCCATTCGCTCTCCTTCATTCCATTATTTTGATGTGATGTTGACCAGAACTGGAAAGTGGGGTAGATCATTTCTCTCCATGTCCTCTATAACTTCACAGAACGGGCGTAGAGAAGATTCGGTTACACAAATTCGGGTAGACGTTTGTAATGGGTGTTGGTGATGATATTCTAGTGTTATGCAAATTTTACCATTGTTTTCCTTTAACAATAGCTGCGGAAATATGTTTGTTATTAACAGGGAGCAGAACATCTAATTATTTCTAAAATTTATCTAATGTTTGTAGGAACCAACCTTGACATTCGCCTTATTGTGGTGCTGCTGATAGTAATTACATGATAATCACCTTACTGTGGTGCTGCTGATAGTAATTACATGATAATCACCTTACTGTGGTGCTGCTGATAGTAACTACATGATAATCACCTTACTGTGGTGGTGCTGATAGTAATTACATGATAATCACCTTACTGTGGTGCTGCTGATAGTAATTACATGATAATCACCTTACTGTGGTGGTGCTGATAGTAATTACATGATAATAACCTTACTGTGGTGCTGCTGATAGTAATTACATGATAATCACCTTACTGTGGTGCTGCTGATAGTAATTACATGATAATTGCCTTACTGTGGTGCTGCTGATAGTAATTACATGATAATCACCTTACTGTGGTGGTGCTGATAGTAATTACATGATAATTGCCTTACTGTGGTGCTGCTGATAGTAATTACACGATAATAACCTTACTGTGGTGCTGCTGATAGTAATTACATGATAATCACCTTACTGTGGTGGTGCTGATAGTAACTACATGATAATCACCTTACTGTGGTGGTGCTGATAGTAATTACATGATAATTGCCTTACTGTGGTGGTGCTGATAGTAATTACATGATAATCACCTTACTGTGGTGGTGCTGATAGTAACTACACGATAATAACCTTACTGTGGTGCTGCTGATACTAATTACATGATAATTGCCTTACTGTGGTGCTGCTGATAGTAATTACATGATAATCACCTTACTGTGGTGCTGCTGATAATAATTACATGATAATTGCCTTCCTGTGGTGCTGCTGATAGTAATTACATGATAAACACTTTACTGTGGTGCTGCTGATAGTAATTACACGATAATCGCCTTACTGTGGTGCTGCTTATAGTAATTACATGATAATTGCCTTACTGTGCTGCTGCTGACAGTAATTACCCGATAATTGCCTAACTGTGGTGCTGCTGACAATAATTACACGATAATAACCTTACTGTGGTGCTGCTGATACTAATTACATGATAATCACCTTACTGTGGTGGTGCTGATAGTAACTACATGATAATCACCTTACTGTGGTGGTGCTGATACTAATTACATGATAATCACCTTACTGTGGTGCTGCTGATAGTAATTACATGATAATCACCTTACTGTGGTGCTGCTGATAGTAACTACATGATAATCACCTTACTGTGGTGGTGCTGATAGTAATTACATGATAATCACCTTACTGTGGTGCTGCTGACAGTAATTACATGATAATCACCTTACTGTGGTGCTGCTGACAGTAATTACATGATAATCACCTTACTGTGGTGCTGCTGACAGTAATTACATGATAATCACCTTACTGTGGTGCTGCTGACAGTAATTACATGATAATCACCTTACTGTGGTGCTGCTGATAGTAATTACGCGATAATTGCCTTACTGTGGTGCTGCTGATAGTAATTACATGATAATTGCCTTACTGTGGTGCTGCTGATAGTAATTACATGATAATTGCCTTACTGCGGTGCTGCTGATAGTAATTACATGATAAACACCTTACTGTGGTGCTGCTGATAGTAATTACATGATAATCACCTTACTGTGGTGATGCTGATAGCAATTACATGATAATCACCTTACTGTGGTGCTGCTGACAGTAATTACATGATAATCACCTTACTGTGGTGCTGCTGACAGTAATTACATGATAATCACCTTACTGTGGTGCTGCTGATAGTAATTACATGATAATCACCTTACTGTGGTGCTGCTGACAGTAATTACATGATAATCACCTTACTGTGGTGCTGCTGATAGTAATTAAACGATAATCACCTTACTGTGGTGCTGCTGATAGTAATTACGCGATAATTGCCTTACTGTGGTGCTGCTGATAGTAATTACACGATAATTGCCTTACTGTGGTGCTGCTGATTGTAATTACAAGATAATTGCCTTACTGTGGTGCTGCTGACAGTAATTATATGACAATTGCCTTACTGTGGTGCTGCTGATAGTAATTACATGATAATCACCTTACTGTGGTGCTGCTGACAGTAATTATATGATAATTGCCTTACTGTGGTGCTGCTGACAGTAATTACATGATAATCACCTTACTGTGGTGCTGCTGATAGTAATTACATGATAATCACCTTACTGTGGTGCTGCTGATAGTAATTACATGATAATCACCTTACTGTGGTGCTGCTGATTGTAATTAAACGATAATCACCTTACTGTGGTGCTGCTGATAGTAATTACATGATAATTGCCTTACTGTGGTGCTGCTGATAGTAATTACATGATAATCACCTTACTGTGGTGCTGCTGATAGTAATCACATATAATCACCTTACTGTGGTGCTGCTGATAGTAATTACATGATAATCACCTTACTGTGGTGCTGCTGATAGTAATCACATACAATCACCTTACTGTGGTGCTGCTGATAGTAATTACATGATAATCACCTTACTGTGGTGCTGCTGATAGTAATTACATGATAATTGCCTTACTGTGGTGCTGCTGACAGTAATTAAATGATAAACACCTTACTGTGGTACTGCTGATAGTAATTACATGATAATCACTTAACTGTTGTGCTGCTGACAGTAATTAAACGATAATCACCTTACTGTGGGGCTGCTGATAGTAATTACATGATAATCACTTAACTGTGGTGCTGCTGACAGTAATTACATGATAATCACTTAACTGTGGTGCTGCTGACAGTAATTACACGATAATCGCCTTACTGTGATGCTGCTGATAGTAATTACATTATAATCACCTTACTGTGATGCTGCTGACAGTAATTACACGATAATCACCTTACTGTGGGGCTGCTGATAGTAATCACATATAATCACCTTACTGTGGTGCTGCTGATAGTAATTACATGATAATCACCTTACTGTGGTGCTGCTGACAGTAATTATATGATAATTGCGTTACTGTGGTGCTGCTGACAGTAATTACACGATAATTGCGTTACTGTGGTGCTGCTGACAGTAATTATATGATAATTGCGTTACTGTGGTGCTGCTGACAGTAATTATATGATAATTGCGTTATTGTGGTGCTGCTGACAGTAATTACACGATAAATGCGTTACTGTGGTGCTGCTGACAGTAATTATATGATAATTGCGTTACTGTGGTGCTGCTGACAGTAATTATAAGATAATTGTCTTACTGTGGTGCTGCTGACAGTAATTACACGATAATTGCGTTACTGTGGTGCTCTTGACAGTAATTATATGATAATTGTCTTACTGTGGTGCTGCTGACAGTAATTACATGATAATTGCGTTACTGTGGTGCTGCTGACAGTAATTACACGATAATTGCGTTACTGTGGTGCTCTTGACAGTAATTATATGATAATTGTCTTACTGTGGTGCTGCTGACAGTAATTACACGATAATTGCGTTACTGTGGTGCTCTTGACAGTAATTATATGATAATTGTCTTACTGTGGTGCTGCTGACAGTAATTACATGATAATTGCGTTACTGTGGTGCTGCTGACAGTAATTATATGATAATTGCGTTACTGTGGTGCTGCTGACAGTAATTATATGATAATTGTCTTACTGTGGTGCTGCTGACAGTAATTTCACGATAATTGCGTTACTGTGGTGCTGCTGACAGTAATTATATGATAATTGTCTTACTGTGGTGCTGCTGACAGTAATTACATGATAATTGCGTTACTGTGGTGCTGCTGACAGTAATTATATGATAATTGTCTTACTGTGGTGCTGCTGACAGTAATTACATGATAATTGCGTTACTGTGGTGCTGCTGACAGTAATTATATGATAATTGCGTTACTGTGGTGCTGCTGACAGTAATTATATGATAATTGTCTTACTGTGGTGCTGCTGACAGTAATTATATGATAATTGTCTTACTGTGGTGCTGCTGACAGTAATTACACGATAATCGCCTTACTGTGGTGCTGCTGACAGTAATTACACGATAATCACGTTACTGTTGTGCTGCTGACAGTAATTACACGATAATTGCGTTACTGTGGTGCTGCTGACAGTAATTACAGGATAATCACCTTACTGTTGTGCTGCTGACAGTAATTACACGATAATCACCTTACTGTGGTGCTGCTGATAGTAATTACATGATAATCACCTTACTGTGGTGCTACTGATAGTAATTACATGATAATCACCTTACTGTGGTGCTACTGATAGTAATTACACGATAATCACCTTACTGTTGTGCTGCTGACAGTAATTACACGATAATCACCTTACTGTTGTGCTGCTGACAGTAATTACACGATAATCACCTTACTGTGGTGCTGCTGATAGTAATCACATACAATCACCTTACTGTGGTGCTGCTGATAGTAATTACATGATAATCACCTTACTGTGGTGCTGCTGATAGTAATTACATGATAATTGCCTTACTGTGGTGCTGCTGACAGTAATTAAATGATAAACACCTTACTGTGGTACTGCTGATAGTAATTACATGATAATCACTTAACTGTTGTGCTGCTGACAGTAATTAAACGATAATCACCTTACTGTGGGGCTGCTGATAGTAATTACATGATAATCACTTAACTGTGGTGCTGCTGACAGTAATTACATGATAATCACTTAACTGTGGTGCTGCTGACAGTAATTACACGATAATCGCCTTACTGTGATGCTGCTGATAGTAATTACATTATAATCACCTTACTGTGATGCTGCTGACAGTAATTACACGATAATCACCTTACTGTGGGGCTGCTGATAGTAATCACATATAATCACCTTACTGTGGTGCTGCTGATAGTAATTACATGATAATCACCTTACTGTGGTGCTGCTGACAGTAATTATATGATAATTGCGTTACTGTGGTGCTGCTGACAGTAATTACACGATAATTGCGTTACTGTGGTGCTGCTGACAGTAATTATATGATAATTGCGTTACTGTGGTGCTGCTGACAGTAATTATATGATAATTGCGTTATTGTGGTGCTGCTGACAGTAATTACACGATAATTGCGTTACTGTGGTGCTGCTGACAGTAATTATATGATAATTGCGTTACTGTGGTGCTGCTGACAGTAATTATAAGATAATTGTCTTACTGTGGTGCTGCTGACAGTAATTACACGATAATTGCGTTACTGTGGTGCTCTTGACAGTAATTATATGATAATTGTCTTACTGTGGTGCTGCTGACAGTAATTACATGATAATTGCGTTACTGTGGTGCTGCTGACAGTAATTACACGATAATTGCGTTACTGTGGTGCTCTTGACAGTAATTATATGATAATTGTCTTACTGTGGTGCTGCTGACAGTAATTACACGATAATTGCGTTACTGTGGTGCTCTTGACAGTAATTATATGATAATTGTCTTACTGTGGTGCTGCTGACAGTAATTACATGATAATTGCGTTACTGTGGTGCTGCTGACAGTAATTATATGATAATTGCGTTACTGTGGTGCTGCTGACAGTAATTATATGATAATTGTCTTACTGTGGTGCTGCTGACAGTAATTATATGATAATTGTCTTACTGTGGTGCTGCTGACAGTAATTACACGATAATCGCCTTACTGTGGTGCTGCTGACAGTAATTACACGATAATCACGTTACTGTTGTGCTGCTGACAGTAATTACACGATAATTGCGTAGCTGTGGTGCTGCTGACAGTAATTACAGGATAATCACCTTACTGTTGTGCTGCTGACAGTAATTACACGATAATCACCTTACTGTGGTGCTGCTGATAGTACTTACATGATAATCACCTTACTGTGGTGCTACTGATAGTAATTACATGATAATCACCTTACTGTGGTGCTACTGATAGTAATTACACGATAATCACCTTACTGTTGTGCTGCTGACAGTAATTACACGATAATCACCTTACTGTTGTGCTGCTGACAGTAATTACACGATAATCACCTTACTGTGGTGGTGCTGATAGTAATTACATGATAATCACCTTACTGTGGTGCTACTGATAGTAATTACATGATAATTGCCTTACTGTGGTGCTGCTGATAGTAATTACATGATAATCACCTTACTGTGGAGCTGGTGATAGTAATTATATGATAATTGTCTTACTGTGGTGCTGCTGACAGTAATTACATGATAATTGTCTTACTGTGGTGCTGCTGACAGCAATTATATGATAATTGTCTTACTGTGGTGCTGCTGACAGTAATTACATGATAATTGTCTTACTGTGGTGCTGCTGACAGCAATTATATGATAATTGTCTTACTGTGGTGCTGCTGACAGTAATTACATGATAATCACCTTACTGTGGTGCTGCTGACAGTAATTGCACGATAATCGCCTTACTGTGGTGCTGCTGACAGTAAATACACGATAATCACGTTACTGTTGTGCTGCTGACAGTAATTATATGATAATTGTCTTACTGTGGTGCTGCTGACAGCAATTATATGATAATTGTCTTACTGTGGTGCTGCTGACAGTAATTACATGATAATTGTCTTACTGTGGTGCTGCTGACAGTAATTACATGATAATTGTCTTACTGTGGTGCTGCTGACAGCAATTATATGATAATTGTCTTACTGTGGTGCTGCTGACAGTAATTACATGATAATCACCTTACTGTGGTGCTGCTGACAGTAATTGCACGATAATCGCCTTACTGTGGTGCTGCTGACAGTAAATACACGATAATCACGTTACTGTTGTGCTGCTGACAGTAATTATATGATAATTGTCTTACTGTGGTGCTGCTGACAGCAATTATATGATAATTGTCTTACTGTGGTGCTGCTGACAGTAATTACATGATAATTGCCTTACTGTGGTGCTGCTGACAGCAATTATATGATAATTGTCTTACTGTGGTGCTGCTGACAGTAATTACATGATAATCACCTTACTGTGGTGCTGCTGACAGTAACTGCACGATAATCGCCTTACTGTGGTGCTGCTGACAGTAAATACACGATAATCACGTTACTGTTGTGCTGCTGACAGTAATTACACGATAATCGCCTTACTGTGGTGCTGCTGACAGTAATTACACGATAATCACGTTACTGTTGTGCTGCTGACAGTAATTACACGATAATTGCGTTACTGTGGTGCTGCTGACAGTAATTACACGATAATCACCTTACTGTTGTGCTGCTGACAGTAATTACCTTATTTACGGAAAGAAGACTCTTTAATCCCTCCTGAAATTTGAAGACTTAAAGGAACCATGTGGGCAAAATAATGAGATGAACTAAGGAGGGAATTTGCTCGCAGCATACATTAGAACGTTAACAAAACGACAAGATCAGGCAGCTGATTCAAACTGAAAAAGGGAACTGATATTCCTTCCTTTCCATATATCATTCCCTCTTTAACATTTGCCAATCCATTAACTCAACTCTTGTTTTCTTCGACCCCAATAGGGGAGGATTTCATCTTCTTCCCTGTCCATTGTTCACTCTGCTGAGTGTGATGGTGCCCAATTAACTTTGGAACACACCAGATATGTCTCCTTGGAAAGAGAAATATCCCGGAAGTAAAATAGTCCCCATTGGTATTTCCGGGCGGAGAGCTCTTTTCAAGGAAAACAACAGATTACCCAAAATTCATTTTCAGAAATGTAAGGAACATTAACTGCACAAATTTAAGAATCTAGTAGAGTAACGATGTTGTGTGTTGTCCATCTCGTATTCAAAGGATTCCAGATTCGAATCTTGGTGGGGATTTTCTCCCTTTTTGTGCCTCTTTTAGAAACGAATGCCTACTAATTTAAACGGAATTTTAGTCAGGAAATAAAAATAATAGTTCAGCATATTTTTCTTCAAATTGAAGGACAGCCTTTCCCAGTTGTCACTGCTTCTGTCTTCTATCTACGGTTTCTTAAAAATTGTTAAATTATTGTTTAGAGGAATTTGGAACAAGTTTTGCTTACACGCTGAAGGAGTACATGAGAGATGGAACAAGTGAAAGAAATGGAGTGCGCTCTCTGCCCACTTACCGCGGCAAGGCGACTGTCTGCTGTTCAGCGAGAATGATGCGCACGACCATGCGTGTTGGTCACAGAGATCCTGTAAACTTACAAAAGGGGAGGGGTAGACTAAATCTTATGACACCCCAAATTAAATTCTCCATGAATCTCTTCTATGTTGGCACCACTATGTGTAGAGGTATAAATATTAACTAATAAGGCACATTAATTAATTTAGTGTAATTCTCCAACATACTCGAAGATTTGGGGAAAAAATAAATTAATATTTATGTGACGAGGATGCTGTTTCTATAAAATATGTACTTCACTTCTGTAGCTCCTCCTGGAACTACGCGTTCAACACTCTCACTGATCCCTAAGGCACTGGTGGATCACAGACATAGCCAGTTTCAACAATTGGCATCCCTGTTTCCAGCGTGACTACGTGAAAGAAAAGACTGTCGAGAGTTAGTAATCCACCATCATTTCGAAGTGAACCATCCCAACTTGATCTTTTCTGTCGTGCACGATGTTCTTGGCCCAAGCTCTGCACTCCACGTTCACCAAGACGCTTCCTGCAACACAAACAAAAATGTTACTGCTGCGAATACCCACACAACTTATTTAACAATGACATATTCACAACTGCCCCTTATTTGTCCTCCGTGCCTTTAAAGAGTTGCAGAACTCAACGAAGTGGGTAACTGGCTCAGAGATCTCAGCGGGTCACACTCATTGGAAGTAGTAAAGCGAAGGTCGCTCTCGCCAGTTCCTTACTGGGCGGTTTTAACTTGAATTAGTCCCGTTGGGTTCTGGAGCTCTTTTAACAGGACACGAACGTCAAACATTGGAAATCAGTATAAAGGCTTGGATATTTGTGGGCAAATTAACAGATCCAATGGTATCAGTAGTAGAGTGCACAAGACATCAACGATGGTAGAGAGAGGGCAGGAAACAGACACTGCATGTTGTGCTAGGAAAACAGTTACCATGTGATGAAAAAGCACAAATCGTGGCGTACAAGTTGAACCGTTCAATTTCAGTGATTGATAATTTCGTTAGACTGGGCGCACTATATTCACAGAACGGCGTGGAAACGGTTGCACAGCCGTTATTCTTCTGAACGTGCTGCCAGTAACGAGTACGACAACCAGCACTAACGTGCTAGATTCGAGTTTGCTGAATGGGATAGCGTGATGGGTTTCTGAGAACAGAGCAGTTGCTAACAATGTTTATGGTGGAAGTGTTGTGATTTGAGCATTCTCGCTCAAAGTAAATCACGCATTGTGTGGCTGAGCACTGGAATGAGCTCCAGCATGGACTCTGAAACAGAAGTAATTATGAAGTATGAGGGGACGAAAGGCTAATTTCTCAACAAGCATTGCTCTTCTACAGTTTGAAGATAAAGATATCCATGTCTTGCCCTTGCCTGCACGTAGTCCAGATTTGAACCCCATGCACAGCCTTTGGGGGATACTTGCGAGGCCCTGTGTGAGCTCAAAAGAGCGATACTAGACAAATGGGCAACAATTTCATTGCAAGAACTACAAAATCAATACCTAAGAGACTTTTTGAGGTAATTAGAATGAACGGAGGATCGACAAGGTACTAAGAAAGAGGAGAGTGAACGCCTTCATAGCAATTTGCAACGCCTCATTTTGTTACTCGGGGAGATCCCTGACACCAGCGCGCTGAGTTGTGTGTGTCTGGCAACAGATTCAAGCTACGCAAGCAATGATGCCATCCTTGTTGCAAGTTGGTGCCGAGTAATCGAAAATATAAGCAATGATGAGACGATTTAAGACAAGCGACTGGGAGGTTTGGTTATGTAGCCGAGGACGGGATGAATTGGCAACAGTGTGACGGAGCGCCCACGAGGTAATGGATCTCTCCGACCTTAATTCTGTTATGATTTTTGTATGTCTCGTAATAAATTAGAAACATGTATACCCATGACTTTCAGTATACCTTTATACTGATTTTCACTACTATAGCATGCATTACATTATTTATGTACAAGTGGTACTTTGCTCAATGCTATATTATTCACGATATATTACTTTCTCTAACCGTATGAACAATGTGCATCTGTTGCCCCTCGCCCCAAAAAGAATGAGTCCTGTCTGGAGCATCCATTCCGTCTGTCCCTCACGGCACACACCATTCACAAAAAACTTGTGTAGCGGAGCAACAAGTTGTCACTAGTCGGATAAGTGGAGTAACACTGAAAAATGCAATGTCATAGCCGGGATTTGAGCTCCGGAACTCCCGATCTCTAGCCGATTGCTCTTCCACTGAGCTACCATGTAAATATGCCGGCATAGCATTGAATTTCTCAACTGACTTGCATGTTTTCCGGTAAAGCATAAGGTGTTCTCAAGTTATTTTGAGATGGCGACTTACAATATTGTAAGTACTTTCAGTCTGACTCTACCAATCGACTCCTGTCCTACACACGGCTGCAATCCAGATCTTAGTATTACTAACCATATAACTCCTGTCCTACACACGACTACAATCCGGATCTTAGTATTACTAACCATATAACTCCTGTCCTACATAGGGCTACAATCCAGATCTTAGTATTACTAACCATATAACTCCTGTCCTACATAGGGCTACAATCCAGATCTTAGTATTACTAACCATATAACTCCTGTCCTACATACGACTACATTCCAGATCTTAGTATTACTAACCATATACCTCCTGTCCTACATAGGGCTACAATCCAGATCTTAGTATTACTAACCATATACCTCCTGTCCTACATAGGGCTACAATCCAGATCTTAGTATTACTAACCATATACCTCCTGTCCTACATAGGGCTACAATCCAGATCTTAGTATTACTAACCATATACCTCCTGTCCTACATAGGGCTACAATCCAGATCTTAGTATTACTAACCATATACCTCCTGTCCTACATAGGGCTACATTCCAGATCTTAGTATTACTAACCCATATACCTCCTGTCCTACATAGGGCTACAATCCAGATCTTAGTATTACTAACCATATACCTCCTGTCCTACATAGGGCTACAATCCAGATCTTAGTATTACTAACCATATACCTCCTGTCCTACATAGGGCTACAATCCAGATCTTAGTATTACTAACCATATACCTCCTGTCCTACATAGGGCTACAATCCAGATCTTAGTATTACTAACCCATATACCTCCTGTCCTACACAAAACTACAATCCAGATCTTAGTATTACTAACTCATATAACTCCTGTCCTAAACACGACTACAATCCAGATCTTAGTATTACTAACCATATAACTCCTGTCCTACATAAGACTACAATCCAGATCTTAGTATTACTAACCATATAACTCCTGACCTACACACGGCTACAATCCAGATCTTAGTATTACTAACCATATAACTCCTGACCTACACACGACTACAATCCAGATCTTAGTATTACTAACCATATAACTCCTGACCTACACACGGCTACAATCCAGATCTTAGTATCACTAATCATATAACTCCTGTCCAACACACGACTACAATCCAGATCTTAGTATTACTAACCATATAACTCCTGTCCAACACACGGCTACAATCCAGATCTTAGTATTACTAACCATATAACTCCTGTCCTACATAAGACTACAATCCAGATCTTAGTATTACTAACCATATAACTCCTGACCTACACACGACTACAATTCAGATCTTAGTATTACTAACCATATAACTCCTGACCTACATAGGGCTACATTCCAGATCTTAGTATTACTAACCATATAACTCCTGTGCTACACACGACTACAATTCAGATCTTAGTATTACTAACCATATAACTCCTGTGCTACACACGGCTACAATCCAGATCTTAGTATTACTAACCATATAACTCCTGTGCTACACACGACTACAATTCAGATCTTAGTATTACTAACCCATATAACTCCTGTGCTACACACGACTACAATTCAGATCTTAGTATTACTAACCATATAACTCCTGTCCTACATACGGCTACAATCCAGATCTTAGTATTACTAACCATATAACTCCTGTCCTACACACGGCTACAATCCAGATCTTAGTATTACTAACCATATAACTCCTGTGCTACATAGGGCTACAATCCAGATCTTAGTATTACTAACCATATACCTCCTGTGCTACATAGGGCTACAATCCAGATCTTAGTATTACTAACCATATAACTGCTGTCCTACATAGGGCTACAATCCAGATCTTAGTATTACTAACCATATAACTCCTGTGCTACACACGGCTACAATCCAGATCTTAGTATTACTAACCATATAACTCCTGTGCTACACACGGCTACAATCCAGATCTTAGTATTACTAACCCATATAACTCCTGTGCTACACACGACTACAATTCAGATCTTAGTATTACTAACCATATAACTCCTGTCCTACATACGGCTGCAATCCAGATCTTAGTATTACTAACCATATAACTCCTGTCCTACATACGGCTACAATCCATATCTTAGTATTACTAACCATATAACTCCTGTCCTACATACGGCTGCAATCCAGATCTTAGTATTACTAACCATATAACTCCTGTCCAACACACGACTACAATCCAGATCTTAGTATTACTAACCATATAACTCCTGTCCTACATACGGCTACAATCCAGATCATAGTATCACTAACCATATAACTCCTGTGCTACACACGGCTACAATCCAGATCCTAGTATTACTAACCATATAACTCCTGTCCAACACACGGTTACAATCCAGATCTTAGTATTACTAACCATATAACTCCTGTGCTACACACGGCTACAATCCAGATCTTAGTATTACTAACCATATAACTCCTGTGCTACACACGGTTACAATCCAGATCTTAGTATTACTAACCATATAACTCCTGTGCTACACACGGCTACAATCCAGATCTTAGTATTACTAACCATATAACTCCTGTGCTACACACGGTTACAATCCAGATCTTAGTATTACTAACCATATAACTCCTGTGCTACACACGGCTACAATCCAGATCTTAGTATTACTAACCATATAACTCCTGTCCTACATACGACTACAATCCAGATCTTAGTATTACTAACCATATAACTCCTGTCCTACACACGGCTACAATCCAGATCTTAGTATTACTAACCATATAACTCCTGTCCTACACACGGCTACAATCCAGATCTTAGTATTACTAACCATATAACTCCTGTCCTACATACGGCTACAATCCAGATCTTAGTATTACTAACCATATAACTCCTGTCCTACACACGGCTACAATCCAGATCTTAGTATTACTAACCATATAACTCCTGTCCTACACACGGCTACAATCCAGATCTTAGTATCACTAACCATATAACTCCTGTCCTACATACGGCTACAATCCAGATCTTAGTATCACTAATCATATAACTCCTGTCGTACATACGGCTACAATCCAGATCTTAGTATCACTAATCATATAACTCCTGTCGTACATACGGCTACAATCCAGATCTTAGTATCACTAACCATATAACTCCTGTCGTACATACGGCTACAATCCAGATCTTAGTATCACTAATCATATAACTCCTGTCGTACATACGGCTACAATCCAGATCTTAGTATTACTAACCATATAACTCCTGTGCTACACACGGCTACAATCCAGATCTTAGTATTACTAACCATATAACTCCTGTGCTACACACGGCTACAATCCAGATCTTAGTATTACTAACCATATAACTCCTGTCCTACACACGGCTACAATCCAGATCTTAGTATTACTAACCATATAACTCCTGTCCTACACACGGCTACAATCCAGATCTTAGTATCACTAACCATATAACTCCTGTGCTACACACGGCTACAATCCAGATCTTAGTATCACTAACCATATAACTCCTGTGCTACACACGGCTACAATCCGGATCTTAGTATTACTAACCATATAACTCCTGTCCAACACACGGCTACAATCCAGATCTTAGTATTACTAACCATATAACTCCTGTCCTACACACGGCTACAATCCAGATCTTAGTATTACTAACCATATAACTCCTGTCCTACATACGGCTGCAATCCAGATCTTAGTATTACTAACCATATAACTCCTGTCCTACACACGACTACAATCCAGATCTTAGTGTTACTAACCATATAACTCCTGTCCTACACACGGCTACAATCCAGATCTTAGTATTACTAACCATATAACTCCTGTCCTACACACGGCTACAATCCAGATCTTAGTATTACTAACCATATAACTCCTGTCCTACACACGACTACAATCCAGATCTTAGTGTTACTAACCATATAACTCCTGTCCTACACACGGCTACAATCCAGATCTTAGTATTACTAACCATATAACTCCTGTCCTACACACGGCTACAATCCAGATCTTAGTATTACTAACCCATATAACTCCTGTCCTACACACGGCTACAATCCAGATCTTAGTATCACTAACCATAGAACCAAAGACATAACTTCAGCTTCTTTAACAACAATATGTCAACATTAACGACACAAAACCTGATACAGTTAGGATTGTAAAATGCACCGCTATGACAAACCGTAGGTTAATTTCTCTGCTGAGTGTCGCGGGTTCGCTTCTCACATGTAGTAAACATGTTTTTTCTTCTATTAATTATCTTGAATCAACACATATGGGATATTTATTTTAGACATACTTATTTAATACATTGCATTTGGTACAATTAATTATATGATACTTCTTTGAGTGTGTATTCTACCGAACATCAACATGCAGCACAAGAAAGCATTTGCTGCGCAGAAATACTAAATGTATTCTTAGGAAAACCAATGTTTTGAAACGTTATTTTAATATTTGTTTTTTTTTTTATAGGTGAAACCAATAACAGGGAATATTTCGAAAATGGTTACTCTACAAAAATAAAGTGTATGTATACGGCATAAATTGTGTGTTTTAATGAGATCTACATTTTTGTGTAGCAAGTTTTTGTATACCTATATCTTACGGTTTGCTAATTATATAAATCATCCATAACAAAGGGGTATTCACAGGCCATTCCCAGAAAATTCAAGATATACATTTTGTTTGTCATAAAGATATCTTATATGTACAGAAATTACAGAAAGTTGTCAATAGAGTTAACAAAATGGCGCATAAAATTAAATGAATGTAAATCCGTACATATCAACTTTACGAATAAGAAAACTAAGATACTACCAATAAAAAAAACCTGGCGTGTTCCATTAACATGGCTTTCTCTACATCTCTGCATAAATTATTCTATTTACTTCATTTAATCGAAAAAATTAGCAGAAATGGTCTAATTACTTGCTTCTTTGTTAGTAGAACCGAAATAAGGGAGTACCATAGGTTAAACTGACTGAAGTTGCTTTGTTTGTATGGACAGGAGTTGACAAATTCCTGTATGAGAAAAGTGTTTTACAAAGCTGAAGCCAAAAACAAGGAATATCTCAAAAACGACCAACTCCACAAAAAAAATGTATATAACATAAATTGTGTGTTTTAACGTGCTCTACATTTTGTGTGCTTTAAGTTTTCGTCCATCTCTTACGGTTTAGCAGTTATGCAAAATTCCGTAAAATTCATCCAGAATAAAGTAGTCTTCAGAGGCTATTCCCAGAAAATTCAAGATAAACATTTTATTTGTCAGGCATATATTTTTGAAATACGATATTTTAATCAAAATCGTTTGAGACATTTTGAAGAAAATCAAAATTTTCGATTTTTTTTCCCATGTAAATGGTAGTAGGAGGTGGAAAGATTTTTTTGAAAATCTTCCTCTCGCATCCTTGGATGATACCAAACTTAAATACCAAGTTTGGTATTTAGCGGTCTTTTCGTTTTTGAGTTATGCTGCCCACAGACACACAAACACACACAGACAGACAGACACACACGGACATTTTTCTAAAAATGCTGTTTTTGGATTCAGGGGGTCTCAAAATATATATTTCCGGTGAAATTTCGGTATCGAATTTTGGGTGCAATACAATACCTTCTCTATACACTATGTGCCAGTACGTGTAGAGAAAGTAATAAATAATCAAACTATTCCTCAAGCTCAAACAGTGAAGTGCCTAGGAATCATATTACACTTAAAATTAAATTGGAGAAATCATAGAAACTAAAAGAAAAGAATTAAATATGAAATATAAGAAACTTTACTGACTTATTGGGAGAAATTCTGAACTTGACATATACAATAAGCTATTAATATACAAGCAGGTGTTAAAGCAGGTCTGGACCTATGGGATGTGCACAATGATAGGTATACAAAAAATTCCTACACAAAAATGTAGATCTCATTAAAACACACAATTTATGCCGTATACATACATTTTTACTTTCTCTATACGTACTATGTATATAGTGTATAGAGAAGGTATTGCATTCTACCCAAAAATTCGATACCGAGATTTCACCGGAAATATAGGTTTTGAGACCCCCTGAATCCAAAATAAGCATTTTTAGAAACATGTCCGTGTGTGTATGTGTGTGTCTGTGTATATGTGTGTGTGTCTGTGGGCAGCATAGCTCAAAAACGAAAAACCCATTAAAAATCAAACTTGGTATTTAAGTTTGGTATCTTCCATGGATGTGACACGAAGATTTTCAAGAAAATCCCCGGACCCCAAATTACCCTATACATAGAACTTTTTCGAAAAAATTGATTTTCTAAAAAATGGCTCTAACGATTTTGATTAAAATCCCGTATATTACTGACATTTACATACCAAATAAAATGCATATCTTGAATTTTCTAGGAATAGCCACTGAAGAACTCTTTATTCTGGATGAATTTTGCCGAATTTTGCTTAACTGCTAAACGGTAAGAGATAGACAAAAGCTTACCACACAGAAAATGTAGAGCACGTTAAAACACGCAATTTATGTTATATACATTTTTTTCGTGAAGTTGATCGTTTTTTAGTTATTCATTGTTTTTGATTTCACCTTTCAAAAACTTATATTTTTTCATGCAGGGATTTGTCAACTCTTGTCCATGCAAAGAAAGGAACTTCAGTCACATAGCAACCAGCTTAGACTATCACTTTAACCTATGGTACTCCCTTATTTCTCTCCTACTTATAAGGAAGCAAGTAATAAGACTATCACTTTAACCTATGGTACTCACTTATTTCCCTTCTACTTGTAAGGAGGCAAGTAATAAGACTATCACTTTAACCTATGCTACTCCCTTATTTCCCTTCTACTTGTATGGAAGCCAGTAATAAGACTATCACTTTAACCTATGCTACTCCCTTATTTCCCTTCTACTTATATGGAAGCAAGTAATAAGACTATCACTTTAACCTATGCTACTCCCTTATTTCCCTTCTACTTATATGGAAGCAAGTAATAAGACTATCACTTTAACCTATGCTACTCCCTTATTTCCCTTCTACTTACAAGGAAGCAAGTAATAAGACTATCACTTTAACCTATGCTACTCCCTTATTTCCCTTCTACTTACAAGGAAGCAAGTAATAAGACTATCACTTTAACCTATGCTACTCCCTTATTTCCCGTCTACTTACAAGGAAGCAAGTAATAAGACTATCACTTTAACCTATGGTACTCCCTTATTTCCCTTCTACTTACAAGGAAGCAAGTAATAAGACTATCACTTTAACCTATGGTACTCCCTTATTTCTCTGCTACGTACAAGGAAGCAAGTAATAAGACTGTCACTTGAACCTATGGTACTCCCTTATTTCCCTTCTACTTGTAAGGAAGCAAGTAATAAGACTGTTACTTTAACCTATGGTACTCACTTATTTCCCTTCTACTTGTAAGGAAGCAAGTAATAAGACTGTTACTTTAACCTATGGTACTCACTTATTTCCCTTCTACTTGTAAGGAAGCAAGTAATAAGACTGTTACTTTAACCTATGGTACTCACTTATTTCCCTTCTACTTGTAAGGAAGCAAGTAATAAGACTGTTACTTTAACCTATGGTACTCACTTATTTCCCCTCTACTTGTAAGGAAGCACGTAATAAGACTGTTACTTTAACCTATGGTACTCACTTATTTCCCTTCTACTTATAAGGAAGCAAGTAATAAGACTATCACTTTAACCTATGGTACTCCCTTATTTCCCTTCTACTTATAAGGAAGCAAGTAATAAGACTATCACTTTAACCTATGGTACTCCCTTATTTCCCTTCTACTTGTAAGGAGGCAAGTAATAAGACTATCACTTTAACCTATGGTACTCACTTATTTCCCTTCTACTTATATGGAAGCAAGTAATAAGACTGTCACTTTAACCTGTGCTACTCCCTTATTTCCCTTCTACTTACAAGGAAGCAAGTAATAAGACTAATACTTTAACCTATGGTACTCCCTTATTTCTCTGCTACTTACAAGGAAGCCAGTAATAAGACTATCACTATAACCTATGGTACTCCCTTATTTCCCTTCTACTTACAAGGAAGCAAGTAATAACACTATCACTTTAACCTATGCTACTCCCTTATTTCTCTCCTACTTATAAGGAAGCCAGTAATAAGACTATCACTTTAACCTATACTACTCCCTTATTTCTCTCCTACTTGTAAGGAAGCCAGTAATTAGACTATCACTTTAACCTATGGTACTCCCTTATTTCTCTGCTACTTACAAGGAAGCCAATAATCAGACCATCACTTTAACCTATGGACTCCCTTATTTCTCTGCTACTTACAAGGAAGCCAATAATAAGACCATCACTTTAACCTATGGTACTCCCTTATTTCTCTGCTACTTACAAGGAAGCCAATAATAAGACTATCACTTTAACCTATGGTACTCCCTTATTTCTCTGCTACTTACAAGGAAGCCAATAATAAGACTATCACTTTAACCTATGGTACTCCCTTATTTCCCTTCTACTTATATGGAAGCAAGTAATAAGACTGTCACTTTAACCTATGGTACTCCCTTATTTCTCTGCTACTTACAAGGAAGCAAGTAATAAGACTATCACTTTAAACTATGGTACTCCCTTATTTCTCTCCTACTTGTAAGAAAGCCAGTAATAAGACTATCGCTTTACCCTATGGTACTCCCTTATTTCTCTCACTACTTGTAAGGAAGCCAGTAATAAGACTATCACTTTAACCTATGGTACTCCCTTATTTCTCTCCTACTTGTAAGGAAGCAAATAATAAGACTTTCACTTTAACCTATGGTACTCCCTTATTTCTCTCCTACTTGTAAGGAAGCCAGTAATAAGACCATCACTTTAACCTATGGTACTCCCTTATTTCTCTGCTACTTACAAGGAAGCCAGTAATAAGACTATCACTTTAACGTATGGTACTCCCTTATTTCCCTCCTATTTATAAGGAAGCAAGTAATAAGACTATCACTTTAACTTATGGTAATCTTTTATTTCCCTTCTACTTACAAGGAAGCAAGTAATAAGACTATCACTTTAACCTATGATACTCCCTTATTTCCCTTCTACTTAATAGGAAGCAAGTAATAAGACTATCACTTTAACCTATGGTACTCCCTTATTTCCCTTCTACTTACAAGGAAGCAAGTAATAAGACTATCACTTTAACCTATGGTAATCCCTTATTTCCCTTCTACTTATAAGGAAGCAAGAAATAAGACCATCACTTTAACCTATGGTACTCCCTTATTTCTCTGCTACTTGTAAGGAAGCCAGTAATAAGACTATCACTTTAACCTATGGTACTCCCTAATTTCTCTGCTACTTACAAGGAAGCAAGTTATAAGACTATCACTTTAACCTATGGTACTCCCTAATTTCTCTGCTACTTACAAGGAAGCCAGTAATAAGACTATCACTTTAACCTATGGTACTCCCTAATTTCCCTTCTACTTGTAAGGAGGCAAGTAATAAGACTATCACTTTAACCTATGCTACTCCCTTATTTCCCTGCTACTTACAAGGAAGCCAGTAATAAGACTATCACTTTAACCTATGCTACTCCCTTATTTCCCTTCTACTTACAAGGAAGCAAGTAATAAGACTGTCACTTTAACCCATGGTACTCTCTTATTTCTCTTCTACTTACAAGGAAGCAAGTAATAAGACTGTCACTTTAACCTATGGTACTCTCTTATTTCCCTTCTACCTATAAGGAAGCAAGTAACAAGACTGTCAATTTAACCTATGGTACTCTCTTATTTCTCTGCTACTTACAAGGAAGCAAGTAATAAGACTATCACTTTAACCTATGCTACTCTCTTATTTCTCTGCTACTTACAAGGAAGCCAGTAATAAGACTATCACTTTAACCTATGGTACTCTCTTATTTCCCTTCTACTTATAAGGAAGCAAGTAATAAGACTGTCACTTTAACCTATGGTACTCTCTTATTTCCCTTCTACTTACAAGGAAGCAAGTAATAAGACTGTCACTTTAACCTATGGTACTCTCTTATTTCCCTTCTACTTACAAGGAAGCAAGTAAGAAGACTATCACTTTAACCTATGGTACTCCCATATTTCTCTCCTACTTTTAAGGAAGCAAGTATTAAGACTATCACTTTAACCTATGGTACTCCCTTACTTCTCTTCTACTTATATAGAAGCAAGTAATAAGACTATCACTTTAACCTATGGTACTCCCTTATTTCTCTCCTACTTTTAACGAAGCAAGTAATAAGACTGTTACTTTAACCTATGGTACTCCCTTATTTCCCTTCTACTTACAAGGAAGCAAGTAATAAGACTATCGCTTTAACCTATGGTACTCCCTTATTTCCCTTCTACTTATAAGGAAGCAAGTAATAAGACTATCACTTTAACCTATGATACTCCCTTATTTCCCTTCTACTTATAAGGAAGCAAGTAATAAGACTATCACTTTAACCTATGGTACTCCCTTATTTCGCTTCTACTTACAAGGAAGCAAGTAATAAGACTATCACTTTAACCTATGGTACTCCCTTATTTCCCTTCTACTTATAAGGAAGGAAGTAATAAGACTGTCACTTTAACCTGTGCTACTCCCTTATTTCCCTTCTACTTGTATGGAAGCAAGTAATAAGACTATCACTTTAACCTGTGCTACTCTCTTATTTCTCTGCTACTTACAAGGAAGCCAGTAATTAGACTATCACTTTAACCTGTGCTACTCCCTTATTTCTCTGCTACTTACAAGGAAGCCAGTAATAAGACTATCACTTTAACCTATGGTACTCTCTTATTTCCCTTCTACTTATAAGGAAGCAAGTAATAAGACTGTCACTTTAACCTATGGTACTCTCTTATTTCCCTTCTACTTACAAGGAAGCAAGTAAGAAGACTATCACTTTAACCTATGGTACTCCCATATTTCTCTCCTACTTTTAAGGAAGCAAGTAATAAGACTATCACTTTAACCTATGGTACTCCCTTACTTCTCTTCTACTTATATGGAAGCAAGTAATAAGACTATCACTTTAACCTATGGAACTCCCTTATTTCTCTCCTACTTTTAAGGAAGCAAGTAATAAGACTATCACTTTAACCTATGGTACTCCCTTATTTCCCTTCTACTTACAAGGAAGCAAGTAATAAGACTATCACTTTAACCTATGGTACTCCCTTATTTCCCTTCTACTTATAAGGAAGCAAGTAATAAGACTATCACTTTAACCTATGATACTCCCTTATTTCCCTTCTACTTATAAGGAAGCAAGTAATAAGATTATCACTTTAACCTATGGTACTCCCTTATTTCCCTTCTACTTACAAGGAAGCAAGTAATAAGACTATCACTTTAACCTATGGTACTCCCTTATTTCCCTTCTACTTATAAGGAAGCAAGTAATAAGACTATCACTTTAACCTATGATACTCCCTTATTTCCCTTCTACTTACAAGGAAGCAAGTAATAAGACTATCACTTTAACCTATGGTACTCCCTCATTTCCCTTCTACTTATAAGGAAGCAAGAAATAGGACCATCACTTTAACCTATGGTACTCCCTTATTTCTCTGCTACTTGTAAGGAAGGCAGTAAAACTATCACTTTAACCTATGGTACTCCCTTATTTCTCTGCTACTTACAAGGAAGCTAGTTATAAGACTATCACTTTAACCTATGGTACTCCCTTATTTCTCTGCTACTTACAAGGAAGCTAGTTATAAGACTATCACTTTAACCTATGGTACTCCCTATTTTTCTCTGCTACTTACAAGAAAGCCAGTAATAAGACTGTCACTTTAACCTATGGTACTCCCTAATTTCTCTGCTACTTATAAGGAAGCCAATAATAAGACCATCACTTTAACCTGTGCTACTCCCTTATTTCTCTGCTACTTACAAGGAAGCAAGTAATAAGACTATCACTTTAACCTATGCTACTCCCTTATTTCCCTTCTACTTACAAGGAAGCAAGTAATAAGACTATCACTTTAACCTATGGTACTCCCTTATTTCTCTCCTACTTGTAAGGAAGCCAGTAATAAGACATTCACTTTAACCTATGGTACTCCCTTATTTCTCTCCTACTTGTAAGGAAGCAAGTAATAAGACTATCACTTTAACCTATGGTACTCCCTTATTTCTCTCCTACTTGTAAAGAAGCAAGTAATAAGACTATCACTTTAACCTATGGTACTCCCTTATTTCTCTCCTACTTGTAAGGAAGCCAGTAATTAGACTATCACTTTAACCTATGGTACTCCCTTATTTCTCTGCTACTTACAAGGAAGCCAATAATCAGACCATCACTTTAACCTATGGACTCCCTTATTTCTCTGCTACTTACAAGGAAGCCAATAATAAGACCATCACTTTAACCTGGGTACTCCCTTATTTCTCTGCTACTTAAGAGGAAGCCAATAATAAGACTATCACTTTAACCTATGGTACTCCCTTATTTCTCTGCTACTTACAAGGAAGCCAATAATAAGACTATCACTTTAACCTATGGTACTCCCTTATTTCCCTTCTACTTATATGGAAGCAAGTAATAAGACTGTCACTTTAACCTATGGTACTCCCTTATTTCTCTGCTACTTACAAGGAAGCAAGTAATAAGACTATCACTTTAAACTATGGTACTCCCGTATTTCTCTCCTACTTGTAAGAAAGCCAGTAATAAGACTATCGCTTTACCCTATGGTACTCCCTTATTTCTCTCACTACTTGTAAGGAAGCCAGTAATAAGACTATCACTTTAACCTATGGTACTCCCTTATTTCTCTCCTACTTGTAAGGAAGCAAATAATAAGACTTTCACTTTAACCTATGGTACTCCCTTATTTCTCTCCTACTTGTAAGGAAGCCAGTAATAAGACCATCACTTTAACCTATGGTACTCCCTTATTTCTCTGCTACTTACAAGGAAGCCAGTAATAAGACTATCACTTTAACGTATGGTACTCCCTTATTTCCCTCCTATTTATAAGGAAGCAAGTAATAAGACTATCACTTTAACTTATGGTACTCTCTTATTTCCCTTCTACTTACAAGGAAGCAAGTAATAAGACTATCACTTTAACCTATGATACTCCCTTATTTCCCTTCTACTTAATAGGAAGCAAGTAATAAGACTATCACTTTAACCTATGGTACTCCCTTATTTCCCTTCTACTTACAAGGAAGCAAGTAATAAGACTATCACTTTAACTTATGGTAATCCCTTATTTCCCTTCTACTTATAAGGAAGCAAGAAATAAGACCATCACTTTAACCTATGGTACTCCCTTATTTCTCTGCTACTTGTAAGGAAACCAGTAATAAGACTATCACTTTAACCTATGGTACTCCCTAATTTCTCTGCTACTTACAAGGAAGCAAGTTATAAGACTATCACTTTAACCTATGGTACTCCCTAATTTCTCTGCTACTTACAAGGAAGCCAGTAATAAGACTATCACTTTAACCTATGGTACTCCCTAATTTCCCGTCTACTTGTAAGGAGGCAAGTAATAAGACTATCACTTTAACCTATGCTACTCCCTTATTTCCCTGCTACTTGTATGGAAGGAAGTAATAAGACTATCACTTTAACCTGTGCTACTCCCTTATTTCCCTCCTACTTATAAGGAATTTAGTAATAAGACTATCACTTTAACCTATGATACTCCCTTATTTCTCTCCTACTTGTAAAGAGGCAAGTAATAAGACTATCACTTTAACCTGTGCTACTCCCTTATTTCCCTTCTACTTGTATGGAAGCAAGTAATAAGACTATCACTTTAACCTGTGCTACTCCCTTATTTCCCTCCTACTTATAAGGAAGCAAGTAATAAGACTATCACTTTAACCTATGGTACTCCCTTATTTCTCTCCTACTTGTAAGGAAGCCAGTAATAAGCCTATCACTTTAACGTATGGTACTCCCTTATTTCTCTCTTACTTAAAAGGAAGCAAGTAATAAGACTTTCACTTTAACCTATGGTACTACCTTTTTTCTCTGCTACTTACACGGCAGCAAGTAATATGATTATCACTTTAACCTATGGTACTCCCTAATTTCTCTGCTACTTGTAAGGAAGCCAGTAATAAGCCTATCACTTTAACCTATGGTACTCCCTTATTTCTCTTCTACTTTTAAGGAAGCAAGTAATAAGACTATCACTTTAACCTATGGTACTCCCTTACTTCTCTTCTACTTATATGGAAGCAAGTAATAAGACTATCACTTTAACCTATGGTACTCCCTTATTTCTCTCCTACTTTTAAGGAAGCAAGTAATAAGACTATCACTTTAACCTATGGTACTCCCTTATTTCTCTTCTACTTTTAAGGAAGCAAGTAATAAGACTATCACTTTAACCTATGGTACTCCCTTACTTCTCTTCTACTTATATGGAAGCAAGTAATAAGACCATCACTTTAACCTATGGTACTCCCTTATTTCCCTTCTACTTACAAGGAAGCAAGTAATAAGACTATCACTTTAACCTATGGTACACCCTTATTTCCCTTCTACTTATAAGGAAGCAAGTAATAAGACTATCACTTTAACCTATGGTACTCCCTTATTTCCCTTCTACTTACAAGGAAGCAAGTAATAAGACTAATACTTTAACCTATGGTACTCCCTTATTTCTCTGCTACTTACAAGGAAGCAAGTAATAAGACTATCACTTTAACCTGTGCTACTCCCCTATTTCTCTGCTACTTACAAGGAAGCAAGTAATAAGACTATCACTTTAACCTATGGTACTCCCTTATTTCCTTTCTAATTATAAGGAAGCAAGTAATAAGACTATCACTTTAACCTATGATACTCCCTTATTTCCCTTCTACTTATAAGGAAGCAAGTAATAAGAATATCATTTTAACCTATGGTACTCCCTTATTTCCCTTCTACTTATAAGGAAGCAAGTAATAAGACCATCACTTTAACCTATGGTACTCCCTTATTTCCCTTCTACTTATAAGGAAGCAAGTAATAAGACTATCATTTTAACCTATGGTACTCCCTTATTTCTCTGCTACTTACAAGGAAGCAAGTAATAAGACTATCACTTTAACCTATGGTACTCCCTAATTTCTCTGCTACTTACAAGGAAGCCAGTAATAAGACTATCACTTTAACCAATGGTACTCCCTTATTTCTCTGCTACTTACAAGGAAGCCAGTAATAAGACTATCACTTTAACCTATGGTACTCCCTTATTTCTCTGCTACTTACAAGGAAGCAAGTAATAAGACTGTCACTTTAACCTATGGTACTCCCTTATTACACTTCTACTTGTAAGGAAGCCAGTAATAAGACTATCACTTTAACCTATGGTACTCCCTTATTTCTCTCCTACTTGTAAGGAAGCCAGTAATAAGACTATCACTTTAACCTATGGTACTCCCTTATTTCTCTCCTACTTGTAAGGAAGCCAGTAATAAGACTATCACTTTAACCTATGGTACTCCCTTATTTCCCTTCTACTTATAAGGAAGCAAGTAATAAGACTATCACTTTAACCTATGATACTCCCTTATTTCCCTTCCACTTACAAGGAAGCAAGTAATAAGACTATCACTTTAACCTATGGTACTCCCTTATTTCCCTTCTACTTATAAGGAAGCAAGAAATAAGACCATCACTTTAACCTATGGTACTCCCTTATTTCTCCGCTACTTGTAAGGAAGCCAGTAAAACTATCACTTTAACCTATGGTACTCCCTTATTTCTCTGCTACTTACAAGGAAGCTAGTTATAAGACTATCACTTTAACCTATGGTACTCCCTAATTTCTCTGCTACTTACAAGAAAGCCAGTAATAAGACTGTCACTTTAACCTATGGTACTCCCTAATTTCTCTGCTACTTATAAGGAAGCCAATAATAAGACCATCACTTTAACCTGTGCTACTCCCTTATTTCTCTGCTACTTACAAGGAAGCAAGTAATAAGACTATCACTTTAACCTATGCTACTCCCTTATTTCCCTTCTACTTACAAGGAAGCAAGTAATAAGACTATCACCTTAACCTATGGTACTCCCTTATTTCTCTCCTACTTGTAAGGAAGCCGGTAATAAGACATTCACTTTAACCTATGGTACTCCCTTATTTCTCTCCTACTTGTAAGGAAGCAAGTAATAAGCCTATCACTTTAACCTATGGTACTCCCTTATTTCTCTCCTACTTGTAAGGAAGCAAGTAATAAGACTATCACTTTAACCTATGGTACTCCCTTATTTCTCTCCTACTTGTAAGGAAGCCAGTAATTAGACTATCACTTTAACCTATGGTACTCCCTTATTTCTCTGCTACTTACAAGGAAGCCAATAATCAGACCATCACTTTAACCTATGGACTCCCTTATTTCTCTGCTACTTACAAGGAAGCCAATAATAAGACCATCACTTTATCCTATGGTACTCCCTTATTTCTCTGCTACTTAAAAGGAAGCCAATAATAAGACTATCACTTTAACCTATGGTACTCCCTTATTTCCCTTCTACTTATATGGCAGCAAGTAATAAGACTGTCACTTTAACCTATGGTACTCCCTTATTTCTCTGCTACTTACAAGGAAGCAAGTAATAAGACTATCACTTTAAACTATGGTACTCCCTTATTTCTCTCCTACTTGTAAAAAGCCAGAAATAAGACTATCGCTTTACCCTATGGTACTCCCTTATTTCTCTCACTACTTGTAAGGAAGCCAGTAATAAGACTATCACTTTAACCTATGGTACTCCCTTATTTCTCTCCTACTTGTAAGGAAGCAAATAATAAGACTTTCACTTTAACCTATGGTACTCCCTTATTTCTCTCCTACTTGTAAGGAAGCCAGTAATAAGACCATCACTTTAACCTATGGTACTCCCTTATTTCTCTGCTACTTACAAGGAAGCCAGTAATAAGACTATCACTTTAACGTATGGTACTCCCTTATTTCCCTTCTACTTAATAGGAAGCAAGTAATAAGACTATCACTTTAACTTATGGTACTCTCTTATTTCCCTTCTACTTACAAGGAAGCAAGTAATAAGACTATCACTTTAACCTATGATACTCCCTTATTTCCCTTCTACTTAATAGGAAGCAAGTAATAAGACTATCACCTTAACCTATGGTACTCCCTTATTTCCCTTCTACTTACAAGGAAGCAAGTAATAAGACTATCACTTTAACCTATGGTAATCCCTTATTTCCCTTCTACTTATAAGGAAGCAAGAAATAAGACCATCACTTTAACCTATGGTACTCCCTTATTTCTCTGCTACTTGTAAGGAAGCCAGTAATAAGACTATCACTTTAACCTATGGTACTCCCTAATTTCTCTGCTACTTACAAGGAAGCAAGTTATAAGACTATCACTTTAACCTATGGTACTCCCTAATTTCTCTGCTACTTACAAGGAAGCCAGTAATAAGACTATCACTTTAACCTATGGTACTCCCTTATTTCCCTTCTACTTGTAAGGAGGCAAGTAATAAGACTATCACTTTAACCTGTGGTACTCCCTAATTTCCCTTCTACTTGTAAGGAGGCAAGTAATAAGACTATCACTTTAACCTATGCTACTCCCTTATTTCCCTGCTACTTACAAGGAAGCCAGTAATAAGACTATCACTTTAACCTATGCTACTCCCTTATTTAACTTCTACTTACAAGGAAGCAAGTAATAAGACTGTCACTTTAACCTATGGTACTCCCTCATTTCCCTTCTACTTGTAAGGAAGCAAGTAATAACACTATCACTTTAACCTATGCTACTCCCTTATTTCTCTCCTACTTATAAGGAAGCCAGTAATAAGACTATCACTTTAACCTATGGTACTCCCTTATTTCTCTCCTACTTGTAAGGAAGCCAGTAATAAGGCCATCACTTTAACCTATGGTACTCCCTTATTTCTCCCCTACTTGTAAGGAAGCAAATAATAAGACTTTCACTTTAACCTATGGTACTCCCTTATTTCTCTGCTACTTACAAGGAAGCCAGTAATAAGACTATCACTTTAACGTATGGTACTCCCTTATTTCCCTCCTACTTATAAGGAAGCAAGTAATAAGACTATCACTTTAACCTATGGTACTCCCTTATTTCTCTCCTACTTGTAAGGAAGCCAGTAATAAGCCTATCACTTTAACGTATGGTACTCCCTTATTTCTCTCCTACTTAAAAGGAAGCAAGTAATAAGACTTTCACTTTAACCTATGGTACTACCTTTTTTCTCTGCAATTACACGGCAGCAAGTAATAAGACTATCACTTTAACCTATGGTACTCCCTTACTTCTCTTCTACTTATATGGAAGCAAGTAATAAGACTATCACTTTAACCTATGGAACTCCCTTATTTCTCTCCTACTTTTAAGGAAGCAAGTAATAAG
The DNA here is from genome assembly GCA_030762935.1 of Hymenopus coronatus. NCBI lineage: Eukaryota > Metazoa > Arthropoda > Insecta > Mantodea > Hymenopodidae > Hymenopus > Hymenopus coronatus. The sequence continues at coordinate 143,967,822 of CM060886.1, read as the reverse complement.
ACTATCACTTTAACCTATGGTACTCCCTTATTTCCCTTCTACTTACAAGGAAGCAAGTAATAAGACTATCACTTTAACCTATGGTACTCCCTTATTTCCCTTCTACTTATAAGGAAGCAAGTAATAAGACTATCACTTTAACCTATGATACTCCCTTATTTCCCTTCTACTTATAAGGAAGCAAGTAATAAGATTATCACTTTAACCTATGGTACTCCCTTATTTCCCTTCTACTTACAAGGAAGCAAGTAATAAGACTATCACTTTAACCTATGGTACTCCCTTATTTCCCTTCTACTTATAAGGAAGCAAGTAATAAGACTATCACTTTAACCTATGATACTCCCTTATTTCCCTTCTACTTACAAGGAAGCAAGTAATAAGACTATCACTTTAACCTATGGTACTCCCTCATTTCCCTTCTACTTATAAGGAAGCAAGAAATAGGACCATCACTTTAACCTATGGTACTCCCTTATTTCTCTGCTACTTGTAAGGAAGGCAGTAAAACTATCACTTTAACCTATGGTACTCCCTTATTTCTCTGCTACTTACAAGGAAGCTAGTTATAAGACTATCACTTTAACCTATGGTACTCCCTTATTTCTCTGCTACTTACAAGGAAGCTAGTTATAAGACTATCACTTTAACCTATGGTACTCCCTATTTTTCTCTGCTACTTACAAGAAAGCCAGTAATAAGACTGTCACTTTAACCTATGGTACTCCCTAATTTCTCTGCTACTTATAAGGAAGCCAATAATAAGACCATCACTTTAACCTGTGCTACTCCCTTATTTCTCTGCTACTTACAAGGAAGCAAGTAATAAGACTATCACTTTAACCTATGCTACTCCCTTATTTCCCTTCTACTTACAAGGAAGCAAGTAATAAGACTATCACTTTAACCTATGGTACTCCCTTATTTCTCTCCTACTTGTAAGGAAGCCAGTAATAAGACATTCACTTTAACCTATGGTACTCCCTTATTTCTCTCCTACTTGTAAGGAAGCAAGTAATAAGCCTATCACTTTAACCTATGGTACTCCCTTATTTCTCTCCTACTTGTAAGGAAGCAAGTAATAAGACTATCACTTTAACCTATGGTACTCCCTTATTTCTCTCCTACTTGTAAGGAAGCCAGTAATTAGACTATCACTTTAACCTATGGTACTCCCTTATTTCTCTGCTACTTACAAGGAAGCCAATAATCAGACCATCACTTTAACCTATGGACTCCCTTATTTCTCTGCTACTTACAAGGAAGCCAATAATAAGACCATCACTTTAACCTATGGTACTCCCTTATTTCTCTGCTACTTAAGAGGAAGCCAATAATAAGACTATCACTTTAACCTATGGTACTCCCTTATTTCTCTGCTACTTACAAGGAAGCCAATAATAAGACTATCACTTTAACCTATGGTACTCCCTTATTTCCCTTCTACTTATATGGAAGCAAGTAATAAGACTGTCACTTTAACCTATGGTACTCCCTTATTTCTCTGCTACTTACAAGGAAGCAAGTAATAAGACTATCACTTTAAACTATGGTACTCCCTTATTTCTCTCCTACTTGTAAGAAAGCCAGTAATAAGACTATCGCTTTACCCTATGGTACTCCCTTATTTCTCTCACTACTTGTAAGGAAGCCAGTAATAAGACTATCACTTTAACCTATGGTACTCCCTTATTTCTCTCCTACTTGTAAGGAAGCAAATAATAAGACTTTCACTTTAACCTATGGTACTCCCTTATTTCTCTCCTACTTGTAAGGAAGCCAGTAATAAGACCATCACTTTAACCTATGGTACTCCCTTATTTCTCTGCTACTTACAAGGAAGCCAGTAATAAGACTATCACTTTAACGTATGGTACTCCCTTATTTCCCTCCTATTTATAAGGAAGCAAGTAATAAGACTATCACTTTAACTTATGGTACTCTCTTATTTCCCTTCTACTTACAAGGAAGCAAGTAATAAGACTATCACTTTAACCTATGATACTCCCTTATTTCCCTTCTACTTAATAGGAAGCAAGTAATAAGACTATCACTTTAACCTATGGTACTCCCTTATTTCCCTTCTACTTACAAGGAAGCAAGTAATAAGACTATCACTTTAACCTATGGTAATCCCTTATTTCCCTTCTACTTATAAGGAAGCAAGAAATAAGACCATCACTTTAACCTATGGTACTCCCTTATTTCTCTGCTACTTGTAAGGAAGCCAGTAATAAGACTATCACTTTAACCTATGGTACTCCCTAATTTCTCTGCTACTTACAAGGAAGCAAGTTATAAGACTATCACTTTAACCTATGGTACTCCCTAATTTCTCTGCTACTTACAAGGAAGCCAGTAATAAGACTATCACTTTAACCTATGGTACTCCCTAATTTCCCGTCTACTTGTAAGGAGGCAAGTAATAAGACTATCACTTTAACCTATGCTACTCCCTTATTTCCCTGCTACTTGTATGGAAGGAAGTAATAAGACTATCACTTTAACCTGTGCTACTCCCTTATTTCCCTCCTACTTATAAGGAAGTAAGTAATAAGACTATCACTTTAACCTATGGTACTCCCTTATTTCTCTCCTACTTGTAAAGAGGCAAGTAATAAGACTATCACTTTAACCTGTGCTACTCCCTTATTTCCCTTCTACTTGTATGGAAGCAAGTAATAAGACTATCACTTTAACCTGTGCTACACCCTTATTTCCCTCCTACTTATAAGGAAGCAAGTAATAAGACTATCACTTTAACCTATGGTACTCCCTTATTTCTCTCCTACTTGTAAGGAAGCCAGTAATAAGCCTATCACTTTAACGTATGGTACTCCCTTATTTCTCTCTTACTTAAAAGGAAGCAAGTAATAAGACTTTCACTTTAACCTATGGTACTACCTTTTTTCTCTGCTACTTACACGGCAGCAAGTAATATGATTATCACTTTAACCTATGGTACTCCCTAATTTCTCTGCTACTTGTAAGGAAGCCAGTAATAAGCCTATCACTTTAACCTATGGTACTCCCTTATTTCTCTTCTACTTTTAAGGAAGCAAGTAATAAGACTATCACTTTAACCTATGGTACTCCCTGACTTCTCTTCTACTTATATGGAAGCAAGTAATAAGACTATCACTTTAACCTATGGTACTCCCTTATTTCTCTCCTACTTTTAAGGAAGCAAGTAATAAGACTATCACTTTAACCTATGGTACTCCCTTATTTCTCTTCTACTTTTAAGGAAGCAAGTAATAAGACTATCACTTTAACCTATGGTACTCCCTTACTTCTCTTCTACTTATATGGAAGCAAGTAATAAGACCATCACTTTAACCTATGGTACTCCCTTATTTCCCTTCTACTTACAAGGAAGCAAGTAATAAGACTATCACTTTAACCTATGGTACACCCTTATTTCCCTTCTACTTATAAGGAAGCAAGTAATAAGACTATCACTTTAACCTATGGTACTCCCTTATTTCCCTTCTACTTACAAGGAAGCAAGTAATAAGACTAATACTTTAACCTATGGTACTCCCTTATTTCTCTGCTACTTACAAGGAAGCAAGTAATAAGACTATCACTTTAACCTGTGCTACTCCCTTATTTCTCTGCTACTTACAAGGAAGAAAGTAATAAGACTATCACTTTAACCTATGGTACTCCCTTATTTCCTTTCTAATTATAAGGAAGCAAGTAATAAGACTATCACTTTAACCTATGATACTCCCTTATTTCCCTTCTACTTATAAGGAAGCAAGTAATAAGAATATCATTTTAACCTATGGTACTCCCTTATTTCCCTTCTACTTATAAGGAAGCAAGTAATAAGACCATCACTTTAACCTATGGTACTCCCTTATTTCCCTTCTACTTATAAGGAAGCAAGTAATAAGACTATCATTTTAACCTATGGTACTCCCTTATTTCTCTGCTACTTACAAGGAAGCAAGTAATAAGACTATCACTTTAACCTATGGTACTCCCTAATTTCTCTGCTACTTACAAGGAAGCCAGTAATAAGACTATCACTTTAACCAATGGTACTCCCTTATTTCTCTGCTACTTACAAGGAAGCCAGTAATAAGACTATCACTTTAACCTATGGTACTCCCTTATTTCTCTGCTACTTACAAGGAAGCAAGTAATAAGACTGTCACTTTAACCTATGGTACTCCCTTATTACACTTCTACTTGTAAGGAAGCCAGTAATAAGACTATCACTTTAACCTATGGTACTCCCTTATTTCTCTCCTACTTGTAAGGAAGCCAGTAATAAGACTATCACTTTAACCTATGGTACTCCCTTATTTCTCTCCTACTTGTAAGGAAGCCAGTAATAAGACTATCACTTTAACCTATGGTACTCCCTTATTTCCCTTCTACTTATAAGGAAGCAAGTAATAAGACTATCACTTTAACCTATGATACTCCCTTATTTCCCTTCTACTTACAAGGAAGCAAGTAATAAGACTATCACTTTAACCTATGGTACTCCCTTATTTCCCTTCTACTTATAAGGAAGCAAGAAATAAGACCATCACTTTAACCTATGGTACTCCCTTATTTCTCTGCTACTTGTAAGGAAGCCAGTAAAACTATCACTTTAACCTATGGTACTCCCTTATTTCTCTGCTACTTACAAGGAAGCTAGTTATAAGACTATCACTTTAACCTATGGTACTCCCTAATTTCTCTGCTACTTACAAGAAAGCCAGTAATAAGACTGTCACTTTAACCTATGGTACTCCCTAATTTCTCTGCTACTTATAAGGAAGCCAATAATAAGACCATCACTTTAACCTGTGCTACTCCCTTATTTCTCTGCTACTTACAAGGAAGCAAGTAATAAGACTATCACTTTAACCTATGCTACTCCCTTATTTCCCTTCTACTTACAAGGAAGCAAGTAATAAGACTATCACTTTAACCTATGGTACTCCCTTATTTCTCTCCTACTTGTAAGGAAGCCGGTAATAAGACATTCACTTTAACCTATGGTACTCCCTTATTTCTCTCCTACTTGTAAGGAAGCAAGTAATAAGACTATCACTTTAACCTATGGTACTCCCTTATTTCTCTCCTACTTGTAAGGAAGCCAGTAATTAGACTATCACTTTAACCTATGGTACTCCCTTATTTCTCTGCTACTTACAAGGAAGCCAATAATCAGACCATCACTTTAACCTATGGACTCCCTTATTTCTCTGCTACTTACAAGGAAGCCAATAATAAGACCATCACTTTATCCTATGGTACTCCCTTATTTCTCTGCTACTTAAAAGGAAGCCAATAATAAGACTATCACTTTAACCTATGGTACTCCCTTATTTCTCTGCTACTTACAAGGAAGCCAATAATAAGACTATCACTTTAACCTATGGTACTCCCTTATTTCCCTTCTACTTATATGGCAGCAAGTAATAAGACTGTCACTTTAACCTATGGTACTCCCTTATTTCTCTGCTACTTACAAGGAAGCAAGTAATAAGACTATCACTTTAAACTATGGTACTCCCTTATTTCTCTCCTACTTGTAAAAAGCCAGTAATAAGACTATCGCTTTACCCTATGGTACTCCCTTATTTCTCTCACTACTTGTAAGGAAGCCAGTAATAAGACTATCACTTTAACCTATGGTACTCCCTTATTTCTCTCCTACTTGTAAGGAAGCAAATAATAAGACTTTCACTTTAACCTATGGTACTCCCTTATTTCTCTCCTACTTGTAAGGAAGCCAGTAATAAGACCATCACTTTAACCTATGGTACTCCCTTATTTCTCTGCTACTTACAAGGAAGCCAGTAATAAGACTATCACTTTAACGTATGGTACTCCCTTATTTCCCTCCTATTTATAAGGAAGCAAGTAATAAGACTATCACTTTAACTTATGGTACTCTCTTATTTCCCTTCTACTTACAAGGAAGCAAGTAATAAGACTATCACTTTAACCTATGATACTCCCTTATTTCCCTTCTACTTAATAGGAAGCAAGTAATAAGACTATCACTTTAACGTATGGTACTCCCTTATTTCCCTTCTACTTACAAGGAAGCAAGTAATAAGACTATCACTTTAACCTATGGTAATCCCTTATTTCCCTTCCACTTATAAGGAAGCAAGAAATAAGACCATCACTTTAACCTATGGTACTCCCTTATTTCTCTGCTACTTGTAAGGAAGCCAGTAATAAGCCTATCACTTTAACGTATGGTACTCCCTTATTTCTCTCTTACTTAAAAGGAAGCAAGTAATAAGACTTTCACTTTAACCTATGGTACTACCTTTTTTCTCTGCTACTTACACGGCAGCAAGTAATATGATTATCACTTTAACCTATGGTACTCCCTAATTTCTCTGCTACTTGTAAGGAAGCCAGTAATAAGCCTATCACTTTAACCTATGGTACTCCCTTATTTCTCTTCTACTTTTAAGGAAGCAAGTAATAAGACTATCACTTTAACCTATGGTACTCCCTTACTTCTCTTCTACTTATATGGAAGCAAGTAATAAGACTATCACTTTAACCTATGGTACTCCCTTATTTCTCTCCTACTTGTAAAGAGGCAAGTAATAAGACTATCACTTTAACCTGTGCTACTCCCTTATTTCCCTTCTACTTGTATGGAAGCAAGTAATAAGACTATCACTTTAACCTGTGCTACTCCCTTATTTCCCTCCTACTTATAAGGAAGCAAGTAATAAGACTATCACTTTAACCTATGGTACTCCCTTATTTCTCTCCTACTTGTAAGGAAGCCAGTAATAAGCCTATCACTTTAACGTATGGTACTCCCTTATTTCTCTCTTACTTAAAAGGAAGCAAGTAATAAGACTTTCACTTTAACCTATGGTACTACCTTTTTTCTCTGCTACTTACACGGCAGCAAGTAATATGATTATCACTTTAACCTATGGTACTCCCTAATTTCTCTGCTACTTGTAAGGAAGCCAGTAATAAGCCTATCACTTTAACCTATGGTACTCCCTTATTTCTCTTCTACTTTTAAGGAAGCAAGTAATAAGACTAGCACTTTAACCTATGGTACTCCCTTACTTCTCTTCTACTTATATGGAAGCAAGTAATAAGACTATCACTTTAACCTATGGTACTCCCTTATTTCTCTCCTACTTTTAAGGAAGCAAGTAATAAGACTATCACTTTAACCTATGGTACTCCCTTATTTCTCTTCTACTTTTAAGGAAGCAAGTAATAAGACTATCACTTTAACCTATGGTACTCCCTTACTTCTCTTCTACTTATATGGAAGCAAGTAATAAGACCATCACTTTAACCTATGGTACTCCCTTATTTCCCTTCTACTTACAAGGAAGCAAGTAATAAGACTATCACTTTAACCTATGGTACACCCTTATTTCCCTTCTACTTATAAGGAAGCAAGTAATAAGACTATCACTTTAACCTATGGTACTCCCTTATTTCCCTTCTACTTACAAGGAAGCAAGTAATAAGACTAATACTTTAACCTATGGTACTCCCTTATTTCTCTGCTACTTACAAGGAAGCAAGTAATAAGACTATCACTTTAACCTGTGCTACTCCCTTATTTCTCTGCTACTTACAAGGAAGAAAGTAATAAGACTATCACTTTAACCTATGGTACTCCCTTATTTCCTTTCTAATTATAAGGAAGCAAGTAATAAGACTATCACTTTAACCTATGATACTCCCTTATTTCCCTTCTACTTATAAGGAAGCAAGTAATAAGAATATCATTTTAACCTATGGTACTCCCTTATTTCCCTTCTACTTATAAGGAAGCAAGTAATAAGACCATCACTTTAACCTATGGTACTCCCTTATTTCTCTGCTACTTACAAGGAAGCAAGTAATAAGACTATCACTTTAAACTATGGTACTCCCTTATTTCTCTCCTACTTGTAAAAAGCCAGTAATAAGACTATCGCTTTACCCTATGGTACTCCCTTATTTCTCTCACTACTTGTAAGGAAGCCAGTAATAAGACTATCACTTTAACCTATGGTACTCCCTTATTTCTCTCCTACTTGTAAGGAAGCAAATAATAAGACTTTCACTTTAACCTATGGTACTCCCTTATTTCTCTCCTACTTGTAAGGAAGCCAGTAATAAGACCATCACTTTAACCTATGGTACTCCCTTATTTCTCTGCTACTTACAAGGAAGCCAGTAATAAGACTATCACTTTAACGTATGGTACTCCCTTATTTCCCTTCTACTTAATAGGAAGCAAGTAATAAGACTATCACTTTAACTTATGGTACTCTCTTATTTCCCTTCTACTTACAAGGAAGCAAGTAATAAGACTATCACTTTAACCTATGATACTCCCTTATTTCCCTTCTACTTAATAGGAAGCAAGTAATAAGACTATCACCTTAACCTATGGTACTCCCTTATTTCCCTTCTACTTACAAGGAAGCAAGTAATAAGACTATCACTTTAACCTATGGTAATCCCTTATTTCCCTTCTACTTATAAGGAAGCAAGAAATAAGACCATCACTTTAACCTATGGTACTCCCTTATTTCTCTGCTACTTGTAAGGAAGCCAGTAATAAGACTATCACTTTAACCTATGGTACTCCCTAATTTCTCTGCTACTTACAAGGAAGCAAGTTATAAGACTATCACTTTAACCTATGGTACTCCCTAATTTCTCTGCTACTTACAAGGAAGCCAGTAATAAGACTATCACTTTAACCTATGGTACTCCCTTATTTCCCTTCTACTTGTAAGGAGGCAAGTAATAAGACTATCACTTTAACCTGTGGTACTCCCTAATTTCCCTTCTACTTGTAAGGAGGCAAGTAATAAGACTATCACTTTAACCTATGCTACTCCCTTATTTCCCTGCTACTTACAAGGAAGCCAGTAATAAGACTATCACTTTAACCTATGCTACTCCCTTATTTAACTTCTACTTACAAGGAAGCAAGTAATAAGACTGTCACTTTAACCTATGGTACTCCCTCATTTCCCTTCTACTTGTAAGGAAGCAAGTAATAACACTATCACTTTAACCTATGCTACTCCCTTATTTCTCTCCTACTTATAAGGAAGCCAGTAATAAGACTATCACTTTAACCTATGGTACTCCCTTATTTCTCTCCTACTTGTAAGGAAGCCAGTAATAAGGCCATCACTTTAACCTATGGTACTCCCTTATTTCTCCCCTACTTGTAAGGAAGCAAATAATAAGACTTTCACTTTAACCTATGGTACTCCCTTATTTCTCTGCTACTTACAAGGAAGCCAGTAATAAGACTATCACTTTAACGTATGGTACTCCCTTATTTCCCTCCTACTTATAAGGAAGCAAGTAATAAGACTATCACTTTAACCTATGGTACTCCCTTATTTCTCTCCTACTTGTAAGGAAGCCAGTAATAAGCCTATCACTTTAACGTATGGTACTCCCTTATTTCTCTCCTACTTAAAAGGAAGCAAGTAATAAGACTTTCACTTTAACCTATGGTACTACCTTTTTTCTCTGCAATTACACGGCAGCAAGTAATAAGACTATCACTTTAACCTATGGTACTCCCTTACTTCTCTTCTACTTATATGGAAGCAAGTAATAAGACTATCACTTTAACCTATGGAACTCCCTTATTTCTCTCCTACTTTTAAGGAAGCAAGTAATAAGACTATCACTTTAACCTATGGTACTCCCTTATTTCCCTTCTACTTACAAGGAAGCAAGTAATAAGACTATCACTTTAACCTATGGTACTCCCTTATTTCCCTTCTACTTATAAGGAAGCAAGTAATAAGACTATCACTTTAACCTATGATACTCCCTTATTTCCCTTCTACTTATAAGGAAGCAAGTAATAAGATTATCACTTTAACCTATGGTACTCCCTTATTTCCCTTCTACTTACAAGGAAGCAAGTAATAAGACTATCACTTTAACCTATGGTACTCCCTTATTTCCCTTCTACTTATAAGGAAGCAAGTAATAAGACTATCACTTTAACCTATGATACTCCCTTATTTCCCTTCTACTTACAAGGAAGCAAGTAATAAGACTATCACTTTAACCTATGGTACTCCCTCATTTCCCTTCTACTTATAAGGAAGCAAGAAATAGGACCATCACTTTAACCTATGGTACTCCCTTATTTCTCTGCTACTTGTAAGGAAGGCAGTAAAACTATCACTTTAACCTATGGTACTCCCTTATTTCTCTGCTACTTACAAGGAAGCTAGTTATAAGACTATCACTTTAACCTATGGTACTCCCTTATTTCTCTGCTACTTACAAGGAAGCTAGTTATAAGACTATCACTTTAACCTATGGTACTCCCTATTTTTCTCTGCTACTTACAAGAAAGCCAGTAATAAGACTGTCACTTTAACCTATGGTACTCCCTAATTTCTCTGCTACTTATAAGGAAGCCAATAATAAGACCATCACTTTAACCTGTGCTACTCCCTTATTTCTCTGCTACTTACAAGGAAGCAAGTAATAAGACTATCACTTTAACCTATGCTACTCCCTTATTTCCCTTCTACTTACAAGGAAGCAAGTAATAAGACTATCACTTTAACCTATGGTACTCCCTTATTTCTCTCCTACTTGTAAGGAAGCCAGTAATAAGACATTCACTTTAACCTATGGTACTCCCTTATTTCTCTCCTACTTGTAAGGAAGCAAGTAATAAGCCTATCACTTTAACCTATGGTACTCCCTTATTTCTCTCCTACTTGTAAGGAAGCAAGTAATAAGACTATCACTTTAACCTATGGTACTCCCTTATTTCTCTCCTACTTGTAAGGAAGCCAGTAATTAGACTATCACTTTAACCTATGGTACTCCCTTATTTCTCTGCTACTTACAAGGAAGCCAATAATCAGACCATCACTTTAACCTATGGACTCCCTTATTTCTCTGCTACTTACAAGGAAGCCAATAATAAGACCATCACTTTAACCTATGGTACTCCCTTATTTCTCTGCTACTTAAGAGGAAGCCAATAATAAGACTATCACTTTAACCTATGGTACTCCCTTATTTCTCTGCTACTTACAAGGAAGCCAATAATAAGACTATCACTTTAACCTATGGTACTCCCTTATTTCCCTTCTACTTATATGGAAGCAAGTAATAAGACTGTCACTTTAACCTATGGTACTCCCTTATTTCTCTGCTACTTACAAGGAAGCAAGTAATAAGACTATCACTTTAAACTATGGTACTCCCTTATTTCTCTCCTACTTGTAAGAAAGCCAGTAATAAGACTATCGCTTTACCCTATGGTACTCCCTTATTTCTCTCACTACTTGTAAGGAAGCCAGTAATAAGACTATCACTTTAACCTATGGTACTCCCTTATTTCTCTCCTACTTGTAAGGAAGCAAATAATAAGACTTTCACTTTAACCTATGGTACTCCCTTATTTCTCTCCTACTTGTAAGGAAGCCAGTAATAAGACCATCACTTTAACCTATGGTACTCCCTTATTTCTCTGCTACTTACAAGGAAGCCAGTAATAAGACTATCACTTTAACGTATGGTACTCCCTTATTTCCCTCCTATTTATAAGGAAGCAAGTAATAAGACTATCACTTTAACTTATGGTACTCTCTTATTTCCCTTCTACTTACAAGGAAGCAAGTAATAAGACTATCACTTTAACCTATGATACTCCCTTATTTCCCTTCTACTTAATAGGAAGCAAGTAATAAGACTATCACTTTAACCTATGGTACTCCCTTATTTCCCTTCTACTTACAAGGAAGCAAGTAATAAGACTATCACTTTAACCTATGGTAATCCCTTATTTCCCTTCTACTTATAAGGAAGCAAGAAATAAGACCATCACTTTAACCTATGGTACTCCCTTATTTCTCTGCTACTTGTAAGGAAGCCAGTAATAAGACTATCACTTTAACCTATGGTACTCCCTAATTTCTCTGCTACTTACAAGGAAGCAAGTTATAAGACTATCACTTTAACCTATGGTACTCCCTAATTTCTCTGCTACTTACAAGGAAGCCAGTAATAAGACTATCACTTTAACCTATGGTACTCCCTAATTTCCCGTCTACTTGTAAGGAGGCAAGTAATAAGACTATCACTTTAACCTATGCTACTCCCTTATTTCCCTGCTACTTGTATGGAAGGAAGTAATAAGACTATCACTTTAACCTGTGCTACTCCCTTATTTCCCTCCTACTTATAAGGAAGTAAGTAATAAGACTATCACTTTAACCTATGGTACTCCCTTATTTCTCTCCTACTTGTAAAGAGGCAAGTAATAAGACTATCACTTTAACCTGTGCTACTCCCTTATTTCCCTTCTACTTGTATGGAAGCAAGTAATAAGACTATCACTTTAACCTGTGCTACACCCTTATTTCCCTCCTACTTATAAGGAAGCAAGTAATAAGACTATCACTTTAACCTATGGTACTCCCTTATTTCTCTCCTACTTGTAAGGAAGCCAGTAATAAGCCTATCACTTTAACGTATGGTACTCCCTTATTTCTCTCTTACTTAAAAGGAAGCAAGTAATAAGACTTTCACTTTAACCTATGGTACTACCTTTTTTCTCTGCTACTTACACGGCAGCAAGTAATATGATTATCACTTTAACCTATGGTACTCCCTAATTTCTCTGCTACTTGTAAGGAAGCCAGTAATAAGCCTATCACTTTAACCTATGGTACTCCCTTATTTCTCTTCTACTTTTAAGGAAGCAAGTAATAAGACTATCACTTTAACCTATGGTACTCCCTGACTTCTCTTCTACTTATATGGAAGCAAGTAATAAGACTATCACTTTAACCTATGGTACTCCCTTATTTCTCTCCTACTTTTAAGGAAGCAAGTAATAAGACTATCACTTTAACCTATGGTACTCCCTTATTTCTCTTCTACTTTTAAGGAAGCAAGTAATAAGACTATCACTTTAACCTATGGTACTCCCTTACTTCTCTTCTACTTATATGGAAGCAAGTAATAAGACCATCACTTTAACCTATGGTACTCCCTTATTTCCCTTCTACTTACAAGGAAGCAAGTAATAAGACTATCACTTTAACCTATGGTACACCCTTATTTCCCTTCTACTTATAAGGAAGCAAGTAATAAGACTATCACTTTAACCTATGGTACTCCCTTATTTCCCTTCTACTTACAAGGAAGCAAGTAATAAGACTAATACTTTAACCTATGGTACTCCCTTATTTCTCTGCTACTTACAAGGAAGCAAGTAATAAGACTATCACTTTAACCTGTGCTACTCCCTTATTTCTCTGCTACTTACAAGGAAGAAAGTAATAAGACTATCACTTTAACCTATGGTACTCCCTTATTTCCTTTCTAATTATAAGGAAGCAAGTAATAAGACTATCACTTTAACCTATGATACTCCCTTATTTCCCTTCTACTTATAAGGAAGCAAGTAATAAGAATATCATTTTAACCTATGGTACTCCCTTATTTCCCTTCTACTTATAAGGAAGCAAGTAATAAGACCATCACTTTAACCTATGGTACTCCCTTATTTCCCTTCTACTTATAAGGAAGCAAGTAATAAGACTATCATTTTAACCTATGGTACTCCCTTATTTCTCTGCTACTTACAAGGAAGCAAGTAATAAGACTATCACTTTAACCTATGGTACTCCCTAATTTCTCTGCTACTTACAAGGAAGCCAGTAATAAGACTATCACTTTAACCAATGGTACTCCCTTATTTCTCTGCTACTTACAAGGAAGCCAGTAATAAGACTATCACTTTAACCTATGGTACTCCCTTATTTCTCTGCTACTTACAAGGAAGCAAGTAATAAGACTGTCACTTTAACCTATGGTACTCCCTTATTACACTTCTACTTGTAAGGAAGCCAGTAATAAGACTATCACTTTAACCTATGGTACTCCCTTATTTCTCTCCTACTTGTAAGGAAGCCAGTAATAAGACTATCACTTTAACCTATGGTACTCCCTTATTTCTCTCCTACTTGTAAGGAAGCCAGTAATAAGACTATCACTTTAACCTATGGTACTCCCTTATTTCCCTTCTACTTATAAGGAAGCAAGTAATAAGACTATCACTTTAACCTATGATACTCCCTTATTTCCCTTCTACTTACAAGGAAGCAAGTAATAAGACTATCACTTTAACCTATGGTACTCCCTTATTTCCCTTCTACTTATAAGGAAGCAAGAAATAAGACCATCACTTTAACCTATGGTACTCCCTTATTTCTCTGCTACTTGTAAGGAAGCCAGTAAAACTATCACTTTAACCTATGGTACTCCCTTATTTCTCTGCTACTTACAAGGAAGCTAGTTATAAGACTATCACTTTAACCTATGGTACTCCCTAATTTCTCTGCTACTTACAAGAAAGCCAGTAATAAGACTGTCACTTTAACCTATGGTACTCCCTAATTTCTCTGCTACTTATAAGGAAGCCAATAATAAGACCATCACTTTAACCTGTGCTACTCCCTTATTTCTCTGCTACTTACAAGGAAGCAAGTAATAAGACTATCACTTTAACCTATGCTACTCCCTTATTTCCCTTCTACTTACAAGGAAGCAAGTAATAAGACTATCACTTTAACCTATGGTACTCCCTTATTTCTCTCCTACTTGTAAGGAAGCCGGTAATAAGACATTCACTTTAACCTATGGTACTCCCTTATTTCTCTCCTACTTGTAAGGAAGCAAGTAATAAGACTATCACTTTAACCTATGGTACTCCCTTATTTCTCTCCTACTTGTAAGGAAGCCAGTAATTAGACTATCACTTTAACCTATGGTACTCCCTTATTTCTCTGCTACTTACAAGGAAGCCAATAATCAGACCATCACTTTAACCTATGGACTCCCTTATTTCTCTGCTACTTACAAGGAAGCCAATAATAAGACCATCACTTTATCCTATGGTACTCCCTTATTTCTCTGCTACTTAAAAGGAAGCCAATAATAAGACTATCACTTTAACCTATGGTACTCCCTTATTTCTCTGCTACTTACAAGGAAGCCAATAATAAGACTATCACTTTAACCTATGGTACTCCCTTATTTCCCTTCTACTTATATGGCAGCAAGTAATAAGACTGTCACTTTAACCTATGGTACTCCCTTATTTCTCTGCTACTTACAAGGAAGCAAGTAATAAGACTATCACTTTAAACTATGGTACTCCCTTATTTCTCTCCTACTTGTAAAAAGCCAGTAATAAGACTATCGCTTTACCCTATGGTACTCCCTTATTTCTCTCACTACTTGTAAGGAAGCCAGTAATAAGACTATCACTTTAACCTATGGTACTCCCTTATTTCTCTCCTACTTGTAAGGAAGCAAATAATAAGACTTTCACTTTAACCTATGGTACTCCCTTATTTCTCTCCTACTTGTAAGGAAGCCAGTAATAAGACCATCACTTTAACCTATGGTACTCCCTTATTTCTCTGCTACTTACAAGGAAGCCAGTAATAAGACTATCACTTTAACGTATGGTACTCCCTTATTTCCCTCCTATTTATAAGGAAGCAAGTAATAAGACTATCACTTTAACTTATGGTACTCTCTTATTTCCCTTCTACTTACAAGGAAGCAAGTAATAAGACTATCACTTTAACCTATGATACTCCCTTATTTCCCTTCTACTTAATAGGAAGCAAGTAATAAGACTATCACTTTAACGTATGGTACTCCCTTATTTCCCTTCTACTTACAAGGAAGCAAGTAATAAGACTATCACTTTAACCTATGGTAATCCCTTATTTCCCTTCCACTTATAAGGAAGCAAGAAATAAGACCATCACTTTAACCTATGGTACTCCCTTATTTCTCTGCTACTTGTAAGGAAGCCAGTAATAAGCCTATCACTTTAACGTATGGTACTCCCTTATTTCTCTCTTACTTAAAAGGAAGCAAGTAATAAGACTTTCACTTTAACCTATGGTACTACCTTTTTTCTCTGCTACTTACACGGCAGCAAGTAATATGATTATCACTTTAACCTATGGTACTCCCTAATTTCTCTGCTACTTGTAAGGAAGCCAGTAATAAGCCTATCACTTTAACCTATGGTACTCCCTTATTTCTCTTCTACTTTTAAGGAAGCAAGTAATAAGACTATCACTTTAACCTATGGTACTCCCTTACTTCTCTTCTACTTATATGGAAGCAAGTAATAAGACTATCACTTTAACCTATGGTACTCCCTTATTTCTCTCCTACTTGTAAAGAGGCAAGTAATAAGACTATCACTTTAACCTGTGCTACTCCCTTATTTCCCTTCTACTTGTATGGAAGCAAGTAATAAGACTATCACTTTAACCTGTGCTACTCCCTTATTTCCCTCCTACTTATAAGGAAGCAAGTAATAAGACTATCACTTTAACCTATGGTACTCCCTTATTTCTCTCCTACTTGTAAGGAAGCCAGTAATAAGCCTATCACTTTAACGTATGGTACTCCCTTATTTCTCTCTTACTTAAAAGGAAGCAAGTAATAAGACTTTCACTTTAACCTATGGTACTACCTTTTTTCTCTGCTACTTACACGGCAGCAAGTAATATGATTATCACTTTAACCTATGGTACTCCCTAATTTCTCTGCTACTTGTAAGGAAGCCAGTAATAAGCCTATCACTTTAACCTATGGTACTCCCTTATTTCTCTTCTACTTTTAAGGAAGCAAGTAATAAGACTATCACTTTAACCTATGGTACTCCCTTACTTCTCTTCTACTTATATGGAAGCAAGTAATAAGACTATCACTTTAACCTATGGTACTCCCTTATTTCTCTCCTACTTTTAAGGAAGCAAGTAATAAGACTATCACTTTAACCTATGGTACTCCCTTATTTCTCTTCTACTTTTAAGGAAGCAAGTAATAAGACTATCACTTTAACCTATGGTACTCCCTTACTTCTCTTCTACTTATATGGAAGCAAGTAATAAGACCATCACTTTAACCTATGGTACTCCCTTATTTCCCTTCTACTTACAAGGAAGCAAGTAATAAGACTATCACTTTAACCTATGGTACACCCTTATTTCCCTTCTACTTATAAGGAAGCAAGTAATAAGACTATCACTTTAACCTATGGTACTCCCTTATTTCCCTTCTACTTACAAGGAAGCAAGTAATAAGACTAATACTTTAACCTATGGTACTCCCTTATTTCTCTGCTACTTACAAGGAAGCAAGTAATAAGACTATCACTTTAACCTGTGCTACTCCCTTATTTCTCTGCTACTTACAAGGAAGAAAGTAATAAGACTATCACTTTAACCTATGGTACTCCCTTATTTCCTTTCTAATTATAAGGAAGCAAGTAATAAGACTATCACTTTAACCTATGATACTCCCTTATTTCCCTTCTACTTATAAGGAAGCAAGTAATAAGAATATCATTTTAACCTATGGTACTCCCTTATTTCCCTTCTACTTATAAGGAAGCAAGTAATAAGACCATCACTTTAACCTATGGTACTCCCTTATTTCTCTGCTACTTACAAGGAAGCAAGTAATAAGACTATCACTTTAAACTATGGTACTCCCTTATTTCTCTCCTACTTGTAAAAAGCCAGTAATAAGACTATCGCTTTACCCTATGGTACTCCCTTATTTCTCTCACTACTTGTAAGGAAGCCAGTAATAAGACTATCACTTTAACCTATGGTACTCCCTTATTTCTCTCCTACTTGTAAGGAAGCAAATAATAAGACTTTCACTTTAACCTATGGTACTCCCTTATTTCTCTCCTACTTGTAAGGAAGCCAGTAATAAGACCATCACTTTAACCTATGGTACTCCCTTATTTCTCTGCTACTTACAAGGAAGCCAGTAATAAGACTATCACTTTAACGTATGGTACTCCCTTATTTCCCTCCTATTTATAAGGAAGCAAGTAATAAGACTATCACTTTAACTTATGGTACTCTCTTATTTCCCTTCTACTTACAAGGAAGCAAGTAATAAGACTATCACTTTAACCTATGATACTCCCTTATTTCCCTTCTACTTAATAGGAAGCAAGTAATAAGACTATCACTTTAACGTATGGTACTCCCTTATTTCCCTTCTACTTACAAGGAAGCAAGTAATAAGACTATCACTTTAACCTATGGTAATCCCTTATTTCCCTTCCACTTATAAGGAAGCAAGAAATAAGACCATCACTTTAACCTATGGTACTCCCTTATTTCTCTGCTACTTGTAAGGAAGCCAGTAATAAGCCTATCACTTTAACGTATGGTACTCCCTTATTTCTCTCTTACTTAAAAGGAAGCAAGTAATAAGACTTTCACTTTAACCTATGGTACTACCTTTTTTCTCTGCTACTTACACGGCAGCAAGTAATATGATTATCACTTTAACCTATGGTACTCCCTAATTTCTCTGCTACTTGTAAGGAAGCCAGTAATAAGCCTATCACTTTAACCTATGGTACTCCCTTATTTCTCTTCTACTTTTAAGGAAGCAAGTAATAAGACTATCACTTTAACCTATGGTACTCCCTTACTTCTCTTCTACTTATATGGAAGCAAGTAATAAGACTATCACTTTAACCTATGGTACTCCCTTATTTCTCTCCTACTTGTAAAGAGGCAAGTAATAAGACTATCACTTTAACCTGTGCTACTCCCTTATTTCCCTTCTACTTGTATGGAAGCAAGTAATAAGACTATCACTTTAACCTGTGCTACTCCCTTATTTCCCTCCTACTTATAAGGAAGCAAGTAATAAGACTATCACTTTAACCTATGGTACTCCCTTATTTCTCTCCTACTTGTAAGGAAGCCAGTAATAAGCCTATCACTTTAACGTATGGTACTCCCTTATTTCTCTCTTACTTAAAAGGAAGCAAGTAATAAGACTTTCACTTTAACCTATGGTACTACCTTTTTTCTCTGCTACTTACACGGCAGCAAGTAATATGATTATCACTTTAACCTATGGTACTCCCTAATTTCTCTGCTACTTGTAAGGAAGCCAGTAATAAGCCTATCACTTTAACCTATGGTACTCCCTTATTTCTCTTCTACTTTTAAGGAAGCAAGTAATAAGACTATCACTTTAACCTATGGTACTCCCTTACTTCTCTTCTACTTATATGGAAGCAAGTAATAAGACTATCACTTTAACCTATGGTACTCCCTTATTTCTCTCCTACTTTTAAGGAAGCAAGTAATAAGACTATCACTTTAACCTATGGTACTCCCTTATTTCTCTTCTACTTTTAAGGAAGCAAGTAATAAGACTATCACTTTAACCTATGGTACTCCCTTACTTCTCTTCTACTTATATGGAAGCAAGTAATAAGACCATCACTTTAACCTATGGTACTCCCTTATTTCCCTTCTACTTACAAGGAAGCAAGTAATAAGACTATCACTTTAACCTATGGTACACCCTTATTTCCCTTCTACTTATAAGGAAGCAAGTAATAAGACTATCACTTTAACCTATGGTACTCCCTTATTTCCCTTCTACTTACAAGGAAGCAAGTAATAAGACTAATACTTTAACCTATGGTACTCCCTTATTTCTCTGCTACTTACAAGGAAGCAAGTAATAAGACTATCACTTTAACCTGTGCTACTCCCTTATTTCTCTGCTACTTACAAGGAAGAAAGTAATAAGACTATCACTTTAACCTATGGTACTCCCTTATTTCCTTTCTAATTATAAGGAAGCAAGTAATAAGACTATCACTTTAACCTATGATACTCCCTTATTTCCCTTCTACTTATAAGGAAGCAAGTAATAAGAATATCATTTTAACCTATGGTACTCCCTTATTTCCCTTCTACTTATAAGGAAGCAAGTAATAAGACCATCACTTTAACCTATGGTACTCCCTTATTTCCCTTCTACTTATAAGGAAGCAAGTAATAAGACTATCATTTTAACCTATGGTACTCCCTTATTTCTCTGCTACTTACAAGGAAGCAAGTAATAAGACTATCACTTTAACCTATGGTACTCCCTAATTTCTCTGCTACTTACAAGGAAGCCAGTAATAAGACTATCACTTTAACCAATGGTACTCCCTTATTTCTCTGCTACTTACAAGGAAGCCAGTAATAAGACTATCACTTTAACCTATGGTACTCCCTTATTTCTCTGCTACTTACAAGGAAGCAAGTAATAAGACTGTCACTTTAACCTATGGTACTCCCTTATTACACTTCTACTTGTAAGGAAGCCAGTAATAAGACTATCACTTTAACCTATGGTACTCCCTTATTTCTCTCCTACTTGTAAGGAAGCCAGTAATAAGACTATCACTTTAACCTATGGTACTCCCTTATTTCTCTCCTACTTGTAAGGAAGCCAGTAATAAGACTATCACTTTAACCTATGGTACTCCCTTATTTCCCTTCTACTTATAAGGAAGCAAGTAATAAGACTATCACTTTAACCTATGATACTCCCTTATTTCCCTTCTACTTACAAGGAAGCAAGTAATAAGACTATCACTTTAACCTATGGTACTCCCTTATTTCCCTTCTACTTATAAGGAAGCAAGAAATAAGACCATCACTTTAACCTATGGTACTCCCTTATTTCTCTGCTACTTGTAAGGAAGCCAGTAAAACTATCACTTTAACCTATGGTACTCCCTTATTTCTCTGCTACTTACAAGGAAGCTAGTTATAAGACTATCACTTTAACCTATGGTACTCCCTAATTTCTCTGCTACTTACAAGAAAGCCAGTAATAAGACTGTCACTTTAACCTATGGTACTCCCTAATTTCTCTGCTACTTATAAGGAAGCCAATAATAAGACCATCACTTTAACCTGTGCTACTCCCTTATTTCTCTGCTACTTACAAGGAAGCAAGTAATAAGACTATCACTTTAACCTATGCTACTCCCTTATTTCCCTTCTACTTACAAGGAAGCAAGTAATAAGACTATCACTTTAACCTATGGTACTCCCTTATTTCTCTCCTACTTGTAAGGAAGCCGGTAATAAGACATTCACTTTAACCTATGGTACTCCCTTATTTCTCTCCTACTTGTAAGGAAGCAAGTAATAAGACTATCACTTTAACCTATGGTACTCCCTTATTTCTCTCCTACTTGTAAGGAAGCCAGTAATTAGACTATCACTTTAACCTATGGTACTCCCTTATTTCTCTGCTACTTACAAGGAAGCCAATAATCAGACCATCACTTTAACCTATGGACTCCCTTATTTCTCTGCTACTTACAAGGAAGCCAATAATAAGACCATCACTTTATCCTATGGTACTCCCTTATTTCTCTGCTACTTAAAAGGAAGCCAATAATAAGACTATCACTTTAACCTATGGTACTCCCTTATTTCTCTGCTACTTACAAGGAAGCCAATAATAAGACTATCACTTTAACCTATGGTACTCCCTTATTTCCCTTCTACTTATATGGCAGCAAGTAATAAGACTGTCACTTTAACCTATGGTACTCCCTTATTTCTCTGCTACTTAAAGGAAGCAAGTAATAAGACTATCACTTTAACCTGTGCTACTACCTTATTTCTCTGCTACTTACAAGGAAGAAAGTAATAAGACTATCACTTTAACCTATGGTACTCCCTTATTTCCTTTCTAATTATAAGGAAGCAAGTAATAAGACTATCACTTTAACCTATGATACTCCCTTATTTCCCTTCTACTTATAAGGAAGCAAGTAATAAGAATATCATTTTAACCTATGGTACTCCCTTATTTCCCTTCTACTTATAAGGAAGCAAGTAATAAGACCATCACTTTAACCTATGGTACTCCCTTATTTCCCTTCTACTTATAAGGAAGCAAGTAATAAGACTATCATTTTAACCTATGGTACTCCCTTATTTCTCTGCTACTTACAAGGAAGCCAGTAATAAGACTATCACTTTAACCAATGGTACTCCCTTATTTCTCTGCTACCTACAAGGAAGCCAGTAATAAGACTATCACTTTAACCTATGGTACTCCCTTATTTCTCTGCTACTTACAAGGAAGCAAGTAATAAGACTGTCACTTTAACCTATGGTACTCCCTTATTACACTTCTACTTGTAAGGAAGCCAGTAATAAGACTATCACTTTAACCTATGGTACTCCCTTATTTCTCTCCTACTTGTAAGGAAGCCAGTAATAAGACTATCACTTTAACCTATGGTACTCCCTTATTTCTCTCCTACTTGTAAGGAAGCCAGTAATAAGACTATCACTTTAACCTATGGTACTCCCTTATTTCCCTTCTACTTATAAGGAAGCAAGTAATAAGACTATCACTTTAACCTATGATACTCCCTTATTTCCCTTCTACTTACAAGGAAGCAAGTAATAAGACTATCACTTTAATCTATGGTACTCCCTTATTTCCCTTCTACTTATAAGGAAGCAAGAAATAAGACCATCACTTTAACCTATGGTACTCCCTTATTTCTCTGCTACTTGTAAGGAAGCCAGTAAAACTATCACTTTAACCTATGGTACTCCCTTATTTCTCTGCTACTTACAAGGAAGCTAGTTATAAGACTATCACTTTAACCTATGGTACTCCCTAATTTCTCTGCTACTTACAAGAAAGCCAGTAATAAGACTGTCACTTTAACCTATGGTACTCCCTAATTTCTCTGCTACTTATAAGGAAGCCAATAATAAGACCATCACTTTAACCTGTGCTACTCCCTTATTTCTCTGCTACTTACAAGGAAGCAAGTAATAAGACTATCACTTTAACCTATGCTACTCCCTTATTTCCCTTCTACTTACAAGGAAGCAAGTAATAAGACTATCACTTTAACCTATGGTACTCCCTTATTTCTCTCCTACTTGTAAGGAAGCCGGTAATAAGACATTCACTTTAACCTATGGTACTCCCTTATTTCTCTCCTACTTGTAAGGAAGCAAGTAATAAGACTATCACTTTAACCTATGGTACTCCCTTATTTCTCTCCTACTTGTAAGGAAGCCAGTAATTAGACTATCACTTTAACCTATGGTACTCCCTTATTTCTCTGCTACTTACAAGGAAGCCAATAATCAGACCATCACTTTAACCTATGGACTCCCTTATTTCTCTGCTACTTACAAGGAAGCCAATAATAAGACCATCACTTTATCCTATGGTACTCCCTTATTTCTCTGCTACTTAAAAGGAAGCCAATAATAAGACTATCACTTTAACCTATGGTACTCCCTTATTTCTCTGCTACTTACAAGGAAGCCAATAATAAGACTATCACTTTAACCAATGGTACTCCCTTATTTCCCTTCTACTTATATGGCAGCAAGTAATAAGACTGTCACTTTAACCTATGGTACTCCCTTATTTCTCTGCTACTTACAAGGAAGCAAGTAATAAGACTATCACTTTAAACTATGGTACTCCCTTATTTCTCTCCTACTTGTAAAAAGCCAGTAATAAGACTATCGCTTTACCCTATGGTACTCCCTTATTTCTCTCACTACTTGTAAGGAAGCCAGTAATAAGACTATCACTTTAACCTATGGTACTCCCTTATTTCTCTCCTACTTGTAAGGAAGCAAATAATAAGACTTTCACTTTAACCTATGGTACTCCCTTATTTCTCTCCTACTTGTAAGGAAGCCAGTAATAAGACCATCACTTTAACCTATGGTACTCCCTTATTTCTCTGCTACTTACAAGGAAGCCAGTAATAAGACTATCACTTTAACGTATGGTACTCCCTTATTTCCCTCCTATTTATAAGGAAGCAAGTAATAAGACTATCACTTTAACTTATGGTACTCTCTTATTTCCCTTCTACTTACAAGGAAGCAAGTAATAAGACTATCACTTTAACCTATGATACTCCCTTATATCCCTTCTACTTAATAGGAAGCAAGTAATAAGACTATCACTTTAACCTATGGTACTCCCTTATTTCCCTTCTACTTACAAGGAAGCAAGTAATAAGACTATCACTTTAACCTATGGTAATCCCTTATTTCCCTTCTACTTATAAGGAAGCAAGAAATAAGACCATCACTTTAACCTATGGTACTCCCTTATTTCTCTGCTACTTGTAAGGAAGCCAGTAATAAGCCTATCACTTTAACGTATGGTACTCCCTTATTTCTCTCTTACTTAAAAGGAAGCAAGTAATAAGACTTTCACTTTAACCTATGGTACTACCTTTTTTCTCTGCTACTTACACGGCAGCAAGTAATATGATTATCACTTTAACCTATGGTACTCCCTAATTTCTCTGCTACTTGTAAGGAAGCCAGTAATAAGCCTATCACTTTAACCTATGGTACTCCCTTATTTCTCTTCTACTTTTAAGGAAGCAAGTAATAAGACTATCACTTTAACCTATGGTACTCCCTTACTTCTCTTCTACTTATATGGAAGCAAGTAATAAGACTATCACTTTAACCTATGGTACTCCCTTATTTCTCTCCTACTTGTAAAGAGGCAAGTAATAAGACTATCACTTTAACCTGTGCTACTCCCTTATTTCCCTTCTACTTGTATGGAAGCAAGTAATAAGACTATCACTTTAACCTGTGCTACTCCCTTATTTCCCTCCTACTTATAAGGAAGCAAGTAATAAGACTATCACTTTAACCTATGGTACTCCCTTATTTCTCTCCTACTTGTAAGGAAGCCAGTAATAAGCCTATCACTTTAACGTATGGTACTCCCTTATTTCTCTCTTACTTAAAAGGAAGCAAGTAATAAGACTTTCACTTTAACCTATGGTACTACCTTTTTTCTCTGCTACTTACACGGCAGCAAGTAATATGATTATCACTTTAACCTATGGTACTCCCTAATTTCTCTGCTACTTGTAAGGAAGCCAGTAATAAGCCTATCACTTTAACCTATGGTACTCCCTTATTTCTCTTCTACTTTTAAGGAAGCAAGTAATAAGACTATCACTTTAACCTATGGTACTCCCTTACTTCTCTTCTACTTATATGGAAGCAAGTAATAAGACTATCACTTTAACCTATGGTACTCCCTTATTTCTCTCCTACTTTTAAGGAAGCAAGTAATAAGACTATCACTTTAACCTATGGTACTCCCTTATTTCTCTTCTACTTTTAAGGAAGCAAGTAATAAGACTATCACTTTAACCTATGGTACTCCCTTACTTCTCTTCTACTTATATGGAAGCAAGTAATAAGACCATCACTTTAACCTATGGTACTCCCTTATTTCCCTTCTACTTACAAGGAAGCAAGTAATAAGACTATCACTTTAACCTATGGTACACCCTTATTTCCCTTCTACTTATAAGGAAGCAAGTAATAAGACTATCACTTTAACCTATGGTACTCCCTTATTTCCCTTCTACTTACAAGGAAGCAAGTAATAAGACTAATACTTTAACCTATGGTACTCCCTTATTTCTCTGCTACTTACAAGGAAGCAAGTAATAAGACTATCACTTTAACCTGTGCTACTCCCTTATTTCTCTGCTACTTACAAGGAAGAAAGTAATAAGACTATCACTTTAACCTATGGTACTCCCTTATTTCCTTTCTAATTATAAGGAAGCAAGTAATAAGACTATCACTTTAACCTATGATACTCCCTTATTTCCCTTCTACTTATAAGGAAGCAAGTAATAAGAATATCATTTTAACCTATGGTACTCCCTTATTTCCCTTCTACTTATAAGGAAGCAAGTAATAAGACCATCACTTTAACCTATGGTACTCCCTTATTTCCCATCTACTTATAAGGAAGCAAGTAATAAGACTATCATTTTAACCTATGGTACTCCCTTATTTCTCTGCTACTTACAAGGAAGCAAGTAATAAGACTATCACTTTAACCTATGGTACTCCCTAATTTCTCTGCTACTTACAAGGAAGCCAGTAATAAGACTATCACTTTAACCAATGGTACTCCCTTATTTCTCTGCTACTTACAAGGAAGCCAGTAATAAGACTATCACTTTAACCTATGGTACTCCCTTATTTCTCTGCTACTTACAAGGAAGCAAGTAATAAGACTGTCACTTTAACCTATGGTACTCCCTTATTACACTTCTACTTGTAAGGAAGCCAGTAATAAGACTATCACTTTAACCTATGGTACTCCCTTATTTCTCTCCTACTTGTAAGGAAGCCAGTAATAAGACTATCACTTTAACCTATGGTACTCCCTTATTTCACTCCTACTTGTAAGGAAGCCAGTAATAAGACTATCACTTTAACCTATGGTACTCCCTTATTTCCCTTCTACTTATAAGGAAGCAAGTAATAAGACTATCACTTTAACCTATGATACTCCCTTATTTCCCTTCTACTTACAAGGAAGCAAGTAATAAGACTATCACTTTAACATATGGTACTCCCTTATTTCCCTTCTACTTATAAGGAAGCAAGAAATAAGACCATCACTTTAACTTATGGTACTCCCTTATTTCTCTGCTACTTGTAAGGAAGCCAGTAAAACTATCACTTTAACCTATGGTACTCCCTTATTTCTCTGCTACTTACAAGGAAGCTAGTTATAAGACTATCACTTTAACCTATGGTACTCCCTAATTTCTCTGCTACTTACAAGAAAGCCAGTAATAAGACTGTCACTTTAACCTATGGTACTCCCTAATTTCTCTGCTACTTATAAGGAAGCCAATAATAAGACCATCACTTTAACCTGTGCTACTCCCTTATTTCTCTGCTACTTACAAGGAAGCAAGTAATAAGACTATCACTTTAACCTATGCTACTCCCTTATTTCCCTTCTACTTACAAGGAAGCAAGTAATAAGACTATCACTTTAACCTATGGTACTCCCTTATTTCTCTCCTACTTGTAAGGAAGCCGGTAATAAGACATTCACTTTAACCTATGGTACTCCCTTATTTCTCTCCTACTTGTAAGGAAGCAAGTAATAAGACTATCACTTTAACCTATGGTACTCCCTTATTTCTCTCCTACTTGTAAGGAAGCCAGTAATTAGACTATCACTTTAACCTATGGTACTCCCTTATTTCTCTGCTACTTACAAGGAAGCCAATAATCAGACCATCACTTTAACCTATGGACTCCCTTATTTCTCTGCTACTTACAAGGAAGCCAATAATAAGACCATCACTTTATCCTATGGTACTCCCTTATTTCTCTGCTACTTAAAAGGAAGCCAATAATAAGACTATCACTTTAACCTATGGTACTCCCTTATTTCTCTGCTACTTACAAGGAAGCCAATAATAAGACTATCACTTTAACCTATGGTACTCCCTTATTTCCCTTCTACTTATATGGCAGCAAGTAATAAGACTGTCACTTTAACCTATGGTACTCCCTTATTTCTCTGCTACTTACAAGGAAGCAAGTAATAAGACTATCACTTTAAACTATGGTACTCCCTTATTTCTCTCCTACTTGTAAAAAGCCAGTAATAAGACTATCGCTTTACCCTATGGTACTCCCTTATTTCTCTCACTACTTGTAAGGAAGCCAGTAATAAGACTATCACTTTAACCTATGGTACTCCCTTATTTCTCTCCTACTTGTAAGGAAGCAAATAATAAGACTTTCACTTTAACCTATGGTACTCCCTTATTTCTCTCCTACTTGTAAGGAAGCCAGTAATAAGACCATCACTTTAACCTATGGTACTCCCTTATTTCTCTGCTACTTACAAGGAAGCCAGTAATAAGACTATCACTTTAACGTATGGTACTCCCTTATTTCCCTCCTATTTATAAGGAAGCAAGTAATAAGACTATCACTTTAACTTATGGTACTCTCTTATTTCCCTTCTACTTACAAGGAAGCAAGTAATAAGACTATCACTTTAACCTATGATACTCCCTTATTTCCCTTCTACTTAATAGGAAGCAAGTAATAAGACTATCACTTTAACCTATGGTACTCCCTTATTTCCCTTCTACTTACAAGGAAGCAAGTAATAAGACTATCACTTTAACCTATGGTAATCCCTTATTTCCCTTCTACTTATAAGGAAGCAAGAAATAAGACCATCACTTTAACCTATGGTACTCCCTTATTTCTCTGCTACTTGTAAGGAAGCCAGTAATAAGACTATCACTTTAACCTATGGTACTCCCTAATTTCTCTGCTACTTACAAGGAAGCAAGTTATAAGACTATCACTTTAACCTATGGTACTCCCTAATTTCTCTGCTACTTACAAGGAAGCCAGTAATAAGACTATCACTTTAACCTGTGGTACTCCCTAATTTCCCTTCTACTTGTAAGGAGGCAAGTAATAAGACTATCACTTTAACCTATGCTACTCCCTTATTTCCCTGCTACTTACAAGGAAGCCAGTAATAAGACTATCACTTTAACCTATGCTACTCCCTTATTTAACTTCTACTTACAAGGAAGCAAGTAATAAGACTGTCACTTTAACCTATGGTACTCCCTCATTTCCCTTCTACTTGTAAGGAAGCAAGTAATAACACTATCACTTTAACCTATGCTACTCCCTTATTTCTCTCCTACTTATAAGGAAGCCAGTAATAAGACTATCACTTTAACCTATGGTACTCCCTTATTTCTCTCCTACTTGTAAGGAAGCCAGTAATAAGGCCATCACTTTAACCTATGGTACTCCCTTATTTCTCCCCTACTTGTAAGGAAGCAAATAATAAGACTTTCACTTTAACCTATGGTACTCCCTTATTTCTCTGCTACTTACAAGGAAGCCAGTAATAAGACTATCACTTTAACGTATGGTACTCCCTTATTTCCCTCCTACTTATAAGGAAGCAAGTAATAAGACTATCACTTTAACCTATGGTACTCCCTTATTTCTCTCCTACTTGTAAGGAAGCCAGTAATAAGCCTATCACTTTAACGTATGGTACTCCCTTATTTCTCTCCTACTTAAAAGGAAGCAAGTAATAAGACTTTCACTTTAACCTATGGTACTACCTTTTTTCTCTGCAATTACACGGCAGCAAGTAATAAGATTATCACTTTAACCTATGGTACTCCCTAATTTCTCTGCTACTTGTAAGGAAGCCAGTAATAAGCCTATCACTTTAACCTATGGTACTCCCTTATTTCTCTTCTACTTTTAAGGAAGCAAGTAATAAGACTATCACTTTAACCTATGGTACTCCCTTACTTCTCTTCTACTTATATGGAAGCAAGTAATAAGACTATCACTTTAACCTATGGTACTCCCTTATTTCTCTCCTACTTTTAAGGAAGCAAGTAATAAGACAATCACTTTAACCTATGGTACTCCCTTACTTCTCTTCTACTTATATGGAAGCAAGTAATAAGACCATCACTTTAACCTATGGTACTCCCTTATTTCCCTTCTACTTACAAGGAAGCAAGTAATAAGACTATCACTTTAACCTATGGTACTCCCTTATTTCCCTTCTACTTATATGGAAGCAAGTAATAAGACTGTCACTTTAACCTATGGTACTCCCTTATTTCTCTGCTACGTACAAGGAAGCAAGTAATAAGACTATCACTATAACCTATGGTACACCCTTATTTCCCTTCTACTTATAAGGAAGCAAGTAATAAGACTATCACTTTAACCTATGGTACCCCCTTATTTCCCTTCTACTTACAAGGAAGCAAGTAATAAGACTAATACTTTAACCTATGGTACTCCCTTATTTCTCTGCTACTTACAAGGAAGCAAGTAATAAGACTATCACTTTAACCTGTGCTACTCCCTTATTTCTCTGCTACTTACAAGGAAGCAAGTAATAAGACTATCACTTTAACCTATGGTACTCCCTTATTTCCTTTCTACTTATAAGGAAGCAAGTAATAAGAATATCATTTTAACCTATGGTACTCCCTTATTTCCCTTCTACTTATAAGGAAGCAAGTAATAAGACCATCACTTTAACCTATGGTACTCCCTTATTTCCCTTCTACTTATAAGGAAGCAAGTAATAAGACTATCATTTTAACCTATGGTACTCCCTTATTTCTCTGCTACTTACAAGGAAGCAAGTAATAAGACTATCACTTTAACCTATGGTACTCCCTAATTTCTCTGCTACTTACAAGGAAGCCAGTAATAAGACTATCACTTTAACCAATGGTACTCCCTTATTTCTCTGCTACTTACAAGGAAGCCAGTAATAAGACTATCACTTTAACCTATGGTACTCCCTTATTTCTCTGCTACTTACAAGGAAGCAAGTAATAAGACTGTCACTTTAACCTATGGTACTCCCTTATTACCCTTCTACTTGTAAGGAAGCCAGTAATAAGACTATCACTTTAACCTATGGTACTCCCTTATTTCTCTCCTACTTGTAAGGAAGCCAGTAATAAGACTATCACTTTAACCTATGGTACTCCCTTATTTCTCTCCTACTTGTAAGGAAGCCAGTAATAAGACTATCACTTTAACCTATGGTACTCCCTTATTTCTCTCCTACTTGTAAGGAAGCAAGTAATAAGATTATCACTTTAACCTATGGTACTCCCTTATTTCTCTCCTACTTGTAAGGAAGCCAGTAATAAGACCATCACTTTAACCTATGGTACTCCCTTATTTCTCTGCTACTTACAAGGAAGCCAATAATAAGACCATCACTTTAACCTATGGTACTCCCTTATATCTCTGCTACTTACAAGGAAGCCAATAATAAGACTATCACTTTAACTTATGGTACTCCCTTATTTCTCTGCTACTTACAAGGAAGCCAGTAATAAGACTTTCACTTTAACCTATGGTACTCCCTTATTTCTCTACTACTTACAAGGAAGCCAGTAATAAGACTATCACTTTAACGTATAGTACTCCCTTATTTCTCTGCTACTTACAAGGAAGCAAGTAATAAGACCATCACTTTAAACTATGGTTCTCCCTTATTTCTCTGCTACTTACAAGGAAGAAAGTAATAAGACTATCACTTTAACCTATGGTACTCCCTTATTTCTCTGCTACTTACAAGGAAGCAAGTAATAAGACTATCACTTTAACCTATGGTACTCCCTTATTTCTCTGCTACTTACAAGGAAGCCAGTAATAAGACCATCACTTTAACCTATGGTACTCCCTTATTTCTCTCCTACTTGTAAGGAAGCAAATAATAAGACTTTCACTTTAACCTATGGTACTCCCTTATTTCTCTCCTACTTATAAGGAAGCAAATAATAAGACTGTCACTTTAACCTATGGTACTCCCTTATTTCTCTCCTACTTGTAAGAAAGCCAGTAATAAGACCATCACTTTAACCTATGGTACTCCCTTATTTCTCTGCTACTTACAAGGAAGCCAGTAATAAGACTATCACTTTAACGTATGGTACTCCCTTATTTCCCTCCTACTTATAAGGAAGCAAGTAATAAGAATATCACTTTAACCTATGGTACTCCCTTATTTCTCTCCTACTTGTAAGGAAGCCAGTAATAAGCCTATCACTTTAACGTATGGAACTCCCTTATTTCTCTCCTACTTGTAAGGAAGCAAATAATAAGACTTTCACTTTAACCTATGGTACTCCCTTATTTCTCTCCTACTTATAAGGAAGCCAGTAATAAGCCTATCACTTTAACGTATGGTACTCCCTTATTTCTCTCCTACTTGTAAGGAAGCAAATAATAAGACTTTCACTTTAACCTATGGTACTCCATTATTTCTCTCCTACTTGTAAGGAAGCCAGTAATAAGACCATCACTTTAACCTATGGTATTCCCTTATTTCTCTGCTACTTACAAGGAAGCCAGTAATAAGACTATCACTTTAACGTATGGTACTACTTCCCTTCTACTTATAAGGAAGCAAGTAATAAGACTTTCACTTTAACCTATGGTACTACCTTTTTTCTCTGCTACTTACAAGGCAGCAAGTAATAATATTATCACTTTAACCTATGGTATTCCCTAATTTCTCTGCTACTTGTAAGGAAGCCAGTAATAAGCCTATCACTTTAACCTATGGTACTCCCTTATTTCTCTTCTACTTTTAAGGAAGCAAGTAATAAGACTATCACTTTAACCTATTTACTCCCTTACTTCTCTTCTACTTATATGGAAGCAAGTAATAAGACTATCACTTTAACCTATGGTACTCCCTTATTTCTCTCCTGCTTTTAAGGAAGCAAGTAATAAGACTATCACTTTAACCTATGCTACTCCCTTATTGCTCTTCTACTTTTAAGGAAGCAAGTAATAAGACTATCACTTTAACCTATGGTACTCCCTTATTTCTCTTCTACTTATATGGAAGCAAGTAATAAGACCATCACTTTAACCTATGGTACTCCCTTATTTCCCTTCTACTTACAAGGAAGCAAGTAATAAGACTATTACTTTAACCTATGGTACTCCCTTATTTCCCTTCTACTTATATGGAAGCAAGTAATAAGACTGTCACTTTAACCTATGGTACTCCCTTATTTCTCTGCTACGTACAAGGAAGCAAGTAATAAGACTATCACTTTAACCTATGGTACTCCCTTATTTCCCTTCTACTTATAAGGAAGCAAGTAATAAGACTATCACTTTAACCTATGGTACTCCCTTATTTCCCTTCTACTTACAAGGAAGCAAGTAATAAGACTAATACTTTAACCTATGGTGCTCCCTTATTTCTATGCTACTTACAAGGAACCAAGTAATAAGACTATCACTTTAACCTGTGCTACTCCCTTATTTCTCTGCTACTTACAAGGAAGCAAATAATAAGACTATCACTTTAACCTATGGTACACCATTATTTCCTTTCTACTTATAAGGAAGCAAGTAATAAGACTATCACTTTAACCTATGATACTCCCTTATTTCCCTTCTACTTATAAGGAAGCAAGTAATAAGAATATCATTTTAACCTATGGTACTCCCTAATTTCCCGTCTACTTGTAAGGAGGCAAGTAATAAGACTATCACTTTAACCTATGCTACTCCCTTATTTCCCTGCTACTTGTATGGAAGGAAGTAATAAGACTATCACTTTAACCTGTGCTACTCCCTTATTTCCCTCCTACTTATAAGGAAGCAAGTAATAAGACTATCACTTTAACCTATGGCACTCCCTAATTTCTCTGCTACTTACATGGAAGCCAGTAATAAGACTATCACTTTTACCTATGGTACTCCCTTATTTCTCTGCTACTTACAAGGAAGCCAGTAATAAGACTATCACTTTAACCTATGGTACTCCCTTAATTCTCTGCTACTTACAAGGAAGCAAGTAATAAGACTGTCACTTTAACCTATGGTACTCCCTTATTACCCTTCTACTTCTAAGGAAGCCAGTAATAAGACTATCACTTTAACATATGGTACTCCCTTATTTCTCTCCTACTTGTAAGGAAGCCAGTAATAAGACTATCACTTTAACCTATGGTACTCCCTTATTTCTCTCCTACTTGTAAGGAAGCCAGTAATAAGACTATCACTTTAACCTATGGTACTCCCTTATTTCTCTCCTACTTGTAAGGAAGCAAGTAATAAGACTATCACTTTAACCTATGGTACTCCCTTATTTCTCTCCTACTTGTAAGGAAGCCAGTAATAAGACCATCACTTTAACCTATAGTACTCCCTTATTTCTCTGCTACTTACAAGGAAGCCAATAATAAGACCATCACTTTAACCTATGGTACTCCCTTATTTCTCTGCTACTTACAAGGAAGCCAATAATAAGACTATCACTTTAACTTATATTACTCCCTTATTTCTCTGCTACTTACAAGGAAGCCAGTAATAAGACTTTCACTTTAACCTATGGTACTCCCTTATTTCTCTACTACTTACAAGGATGCCAGTAATAAGACTATCACTTTAACGTATTGTACTCCCTTAATTCTCTGCTACTTACAAGGAAGCAAGTAATAAGACAATCAATTTAAACTATGGTTCTCCCTTATTTCTCTGCTACTAACAAGGAAGAAAGTAATAAGACTATCACTTTAACCTATGGTACTCCCTTATTTCTCTGCTACTTACAAGGAAGCAAGTAATAAGACTATCACTTTAACCTATGGTACTCCCTTATTTCTCTCCTACTTGTAGGAAAGCCAGTAATAAGACCATCACTTTAACCTATGGTACTCCCTTATTTCTCCTCTACTTGTAAGGAAGCAAATAATAAGACTTTCACTTTAACCTATGGTACTCCCTTATTTCTCTCCTACTTGTAAGGAAGCCAGTAATAAGACTATCACTTTAACCTATGGTACTCCCTTATTTCTCTGCTACTTACAAGTAAGCCAGTAATAAGACTATCACTTTAACGTATGGTACTCCCTTATTTCCCTCCTACTTATAAGGAAGCAAGTAATAAGACTATCACTTTAACCTATGGTACTCCCTTATTTCTCTCCTACTTGTAAGGAAGCCAGTAATAAGCCTATCACTTTAACGTATGGTACTCCCTTATTTCTCTCCTACTTGTAAGGAAGCAAATAATAAGACTTTCACTTTAACCTATGGTACTCCCTTATTTCTCTCCTACTTGTAAGGAAGCCAGTAATAAGACCATCACTTTAACCTATGGTACTCCCTTATTTCTCTGCTACTTACAAGGAAGCCAGTAATAAGACTATCACTTTAACGTATGGTACTCCCTTATTTCCCTTCTACTTATAAGGAAGCAAGTAATAAGACTTTCACTTTAACCTATGGTACTACCTTACTTCTCTTTTACTTATATGGAAGCAAGTAATAAGACCATCACTTTAACCTATGGTACTCCCTTATTTCCCTTCTACTTACAAGGAAGCAAGTAATAAGACTATCACTTTAACCTATGGTACTCCCTTATTTCCCTTCTACTTATATGGAAGCAAGTAATAAGACTGTCACTTTAACCTATGGTTCTCCCTTATTTCTCTGCTACGTACAAGGAAGCAAGTAATAAGACTATCACTTTAACCTATGCTACTCCCTTATTTCCCTTCTACTTACAAGGAAGCAAGTAATAAGACTATCACTTTAACCTATGGTACTCCCTTATTTCTCTCCTACTTGTAAGGAAGCCGGTAATAAGACATTCACTTTAACCTATGGTACTCCCTTATTTCTCTCCTACTTGTAAGGAAGCAAGTAATAAGCCTATCACTTTAACCTATGGTACTCCCTTATTTCTCTCCTACTTGTAAGGAAGCAAGTAATAAGACTATCACTTTAACCTATGGTACTCCCTTATTTCTCTCCTACTTGTAAGGAAGCCATTAATTAGACTATCACTTTAACCTATGGTACTCCCTTATTTCTCTGCTACTTACAAGGAAGCCAATAATCAGACCATCACTTTAACCTATGGACTCCCTTATTTCTCTGCTACTTACAAGGAAGCCAATAATAAGACCATCACTTTAACCTATGGTACTCCCTTATTTCTCTGCTACTTAAAATGAAGCCAATAATAAGACTATCACTTTAACCTATGGTACTCCCTTATTTCTCTGCTACTTACAAGGAAGCCAATAATAAGACTATCACTTTAACCTATGGTACTCCCTTATTTCCCTTCTACTTATATGGAAGCAAGTAATAAGACTGTCACTTTAACCTATGGTACTCCCTTATTTCTCTGCTACTTACAAGGAAGCAAGTAATAAGACTATCACTTTAAACTATGGTACTCCCTTATTTCTCTCCTACTTGTAAGAAAGCCAGTAATAAGACTATCGCTTTACCCTATGGTACTCCCTTATTTCTCTCACTACTTGTAAGGAAGCCAGTAATAAGACTATCACTTTCACCTATGGTACTCCCTTATTTCCCTTCTACTTATAAGGAAGCAAGAAATAAGACCATCACTTTAACCTATGGTACTCCCTTATTTCTCTGCTACTTGTAAGGAAGCCAGTAAAACTATCACTTTAACCTATGGTACTCCGTTATTTCTCTGCTACTTACAAGGAAGCTAGTTATAAGACTATCA
This sequence comes from Hymenopus coronatus, assembly GCA_030762935.1. NCBI lineage: Eukaryota > Metazoa > Arthropoda > Insecta > Mantodea > Hymenopodidae > Hymenopus > Hymenopus coronatus. The sequence continues at coordinate 143,932,011 of CM060886.1, read as the reverse complement.
CTTTAACCTATGGTACTCCCTAATTTCTCTGCTACTTACAAGAAAGCCAGTAATAAGACTGTCACTTTAACCTATGGTACTCCCTAATTTCTCTGCTACTTATAAGGAAGCCAATAATAAGACCATCACTTTAACCTGTGCTACTCCCTTATTTCTCTGCTACTTACAAGGAAGCAAGTAATAAGACTATCACTTTAACCTAAGCTACTCCCTTATTTCCCTTCTACTTACAAGGAAGCAAGTAATAAGACTATCACTTTAACCTATGGTACTCCCTTATTTCTCTCCTACTTGTAAGGAAGCCGGTAATAAGACATTCACTTTAACCTATGGTACTCCCTTATTTCTCTCCTACTTGTAAGGAAGCAAGTAATAAGCCTATCACTTTAACCTATGGTACTCCCTTATTTCTCTCCTACTTGTAAGGAAGCAAGTAATAAGACTATCACTTTAACCTATGGTACTCCCTTATTTCTCTCCTACTTGTAAGGAAGCCAGTAATTAGACTATCACTTTAACCTATGGTACTCCCTTATTTCTCTGCTACTTACAAGGAAGCCAATAATCAGACCATCACCTTAACCTATGGACTCCCTTATTTCTCTGCTACTTACAAGGAAGCCAATAATAAGACTATCACTTTAACCTATGGTACTCCCTTATTTCTCTGCTACTTACAAGGAAGCCAATAATAAGACTATCACTTTAACCTATGGTACTCCCTTATTTCCCTTCTACTTATATGGAAGCAAGTAATAAGACTGTCACTTTAACCTATGGTACTCCCTTATTTCTCTGCTACTTACAAGGAAGCAAGTAATAAGACTATCACTTTAAACTATGGTACTCCCTTATTTCTCTCCTCGTTGTAAGAAAGCCAGTAATAAGACTATCGCTTTACCCTATGGTACTCCCTTATTTCTCTCACTACTTGTAAGGAAGCCAGTAATAAGACTATCACTTTAACCTATGGTACTCCCTTATTTCTCTCCTACTTGTAAGGAAGCAAATAATAAGACTTTCACTTTAACCTATGGTACTCCCTTATTTCTCTCCTACTTGTAAGGAAGCCAGTAATAAGACCATCACTTTAACCTATGGTACTCCCTTATTTCTCTGCTACTTACAAGGAAGCCAGTAATAAGACTATCACTTTAACGTATGGTACTCCCTTATTTCCCTCCTATTTATAAGGAAGCAAGTAATAAGACTATCACTTTAACTTATGGTACTCTCTTATTTCCCTTCTACTTACAAGGAAGCAAGTAATAAGACTATCACTTTAACCTATGATACTCCCTTATTTCCCTTCTACTTAATAGGAAGCAAGTAATAAGACTATCACTTTAACCTATGGTACTCCCTTATTTCCCTTCTACTTACAAGGAAGCAAGTAATAAGACTATCACTTTAACCTATGGTAATCCCTTATTTCCCTTCTACTTATAAGGAAGCAAGAAATAAGACCATCACTTTAACCTATGGTACTCCCTTATTTCTCTGCTACTTGTAAGGAAGCCAGTAATAAGACTATCACTTTAACCTATGGTACTCCCTAATTTCTCTGCTACTTACAAGGAAGCAAGTTATAAGACTATCACTTTAACCTATGGTACTCCCTAATTTCTCTGCTACTTACAAGGAAGCCAGTAATAAGACTATCACTTTAACCTATGGTACTCCCTAATTTCCCTTCTACTTGTAAGGAGGCAAGTAATAAGACTATCACTTTAACCTATGCTACTCCCTTATTTCCCTGCTACTTACAAGGAAGCCAGTAATAAGACTATCACTTTAACCTATGCTACTCCCTTATTTCCCTTCTACTTACAAGGAAGCAAGTAATAAGACTGTCACTTTAACCTATGGTACTCCCTCATTTCCCTTCTACTTGTAAGGAAGCAAGTAATAACACTATCACTTTAACCTATGCTACTCCCTTATTTCTCTCCTACTTATAAGGAAGCCAGTAATAAGACTATCACTTTAACCTATGGTACTCCCTTATTTCTCTGCTACTTACAAGGCAGCCAGTAATAAGACTATCACTTTAACCTGTGCTACTCCCTTATTTCCCTTCTACTTGTATGGAAGCAAGTAATAAGACTATCACTTTAACCTGTGCTACTCCCTTATTTCCCTCCTACTTATAAGGAAGCAAGTAATAAGACTGTCACTTTAACCTATGTTACTCCCTTATTTCCCTTCTACTTACAAGGAAGCAAGTAATAAGACTGTCACTTTAACCTGTGCTACTCCCTTATTTCCCTTCTACTTACAAGGAAGCAAGTAATAAGACTATCACTTTAACCTATGTTACTCCCTTATTTCCCTTCTACTTACAAGGAAGCAAGTAATAAGACTATCACTTTAACCTATGTTACTCCCTTATTTCCCTTCTACTTACAAGGAAGCAAGTAATAAGACTATCACTTTAACCTATGGTACTCCCTTATTTCTCTCCTACTTGTAAGGAAGCCAGTAATAAGACTATCACTTTAACCTATGGTACTCCCTTATTTCTCTGCTACTTACAAGGAAGCCAGTAATAAGACTATCACTTTAACGTATGGTACTCCCTTATTTCCCTTCTACTTACAAGGAAGCCAGTAATAAGACTATCACTTTAATCTATGCTACTCCTTTATTTCCCTTCTAATTACAAGGAAGCCAGTAATAAGACTATCACTTTAACCTATGGTACACCCTTATTTTTCTGCTACTTACAAGGAAGCAAGTAATAAGACTATTACTTTAACCTATGGTACACCCTTATTTTTCTGCTACTTACAAGGAAGCAAGTAATAAGACTATCACTTTAACCTATGGTACACCCTTATTTCTCTGCTACTTACAAGGAAGCCAGTAATAAGACTATCACTTTAACGTATGGTACTCCCTTATTTCTCTGCTACTTACAAGGAAGCAAGTAATAAGACTATCACTTTAAACTATGGTACTCCCTTATTTCTCTCCTGCTTGTAAGGAAGCCAGTAATAAGACTATCGCTTTACCCTATGGTACTCCCTTATTTCTCTCACTACTTGTAAGGAAGCCAGTAATAAGACTATCACTTTAACCTATGGTACTCCCTTATTTCTCTCCTACTTGTAAGGAAGCCAGTAATAAGGCCATCACTTTAACCTATGGTACTCCCTTATTTCTCCCCTACTTGTAAGGAAGCAAATAATAAGACTTTCACTTTAACCTATGGTACTCCCTTATTTCTCTGCTACTTACAAGGAAGCCAGTAATAAGACTATCACTTTAACGTATGGTACTCCCTTATTTCCCTCCTACTTATAAGGAAGCAAGTAATAAGACTATCACTTTAACCTATGGTACTCCCTTATTTCTCTCCTACTTGTAAGGAAGCCAGTAATAAGCCTATCACTTTAACGTATGGTACTCCCTTATTTCTCTCCTACTTAAAAGGAAGCAAGTAATAAGACTTTCACTTTAACCTATGGTACTACCTTTTTTCTCTGCTACTTACACGGCAGCAAGTAATAAGATTATCACTTTAACCTATGGTACTCCCTAATTTCTCTGCTACTTGTAAGGAAGCCAGTAATAAGCCTATCACTTTAACCTATGGTACTCCCTTATTTCTCTTCTACTTTTAAGGAAGCAAGTAATAAGACTATCACTTTAACCTATGGTACTCCCTTATTTCTCTTCTACTTATATGGAAGCAAGTAATAAGACTATCACTTTAACCTATGGTACTGCCTTATTTCTCTCCTACTTTTAAGGAAGCAAGTAATAAGACTATCACTTTAACCTATGGTACTCCCTTATTTCTCTTCTACTTTTAAGGAAGCAAGTAATAAGACTATCACTTTAACCTATGGTACTCCCTTACTTCTCTTCTACTTATATGGAAGCAAGTAATAAGACCATCACTTTAACCTATGGTACTCCCTTATTTCCCTTCTACTTACAAGGAAGCAAGTAATAAGACTATCACTTTAACCTATGGTACTCCCTTATTTCCCTTCTACTTATATGGAAGCAAGTAATAAGACTGTCACTTTAACCTATGGTACTCCCTTATTTCTCTGCTACGTACAAGGAAGCAAGTAATAAGACTATCACTGTAACCTATGGTACACCCTTATTTCCCTTCTACTTATAAGGAAGCAAGTAATAAGACTATCACTTTAACCTATGGTACTCCCTTATTTCCCTTCTACTTACAAGGAAGCAAGTAATAAGACTAATACTTTAACCTATGGTACTCCCTTATTTCTCTGCTACTTACAAGGAAGCAAGTAATAAGACTATCACTTTAACCTGTGCTACTCCCTTATTTCTCTGCTACTTACAAGGAAGCAAGTAATAAGACTATCACTTTAACCTATGGTACTCCCTTATTTCCTTTCTACTTATAAGGAAGCAAGTAATAAGACTATCACTTTAACCTATGATACTCCCTTATTTCCCTTCTACTTATAAGGAAGCAAGTAATAAGAATATCATTTTAACCTATGGTACTCCCTTATTTCCCTTCTACTTATAAGGAAGCAAGTAATAAGACCATCACTTTAACCTATGGTACTCCCTTATTTCCCTTCTACTTATAAGGAAGCAAGTAATAAGACTATCATTTTAACCTATGGTACTCCCTTATTTCTCTGCTACTTACAAGGAAGCAAGTAATAAGACTATCACTTTAACCTATGGTACTCCCTTATTTCTCTGCTACTTACAAGGAAGCCAGTAATAAGACAATCACTTTAACCAATGGTACTCCCTTATTTCTCTGCTACTTACAAGGAAGCAAGTAATAAGACTGTCACTTTAACCTATGGTACTCCCTTATTACCCTTCTACTTGTAAGGAAGCCAGTAATAAGACTATCACTTTAACCTATGGTACTCCCCTATTTCTCTCCTACTTGTAAGGAAGCCAGTAATAAGACTATCACTTTAACCTATGGTACTCCCTTATTTCTCTCCTACTTGTAAGGAAGCCAGTAATAAGACTATCACTTTAACCTATGGTACTCCCTTATTTCTCTCCTACTTGTAAGGAAGCAAGTAATAAGATTATCACTTTAACCTATGGTACTCCCTAATTTCTCTCCTACTTGTAAGGAAGCCAGTAATAAGACCATCACTTTAACCTATGGTACTCCCTTATTTTTCTGCTACTTACAAGGAAGCCAATAATAAGACCATCACTTTAACCTATGGTACTCCCTTATATCTCTGCTACTTACAAGGAAGCCAATAATAAGACTATCACTTTAACTTATGGTACTCCCTTATTTCTCTGCTACTTACAAGGAAGCCAGTAATAAGACTTTCACTTTAACCTATGGTACTCCCTTATTTCTCTACTACTTACAAGGAAGCCAGTAATAAGACTATCACTTTAACGTATAGTACTCCCTTATTTCTCTGCTACTTACAAGGAAGCAAGTAATAAGACCATCACTTTAAACTATGGTTCTCCCTTATTTCTCTGCTACTTACAAGGAAGAAAGTAATAAGACTATCACTTTAACCTATGGTACTCCCTTATTTCTCTGCTACTTACAAGGAAGCAAGTAATAAGAATATCACTTTAACCTATGGTACAACCTTATTTCTCTCCTACTTGTAAGGAAGCAAATAATAAGACTTTCACTTTAACCTATGGTACTCCCTTATTTCTCTCCTACTTGTAAGAAAGCCAGTAATAAGACCATCACTTTAACCTATGGTACTCCCTTATTTCTCTGCTACTTACAAGGAAACCAGTAATAAGACTATCACTTTAACGTATGGTACTCCCTTATTTCCCTCCTACTTATAAGGAAGCAAGTAATAAGACTATCACTTTAACCTATGGTACTCCCTTATTTCTCTCCTACTTGTAAGGAAGCCAGTAATAAGCCTATCACTTTAACGTATGGTACTCCCTTATTTCTCTCCTACTTGTAAGGAAGCAAATAATAAGACTTTCACTTTAACCTATGGTACTCCCTTATTTCTCTCCTACTTATAAGGAAGCCAGTAATAAGCCTATCACTTTAACGTATGGTACTCCCTTATTTCTCTCCTACTTGTAAGGAAGCAAATAATTAGACTTTCACTTTAACCTATGGTACTCCCTTATTTCTCTCCTACTTGTAAGGAAGCCAGTAATAAGACCATCACTTTAACCTATGGTACTACTTCCCTTCTACTTATAAGGAAGCAAGTAATAAGACTTTCACTTTAACCTATGGTACTACCTTTTTTCTCTGCTACTTACAAGGCAGCAAGTAATAATATTATCACTTTAACCTATGGTACTCCCTAATTTCTCTGCTACTTGTAAGGAAGCCAGTAATAAGCCTATCACTTTAACCTATGGTACTCCCTTATTTCTCTTCTACTTATAAGGAAGCCAGTAATAAGACTATCACTTTAACCTATGGTACTCCCTTATTTCTCTGCTACTTACAAGGCAGCCAGTAATAAGACTATCACTTTAACCTGTGCTACTCCCTTATTTCCCTTCTACTTGTATGGAAGCAAGTAATAAGACTATCACTTTAACCTGTGCTACTCCCTTATTTCCCTCCTACTTATAAGGAAGCAAGTAATAAGACTGTCACTTTAACCTATGTTACTCCCTTATTTCCCTTCTACTTACAAGGAAGCAAGTAATAAGACTGTCACTTTAACCTGTGCTACTCCCTTATTTCCCTTCTACTTACAAGGAAGCAAGTAATAAGACTATCACTTTAACCTATGTTACTCCCTTATTTCCCTTCTACTTACAAGGAAGCAAGTAATAAGACTATCACTTTAACCTATGTTACTCCCTTATTTCCCTTCTACTTACAAGGAAGCAAGTAATAAGACTATCACTTTAACCTATGGTACTCCCTTATTTCTCTGCTACTTACAAGGAAGCCAGTAATAAGACTATCACTTTAACGTATGGTACTCCCTTATTTCCCTTCTACTTACAAGGAAGCCAGTAATAAGACTATCACTTTAACCTATGCTACTCCTTTATTTCCCTTCTACTTACAAGGAAGCCAGTAATAAGACTATCACTTTAACATATGGTACACCCTTATTTTTCTGCTACTTACAAGGAAGCAAGTAATAAGACTATCACTTTAACCTATGGTACACCCTTATTTTTCTGCTACTTACAAGGAAGCAAGTAATAAGACTATCACTTTAACCTATGGTACACCCTTATTTCTCTGCTACTTACAAGGAAGCCAGTAATAAGACTATCACTTTAACGTATGGTACTCCCTTATTTCTCTGCTACTTACAAGGAAGCAAGTAATAAGACTATCACTTTAAACTATGGTACTCCCTTATTTCTCTCCTACTTGTAAGGAAGCCAGTAATAAGACTATCGCTTTACCCTATGGTACTCCCTTATTTCTCTCACTACTTGTAAGGAAGCCAGTAATAAGACTATCACTTTAACCTATGGTACTCCCTTATTTCTCTCCTACTTGTAAGGAAGCCAGTAATAAGGCCATCACTTTAACCTATGGTACTCCCTTATTTCTCCCCTACTTGTAAGGAAGCAAATAATAAGACTTTCACTTTAACCTATGGTACTCCCTTATTTCTCTGCTACTTACAAGGAAGCCAGTAATAAGACTATCACTTTAACGTATGGTACTCCCTTATTTCCCTCCTACTTATAAGGAAGCAAGTAATAAGACTATCACTTTAACCTATGGTACTCCCTTATTTCTCTCCTACTTGTAAGGAAGCCAGTAATAAGCCTATCACTTTAACGTATGGTACTCCCTTATTTCTCTCCTACTTAAAAGGAAGCAAGTAATAAGACTTTCACTTTAACCTATGGTACTACCTTTTTTCTCTGCTACTTACACGGCAGCAAGTAATAAGATTATCACTTTAACCTATGGTACTCCCTAATTTCTCTGCTACTTGTAAGGAAGCCAGTAATAAGCCTATCACTTTAACCTATGGTACTCCCTTATTTCTCTTCTACTTTTAAGGAAGCAAGTAATAAGACTATCACTTTAACCTATGGTACTCCCTTATTTCTCTTCTACTTATATGGAAGCAAGTAATAAGACTATCACTTTAACCTATGGTACTGCCTTATTTCTCTCCTACTTTTAAGGAAGCAAGTAATAAGACTATCACTTTAACCTATGGTACTCCCTTATTTCTCTTCTACTTTTAAGGAAGCAAGTAATAAGACTATCACTTTAACCTATGGTACTCCCTTACTTCTCTTCTACTTATATGGAAGCAAGTAATAAGACCATCACTTTAACCTATGGTACTCCCTTATTTCCCTTCTACTTACAAGGAAGCAAGTAATAAGACTATCACTTTAACCTATGGTACTCCCTTATTTCCCTTCTACTTATATGGAAGCAAGTAATAAGACTGTCACTTTAACCTATGGTACTCCCTTATTTCTCTGCTACGTACAAGGAAGCAAGTAATAAGACTATCACTGTAACCTATGGTACACCCTTATTTCCCTTCTACTTATAAGGAAGCAAGTAATAAGACTATCACTTTAACCTATGGTACTCCCTTATTTCCCTTCTACTTACAAGGAAGCAAGTAATAAGACTAATACTTTAACCTATGGTACTCCCTTATTTCTCTGCTACTTACAAGGAAGCAAGTAATAAGACTATCATTTTAACCTGTGCTACTCCCTTATTTCTCTGCTACTTACAAGGAAGCAAGTAATAAGACTATCACTTTAACCTATGGTACTCCCTTATTTCCTTTCTACTTATAAGGAAGCAAGTAATAAGACTATCACTTTAACCTATGATACTCCCTTATTTCCCTTCTACTTATAAGGAAGCAAGTAATAAGAATATCATTTTAACCTATGGTACTCCCTTATTTCCCTTCTACTTATAAGGAAGCAAGTAATAAGACCATCACTTTAACCTATGGTACTCCCTTATTTCCCTTCTACTTATAAGGAAGCAAGTAATAAGACTATCATTTTAACCTATGGTACTCCCTTATTTCTCTGCTACTTACAAGGAAGCAAGTAATAAGACTATCACTTTAACCTATGGTACTCCCTAATTTCTCTGCTACTTACAAGGAAGCCAGTAATAAGACTATCACTTTAACCAATGGTACTCCCTTATTTCTCTGCTACTTACAAGGAAGCCAGTAATAAGACTATCACTTTAACCTATGGTACTCCCTTATTTCTCTGCTACTTACAAGGAAGCAAGTAATAAGACTGTCACTTTAACCTATGGTACTCCCTTATTACCCTTCTACTTGTAAGGAAGCCAGTAATAAGACTATCACTTTAACCTATGGTACTCCCTTATTTCTCTCCTACCTGTAAGGAAGCCAGTAATAAGACTATCACTTTAACCTATGGTACTCCCTTATTTCTCTCCTACTTGTAAGGAAGCCAGTAATAAGACTATCACTTTAACCTATGGTACTCCCTTATTCCTCTCCTACTTGTAAGGAAGCAAGTAATAAGATTATCACTTTAACCTATGGTACTCCCTTATTTCTCTCCTACTTGTAAGGAAGCCAGTAATAAGACCATCACTTTAACCTATGGTACTCCCTTATTTCTCTGCTACTTACAAGGAAGCCAATAATAAGACCATCACTTTAACCTATGGTACTCCCTTATATCTCTGCTACTTACAAGGAAGCCAATAATAAGACTATCACTTTAACTTATGGTACTCCCTTATTTCTCTGCTACTTACAAGGAAGCCAGTAATAAGACTTTCACTTTAACCTATGGTACTCCCTTATTTCTCTACTACTTACAAGGAAGCCAGTAATAAGACTATCACTTTAACGTATAGTACTCCCTTATTTCTCTGCTACTTACAAGGAAGCAAGTAATAAGACCATCACTTTAAACTATGGTTCTCCCTTATTTCTCTGCTACTTACAAGGAAGAAAGTAATAAGACTATCACTTAAACCTATTGTACTCCCTTATTTCTCTGCTACTTACAAGGAAGCAAGTAATAAGAATATCACTTTAACCTATGGTACTCCCTTATTTCTCTCCTACTTGTAAGGAAGCAAATAATAAGACTTTCACTTTAACCTATGGTACTCCCTTATTTCTCTCCTACTTGTAAGAAAGCCAGTAATAAGACCATCACTTTAACCTATGGTACTCCCTTATTTCTCTGCTACTTACAAGGAAGCCAGTAATAAGACTATCACTTTAACGTATGGTACTCCCTTATTTCCCTCCTACTTATAAGGAAGCAAGTAATAAGACTATCACTTTAACCTATGGTACTCCCTTATTTCTCTCCTACTTGTAAGGAAGCCAGTAATAAGCCTATCACTTTAACGTATGCTACTCCCTTATTTCTCTCCTACTTGTAAGGAAGCAAATAATAAGACTTTCACTTTAACCTATGGTACTCCCTTATTTCTCTCCTACTTATAAGGAAGCCAGTAATAAGCCTATCACTTTAACGTATGGTACTCCCTTATTTCTCTCCTACTTGTAAGGAAGCAAATAATTAGACTTTCACTTTAACCTATGGTACTCCCTTATTTCTCTCCTACTTGTAAGGAAGCCAGTAATAAGACCATCACTTTAACCTATGGTACTCCCTTATTTCTCTGCTACTTACAAGGAAGCCAGTAATAAGACTATCACTTTAACGTATGGTACTACTTCCCTTCTACTTATAAGGAAGCAAGTAATAAGACTTTCACTTTAACCTATGGTACTACCTTTTTTCTTTGCTACTTACAAGGCAGCAAGTAATAATATTATCACTTTAACCTATGGTACTCCCTAATTTCTCTGCTACTTGTAAGGAAGCCAGTAATAAGCCTATCACTTTAACCTATGGTACTCCCTTATTTCTCTTCTACTTTTAAGGAAGCAAGTAATAAGACTATCACTTTAACCTATTTACTCCCTTACTTCTCTTCTACTTATATGGAAGCAAGTAATAAGACTATCACTTTAACCTATGGTACTCCCTTATTTCTCTCCTGCTTTTAAGGAAGCAAGTAATAAGACTATCACTTTAACCTATGGTACTCCCTTATTTCTCTTCTACTTTTAAGGAAGCAAGTAATAAGACTATCACTTTAACCTATGGTACTCCCTTATTTCTCTTCTACTTATATGGAAGCAAGTAATAAGACCATCACTTTAACCTATGGTACTCCATTATTTCCCTTCTACTTACAAGGAAGCAAGTAATAAGACTATCACTTTAACCTATGGTACTCCCTTATTTCCCTTCTACTTATATGGAAGCAAGTAATAAGAATGTCACTTTAACCTATGGTACTCCCTTACTTCTCTGCTACGTACAAGGAAGCAAGTAATAAGACTATCACTTTAACCTATGGTACTCCCTTATTTCCCTTCTACTTATAAGGAAGCAAGTAATAAGACTATCACTTTAACCTATGGTACTCCCTTATTTCTCTTCTGCTTATAAGGAAGCCAGTAATAAGACTATCACTTTAACCTATGGTACTCCCTTATTTCTATGCTACTTACAAGGAAGCAAGTAATAAGACTATCACTTTAACCTATGGTACTCCCTAATTTCTCTGCTACTTACAAGGAAGCCAGTAATAAGACTATCACTTTTACCTATGGTACTCCCTTATTTCTCTGCTACTTACAAGGAAGCCAGTAATAAGACTATCACTTTAACCTATGGTACTCCCTTATTTCTCTGCTACTTACAAGGAAGCAAGTAATAAGACTGTCACTTTAACCTATGGTACTCCCTTATTACCCTTCTACTTCTAAGGAAGCCAGTAATAAGACTATCACTTTAACCTATGGTACTCCCTTATTTCTCTCCTACTTGTAAGGAAGCCAGTAATAAGACTATCACTTTAACCTATGGTACTCCCTTATTTCTCTCCTACTTGTAAGGAAACCAGTAATAAGACTATCACTTTAACCTATGGTACTCCCTTATTTCTCTCCTACTTGTAAGGAAGCAAGTAATAAGACTATCACTTTAACCTATGGTACTCCCTTATTTCTCTCCTACTTGTAAGGAAGCCAGTAATAAGACCATCACTTTAACCTATGGTACTCCCTTATTTCTCTGCTACTTACAAGGAAGCCAATAATAAGACCATCACTTTAACCTATGGTACTCCCTTATTTCTCTGCTACTTACAAGGAAGCCAATAATAAGACTATCACTTTAACTTATATTACTCCCTTATTTCTCTGCTACTTACAAGGAAGCCAGTAATAAGACTTTCACTTTAACCTATGGTACTCCCTTATTTCTCTACTACTTACAAGGAAGCCAGTAATAAGACTATCACTTTAACGTATAGTACTCCCTTAATTCTCTGCTACTTACAAGGAAGCAAGTAATAAGACAATCAATTTAAACTATGGTTCTCCCTTATTTCTCTGCTACTAACAAGGAAGAAAGTAATAAGACTATCACTTTAACCTATGGTACTCCCTTATTTCTCTGCTACTTACAAGGAAGCAAGTAATAAGACTATCACTTTAACCTATGGTACTCCCTTATTTCTCTCCTACTTGTAAGAAAGCCAGTAATAAGACCATCACTTTAACCTATGGTACTCCCTTATTTCTCTGCTACTTACAAGGAAGCCAGTAATAAGACTATCACTTTAACGTATGGTACTCCCTTATTTCCCTCCTACTTATAAGGAAGCAAGTAATAAGACTATCACTTTAACCTATGGTACTCCCTTATTTCTCTCCTACTTGTAAGGAAGCCAGTAATAAGCCTATCACTTTAACGTATGGTACTCCCTTATTTCTCTCCTACTTGTAAGGAAGCAAATAATAAGACTTTCACTTTAACCTATGGTACTCCCTTATTTCTCTCCTACTTGTAAGGAAGCCAGTAATAAGACCATCACTTTAACCTATGGTACTCCCTTATTTCTCTGCTACTTACAAGGAAGCCAGTAATAAGACTATCACTTTAACGTATGGTACTCCCTTATTTCCCTTCTACTTATAAGGAAGCAAGTAATAAGACTTTCACTTTAACCTATGGTACTACCTTTTTTCGCTGCTACTTACAAGGCAGCAAGTAATAATATTATCACTTTAACCTATGGTACTCCCTAATTTCTCTGCTACTTGTAAGGAAGCCAGTAATAAGCCTATCACTTTAACCTATGGTACTCCCTTATTTCTCTTCTACTTTTAAGGAAGCAAGTAATAAGACTATCACTTTAACCTATGGTACTCCCTTACTTCTCTTCTACTTATATGGAAGCAAGTAATAAGACTATCACTTTAACCTATGGTACCCCCTTATTTCTCTCCTACTTTTAAGGAAGCAAGTAATAAGACTATCACTTTAACCTATGGTACTCCCTTATTTCTCTTCTACTTTTAAGGAAGCAAGTAATAAGACTATCACTTTAACCTATGGTACTCCCTTACTTCTCTTTTACTTATATGGAAGGAAGTAATAAGACCATCACTTTAACCTATGGTACTCCCTTATTTCCCTTCTACTTACAAGGAAGCAAGTAATAAGACTATCACTTTAACCTATGGTACTCCCTTATTTCCCTTCTACTTATATGGAAGCAAGTAATAAGACTGTCACTTTAACCTATGGTACTCCCTTATTTCTCTGCTACGTACAAGGAAGCAAGTAATAAGACTATCACTTTAACCTATGGTACTCCCTTATTTCCCTTCTACTTATAAGGAAGCAAGTAATAAGACTATCACTTTAACCTATGGTACTCCCTTATTTCCCTTCTACTTACAAGGAAGCAAGTAATAAGACTAATACTTTAACCTATGGTACTCCCTTATTTCTCTGCTACTTACAAGGAGGCAAGTAATAAGACTATCACTTTAACCTGTGCTACTCCCTTATTTCTCTGCTACTTACAAGGAAGCAAGTAATAAGACTATCACTTTAACCTATGGTACTCCCTTATTTCCTTTCTACTTATAAGGAAGCAAGTAATAAGACTATCACTTTAACCTATGATACTCCCTTATTTCCCTTCTACTTATAAGGAAGCAAGTAATAAGACTATCATTTTAACCTATGGTACTCCCTTATTTCCCTTCTACTTATAAGGAAGCAAGTAATAAGACTATCACTTTAACCTATGGTACTCCCTTATTTCCCTTCTACTTACAAGGAAGCAAGTAATAAGACTATCATTTTAACCTATGGTACTCCCTTATTTCCCTTCTACTTATAAGGAAGCAAGTAATAAGACCATCACTTTAACCTATGGTACTCCCTTATTTCCCTTCTACTTATAAGAAAGCAAGTAATAAGACTATCATTTTAACCTATGGTACTCCCTTATTTCTCTGCTACTTACAAGGAAGCAAGTAATAAGACTATCACTTTAACCTATGGTACTCCCTAATTTCTCTGCTACTTACAAGGAAGCCAGTAATAAGACTATCACTTTAACCTATGGTACTCCCTTATTTCTCTGCTACTTACAAGGTAGCCAGTAATAAGACTATCACTTTAACCTATGGTACTCTCTTATTTCTCTGCTACTTACAAGGAAGCAAGTAATAAGACTGTCACTTTAACCTATGGTACTCCCTTATAACCCTTCTACTTGTAAGGAAGCCAGTAATAAGACTATCACTTTAACCTATGGTACTCCCTTATTTCTCTCCTACTTGTAAGGAAGCCAGTAATAAGACTATCACTTTAACCTATGGTACTCCCTTATTTCTCTCTTACTTGTAAGGAAGCCAGTAATAAGACTATCACTTTAACCTATGGTACTCCCTTATTTCTCTCCTACTTGTAAGGAAGCAAGTAATAAGACTATCACTTTAACCTATGGTACTCCCTTATTACTCTCCTACTTGTAAGGAAGCCAGTAATAAGACCATTACTTTAACCTATGCTACTCCCTTATTTCCCTTCTACTTACAAGGAAGCAAGTAATAAGACTATCACTTTAACCTATGGTACTCCCTTATTTCTCTGCTACTTACAAGGAAGCCAATAATAAGACCATCACTTTAACCTATGGTACTCCCTTATTTCTCTGCTACTTACAAGGAAGCCAATAATAAGACTATCACTTTAACCTATGGTACTGCCTTATTTCTCTACTACTTACAAGGAAGCCAGTAATAAGACTTTCACTTTAACCTATGGTACTACCTTATTTCTCTACTACTTACAAGGAAGCCAGTAATAAGAGTATCACTTTAACGTATAGTACTCCCTTATTTCTCTGCTACTTACAAGGAAGCAAGTAATAAGACTATCACTTTAAACTATGGTACTCCCTTATTTCTCTACTACTTACAAGGAAGCCAGTAATAAGACTATCACTTTAAACTATGGTACTCCCTTATTTCTCTACTACTTACAAGGAAGCAAGTAATAAGACTATCACTTTAAACTATGGTACTCCCTTATTTCTCTGCTACTTACAAGGAAGCCAATAATAAGACTATCACTTTAACGTATGGTACTCCCTTATTTCTCTGCTACTTACAAGGAAGCCAGTAATAAGACTATCACTTTAACGTATGGTACTCCCTTATTTCTCTACTACTTACAAGGAAGCCAGTAATAAGACTATCACTTTAACGTATAGTACTCTCTTATTTCTCTGCTACTTACAAGGAAGCAAGTAATAAGACCATCACTTTAAACTATGGTACTCCCTTATTTCTCTGCTACTTACAAGGAAGCAAGTAATAAGACTATCACTTTAACCTATGGTACTCCCTTATTTCTCTGCTACTTACAAGGAAGCAAGTAATAAGGCTATCACTTTAACCTATGGTACTCCCTTATTTCCCTTCTACTTGTAAGGAAGCAAGTAATAAGACTATCACTTTAACCTATGCTACTCCCTTATTTCTCTGCTACTTGTATGGAAGCAAGTAATAAGACTATCACTTTAACCTATGGTACTCCCTTATTTCCCTTCTACTTATAAGGAAGCAAGTAATAAGACCATCACTTTAACCTATGGTACTCCCTTATTTCCCTTCTACTTGTAAGGAAGCAAGTAATAAGACTATCACTTTAACCTATGCTACTCCCTTATTTCTCTGCTACTTGTATGGAAGCAAGTAATAAGACTATCACTTTAACCTATTTTACTCCCTTATTTCCCTTCTACTTACAAGGAAGCAAGTAATAAGACCATCACTTTAACCTATGCTACTCCCTTATTTCTCTGCTACTTGTATAGAAGCAAGTAATAAGACTATCACTTTAACCTATGGTACTCCCTTATTTCCCTTCTACTTATAAGGAAGCAAGTAATAAGACTATCACTTTAACCTGTGCTACTCCCTTATTTCCCTTCTACTTATATGGAAGCAAGTAATAAGACTATCACTTTAACCTATGTTACTCCCTTATTTCCCTTCTACTTGTAAGGAAGCAAGTAATAAGACTATCACTTTAACCTGTGGTACTCCCTTATTTCCCTTCTACTTATAAGGAAGCAAGTAATAAGACTATCACTTTAACCTATGTTACTCCCTTATTTCCCTTCTACTTACAAGGAAGCAAGTAATAAGACTATCACTTTAACCTATGGTACTCCCTTATTTCCCTTCTACTTATAAGGAAGCAAGTAATAAGACTATCACTTTAACCTATTGTACTCCCTTATTTCCCTTCTACTTGTAAGGAAGCAAGTAATAAGACTATGTTTAGAGGACTAAGGTTTTTGACAATATTGTTGCAGGCGGTGCTAGAAAAGGGGACATTGCCACACTAACAAACTGCTCTAGTGTGAGCTATGCGGTCTGTCTTAACCTCGAGGTGTATATAGCATGACATTCCTCTACTTGGCAGCTTATTATGCGTGTAACATCCTTTGAAAATGTTTTCTTTCACTTTGTAAATCCCTTTCCTTTCCAAAAGTCTCGGAATTTTACTTTAAACATTTGTGGAAGCTAGTAATAACACTAATTCTGTTTATGTTTATCTTGATTAGCATCATGTAATTAACAGATTAATGTTTTGAGTACAAGGTTTGTTGGCCGAAGAGCTAGAGGTAGATGTTTGCCCTTCTGCTTACAATAAGGAGAAGTTCTGATTATGTATGTATGTCTGGATTATCATGAAGTACATAGAAGATTAAGATTTTCAACAATAATTTAATGCAGATATGTAGAGAAAATCATGTGAATAGAACATATAAGATATTTTTGGACTCAAGGGGTCTCAAAACATATATTTCCAGTGAAATGTCGGTATCAAATTTTTCGGTGAATACAATACCTTCTCTATACATTATGTACATAGTACGTGTAGAGAAAGTAAAACTGGTGTGTTGCATTCACATGGCTTTCTCCAGTTGCTCTACATGCTAATCGAGATGAACATTTGTTTTATTGCTTGCTAGGCTAAGCGGTAGTCAAGTTGTTATGTCAAAGTTCGGTTTGCTTTGCATAACCATCATCAAACCAATAACAAAGAATATCACACAAATGATGTGTTTTAACGAATTCTACAGTTTGCCCATCTCTTAGGGTTTATCAACTATGTAAAATCCATACAGAATAAAGATGTCTTCACGGGCTATCCCAGGACATTTACATTTGTTATGTAAATATATTTTCTGAAATGTAAGATAATCATTCTGAACTCACATTTGGTAATTCAATCTAATGTACGATTCATTTATTAATTGCCATGTCAACAAGCACTGTAAGAGTTGAGAGGTCATTAATACTAGGAAATGACGTAACATGTGCTACTTAGAGTAAAGAATCTATTGTAAAATTCATTAACAAAAGAGAGTATAAGAAGGCTTTGTCCATATAATTTAGATGTTCTCAAATGCTTGGGAAAATTCGGCGCTGCGGGCCTCGTATTCCCAACATGCATTCTCCACTTACAGTTCTTAGTACTATTATAACAATGATTGTTAGAACCATTTTTGATTAACACAAACTTTTCAAACAAAGGGGTAGGGGGATTTTCTTGAAAATCTTCGTGTCGCATCCTAAGAAGATATTAACATAAATATCAAGATTGGTATTTAACGGTGCGTTCGTTTTTGAAGTGTGCTGTCCACAGACACGCGCGCGCGTGCTTGTGGACTGCATAGCTCAAAAAAAGAAAATGTTTTTATATACCTAAGTATCCCCTGAGAATGCGACACGAAGATGTTCAAGAAAATTCTCCACCCCCAACTACCCTTTACATGGAACATTTCTCGTAATTTTGGTTTTCTCAAAAATGGTTTTTACGATTTTGAAGAAAATGTCATTTGTTCATGACAACGGAAATGTATATCTTGAACTTGCGAAGAAGTTCTGAAAATCTCTTCATTCTGGATGACTTTTGCATAAGATAAACCAGAAAAATTAGTTCTCGTTAAAAGTAGACATATGCCGGATATAATCCTCGTGGTGTGTCTTTTGGGGAGGGGTTTGACAATGTCGAAGATATGGTTTCTTTTATTACTTTCTCTACACATACTATGTACATAGTGTAAAGAGAAGGTATTGCACTCCATCCAAAAATTCGATACTGAGATTTCACCGGAAATATATGTTTTAAGGGTACCCTGTATCCAAAAAAAGGTGTGTGTGTGTGTGTGTGTGTGTGTGTGTGAACACGATAACTCGAAAACGAAAAGTCAGTAAAATACCAAACTTGGTATTTAAGTTTAGTATCTTCCAGAGATGCGACACTAAGATTTTGAGAAAAATCCCCCCACCACCAACTAACTACCTTTTACATAGAACTTTTTTTCGAAAATGTTTATTTTCTCAAAAATACCTCTAACAATTTTTATTAAAATATCGTATATTAACGATACTTACGTGACAAATTAAATGTATATCTTGAATTTTCTGGGAATAGCCTCCGAAGACCATTTTATTCTGGAAGAATTTTAAGGAATTTTGCATAACTGCTAAACCGTAAGACATAGACAAAAACTTGCGCACAAAAATGTAGAGCACGTTAAAACACACAATTTATGTCATATACGCTTTTTAAGTGGAATTGACCATTTCTGAGATATTCTTATTTGTTTCTGGTTTAAAATACTTAAACTTTTCTCACATTGAAGGTTGTAATTTCCTAAACTGTGCATAGAAACATATTTCAACCAGATTTTAAAAGATCTTACTGCTGTTTTAGGTTAATGTATTCCCTTGTTTTCCTTCTCTTACAAGGAAGCAAATAATTAAGACACTTTCTGCCTATCTTTGTCTCGATTAACTATAAAATAGAGAGCAGAATACTTTGTTATAGCGATGTAGAGAAAGTAATGCGAATGTTGCAGAATAGAAAGTGGAGAAAGTAATGTGATTTTAACACGTGGGTGTTTTTTTATTATTTTAATTACGATTTACATGGAACACCAGATTAGTTCGTATAATTAAAAGAATATGATTTTTCTTTGCTCTTAAAAATACTAAAGATATCTGCATGACATTCAACCTAGGCAGTGCTGCATTTGTTAAACTTTGAAAACATTCACATAAAATCTGTAAGATTAAGAAATGCCTCCTATGGGTAGCCTTAAAACGTAAGCGAGCAACCAGATAAATGGCGCCCACCGAATAGAGTTCATCACATAACATTAACTAACCCTGTCATCTGGCGAGAAAACTCTGTATTAGAAACCTCGAGTTGCCGCACTCTCTCAGTTAGTTGAAGCCACGCTTGGCAGATGGCAGCGCGGCGCTTTGTTGCTTTTGAATTGCTTGTTATGCACAGTGAAAGTACACTTTCAAACTTTGAACAGTTTTTGAATTACGATTGCTGTGAATGTTTTAGTTAGTTAAAACAATTAAGTTCCGAAAGTTACGATTATTTATTTTCTTCGGAGACGGTTACTCGGTTTGCCTCCCACTTAGCCGGCTCGGGTTCGATCCCAAGTACATCATGTGGGATTTGTGGTGCACGAGGCGGCGTCTGGCCGGATTTTCTCCGAGTCCTCTGGTTTCCCCCGCCAATTATTCCACCAGTTGCTCCATCATTGCCTTTTCTTACATTATTTTGCTTACATTTAATATCATCAGCTTCCTCACGACCATGTCTGGCTATGGGCCGACCACTCGTTCCAGGTTCTCCATTCTGTGGTTTCGTGCCGTTAGCTCCCCGACAGGTTTCTGACATTCGCTTGTAAATCCTAGGGGGGTATCGGTCTTAAATATGGGGAAGGTAAGCCGATTACAAATTTTTTCGGTTTCTTTTCCCTTTTTCTTACACTTTCTCAACCACTTTTTCAGAGGGGGTTGATGACTTTAAACTTTGTTGGTTCACAAAATTAAAGCTGAAATTTGGAATAGTTAAAGTACCTTCACTATAGCCTGATAATTTACGCAAACAAGTTCATATCTTACATCGAGTTAGTGGAACGCAGTTGGGTTTTAAATTACATGGCGGGTACCAAAGTGAGTAACTTCAAGTTACGTCTTTATGATTAGGTAAACATGCTAGGAACATAATACAGCTACTGTGCGTTAGTGGGCTTTGTTAAATGCCTTCAGACCATAAGCATATTACCATTTTATATGCCATCAAAGTCTAAGTTGGCAACATTGATGTTCAGTGTATTATAGAGTCGTTAGTGACGCGGAACATTTCTGGGATGGCGCCGTTTAAGGGTACACAAAAGTGATTTATTTATGTATGTATTTATTTATTTTAAGATTGAAATTATTTTTATTGGTAATGGATTACCTTATAAAGAATAACAATTAGTATAATGTTTCGTGTTTTTTTTCAGTTTTTCCACTTTATAATGTAAAAAAACTTTTTTTTCAACAACAAAAAAAAACTTTCTTCTTTAGGAAAATTTCAAACCAATAATTTGCTACTAAGATATTAATGAATGTAATTTTTTTGCTCAATATCTGTAGAATATAAATATTTATTTTAGCTATTTATATCCAGAATAAAAACTAATATTTGAATTAAACTTGCTGTGAATGTTTCTTTCGTTATGAGTAAAGTCTGCACACAAATTAAAGCCAGCTTTAATACTTCAGAAAATTAATTTCCAAAATAATGATTCTCTCAAAATATCAAAATTGTTTCTCCAACGATTTTGATTCAAATATCGTATACTAAAGATGTTTACATGACAAATAAAATGTATATGTTGGATGTTCTGGAAATAGCCTCTGAAGAGCTCAATTCTGCATAACTGGAAAACTCACTACACAAAATACTTAAATCCTTTGGTTTTGGTTTCAGCTTTAAGGAACTTATATTTTTGTCATACAGGAATTTGACAACTGCTGTCCATACAAACAAAGGAATTTTAATCACATAGCAACCAGCTTTAAAAGATTTGCCTTCTAGTTACAAGTAGTAAGTTCATTTCCGCTAGTGTTTACCTCGATTAGAATGAAGAGTGCCATGCAACCGCAAACCTGCCTTCAAGTGTTCATTGGCTTCTATGACATGATTCTGTCCGCTTCGTTATGGGAAAGTGTGTTATCCAATAGGCACAGGATTGGGGACTTTAGGACCGCTTTCTCGTGGAACGAAGCGCTTCATACTTTTCCTGTTTTATGTTTCCTTTAACCCTTTTAGGATACTGCTTTCATTTGGAACCAGCGCAACATTTTCTTGCTAAGTATGCAGTGGTTCACATTTCCTTTGCTGCGTCCAGACATAGCTGTGCCGTCATGCTCCCGGTTTGCTGTGCGACCTGGGCCCACCCCATCCTAAGCACCCAGGACACAATACCTCTCTCAATGAAATAGAAGCTCCGTGAACGACAGAAAGCAGTTTCATTAAAATAAATACATCATTATTAAAATAAATTGTATCAGAATATTTTAATTCGTTTTTTTAGGTTTAAACAATACTATTCTAGAAAACAGACAAAGACGTTCTATCTGAAAAGGTTAACTCAATACCTATCGTTTTGTAAACTCAATTGTTTGTAAATTAATTGAACAGGAATACAGCAAGCATTACAACTATGTATGTGTGCAACTGTGCTGCCTTGACTGGACCTGAACAGCAAGCTACTTACTTGTAATGTTCTGGAAGACGATGGCGACCAGGGGACTGGCATAGTTGGGGGTGTTTGTGTACGGGTAGTAATACCCTGGGAAGCCATGCTGAGGCAGATACTTGAGGCTGCCGAGGTTTTCCTTGTCTGCAGGATTCTCACCCTCACAGCTCACCCATACTGTGTTCAGCTGAAACAAACGCTTGCAAGCTTGTTACATGTGTTTTTAGCGGTCTGTGCCAGAAAATTCATCTGCAGGCAGAAAGCTTCAAGCTAAACAGAAAATGCACATATATACCTTAACAATTCTAGCAGCCAATTTGATATATACTCATTTTCATACATACAGACATCTTCATTTTTAGAAAAAGATCATTGTGTGAGTGTGTGTTTATGTACGTGTCTGTGGACAGCATAGCTCAAAAACAAAATGTCCGTGTAAATACCAAAGTTGCTATTTAAGTTTAGTGTATTCCAAGAATGCGACACGTAGACTTTCAAGATAGTCCCCCACCACAACTACCCTTTGTATTAAACATTTTCGAAAATTTCAATTTTCTCAAAAATGTCTATAACGATTTTGATTAAAATATCGTATACTAAAGATATTTATATGACAAATAAAATGTGTATCTTGAATTTTCTGGGATTAGGCTCTGAAGATCTGTTCATTCTGGATGATTTTGCTGAATGTTGTACAACTGGTAAACCGTAAATGATACAGTAGTGGCGACGCTTTCATTGAGGTTGAACATCAGATCATCTCTGGCAAGAACCGGGAACTACATCGGGTCGATAGTCAAAAAGTGAGATTCAATCATGGAACCAGTTTTGAATATCTTGCATAGCATTTTGAACATGATAAAGTTCCACGCTGCTCACACCCATTCAAAAGTTCGCCACACCGAGGAAGCAGCGGAAATGTTGCAGCTTTGTGAGCACAACCCAGATTACTTCTTGGGCGCCATGGACGAGTGCTGGGTGTATCATTATGATCTCTAGCAGTGGAAACATGTGGATTCACCACCGCCGAAGAACCTCAAGACCCAACCACTTTCGAGCAAAGCGAATAGGACTGCCCTGGTGTGATGATGCTAATAAAGCGGCAAACCTTCAAGGAAGCATATTATCGAAATCTCCTGGCGAGGTTACAGAAAACTGTCAAAGTGAAGGGTCGCGGGAAGCTGTCCAAGTTCTGATCCACGACAGAACATAGTCACACATGCTGCTTCTTTGGGCTATCAAATTCCGAATTCTCCTGATGTAGCACCCAGTGACTACTTCCTCTTTCCTCGGATGAAGAAACTATTGCATGGCAAGCAATTCCAGAATGACGACGAACGTTACCTCAACAACCAAACTGAAAGTGTCCGCCAAGTCATCCATCATGAGGAAAATGTGTAGAGAAAAACCAACATCATCACCAGCTTTAATCTTTCGAGGTGATAAATAAAACTCCGTAGTAACTCTTTAGATTCTTTAAGTTTTCATAAAACACAATTTTAGAATATACAGCAAAGAATAGCGAATTTCCATTTAGTTTTTCGTAAAGCTCATATAATCGCTTTGTGACTTATAATACTTACATAATGCAATTAAGTACATAAATGGGGGTCAGACGTCACACATGTTATTTCTTCGTCTAAATCGTTAATCAGAAAGAAATAATTTATTGATTTTTGTGATGGGCTAAGCTCAGCAACTAAAAACTTTCTCTCGTTCAATTTGATAACTTGCAATGCATAAGGAGAGAGACTGGAAGTTTGAGATTTCTCTGGCGTGCTCAAGTTATAAAACACTGCTACGGAAGTAGCGGTTAGCGTTTCCTCACTTTGCTAGTAATATACCTGGCGCCGCATTTCTTTGAGGTACTAGAAAGAGAAGCAAAATGTACTAACCAAAATGCTGTTGATCTTCTTTTGACTAGCTATGTATTTCTTTAGCTCCTCTGGCATATTATCTGGTAGAGATGCAGTATCGTTGTAATAGTCTGGTATCCAGTTGAATATCTGAAAAAGAAAAAACGACTGCAAATGTACTAATAGTGTTTAAGTTCACTTCATAAAATAATAGGTGCAATAGCATTAATAAAATTGCTATCTATCAATTTTGTAAAATAATATTGCTGGCGATTTCGAACACCTGTGAAAGGCAAAGTAAAAGTTATTTTACGTTCTTAGATATTGTGACCTGGCGCGAAGGTATTTTGGGCTGGCGATGGAGCGCGTCGCATCTGTCTGACCAGTAAACTCCGGCCCGTTGTTACTTTCTCTACCTCGTGCCTACATACTACATTGGTAGAAAAGTTATTGTATTCCAACCAAAAATTCGATACCGAAATTTCACTGGAAATATGCACTTTAGGTTACCCTGTATTTATCTTTATTGGCATGAAATAGAATAATAACATTTTGCAAGAATATTTTGTTACAGAAAAGGTTGAAAAAGCCATGTAAATGGAACACATAAGATTTGTCGTAAAACATGAATACTGTGCATATGTAAAATCTGTAAACTTCCTTACGAGCTTTTATTAGTTATTACGTCGGTTATTGTATGAAAAAGTTCACATATTTGGAGAGAATGCCCACCGAACAAGAGTATTACAATTCCTTAAAAGCAATAATTTATCAGGACTTGGTGAGCTAATTACAAAAATATTAAAACTATGTACTGATATTATTTACAAACCTTTAAGTCATATATGCAACACATCATTTTAACAGGGACAGATTAAAATATTCAGTCGTAAAGCCATTATATAAGAAAAGGCAAAATTCACAAATTTCAAATTATAGGCCAGTATCTTTACTGACATCTTTTCCCAAAATCTTTGAAAAAATTGTGTTTAAAAGAATCTATAACCATCTGGATAAATATGATGTTTTAGTGAAAGAACAGTTTGCGTTCAGGAAGAACATGTCAACCAATGACGTCATCTACAAGTTAACTAATGAACTTCTTGGCACCCAAGCCAATAACAATACACTAGAAATATTCTGTGATCTTTTAAAGGCGTTTGACGGTGTTAATCATAAAATACTTCTAACAAAATTATGACTCTGTGGTATTGAGGGTAAAGGGTATCAATGAATTGCATCTTACTTTTCGAACACAACACAAAAAGTTGAAAAAATACTTCAAATAATAGAAATGCATACTCTGAATGGTCGGAAACAAAGTATCGTGTCCCACAAGGTTCTATGCTAGGTCCCTTATTATTGTTACTGAACATTAATGATCACCTGCGGTAATAAAGAACAAGGCTTATGATAAAAGTTATAATTAAAGAACACAAAACCAGTCAACTCCCAGATTCAAATAATACAATCTTCTGCATACTAAACCTTAGGTTTGAAAGTAACACCATTTTTATAAATGTTGAAAAAAAATCTAACTACATTAAATTTTGCACGAAGCAGAAGCATTTCAGACTAAAGGATATAATCTGAAGACAACCAACTGCAGGAGCTACCAATATAAAGTTCCTGGGTCTTATTGTAGATCGCAATAGACCATCTTACCTAAACTAAACTCTACTTGTTTTTCAATTAGATCATTAATTCAACTTTTAAATAAGAGCGCTATAAAAACAGCTTATTGTGCTTATTTTCATTCATTGATGACCTATGGAATGTGGGGAAATACGGTAGATAACAAAAAAGTGTTTATTGTGCTAAACAAAAGGTAGTACAACCGCCTCCTGGTCAGCGAATTGACTTCCCTATCCCCCACAGAGTGTGCAAGTATGTATGTGCAGGGACAGACAATCAGTTAACCACTATTTAAAATGTTTGGAACTTTGTCGTCAGCTGCGAACATACCCTATTTGTAATTACCCAGATATACGTAACGAAGAGGCAGGAAACTTTGACAGAGTAAAAACAACACACTCCTGGAATTTACAAAGTATTCTGACCTTGTTGAGCTTGATGAAGACGCAGGGAGCCTTTCTCGGGTAGTTGAAGTTGTTGTTGAGGGTGCAAGGGAACCATTTATCCACATCCACGGAGCAAACCTTGCCGGCGGGTGGAGCTTTGTTGTAGTCACAGCGTACAACGTTCGCACTGTTATTCTTCACCCTGTACTCTGGAAATGGCCACAGCATCATTTACAACTTGTTTTCCTAGTCTAAAGTTGTTTCTCTAAGTACCTTATGCATTTAAAAAAGACTAGCTATATTAAAACGTTAGAGTAAATATTCAGGCACAGTACATAGATACGGAGGATTGCACGCCATCCAAAAATTCGATACCGAAACCACCTAAATATTCGTTTAGGTTCCCCTGTATAAAAAAAAACACACACACACATTTTTAGAAAAATATGCGTGTCCGTGAACACCATAACTCAAAAACGAAAAGTCAAAAAATACCAAACTTGGTATTTAATTAAAGTATCTCCAAGGATAGGACACGAACTTTTTGAGAAAAGTTTCCTCACCCCAAATTGCCGTTTACGTTGAAAAAAATTCGAAGACGTTGATTTTCTCAAAAATGGCTCAAACGATTTTGATTAAAATACCGTATATTAAAGATATTTAAGTGACAAATGAAATGTACGTCTTGAATTTTCTGGGAGGAGCCTCTGAAGTCCTCTTCATTCTGAATGAATTTTGCCTAAATGGTAAACCGAAAAAAACTTGCTACATAAACCATGTATAGTTAATTAAAACATAAGTTATGTCATATTCCTTTCTTCGTGGAGTTGACCATTTTTTAGATATTTTTTATTAGTGGTTTGTTTAAAAATAATATTCTCACACGAGAATTGTTAAGCTCCTGGTCATGCAAAGAAATGGATTCCAATCACAAGGCA
Organism: Hymenopus coronatus; assembly: GCA_030762935.1. NCBI lineage: Eukaryota > Metazoa > Arthropoda > Insecta > Mantodea > Hymenopodidae > Hymenopus > Hymenopus coronatus. Next base: position 143,905,277 of record CM060886.1, on the reverse strand, counting down.
ACCAGGTTTTTAAAAGATTTCACTGTCCCTTTAGCCTGGGGTATTCCCTTGTTACGCTTCTATTTATAAGAAAAGTAAGACGACCATTTATGCTAATGTTTATCTCGATTAGCATGAAGTAGAGAAAAGAATAAGCTTTTTAACAATAAGTAGAGAAAGTCATGTGTATGGAACAGATAGCTAGACCTTCTTAACATACACTACGTTTCCATTTGGGGAATTGAAAGCGACTTGAGTAAATTTCCCTGTGAATACCATTCGCGTTTCACGTGTTAAATTCAATGTGCATTGACATCGTTTGAATACGCAATTCGAGAATAAATAAGTGAATCTTTTATGTTGGTCGACTCGCATTTACTTATTGAGTACGTTGTGTGTATTAAAAGCAGGATTTGAGGTTAGGGAACATTTTATAAGGAGAATACATTGCGAGATTATGGAAACGTCAACAATGCTTCTGTTGTGTGTTTTATTATACCAGTCCTCTTTGGCGTATTCAATATGATTTGAAAACGGAGGAGCTTCCATGCGACATGTGTCGATCCGATCCCACTTAAGATTCAATTCGCGTTTTCATGCAGTATTCAACAAGATACTCAAATCGATTTCAATTCCCCATTGAAACGTGGTAATAATGCACAGGAAGTAAAAGCTTTGCATTATTGCACAAGTGCGATGACTTTTTTATACCACTCCATTGTGACCAACTATGATTTCAGCTCCAATCAAATGGAAATTACGTTTTGCATTTCCGCATGTTCAATAATTCGATTTAGTTCAAGTTTTACTTTAATTGACTTTTTAATTGATTAATGTATCATGGCGCTCGCATTTACTGTTCACAATACAAATCGTCATACTCAAGCTACGCAATTCGTTGTAGAATTAACCTATACGTTATATTGGCAGCCTGCTGCTTTCTTTGATCCAAGACGCAAGACGTTCTTACAAAGTATAACCTCATAAATATGTCATTGGCTGGAGTTTAACTTATATTCTTTTAGTAATATTGTATTAACTAGGAGTTATTTAATCTGAACAATTGGGATTTGATTCTTGGGAAAATACAAGCTTTGTTATAAGCTGATTAAGTAACAGGATGGCACTTTTGGTGCACTTTTTGATGCCACCAATTTCCGTCGGTCTACGTGCACATTCGCACTTTGACGTCACACAGGATATTCTACAACATTTAAGCATTTGGTGCTGATTGGCTAAGACTACCCACTACCAGGGTGTTGGTTCTCCATATTAGGAGCACGGCCACCGGGATGCTACTAAATCTATTTAAGGGACTGCAGACCCAACCACCAGGTGTTGTCGGGGAACCTTTGTGCGTCGCTCCGGACTCAACTTGATCTGCCCAGACATATTTCTTAAGGTACCAGAATGATACTGGCCAGTCTTGATGGAACATGTTGCAATCTCCCACCTTTGTAAACAAACATGCGCAACCAACAAAGCAGTTATCTTTCTCAATATAATAGCTAAGTGCCGCTGTTATCATTGCTCTATCATCTGCACATATTGGGCGAGGTGAGAGACGCAGAGGTTCCCCGACGGTCAAAAACAAGACCTGGTGGTTGGGTCTGCAATCCTTTAAACAGATTGAGTAGCATCCCAGAAGGGCATTCCAACATGGTGGCCGAAGGACCAATGATATTACACAAGCCGTAGAAACAATAACACTATACTTACTACCCAAAAGTAATCTGAATAGCAAAACACGTTCAAACTAATTTTACTAAAACGTGCTCTTGTTTTACTTCGAAGAGAAAAATAAACAGTGGAAATCTTTATCGTTGTGGGCCAAATATTCAATTAGTTTTAGATATCACGTCTCCGTGGGGAGTTGAAATCAAATTGAATAAAGATTCCGTATTAAATACGGCACGGAGAGGCGAATTCATATCGTATTGAAACTTAAATCCGATCCTCCTAGAAAGTAGGAACAGAATGGGATCGCATTGAGATATGTTGAGTTGAAACACCTCCGTATTCCGGTCGATATTGATTTTGTTTTCTTCAGGGAACTTGCCAGGAACTTGTGTAACTAAACACAAACCAGACCTAATTTTATCGTTTCCATAATCGCGCAATTTGTTCTTACTAACCTCAAAACAACTTTATTATACCTAAGCCTATGTTTAACAGGTTCACCAATATACACCCAACTCTACCAACATAAAAGCTGGAATTATTTACCCTGGAATCTTCCGTATTCAAAACTACCTCAATTCGAACACGAGAAACGCGGATCGTACACAGATGGGTTTGGACCCAAATTGATTTCTACCCCCCCCCCTCATGGAAATGTAGTGAATGTCAAGAACAATGAAGATATTATAAAGCACATACCATAGTCTTGTAATATTCTTAATTTATTTGAGTAATTTATATGTTGCAAGTTCTGCTAGCGAATCAACAATACATCAAAACATCTGACATTTCGCTCCACACATGGGTTGGTTTCGTTCTAAATGTGATTTCTGTCAGGAATCGTTGCCCTCTGTGGTGCAATGGTTACTATGCTAACTTCATATACCCAAGGTTGCAGGTTCAAACCCGGCGGAGGACGATGGATTTTTTTTCGGGCTTAAAAATCCTTAGCATGGCTTCCCTTGTTATGCTGATAACACTATTATTTATTATAGATACTAATTATTTCTTTTATTACTTTCGTCAGTTGAGGGCTGCCATGTAGACAAAGTATAACTACACAATTAACATTTTTAAAAAGAATTTACAATGCTAAAAAATAAATCGTATAACTAAGTACAGGTAACATATAAAATTATAAGTGACAAACTTCAAATCTAATACAAATAGCACATACAAATCTTGTCAAAAAACACTTTAGTAATTTCAAAATTACAGAACAAAATTTAATGAATTGTTATAGCACCAGTATTAAAAGAAATGCACATGATTTCTGAGGATGAGAATAGATCCTCTGATTGCCATGATCGCTATTGTATGCAGTAGGCGTTTCTCCAGACCATAATCTACCCAAAATTGGTGCAATTTTGTGGGTATTCTCCCTCTGCCCCTATCATTAATCCGGTGACTGATATATTTTTAAGATTATATTTGTCCTTGTAAAAGGGAATGGTAGATTCATAAATTGCTCTTTTTTCTGTGTCCACTTCTTCAGGCTGTTCACATTGGGACTCAAAGCGAACAGTAGAATCGAGAATCACTCCGCTACCATCATATATCTTATAGGCGCCTGCTGCTACCATTGTTGGACAAACCATGCACTTCCTCATGGACCTCAAAACCTTTTTGTTTCATGCTTGCTGCAATCAACCTCCTAATTAAATAGATGATAATAATAATAATAATAATAATAATAATAATAATAATAGGTATTTAATAAATGAGTATAATATTTTACAATAATCAAAGTCATATACATAATATTTCCTGAATCTCCTATATGAAACAAAGGGTACCGTTATGATGTTTCCATGATCGGATTTGAACTTCTAGTTCGTGAATTTGCCGCTTTGCGCTATGCTGACGGGGGATCTGCTCGTCGCCTTCGGATGGCGCTGTAGGAGGAAATCACCACTTGCGGACGCGAAATGGCAGAAAATTTTGCCCAGGAACATTCTTTCTTTCAAGATATTCGTTCTTTAACGTGCTACTGAACAATACACGGTTTTACTTCCCTTCCGAAGGATTCCTAAGGATTTTTGCGTCCGAAAAAATCCATCACCCTCCGCCTACACTCACTCACTCTCTCTCTCTCTCTCTCTCTCTCTCTCTCTCTCTCTCTCTCTCCCTCTCTCATACTTGCAGACTCTTAAGGAAGATGGAGAATGGTCCTGGCTAAAGAATCAACCGTAACCCGAGAATAAACCCGGAACCTCTGGATGTGAATGCTACCATGTTAATCACCAGGCAACAGAGACAGTCAGATGGCTAGATCAATTCTTTTTGTTGGAAACAGGTCTAGTGGACTTAGAACATGAACCAAAAGACCTTATTATTATTATTATTATTATTATTAGTAGTAGTAGTAGTAGTAGTAGTAGTAGTAGTAGTAGTAGTAGTAGTATCATAATTATCATCCCCCTCACAAAATAACCCATCATTTCCCTCTCAAAACAACCCATTTTCCCACTCACAAAACGAACCATCATTCCCCTCAAAATATAACCCATCATCCCCCTCACAAAAATACCCATCATTCCCTTCTCAAACCAACCCATCTTCCCCCTCACAAATTAGCCCATCATTCCCCTCCCAAACCAAGCCATCTTCCCTTTCACAAACCAACCCATCATCCACCTCACAAAATAAACCATCATTCCCCTCTCAAACCAACCCAACTTCCCCCTCACAAACTAACCCATCATCCCCCTCACAAAATAACCCATCATTCCCCTCACAAATCAACCCATTATCCCCCTTACAAAATAACCATCATTCCCCTCTCAAACCAACACATCTTCCCCCTCACAAAACAATCCACCATTCCCACCAAATAACCCCACTTCCCCCTCACAAACCAATCCATCATCCCCCTCACAAACCAACCCATCATCCCCCTCACAAAACAATCCATCATCCCCTTCACAAAATTACCCATCATCCCCTACACAAGCCAACCCATCTTCCCCCTCACAAACCAACCCATCATTCCCCTTTCAAACCAACACATCTTCCCCCTAACAAACCAACCCATCATTCCCCTCTCAAACCAACACATCTTCCACCTCACAAATCAAGGCATCATTCCCCTCTCAAACAAACCCAGTATCCCCCTCACAAAATAACCCATCATCCCCCTCACAAACCAACCCATCTTTCCTCTCACAAACCAACCCATCATTTCCCTCTCAAACAAACACATCTCTCCCCCTCACAAACCAAACCATCATTCCCCTAAAAAACCAACCCATCTTACCCCTCACAAAATAACACATCTTCCCCATCACAAAATAACCCAACATTCCCCTCTCAAACCAACACATCTTCCCCCTCACAAACCAACCCATCATTCCCCTCACAAACCAAACCATTTTCCCCTCACAAAATAACCCATCTTTCCCCTCACAAACCAACCCATCATTCCCCTTTGAAACCAACACATCTTCCCCCTCACAAACCAACCCATAATTCCCCTCACAAACCAACCCATCTTCCCCCTCACAAAATAACTCATCATACCCATCACAAAAAAACCCATCTTCCCCCTCACAAAATAACCCATCTTCCCGCTCATAAACCAACCCATCATTCCCCTCTCAAACCAAAACATTTTCTCCCTCACAAACCAACCCATCATTCCCCTCACAAACCAACCCATCTTCCCCCTCACAAAATAATCCATCTTCCCCCTCACAAAATAACCCATCATCCCCCTCACAAACCAATCCATCTTCCCCCTCACAAACCAGCACATCATTCTCCTCACAAACCAATCCATCTTCCCCCTCACAAAATAACCCTTCTTCCCCCGCACAAAATAACCAATCATTCCCCTCACAAACCAACCCATCTTCCCCAACAAAAACCAACCTATCATTCCCCTCACAAACCAACCCATCTTCCCTCTCACAAAATAACCCATCATTCCCCTCACAAAGCAACCCGTCATTCCCCTCACATACCAAGCCATCTTCCCTCTCACAAAATAACCCATCTTCCCACTCACAAAATAACCCTTCATCGTCCTCAAAAAACATACCCATCTTCCCCATCACAAACCAACCCATCATTTCCGTCACAAACCAACCCATCTTCCCCCTCACAAAATAACTCATTTTCCCCCTCACAAAATAACCCATCATTTCCCTCACAAACCAACCCATCTATCCCCTCACAAAACAATCCATCATTCCCCTCACAAACCAACCCATCATTCCCCTCTCAACACAACGCATCTTCCCCATCACAAACCAACACATCATTTTCATCACAAATCAACCCATCTTCCCCCTCACAAAATTACCCATCTTCGCCCTCACAAAATAACCCATCATTCCCCTCACAAACCAAACCATCTTCCAACTCACAAAACAATCCGCCATTCCTCACACCAAATAACCCATCTCCCCCCTCACAAACCAACCCATCATCCCCCTCACAAACCAACCCAGCATCCCTCTCATAAAATAATCCATCATTCCCCTGACAAAATAACCCATTTTCACCCTCGCAAAACAATCCATCATCCCCTTCACAAAATTACCCATCATCCCCTACACAAACCACCCATCTCCCCCCTCACAAACAACCGTCATTCGCCTCTCAAACCAACACATCCTCCCCCTCACAAATCAACCCATCGTTCTCCTCTCAAAGCAACACATCTTCCTCCTCACAAACCAACCCATCATTCCCTCTCAAACAAACCCATCATCCCCCTCACAAAATAACCCATCATCGCCCTCACAAACCAACCTATCTTCCCTCTCACAAACCAACTCATCATTTCTCTCTCTACCCAACACATCTTCCCCCCTCAACAACCAAACCATCATTCCCCTCACAAACCAACCCATCTTACCCCTCACAAAATAACCCATCTTCCCCCTCACATAATAACCCATCATTCCCCTCTAAAACCAACACATCTTCCCCCTCACAAATCAACACATCGTCCCCCTAACAAACCAACCCAACATTCCCCTCTCAAAACAACACATCTTCCTCCTCACAAACCAACGCATCATTCCCCTCTCAAACAAACCCAGCATCCCCCTCACAAAATAAACCATCATCCCCCTCACAAACCAACCCATCTTTCCTCTCACAAACCAACCCATCATTTCCCTCTCAAACCAACACATCTCTCCCCCTCACAAACCAAACCATTATTCCCCTCACAAACCAACCCATCTTACCCCTCACAAAATAACACATCTTCCCCCTCACAAAATAACCCAACATTCCCCTCTCAAACCAACACATCTTCCCCCTCACAAACCAACCCATCATTCCCCTCACAAACCAACCCAACTTCTCCCTCAAAAACCAACCCATCTTCCCCCTCACAAAATAACCCATCTTCCCCCTCACAAACCAACCCATCATTCCCCTTTGAAACCAACACATCTTCCCCCTCACAAACCAACCCATCATTCCCCTCACAAACCAACCCATCTTCCCCCTCACAAAATAACTCATCATACCCCTCACAAACAAACCCATCTTCCCCGCACAAAATAACCCATCTTCCCGCTCATAAACCAACCCATCATTCCCCTCTCAAACCAAAACATTTTCTCCCTCACAAACCAGCACATCATTCCCCTCACATACCAACCCATCTTCCCCCTCACAAAATAATCCATCTTCCCCCTCACAAAATAACCCATCATCCCCCTCACAAACCAACCCAACTTCCCCCTCACAAACCAGTACATCATTCTCCTCACAAACCAATCCATCTTCCCCCTCACAAAATAACCCTTCTTCCCCCGCACAAAATAACCAATCATTCCCCTCACAAACCAACCCATCTTCCCCAACACAAACCAACCCATCATTCCCCTCACAAACCAACCCATCTTCCCTCTCACTAAATAACCCATCATTCCCCTCACAAACCGACCCGTCATTCCCCTCACATACCAAGCCATCTTCCCCTCACAAAATAACCCATCTTCCCACTCACAAAATAACCCATCATCCTCCTCAAAAAAACATACCCATCTTCCCCATCACAAACCAACCCATTATTTCCCTAAAAAAAACCCATCTTCCCCCTCACAAAATAACCCATCTTCCCCCTCACAAAATAATCCATCATTCCCCTCACAAACCAACCCATCTATCCCCTCACAAAACAATCCATCATTCCCCTCACAAACCAACCCATCATTCCCCTCTCAACCCAACTCATCTTCCCCCTCACAAACCAACCCATCATTTCCCTCACAAATCAACCCATCTTCCCCCTCACAAAATTACCCATCTTCCCCCTCACAAAATAACCCATCATTCCCCTCACAAACCAAACCATCTTCCACCTCACAAAACAATCCGCCATTCCTCACACCAAATAACCCATCTTCCCCCTCACAAACCAACCCATCATCCCCCTCACAAACCAACCCACCATCCCTCTCATAAAATATTCCGTCATTCCCCTCACAAAATAACCGATCTTCACCCTCGCAAAACAATCCATCATCCCCTTCACAAAATTACCCATCATCCCCTACACAAACCAACCCATCTCCCCCCTCACAAACAACCGTCATTCGCCTCTCAACCCAACACATCTCCCCCCCTCACAAATAAACCCATCGTTCTCCTCTCAAACAAACCCATCATCCCCCTCACAAAATAACCCATCATCGCCCTCACAAACCAACCTATCTTCCCTCTCACAAACCAACCCATCATTTCTCTCTCAAACCAACACATCTTTCCCCCTCACAAACCAAACCATCATTCCCCTCACAAACCAACCCATCTTACCCCTCACAAAATAACCCATCTTCCCCCTCACATAATAACCCAAAATTCCCCTATCAAACCAACCCATCTTCCTCCGCACAAACCAACCCATCTTCTTCCTCACAAAATAACCCATCTTCCCCCTCACAAAGTAACCCTACATTCCCCTTTGAAACCAACACATCTTCCCCCTCATAAACCAACCCAGCATTCCCATCACAAACCAAACCATCTTCCCCCCACCAAATTAACCCATCATTCTCCTCTCAAACCAAAACATCTTCTCCCTCACAAAACAACCCATCATTCCCCTCACAAAGCAACCCATCCTCCGCCTCACAAAATAATCCATTTTCCCCCTCACAAAATAACCCATCATCCCCCTCACAAACAACCCATCTTCCCCCTCACAAACCAACCCATCATTCCCCTCACAAACCAACCCATCTTCCCCCTCTCAAACAAACCCATCTTCCCTCTCCCAAAATAACCCATCATTCCCCTCACAAACCAACCCATCTTCCCCAACACAAACCAACCCATCATTCCCCTAACAAACCAAACCATCTTCCTCTCACAAAATAACCCATCATTCTCCCTCACAAAATAACCCATCATTACCCTCACAAACCATCCCATCCTCCCCATCACAAACTAACCCATCATTCTCCTCACAAACCAACCCATCTTGCCCCTCACAAAATAACCCATCTTCCCCCTCACAAAATAACCCATCACACCCTCACAAACCAACTCATCTTCCCCATCACAAACCAACCCATCATTCCCCTCACAAACCAACCCATCTTCACCCTCACAAAATAACCAATCCTCCCCCTCACAAAATAACCCATCTTCCCCCTCACAAACCAACTCATCTACCCCCTCACAAAAATCCACCATTCCCTTCACAAACCAGCCCATCCTTCCCCTCTCAAACCAACACATCTACCCCCTCAAAAACCAACCCATCATTCCCCTCACAAATCAACCCATTCTTCCCCCTCACAAAATAACCCATCTTCCCCCTCACAATATAACCCATCATTTACCTCACAAACCGACCCATCTTCCCCCTCACAAAACAATCCATCATTCCGTACTCAAACCGATCTATCATCCCCAGCACAACCGATCTATCATCCCCACCACAACCGATCTATCATTCCCAACACTACCGATCTATCATCCCCCACCACAAGCGATCTATCATCCCCCACCTCAAACCGATCTATCATCCCCACCTCAAACCGATCTATCATCCCCACCACTACGGGGCCGCGCCGTGGCCGAGTGGTTAGACCACTCAACTCTCACCTAGACGGTCGTGGTTCGATCCCAAGCGACCGAGTGTGAGATTTGTGGTGGACAAAACGGCGCTGGGGCGGGTTTTCTCCGGGTACTCCGGTTTCCCCCGCCATCGCATTCCACCGGTGCTCCATCATCATTCATGTATCATCAGTGTCACCGCCTGCGGTGCCATTAGTAGTTAAAGCGGGCGTTAAACACTACCAAAAAAAAAAAAAAAACACCACTACCGATCTATCAACGCCACCACAAACCGATCTATCATTCCTACCACTATCGATCTCTCATCCCCACCACTACCGATCTATCATCCCCACCACTACCGATCTATCATCCCCACCACTACCAATCTATCATCCCCACCACTACCAATCTATCATTCCCACCACTCCCAATCTATCATCCCCACCACTACCAATCTTTCATCCTCACCACTACCGATCTATCATTCCCACCACTACCAATCTAGCATCCCCACCACTACCAATCTAGCATCCCCACCACTACCAATCTATCATCCCCACCACTACCAATCTAGTATCCCCACCACCACCAATCTAGTATCCCCACCACTACCAATCTATCATCCCCACCACTACCAATCTAGTATCCCCACCACTACCAATCTAGTATCCCCACCACTACCGATCTATCATTCCCACCACTACCGATCTATCATCCCCACCACTCCCAATCTATCATCCCCACGACTACCAATCTTTCATCCTCACCACTACCGATCTATCATTCCCACCACTACCGATCTATCATCCCCACCACAAACCGATATATCACCCCTACCACTACCAATCTATCATACCCATCACAAACCAATCTATCATACCCACCACAAACCGATCTATCATCCCCACCACAAACCAATCTATCATACCCACCACAAACCAATCTATCATTCCCATCACAAACCAATCTATCATTCCCATCACAAACCAATCTATCATACCCACCACAAACCGATCTATCATTCCCACCACAAACCAATCTATCATACCCACCACAAACCAATCTATCATCCCCAACACAAACGCATCTATCATCCCCAACACAAACCGATCAATCATCCCCACCACTACCGATCTATCATCCCCACCACAAACCGCTCTATCAGACCCGCCACTACCAATCTATCATCCCCACCACAAACCGCTCTATCATTCCCACCTCCACCAATCTATCATCCCCACCACTACCAATCTATCATCCCCACCACTCCCAATCTATCATCCCCGCCATTACCAATCTATTATCCCCACCACTACCGATCTATCATCCCCGCCACCAGCAATCTATTATCCCCACCACAAGGCGATCTATCATCGCCACCACTACCGATCTGTCATTCCCACCACTACCGATCTATCATCCCCACCACTACCGATCTTACCACTACCGATCTATCATCCCCACCTCTACCAATCTATCATCCCCACCACAAAGCTATCTATCATCCCCACCACTACCAAACTATCATTCCCACCTCTACTAATCTATCATCCCCACCACTACCAATCTATCATCCCCACCACACCGATCTATCATTCCCACCACAAACCAATCTATCATACCCACCACTACCGATATATCATACCCACCACTACCGATATATCATACCCACCACTACCAATCTATCATACCCACCACAAACCGATCTATCATACCCACCACTACCGATATATCACACCCACCACTACCAATCTATCATACCCACCACAAACCAATCTATCATACCCACCACTACCGATATATCATACCCACCACTACCGATATATCATACCCACCACTACCGATATATCATACCCACCACTACCGATATATCATACCCACCACTACCGATATATCATACCCACCACTACCGATATATCATCCCCACCACAAACCTATCTATCATACCCACCACTTCCAATCTATCATTCCCACCACTTCCAATCTATCATCCTCACCACTATCGATCTATCATCCTCACCACTACCGATATATCATACCCACCACTACCGATATATCATACCCACCACTACCGATATATCATCCCCACCACAAACCTATCTATCATACCCACCACTTCCAATCTATCATTCCCACCACTTCCAATCTATCATCCTCACCACTATCGATCTATCATCCCCACCACTATCGATCTATCATCCCCACCACAAACCTATCTATCATACCCACCACTTCCAATCTATCATCCCCACCACAAACCTAGCTATCATCCCCACCACTACCAATCTATCATCCCCACCACAAACCTATCTATCATACCCACCACTTCCAATCTATCATTCCCACCACTTCCAATCTATCATCCTCACCACTATCGATCTATCATCCCCACCACTATCGATCTATCATCCCCACCACAAACCTATCTATCATACCCACCACTACCAATCTATCATCCCCACCACAAACCTATCTATCATACCCACCACTTCCAATCTATCATCCTCACCACTATCGATCTATCATCCCCACCACAACCCAATCTATGATCCCCACCACAAACCAATCTATCATCCCCACCACAAACCAATCTATGATCCCCACCACAAACCAATCTATGATCCCCACCACAAACCAATCTATCATCCCCACCACAAACCAATCTATCATCCCCACCACAAACCAATCTATGATCCCCACCACAAACCAATCTATGATCCCCACCACAAACCAATCTATCATCCCCACCACAAACCAATCTATGATCCCCACCACAAACCAATCTATGATCCCCACCACAAACCGATCCATAAACGGAAGTTATGCAGTTAGAGATAACACAATAAGTAAAGCTTTAAAATACTTTGAAACCTAATATTTGTGCTATTTGACCACAGAATGAAAAATAAATGTCAAAAGAATGTTCATAATAATAAGTAAGGCTAAGTGGTTACCCTGTAGAAAATCTTCTAAGCTGGTCGTCCAGTTCTTGAAGTTGTCCTTGGCAGTGGCGTTGTACCAGACGATTGCACTCTCCTCCTGTCCGGGCAACATCGGTCGGAAGCCCAAGCCTGCAAGCAAGTTAGTCTTTAGTCTTTCATTCCTTTGACCATATGTCAGTGGTTAAAACTGTATTAGATATTCCGGTTGCAAAAATAAGTAGCAACGGTAAACCGACCTACACGCATGCTCCTAACAAGTGAACACTGTTACTTGTCTAGTTAAGAAGAATAAATTGTTAGAAGTAACGACTGGTATTGCTGAATGATTATGATCAGAGGCAAGACTTTATGTTCACAATTATTTTAAAATTTCGTATTAATAATTTTAATTAGTGGCGTTTATGTTGAATATATCACCACACATTTGTATTAATTTTCGGGAAGAATTAACGAGAAAGGACATGAACTCAAAAGATAACTGGCAGGTAACTTAGTAACGTTACTGTTAAAACCCGTTATTTCCAAATTTAAAACATTTAATTTCTAATCAATATCATAAATACAATCAAAAGGCATATATCAGACATCACCAAACTGCCTCCGTGGTCGAGTGGTCAGCTATCTGACTTCTCACCCGGAAGTCCCAGGTTCGATTCCCGGCTGGGCGGGGAATTTTTCTTTAACCAGAATTATTCCCTATCCGCCACAGAGTCTGGAAACGTGTATGTGAGATTGAATGTGTGTTTAAAAGTATAACCCCAATAAATAACCTACAGCACTACGAGTTTTTTCACAAGTCAGAGCCCCCGCTGTGATCTTTGATCTTATAAATGAAACCATAACATACAAGTTCAACATTATTCTCATGTTTGTACAAATATTGTTAAATTTAGAGAAAATCTCTCGCTGTCAAGAAAACGTGGTGAAACTCGTCTTATGCTTTCAATGCCAAGAGTGCTGCTAGCCACTTCAGTTTTCATTGTTGTAGCTGTTAAAGAATTAATACAACTGCATTCAGTTGTTTAAGTGCTGTCTTTGAGTTATTTAAACCGATGCTTAATTTAATAACCAGCCTTGAAGGCTCTAACAAATGATCTAAAGCGTTGTTTCCGACTATTAGAGCTCGGTCCGGGGTCACGAAATTGCTGGATTGAGGTTCAGAGCACACAGAGTATAGCTATGACGTGATGGAGCAGGCGCGGTCTCTACAGCCCATTTCGACACTTGTTGCACTATCTAGCATTGCTCACTGCCTGGCTATGTTCAATTCCTGCTAGTAAATAAACCAATCAACACTGAGAGACAGACCACATTGAAAAAAGTCAAAGATACAAAAGGGTAGGCGTTCGAGCCTGAACAAACTTGTGGATGATTCAAACATATTTTGAGTGACAGGAGGAGAGTCATGTTTTTCGATGCAGTAAAAATATATTTTGTAATTCATTGCAATGAATTGTGGGTGAGTTTGGTTGATTTATTTTCATCGTATTTTTAAAGCTTTACACATTGTTACCCTGCACGTTCTATACATATAGCGTATAGAGAAGGTACTGCAATGCACACAAAAATTCGATATCCAGATTTCACGGAACTACATGTTGTGGATCCCCCTGAATCCAAAATATCTTATGTGTTTGTTCCAATCACATGACTTTCTCTGCACTGTACAACAAATTATTGTTAAAAAGCTTATGCTCCTATTTACTTCATGCTAACTGAGAAAAAAATAGCAGAAATAGTCTTATTACTTGCTTCCTTGTAAGTAGAAGCGAAATAAAGGAGTAGCATAGGTTAAAAGCTGGTTGCTATGTGACTGAAGTTCCTTTGTTTGTATGGACAGGAGTTGACAAATTCCTGTACGAGAAGATTATAAGTAATTTTGAGCTGAAGCCAGTAACAAGGAATATCTCAAAAATGGTCAGCTCTACGAAAAAAGGTATATAACATAAATTGCGTATTTTAACGAGATCTACATATTCCATTAAGTGGGTTTTGTCTATCTCTTACGGTTTACCAGTTATGCAAACTTGATCCAGAATAAACATGTCTTCACAGGCTATTCCGAGAAAATTTAAAATATAAATTCTATTTTTCATGTATGTTTAATATACCATATTTTAATCAAAATTATTAGAGCAATTTCTGAGAAAATCAAAATTTTCGAAAAAGGTTCCATGTAAAGTGCAGTTGGGGTTCGGGGGATTTTCTTGAAAATCTTCGTGTCACAACCCTGAAAGATACTGCAAGTAAATACTAAGTTTGGTATTTAAAGGACTTTTCGTTTTTGAGTTATGCTGCATACAGAAAGTCAGACTCATAGAGACACACACGGACATTTTTTTAAAAATGCTTTTTTGGATTCAGGGGTCTCATATCATGTATTTCTGATAAAATCTCGGTATCGAATTGTTTAGCGTAATACAATACCTTCTCTATACACTATAGTACGTGTAGAGAAAGTAAAATAGCATTTTTGGAAAAAGATCCATGTGTGCGCGCGCGTGTGTGTGTCTCTGCGCGAGCGCGTGTTTGTGTCTGCGTATGCGCGCGTGTGTATGTCTCTGCGTGCGCGTGTGAGTGTCTCTGCGTGCGCGCGCGTGTTTGTGTGTGTGTCTCTGCGTGCGCGCGCATGTGTGTGTGTCTGCGTGTCGGCGTATCTCTGCGTGCGCGCGTGTGCCTGTCTGTGTCGGTGTGTCTCTGCGCGCGCACGTGTGTGTCTGTGTGTCTCTGCGTGCGCGCGCGTGTGTGTGTGTGTCTGCGTGCGCGCGCGTGTGTGTGTCTGTCTGTGCGTCGGTGTGTCTACGTGCGCGCACATATGTGTGTGTTTGTGTGTGTGTGTGTGTGTGTCTAAGGACAGCTTAGTTCAAAAACGAAAGAAGCGTTAAATACCAAATTTGGTATATTCCAAGGACGCGATACGAAGATTTTCAAGAAAATTCCCCCACTCCAAACTATCCTTTACATAGAAAAAAATTTCGAACATTTTTATTTTCTCAAAATGACGCTATAGATTTTGGTTAAAATCTCTTATATTTAAGATATTTACAGGCCAAATAAAATGTATATCTTGAATTTCCTGGGAATAGCCTCTAACAGGAATTTGTCAAACTGCTGTCCATACAAACTTCAGTCACATAGCAACCAGCTTTTGACTATCACTTTAACCTATGGTACTCCCCTATTTCGCTTCTGCTTACAAGGAAGCAAGTAATAAGACTATTTCTAATTTTTCCTCGATTAGCATAAAGTCAATAGAACTATAAGATTTTTAACAATAATTTGTTGCAGAGATGTAGAGAAAGTCATGCGAATGGTACACATCAGATTTTTAGAAAAAGGTCGGTGTGTGTCTGTTGACAGCATAACTCAAAAACGAAAAGACCGTTAAACTCGAAACCTAGTATTTAAGTTTGGTATCTTCCAAGGATGCGACACGAAGATTTTCAAGAAAATCCCATCCCTCAACTACGCTTTACTTGGAGCTGTTTTCGAAAATGTTGATATTCTCAAAAATGGCTCTAACGATTTTGATTAAAATGTCGTATATCAAAGATATTTACCTGACAAATAAAATGTATATTTTGAATTTTCTGGGAATAGACTCTGAAGACTACTTTATTCTGGATGAATTTTACGGAATTTTGCATAATTGGTAAACCGTAAGAGATGTAAAAAAGCTAACTTAACGAAAATGTAGAGCTCGTTAAAACACACAATTTATATTATATACATTTTTTTTTTTTTCGTGGGGTTGATCGTCGTTGAGTTATTCCTTGTTATTGGTTTCACCTTTAAAATGCTTATACTTTTTTCATACGGGAATTGTCAACCTCTGTCTATAGAAACAAAGGAACTTCAGTCACATAGCAAGCAACTTTTGACTATCACTTTAACCTATTTCCTTTCTACTTACAAGGAAGCAAGTAATTAAGACAATTTCTGCTAATGTTATTATCATAAAGTGGATAGAAGAATATTCTTTTTAACAATTACAGCGATGTAGACAAAGTCATGTGACCGGAATACATAAAATTTACAATTAACAGAGCTTGTGAAACAGGCCCCTGATGTTGTTGAAGTGTTGCACCATTTGGACTTGTTTTAGAGTTTCAGCCCGAGACCTTACTCGGTTGGTACGCCTGTAAGCTATATTGGCAGTTATCTTGGTCGGTCTCTCCGCTCAAGAGTTTGATAGGTCTTTACCGTGAAGAACTCAATTATTGTCTGGAGTGTACTCTTGATATAAGCATGCCTCCTTTGCCCTTCTGTGTCAGTTGACACCATTTGATACAGTCCTGCGGGAGCAAAATGTTTCACGATTCCTCTTTTGTTCTTCATTTGTTGAGGGGAAATGTTTGGATTTAAATCAGTAACATGTAGAACATAACCTAAATTAGGATTCCAGATCCCATTTTGTTGTGTCAATTTACGTCTTCCTAACGCCATTTGCATAGAAGTAAATTCAGAATTCCTTTCCAAGGACTATGTCTAACAGTTGTGTCATTATTCTACTAAATAAAACAATCCACATCTATTAATATTCTGAAAGAGCACAAAAAGTGTTACAAAATAGACATATTCAAAATGACAGCCATGGTTTACCAGTTACGCAAAATTCAGCAAAATTCATTCAAAATAAAAAGGTTTTTAGAAGCTATTCCCAGAAAATTAAAAATATACACTTTATCTGCCTTATAAGGTATTTTAATCAAAATCCGTAGAGCCATTTTTGAGAAATTCAACATTTTCGAAATTTGTTCCATGTAAAGGGTAGTTTGAGGTGGGGGGATTTTTCACAAAATCTTCGTGGCGCATTCATCACAAGATACTAAACTTAAATACTAAATTTGGTACTTTAACGGCTTTTCGTTTCTGAGTTATCGTGTTCACAGACACACGGCCCTTTTTCAATTTTTTTTTTTTTGTTACAGGGGACCCTAAAACGTTTACTTTCGTTGAAATCTCGGAATCGAATTTTTTGGGTGGAATGCAATACCTTTTCTATAAACTATGTACATAGTGCGTGTAGAGAAAGTAAAAATGTGTTTCACAATGGACGTTTGTAAAGTTGAACAACGGGATATAAGGTTTAGAAGTGTTTCATTACACAATCAAATAATTCCGCATTTGTAATTTGTGTTTGTAATCATGATGTTCATGCAAGGGAAGGTACGAGGTTAACGTAATATAGGCTCAAAAGAAATAATAACTTTATGTTTTGGATGACTCCTTTTGCCTTTGAATTGTTATTGCAAGATCGCATTAGCATGCAGCAGGCAAAAGAGGAGCCCTAACCTCAAAAAATCAGCTTTGCAACGGACTGCCATTTCATGGAGTTGTACTTTCTAAGGCTTCAGTGTGCAGAGGTGCGAGTTCAGGTTTAGACTAACACAATATGGCTACGTGTCAGCTGAACGACTGCTTTCGACCAGGTTACGTTACGTTAGGTTAGATATATGCAAATTGAACTGGATCACAATAGGGGGTAAAAATCGGCTCTTGTTTCCAATGCGAAATGCACAGATTTGTCTGCTTGCACATGGACAGCCATGTTGGTCAAATCTAAAACTGAACTAGAACTCTGCAATGTCGCTGCAGAGGTGTGTATAGGGTATTATATATTCAAATCAAATCACAGGTTATCCGCGCAGCCAATATACTAAAATGCGAGAATTTGTAATATTCATGTTGTTAATACGTTATATATTTGAATCACAAACATGATTATATACATTTATATACAGTATTTCAATTAAATACACACATAAAACTTATCGAATGTGCTAGATCTATGGAGACATAACTTAGCTCTTTAGATTGTTTCTAAAAACTACACATTTTTATTGAAAATATTGTTTACAAGCATTTATAAGCTTTCCTTTGTTATTTGTATTTGTATTTATTTATTTATTTGTAGTTTAACGTCCTTCAACCTGGTTTGGTCATATTGGACGAAGAATGAAATTGATGATATGATGCTCAAATGATCGCGGGGTCCATGGAGCTTAAAGTAACTCGACATTCGTCTTCTCAGGACAAGGGAAAACCCCGAAAAAAAACTTATCCGGATAACTCACCCTAAACGAGATTCGAACTCACGACCTTTTGAATGTGAGGCAGATACGCTACCACCACACTAGACGTGCGCGCTACTTGTAAATGTTCTGAAACAGGCCTCAGATAAAGTATTGCTATAGCACGAGGGCTGCCCCAGAAGTACAGACCTAACAAAGAAAAACATCTTTATTTCTCTACACAGTCTCCTTTCAGTTCGATACCTTGTTTATAGTGAGAACTATCGAGGTCTGCAAAATGGCCAGACTCCAACTCTTCATTGTTGGCAAATCTTCCACCACCAAGCCGTTTCTTCAAGTTTGGAAACAGAAAATAATCAGAGGGGACTAAATCTGACGAACAGGGTGCATAGGGAAGTAATTCGAACTTTATCTCATTGATTTTGGCCATGGCGATAATGCATGTGTGGACTGGTGCATTCTCTTGATGAAACAAAACTTTTTTTTTCGCTAAATGCGGCTGTTTTTGCTCGATTACATCATTCAAACGCTGTAACAAATTCGCTAAATATTTGACATTGAATACCTTTGCTTTTTTGAGATAATCAATGACACTTATCCCGTGTGTGTTCCGGAAAACTGATGCCATGATCTTGCCTGCAGATGGAACTATTTTCGCCTTCTTTGGAGCCGATTCTCCCCTTCCAATCCACTGTTTTGATTGTTCCTTCGTCTCATGTGTGAAGTGATGGACCCGGGTTTCATCCATTTATATGAATCGTCGCAAAAAGTCAGCTTTATTGCAGAGGAACGTTGCCAAACACTTGACGGAAACATCCAACGCTGTTTTTATTCTATTGTGAGTAAACGCGGCACCTACTTTCTCATATGGAAATTTTCAGTCAGTATGCGATGCACAAACTTTTTGAAACGCCTGCTAGCTCACTCACCTTCAGTCGACAGTCACTATTGTAGCGAAGGAGCAGACTCCCCCAAAGTAGAATCTAGCTCAGTTTTAATATTAGTTGGACTCAAACCTTTCAGATGAAAGTTTTTTTTAGCTTAACGTCCTTTAATCTGGTTGGTCAAATCGGACGATGAATGAAATTGATATTCAAATGATCTCCGGGTCCATGGAGCTTAAAGATACTCGACATTCGTCTTCTCAGGATAAGGAAAAATCCCGAAAAAAAACTTATCCGGGTAACTCACCCTAAGCGAGATTCGAACTCACGACCTTTTGAATGTGAGGCAGACAGTCTACCACCACACTACCCAGGCGGGCAAATGAAAGTATTGTACCACATAACGATGACCAGTTTTATCCATGTTTATAAATTCGCTAAACAATGAAAACTTCAAATTTAAAGTTTCTAAAGTTGGTACCTTTTACCATCGTTGATTGAAAGAACAACCGCTATCTATACGTCAGGGCTGGGACAGCTGCTGCAAGAACACTAGAGTTTCAAGGACGAAGCACGATTAACTCTTGTTTGAGGTAATACATAATGTCGTTTCATTAAGCAGCAACTACTGTACCTTCAACCACAAATAGGCTTGTGTGTATAGACGAGTTTCTTTTCCCAAAACTCGCAGTGTACTCCATTAAACAGTTATTTGCTGTAACGCCTAAGTGGAGCATAGGGTATCGTTACGATGTTTCGTGATCGACTTTCAACTACTAGTTAGCAGTGGCGTATCTAAAACTTATGTCTGGGGGGGGGGGGGCAGGAGTATTCTATATAGTTGAAGTTTCCGGAAGATTGGAAAAGCCCTCCCTCCTCATCACGTCAACATTTAAAAAGGACTGCAATATCAATAGACCTCTGTGGTTTGCGGGTAACAGGCTAGCCTCTAGTTCCCAAGATCGCGGGTTTTGGGCAACATGCTAGCCTCTAGTTCCCAAATTCGCGAGATTGGGGCAACATGCTAGCCTCTAGTTCCCAAGATCGCGGGTTTGGGGCAACATGCTAGCCTCTAGTTCCCAAACTCGCGGGTTTGGGGCAACATGCTAGCCTCTAGTTCCTAAGATCGCGGGTTTGGGGCAACATGCTAGCCTCTAGTTCCCAAGATCGCGGGTTTGGGGCAACATGCTAGTCTCTAGTTCCCAAGATCGCGGGTTTGGGGCAACATGCTTGCCTCTAGATCCCAAGATCGCGGGTTTGGGGCAACATGCTTGCCTCTAGATCCCAAGATCGCGGGTTTGAAGCAACATGCTAGCCTCTAGTTCCCAAGATCGCAGGTTTGGGGCAACATGCTTGCTTCTAGATCCCTACATCGCGGGTTTGGGGCAACATGCTTGCCTCTAGATCCCAAGATCGCGGGTTTGGGGCAACATGCTTGCCTCTAGATCCCAAATTCGCGGGTTTGCGGGCAACATGCTAGCCTCTAGTTCCCAAGTTCGTGAGTTTGGGGCAACATGCTAGCCTCTAGTTCCCAAGATCGCGGGTTTGGGGCAACATGCTAGCCTCTAGTTCCCAAGATCGCGGGTTTGGGGCAACATGCTAGCCTCTAGATCCCAAGATCGCGGGTTTGCGGCAACATTCTAGCCTCTAGTTCCCAAGATCGCGGGTTTGGGGCAACATGCTAGCTTCTAGTTCCCAAGATCGCGGGTTTTGGGCAACATGCTAGCCTCTAGATCCCAAGATCGCGGGTTTGGGGCAACATTCTAGCCTCTAGTTCCCCAGATCGCGGGTTTGGGGCAACATGCTAGCCTCTAGTTCCCAAGATCAGGGTTTGGGGCAACATGCTAGCCTCTAGTTCCCAAGATCGCGGGTTTGGGGCAACATGCTAGACTCTAGTTCCCAAGATCGCGAGTTTGGGGTAACATGCTAGCCTCTAGTTCCCAAGATCGCGGGTTTATTGCAACATGCTAGCCTCTAGTTCCCAAGATCGCGGGTTTTGGGCAACATGCTAGCCTCTAGTTCCCAAGATCTAGGGTTTGGGGCAACATGCTAGCCTCTAGTTCCCAAGATCGCGGGTTTGGGGCAACATGCTAGCCTCTATTTCCCAAGATCGCGGGTTTGGGGTAACATGCTTGCCTCTAGATCCCAAGATCGCGGGTTAGGGGTAACATGCTAGCCTCTAGTTCCCAATATCGTGGGTTTGCGGGTAAGATGCTGGCCTCTAGTTTCCAAGATCGCGGGTTTGGGGCAACATGCTAGCCTCTAGATCTCAAGATCGCGGGTTTGGGGCAACATTGTAGCCTTTAGTTCCCACGATCGCGGGTTTGGGGTAATATTCTAGCCTCTAGTTCCCAAGATCGCGTTTTTGGGGCAACATGCTAGCCTCTAGTTCCCAAGATTGCGGGTTTGGGGCAACATTCGAGCCTCTAGTTCCCAAGATGGCGGGTTTGGGGTTACATGCTAGCCACTAGTTCCAAAAATTGCGGGTTTGGGGTAACATGCTGGCCTCTAGTTGCCAAGACCGTGGGTTTGCGGGTAACATGCTGGCCTCTAGTTGCCAAGCACGTAGGTTTGCGGGCAACATGTTAGCCTCTAGATTCCAGGATCGCGGGTTTGGGGCAACATTCTAGCCTCTAGTTCCCAAGATCGCGGGCTTGGGGCAACATTCTAGCCTCTAATTCCCAAATTCGCGGGTTTGCGGCAACATTCTAGCCTCTAGTTCCCAAATTCGCGGTTTTGGGGCAACATGCTAGCCTCTAGATCCCAAGGTCACGGGTTTGGGGCAACATGCTAGCCTCTAGTTCCCAAGATCGCGGGTTTGGGGCAACATGCTAGCCTCTAGTTCCCAAGATCGCGGGTTTGGGGCAACATGCTAGCCTCTAGATCCCAAGATCGCGGGTTTGGGGCAACATTCTAGCCTCTAGTTCCCAAGAACGCGGGTTTGGGGCAACATTCTAGCCTCTAGTTCCCAAGATCGCGGGTTTGGGGCAACATGCTAGCTTCTAGTTCCCAAGATCGCGGGTTTTGGGCAACATGCTAGCCTCTAGATACCAAGATCGCGGGTTTGGGGCAACATGCTAGCCTCTAGTTCCCCAGATCGCGGGTTTGGGGCAACATGCTAGCCTCTAGTTCCCAAGATCACGGGTTTGGGGCAACATGCTAGCCTCTAGTTCCCAAGATCGCGGGTTTGGGGCAACATGCTAGCCTCTAGTTCCCAAGATCGCGAGTTTGGGGTAACATGCTAGCCTCTAGTTCCCAAGATCGCGGGTTTATTGCAACATGCTAGCCTCTAGTTCCCAAGATCGCGGGTTTGGGGCAACATGCTAGCCTCTAGTTCCCAAGATCTAGAGTTTGGGGCAACATGCTAGCCTCTAGTTCCCAAGATCGCGGGTTTGGGGCAACATGCTAGCCTCTAGTTCCCAAGATCGCGCGTTTGGGGTAACATGCTAGCCTCTAGATCCCAAGATCGCGGGTTTGGGGTAACATGCTAGCCTCTAGTTCCCAAGATCGTGCGTTTGCGGGTAAGATGCTGGCCTCTAGTTTCCAAGATCGCGGGTTTGGGGCAACATGCTAGCCTCTAGATCTCAAGATCGCAGGTTTGGGGCAACATTGTAGCCTTTAGTTCCCAAGATCGCGGGTTTGGGGTAATATTCTAGCCTCTAGTTCCCAAGATCGCGTTTTTGGGCAACATGCTAGCCTCTAGTTCCCAAGATTGCGGGTTTGGGGCAATATTCGAGCCTCTAGTTCCCAAGATCGCGGGTTTGGGGTTACATGCTAGCCACTAGTTCCAAAAATCGCGGGTTTGGGGTAACATGCTAGCCTCTAGTTGCCAAGACCGTGGGTTTGCGGGTAACATGCTGGCCTCTAGTTGCCAAGCACGTAGGTTTGCGGGCAACATGCTAGCCTCTAGTTCCCAAGATCGCGGGTTTGGGGCAACATGTTAGCCTCTAGATTCCAGGATCGCGGGTTTGGGGCAACATTCTAGCCTCTAGTTCCCAAGATCGCGGGCTTGGGGCAACATTCTAGCCTGTAATTCCCAAATTCGCGGGTTTGCGGCAACATTCTAGCCTCTAGTTCCCAAATTCGCGGATTTGGGGCAACATGCTAGCCTCTAGATCCCAAGGTCACGGGTTTGGGTCAACATGCTAGCCTCTAGTTCCCAAGATCGCGGGTTTGGGGCAACATGCTAGCCTCTAGTTCCCAAGATCACGGGTTTGGGGCAACATGCTAGCCTCTAGATGCCAAGATCGCGGGTTTGGGGCAACATTCTAGCCTCTAGCTTCCAAGTTCGCGGGTTTGGGGCAACATTCTAGCCTCTAGTTCCCAAAATCGCGGGTTTGGGCCAACATTCTGGCCTCTAGTTCCCAAGATCATGGATTTGGGGCAACATTCTAGATTCTAGTTCCAAAGATCGCGGGTTTGGGGCAACATTCTAGCCTCTAGTTCCCAAGATCACGGGTTTGCGTGTAACATGCTAGCCTCTAGTTCCCAAGCTCGTGGGTTTGCGGGTAACATGCTAGCCTATAGTTCCCAAGGTCGCAGGTTTGGGGCAACATGCTACCCTCTAGTTCCCAAGACCGCGGGTTTGGGGCAACATGCTAGCCTCTAGTTCCCAAGATCGCGGGTTTGGGGCAACATGCTAGTCTCTAGTTCCCAAGGTCGCGGGTTTGGGATAACATGCTTGCCTCTAGATCCCAAGATCGCGGGTTTGGGGCAACATGCTAGCCTCTAGTTCCCACGATCGCAGGTTTGGGGCAACATGCTTGCCTTTAGATCCCAAGATCGCGGGTTTGGGGCAACATGCTTGCCTCCAGATCCCAAGATCGCGGGTTTGGGGCAACATGCTTGCCTCTAGATCCCAAATTCGCGGGTTTGCGGGCAACATGCTAGCCTCTAGTTCCCAAGTTCGTGGGTTTGGGGCAACATGCTAGCCTCTAGTTCCCAAGTTCGCGGGTTTGGGGCAACATGCTAGCCTCTAGTTCCCAAGATCGCGGGTTTGGGGCAACATGCTAGCCTCTAGTTCCCAAGATCGAGGGTTTGGGGCAACATGCTAGTCTCTAGTTCCCAAGGTCGCGGGTTTGGGGCAACATGCTTGCCTCTAGATCCCAAGATCGCGGGTTTGGGGCAACATGCTAGCCTCTAGTTCCCAAGATCGCAGGTTTGGGGCAACATGCTTGCCTTTAGATCCCAAGATCGCGTGTTTGGGGCAACATGCTTGCCTCCAGATACCAAGATCGCGGGTTTGGGGCAACATGCTTGCCTCTAGATCCCAAATTCGCGGGTTTGCGGGCAACATTCTAGCCTCTAGTTCCCAAGTTCGAGGGTTTGGGGCAACATGCTAGCCTCTAGTTCCCAAGTTCGCGGGTTTGGGGCAACATGCTAGCCTCTAGATCCCATAATGCGGGTTTGGGGCAACATTCTAGCCTCTTGTTCCCAAGATCGCGGGTTTGGGGCAACATTCTAGCCTCTAGTTCCCAAGATCGCGGGTTTGGGACAACATGCTAGCTTCTAGTTCCCAAGATCGCGGGTTTGGGGCAACATGCTAACCTCTAGTTCCCCAGATCGCGGGTTTGGGGCAACATGCTAGCCTCTAGTTCCCAAGATCGCGGGTTTGGGGCAACATGCTAGCCTCTAGTTCCCAAGATCGCGGGTTTGGGGCAACATGCTAGCCTCTAGTTCCCAAGATCGCGGGTTTATTGCAACATGCTAGCCTCTAGTTCCCAAGATCGCGGGTTTGGGGCAACATGCTAGCCTCTAGATCCCAAGATACGGATATGGGGCAACATGCTAGCCTCTGGTTCCCAAGATCGCGGGTTTGGGGTAACATGCTAGCCTCTAGTTCCCAAGATCGCGGGTTTGTGGGCAACATGCTAGCCTCTACTTCCCAAGATCGCGGGTTAGGAACAACATGCTAGCATATAGTTACCAAGATCGCGGGTTTGGGACAACATGCCAGCCTCTAGTTCCCAAGCTCGTGGGTTTGCGGGTAACATGCCAGCCTCTAGTTCCCAAGATCGTGGGTTTGCGGGCAACATGCTAGCCTCTAGTGCCCAAGCTCGTGGGTTTGAGGGTAACATGCTATCCTCTAGTTCCCAAGCTCGTGGGTTTGCGGGTAACATGCTAGCCTCTGGTTCTCAAGAACGCGAGTTTGCGGGCAACATGCTATCCTCTAGTTCCCAAGTACGCGGGTTTGCGGGTAACATACTAGCCTCTAGTTCCCAAGCTCGTGTGTTTGCGGGTAACATGCTATCCTCTAGTTCCCAAGATGGCGGGTTTGGGGCAACATGCTATCCTCTAGTTCCCAAGTACGCGGGTTTGCGGGTAACATGCTATCCTCTAGTTCCCAAGATGGCGGGTTTGCGGGTAACATGCTATCCTCTCGTTCCCAAGATCGCGGGTTTTCGGGTAACATGCTATCCTCTCGTTCCCAAGATCGCGGGTTTGCGGGCAACATGCTATCCTCTAGTTCCCAAGTACGCGGGTTTGCGGGTAACATGCTAGCCTCTAGTTCCCAAGCTCGTGTGTTTGCGGGTAACATGCTAGCCTCTAGTTCCCAAGATGGCGGGTTTGCGGGAAACATGCTAGCCTCTAGCTCCCAAGTACGCGGGTTTGCGGGTAACATGCTAGCCTCTAGTTCCCAATCTCGTGGTTTTGCGGGTAACATGCTAGCCTCTAGTTCCCAAGTACGCGGGTTTGCGGGTAACATGCTAGCCTCTAGTTCCCATTCTCGTGGTTTTGCGGGTAACATGCTAGCCTCTAGTTCTCAAGATGGCGGGTTTGCTGGCTACATGCTAGCCTCTAGTTCCCAAGCTCGTGGGTTTGCGGGTAAGATGTTAGCCTCTTGTTCCCAAGCTCGTGGGTTTGCGAGTAACGTGCTAGCTTCTAGTTCCCAAGCTCGTGGGTTTGTGGGTAACATGCAGCCTCTAGCTCCCAAGCTCGAGGGTTTCAGAATAACATGCTAGCCTCTAGTTACTAAGCTCGTGGGTTGCGGGTAACATGCAAGCTTCTTGTTCTCAAGATCTCGGGTTTGCGGGCAACATGCTAGCTTCTAGTTCCCAAGGTCGCGGGTTTGGGGCAACATGCTACCCTGTAGTTCCCAAGATCGCGGGTTTGGGGCAACATGCTAGCCTCTAGTTCCAAAGATCGCGGGTTTGGTGCAACATGCTAGTCTCTAGTTCCCAAGATCGCGGGTTTGGGGCAACATGCTTGCCTCTAGATCCCAAGATCGCGGGTTTGTGGGCAACATGCTAGCCTCTACTTCCCAAGATCGCGGGTTAGGAACAACATGCTAGCATATAGTTACCAAGATCGCGGGTTTGGGACAACATGCCAGCCTCTAGTTCCCAAGCTCGTGGGTTTGCGGGTAACATGCCAGCCTCTAGTTCCCAAGATCGTGGGTTTGCGGGCAACATGCTAGCCTCTAGTGCCCAAGCTCGTGGGTTTGAGGGTAACATGCTATCCTCTGGTTCTCAAGAACGCGAGTTTGCGGGCAACATGCTATCCTCTAGTTCCCAAGTACGCGGGTTTGCGGGTAACATACTAGCCTCTAGTTCCCAAGCTCGTGTGTTTGCGGGTAACATGCTATCCTCTAGTTCCCAAGATGGCGGGTTTGGGGCAACATGCTATCCTCTAGTTCCCAAGTACGCGGGTTTGCGGGTAACATGCTATCCTCTAGTTCCCAAGATGGCGGGTTTGCGGGTAACATGCTATCCTCTCGTTCCCAAGATCGCGGGTTTTCGGGTAACATGCTATCCTCTGGTTCCCAAGATCGGGGGTTTGCGGGCAACATGCTATCCTCTAGTTCCTAAGTACGCGGGTTTGCGGGTAACATGCTAGCCTCTAGTTCCCAAGCTCGTGTGTTTGCGGGTAACATGCTAGCCTCTAGTTCCCAAGATGGCGGGTTTGCGGGAAACATGCTAGCCTCTAGCTCCCAAGTACGCGGGTTTGCGGGTAACATGCTAGCCTCTAGTTCCCAATCTCGTGGTTTTGCGGGTAACATGCTAGCCTCTAGTTCCCAAGTACGCGGGTTTGCGGGTAACATGCTAGCCTCTAGTTCCCATTCTCGTGGTTTTGCGGGTAACATGCTAGCCTCTAGTTCTCAAGATGGCGGGTTTGCTGGCTACATGCTAGCCTCTAGTTCCCAAGCTCGTGGGTTTGCGGGTAAGATGTTAGCCTCTTGTTCCCAAGCTCGTGGGATGGCGAGTAACGTGCTAGCTTCTAGTTCCCAAGCTCGTGGGTTTGTGGGTAACATGCAGCCTCTAGCTCCCAAGCTCGAGGGTTTCAGAATAACATGCTAGCCTCTAGTTACTAAGCTCGTGGGTTGCGGGTAACATGCAAGCTTCTTGTTCTCAAGATCTCGGGTTTGCGGGCAACATGCTAGCCTCTAGTTCCCAAGGTCGCGGGTTTGGGGCAACATGCTACCCTGTAGTTCCCAAGATCGCGGGTTTGGGGCAACATGCTAGCCTCTAGTTCCAAAGATCGCGGGTTTGGTGCAACATGCTAGTCTCTAGTTCCCAAGATCGCGGGTTTGGGGCAACATGCTTGCCTCTAGATCCCAAGATCGCGGGTTTGGGGCAACATGCTAGCCTCTAATTCCCAAGATCGCAGGTTTGGGGCAACATGCTTGCCTCTAGATCCCAAGTTCGCGGGTTTGGGGCAACATGCTTGCCTCTAGATCCCAAATTCGCGGGTTTGGGGTAATATTCTAGCCTCTAGTTCCAAAGATCGCGTTTTTGGGGCAACATGCTAGCCTCTAGTTCCCAAGAACGCGGGTTTGGGGCAACATTCGAGCCTCTAGTTCCCAAGATCGCGGGTTTGGGGTTACATGCTAGCAACTAGTTCCAAAAATCACGGGTTTGGGGTTACATGCTAGCCTCTAGTTGCCAAGACCGTGGTTTTGCGGGTACCATGTTGGCCTCTAGTTGCCAAGCACGTGGGTTTGCGGGAAACATGGTAGCCTCTAGTTCCCAAGATCGCGGGTTTGGGGCAACATGTTAGCCTCTAGATTCCAAGATCACGGGTTTGGGGCAACATTCTAGCCTCTAGTTCACAAGATCGCGGCATTGGGGCAACATTCTAGCCTCTAGTTCCCAAATTCGCGGGTTTGCGGAAAGATGCTAGCCTCTAGTTCCCAAATTCACGGGTTTGGGGCAACATGCTAG
Source organism: Hymenopus coronatus (assembly GCA_030762935.1). Taxonomy (NCBI): domain Eukaryota; kingdom Metazoa; phylum Arthropoda; class Insecta; order Mantodea; family Hymenopodidae; genus Hymenopus; species Hymenopus coronatus. Next base: position 143,876,565 of record CM060886.1, on the reverse strand, counting down.
CCTCTAGACCCCAAGATCACGGGTTTTGGGCAACATGCTAGCCTCTAGTTCCCTAGATCGCGGGTTTGGGGCAACTTTCTAGCCTCTAGTTCCCAAGATCGCGGGTTTGGGGCAACATTCTAGCCTCTAGTTCCCAAGATCGCGGGTTTGGGGCAACATTCTAGCCTCTAGTTCCCAAATTCGCGGGTTTGCGGGCAACATGCTAGCCTCTAGTTCCCAAGCTCGAGGGGTTGCGGGTAACATGCTAGCCTCTAGTTCCCAAGGTCGCGGGTTTGGGGCAAAATTCTAGTCTCTAGCTCCCAAGATCGCTGGTTTGGGGCAACATTCTAGCCTCTACTTCCCAAAATCGCGGGTTTGGGGCAACATTCTAGCCTCTAGTTCCCAAGATCTAGGGTTTGGGGCAACATTCTAGCCTCTAGTTCCCAAATTCGCGGGTTTGCGGGCAACATGCTAGCCTCTAGTTCCCAAGCTCGTGGGTTTGCGGGTAACATGCTAGCCTCTAGTTCCCAAGGTCGCGGGTTTGGGGCAACATGCTACCCTGTAGTTCCCAAGATCGCGGGTTTGGGGCAACATGCTAGGCTCTAGTTCTAAAGATCGCGGGTTTGGGGCAACATGCTAGTCTCTAGTTCCCAAGGTCGCGGGTTTGGGGCAACATGCTTGCCTCTAGATCCCAAGATCGCGGGTTTGGGGCAACATGCTAGCCTCTAGTTCCCAAGATCGCAGGTTTGGGGCAACATGCTTGCCTCTAGATCCCAAGATCGCGGGTTTGGGGCAACATGCTTGCCTCTAGATCCCAAATTCGCGGGTTTGCGGGCAACATGCTAGCCTCTAGTTCCCAAGTTCGTGGGTTTGGGGCAACATGCTAGCCTCTAGTTCCATAGATCGCGGGTTTGGGGCAACATGCTAGCCTCTAGTTCCCAAGATCGCGGGTTTGGGGCAACATGCTAGCCTCTAGATCCCATAATGCGGGTTTGGGGCAACATTCTAGCCTCTAGTTCCCAAGATCACGGGTTTGGGGCAACATTCTAGCCTCTAGTTCCCAAGATCACGGGTTTGGGGCAACATTCTAGCCTCTAGTTCCCAAGATCGCGGGTTTGGGGCAACATGCTAGCTTCTAGTTCCCAAGATCGCGGGTTTGGGGCAACATGCTAGCCTCTAGATCCCTAGATCGCGGGTTTGGGGCAACATGATAACCTCTAGTTCCCCAGATCGCGGGTTTGGGGCAACATGCTAGCCTCTAGTTCCCAAGATCGCGGGTTTGGGGCAACATGCTAGCCTCTAGTTCCCAAGATCGCGGGTTTATTGCAACATGCTAGCCTCTAGTTCCCAAGATCGCGGGTTTGGGGCAACATGCTAAGCTCTAGATCCCAAGATCGCGGATTTGGGGCAACATGCTAGCCTCTAGTTCCCAAGATCGCGGGTTTGCGGTAACATGCTAGCCACTAGTTCCCAAGATCGCGGGTTTGTGGGCAACATGCTAGCCTCTAGTTCCCAAGATCGCGGGTTAGGGACAACATGCTAGCATGTAGTTACCAAGATCGCGGGTTTGGGACAACATGCCAGCCTCTAGTTCCCAAGCTCGTGGGTTTGCGGGTAACATGCTAGCCTCTAGTTCCCAAGATCGTGGGTTTGCGGGTAACATGCTAGCCTCTAGTTCCCAAGCTCGTGGGTTTGAGGGTAACATGCTATCCTCTAGTTCCCAAGCTCGTGGGTTTGCGGGGAACATGCTAGCCTCTAGTTCTCAAGAACGCGGGTTTGCGGGCAACATGCTAGCCTCTAGATCCCAAGATCGCGGGTTTGGGGCAACATGCTAGCCTCTAGTTCCCAAGATCGCAGGTTTGGGGCAATATACTTGCCTTTAGATCCCAAGATCGCGGGTTTGGGGCAACATGCTTGCCCCTAGATCCCAAGATCGCGGGTTTGGGGCAACATGCTTGCCTCTAGATCCCAAATTCGCGGGTTTGGGGCAACATGCTAGCCTCTAGTTCCCAAGTTCGCGGGTATGGGGCAACATGCTAGCCTCTAGTTCCCAAGATCGCGGGTTTGGGGCAACATGCTAGCCTCAGGTTCCCAAGATCGAGGGTTTGGGGCAACATGCTAGTCTCTAGTTCCCAAGGTCGCGGGTTTGGGGCAACATGCTTGCCTCTAGATCCCAAGATCGCGGGTTTGGGGCAACATGCTAGCCTCTAGTTCCCAAGATCGCAGGTTTGGGGCAACATGCTTGCATTTAGATCCCAAGATCGCGTGTTTGGGGCAACATGCTTGCCTCCAGATCCCAAGATCGCGGGTTTGGGGCAACATGCTTGCCTCTAGATCCCAAATTCGCGGGTTTGCGGGCAACATGCTAGCCTCTAGTTCCCAAGTTCGTGGGTTTGGGGCAACATGCTAGCCTCTAGTTCCCAAGTTCGCGGGTTTGGGGCAACATGCTAGCCTCTAGATCCCATAATGCGGGTTTGGGGCAACATTCTAGCCTCTAGTTCCCAAGATCGCGGGTTTGGGGCAACATTTTAGCCTCTAGTTCCCAAGATCTAGGGTTTGGGGCAACATGCTAGCCTCTAGTTACCAAATTCGCGGGTTTGCGGGCAACATGCTAGCCTCTAGTTCCCAAGCTCGTGGGTTTGCGGGTAACATGCTAGCCTCTAGTTCCCAAGGTCGCGGGTTTGGGGCAACATGCTACCCTGTAGTTCCCAAGATCGCGGGTTTGGGGCAACATGCTAGCCCCTAGTTCCAAAGATCGCGGGTTTGGGGCAACATGCTAGTCTCTAGTTCCCAAGATCGCGGGTTTGGGGCAACATGCTTGCCTCTAGATCCCAAGATCGCGGGTTTGGGGCAACATGCTAGCCTCTAGTTCCCAAGATCGCAGGTTTGGGGCAACATGCTTGCCTCTAGATCCCAAATTCGCGGGTTTGGGGGCAACATGCTAGCTTCTAGTTCCCAAGTTCGTGGGTTTGGGGCAACATGCTAGCCTCTAGATCCCTAGATCGCGGGTTTGGGGCAACATGATAACCTCTAGTTCCCCAGATCGCGGGTTTGGGGCAACATGCTAGCTTCTAGTTCCCAAGATCGCGGGTTTGGGGCAACATGCTAGCATCTAGTTCCCAAGATCGCGGGTTTGTGGGCAACATGCTAGCCTCTAGTTCCCAAGATCGCGGGTTCGGGACAACATGGTAGCATATAGTTACCAAGATCGCGTGTTTGGGACAACATGCCAGCCTCTAGTTCCCAAGCTCGTGGGTTTGCGGGTAACATGCTAGCCTCTAGTTCCCAAGATCGTGGGTTTGCGGGTAACATGCTAGCCTCTAGTTCCCAAGCTCGTGGGTTTGAGGGTAACATGCTATCCTCTAGTTCCCAAGCTCGTGGGTTTGCGGGGAACATGCTAGCCTCTAGTTCTCAAGAACGCGGGTTTGCGGGCAACATGCTAGCCTCTAGATCCCAAGATCGCGGGTTTGGGGCAACATGCTAGCCTCTAGTTCCCAAGATCGCAGGTTTGGGGCAACATGCTTGCCTTTAGATCCCAAGATCGCGGGTTTGGGGCAACATGCTTGCCTCTAGATCCCAAGATCACGGGTTTTGGGCAACATGCTAGCCTCTAGTTCCCTAGATCGCGGGTTTGGGGCAACATTCTAGCCTCTAGTTCCCAAGATCGCGGGTTTGGGGCAACATTCTAGCCTCTAGTTCCCAAGATCGCGGGTTTGGGGCAACATTCTAGCCTCTAGTTCCCAAATTCGCGGGTTTGCGGGCAACATGCTAGCCTCTAGTTCCCAAGCTCGTGGGTTTGCGGGTAACATGCTAGCCTCTAGTTCCCAAGGTCGCGGGTTTGCGGGTAACATGCTAGCCTCTAGTTCCCAAGCTCGTGGGTTTGAGGGTAACATGCTATCCTCTAGTTCCCAAGCTCGTGGGTTTGCGGGGAACATGCTAGCCTCTAGTTCTCAAGAACGCGGGTTTGCGGGCAACATGCTAGCCTCTAGATCCCAAGATCGCGGGTTTGGGGCAACATGCTAGCCTCTAGTTCCCAAGATCGCAGGTTTGAGGCAACATGCTTGCCTTTAGATCCCAAGATCGCGGGTTTGGGGCAACATGCTTGCCTCTAGATCCCAAGATCGCGGGTTTGGGGCAACATGCTTGCCTCTAGATCCCAAATTCGCGGGTTTGCGGGCAACATGCTAGCCTCTAGTTCCCAAGTTCGTGGGTTTGGGGCAACATGCTAGCCTCAAGTTCCCAAGATCGCGGGTTTAGGGCAACATGCTAGCCTCTAGATCCCAAGATCGCGCGTTTGGGGCAACATGCTAACCTCTAGTTCCCCAGATCGCGGGTTTGGGGCAACATGCTAGCCTCTAGTTCCCAAGATCGCGGGTTTGGGGCAACATGCTAGCCTCTAGTTCCCAAGATCGCGGATTTGGGGCAACATGTTAGCTTCTAGTTCCCAAGATCGCGGGTTTGGGGCAACATGCTAGCCTCTATTTCCCAAGATCGCGGGTTTGGGGCAACATGCTAGCCTCTAGATCCCAAGATCGCGGATTTGGGGCAACATGCTAGCCTCTAGTTCCCAAGATCGCGGGTTTGTGGGCAACATGCTAGCCTCTAGTTCCCAAGATCGCGGGTTAGGGACAACATGCTAGCATATAGTTACCAAGATCGCGGGTTTGGGACAACATGCCAGCCTCTAGTTCCCAAGCTCGTGGCTTTGCGGGTAACATGCTATCCTCTAGTTCCCAAGCTCGTGGGTTTGCGGGTAACATGCTAGCCTCTAGTTCTCAAGAACGCGGGTTTGCGGGCAACATGCTAGCCTCTAGTTCCCAAGTACGCGGGTTTGCGAGCAACATACTAGCCTCTAGTTCCCAAGCTCGTGTGTTTGCGGGTAACATGCTAGCCTCAAGTTCCCAAGCTCGTGGTTTTGCGGGTAACATGCTAGCCTCTAGTTCCCAAGATGGCGGGTTTGCGGGTAACATGCTAGCCTTTTGTTCCCAAGCTCGTGGGTTTGCGAGTTACGTGCTAGCCTCTAGTTCCCAAGATCGAGGGATTGAGGCATCATGATGGCCTCTAGTTGCCAAGCACGTGGGTTTGCGGGCAACATGCTATCCTCTAGTTCCCAAGATCGAGGGATTGAGGCATCATGATGGCCTCTAGTTGTCAAGCACGTGGGTTTGCGGGCAACATGCTAGCCTCTAGTTCCCAAGATCGCGGGTTTGGGGCAACATGTTAGCCTCTAGATCTCCAGATCGCGGGTTTGGGGCATAATTCTAGCCTCTATTTCCAAAGATCACGGGTTTGGGGCTACATGCTAGCCTCTAGTTCCCAAGATAGCGGGTTTGGGGCAACATGCTAGCCTCTAGTGCCCAAGAAAGCGGGTTTGCGGGCAACATGCTAGCCTCTAGTTCCCAAGTTCGTTAGTTTGGGGCAACATGCTAGCCTCTAGTTCCCAAGATCGCGGGTTTGGGGCAATATGCTAGCCTCTAGTTCCCAAGATCGCGTTTTTGGGGCAACATGCTAGCCTCTAGATCAAAAGATCGCAGGTTTGGGGCAACATTGTAGCCTCTAGTTAACAAGATCGCGGGTTTTGGGCAACATTCTAGCCTCTAGGTCCCAAGATCGGGGGTTTGGGGTAACATGCTAGCTTCTAGTTCCCAAGATCGCGGGTTTGGGGCAACATGCTAGCATCTAGATCACAAGATTGCGGGTTTGGTGCAACATGCTAGCCTCTAGTTCCCAAGATCGCGGGTTTGGGGCAACATGCTAGCCTGTAGTTCCCAAGATCGCGGGTTTGGGGCAACATGCTAGCCTCTAGTTCCCAAGATCGCGAGTTTGGGGTAACATGCTAGCCTCTAGTTCCCAAGATCGCGGGTTTATTGCAACATGCTAGCCTCTAGTTATCAAGATCGCGGGTTTGGGGCAACATGCAGGCCTCTAGATCCCAAGATCGGGGGTTTGGGGTAACATGCTAGCCTCTAGTTCCCAAGCTCGTGAGTTTGAGGGTAGCATGCTAGCCTCTAGTTCCCAAGCTCGTGGGTTTGTGGGTAACATGCTAGCCTCTAGTTCTCAAGAACGCGGTAATGCGGGCAACATGCTAGCCTCTAGTTCCCAAGAACGTGGGTTTGCGGGCAACATGCTAGCCTCTAATTCCCAAGATCGCGGGTTTGGAGCAACATGCTAGCCCATAGTTCCAAAGTACGCGGATTTGGGGCAACATGCTAACCTCTAGTTCCCAAGTACGCGAGTTTGGGGCAACATGCTAACCTCTAGTTCCCAAGTACGCGGGTTTGCGGGCAACATGCTAGCCTGTAGTTCCCAAGCTCGTGTGTTTGCCGGTAACATGCTAGCCTCTAGTTCCCAAGCTCGTGGGTTTGCGAGTAACATGCTAGCCTCTAGTTCCCAAGCTCGTGGGTTTGTGGGTAACATGCTAGCCTCTAGTTCCCAAGCTCGAGGGTTTCAGAATAACGTGCTAGCCTCTAGTTCCCAAGCTCGTGGGGTTTTACGGGTAACATGCTAGCCTCTAGTTCCCAAGAATGCGCGTTTGCGGGCAACCTGCTAGCCTTTAGTTCCCAAGATCGCGGGTTTGCGGGCAACATGTTAGCCTCTATTTCCCAAGATCGCGGGTTTGGAGCATCATGCTAGCCTCTAGTACCCAAGATCGCGGGTTTGGGGTAACATTCTAGCCTCTAGTTCCCAAGGTCACGGGTTTGGGGTAACATGCTAGCCTCTAGATGCCAAGATCGCGGGTTTGGGGTAACATGCAGCCTCTAGCTCCCAAGCTCGAGGGTTTCAGAATAACATGCTAGCCTCTAGTTACTAAGCTCGTGGGTTGCGGGTAACATGCAAGCTTCTTGTTCTCAAGATCTCGGGTTTGCGGGCAACATGCTAGCCTCTAGTTCCCAAGGTCGCGGGTTTGGGGCAACATGCTACCCTGTAGTTCCCAAGATCGCGGGTTTGGGGCAACATGCTAGCCTCTAGTTCCAAAGATCGCGGGTTTGGTGCAACATGCTAGTCTCTAGTTCCCAAGATCGCGGGTTTGGGGCAACATGCTTGCCTCTAGATCCCAAGATCGCGGGTTTGGGGCAACATGCTAGCCTCTAATTCCCAAGATCGCAGGTTTGGGGCAACATGCTTGCCTCTAGATCCCAAGTTCGCGGGTTTGGGGCAACATGCTTGCCTCTAGATCCCAAATTCGCGGGTTTGGGGTAATATTCTAGCCTCTAGTTCCAAAGATCGCGTTTTTGGGGCAACATGCTAGCCTCTAGTTCCCAAGAACGCGGGTTTGGGGCAACATTCGAGCCTCTAGTTCCCAAGATCGCGGGTTTGGGGTTACATGCTAGCAACTAGTTCCAAAAATCACGGGTTTGGGGTTACATGCTAGCCTCTAGTTGCCAAGACCGTGGTTTTGCGGGTACCATGTTGGCCTCTAGTTGCCAAGCACGTGGGTTTGCGGGAAACATGGTAGCCTCTAGTTCCCAAGATCGCGGGTTTGGGGCAACATGTTAGCCTCTAGATTCCAAGATCACGGGTTTGGGGCAACATTCTAGCCTCTAGTTCACAAGATCGCGGCCTTGGGGCAACATTCTAGCCTCTAGTTCCCAAATTCGCGGGTTTGCGGAAAGATGCTAGCCTCTAGTTCCCAAATTCACGGGTTTGGGGCAACATGCTAGCCTCTAGACCCCAAGATCACGGGTTTTGGGCAACATGCTAGTCTCTAGTTCCCAAGATCGCGGGTTTGGGGCAACATTCTAGCCTCTAGTTCCCAAGATCGCGGGTTTGGGGCAACATTCTAGCCTCTAGTTCCCAAGATCGCGGGTTTGGGGCAACATTCTAGCCTCTAGTTCCCAAATTCGCGGGTTTGCGGGCAACATGCTAGCCTCTAGTTCCCAAGCTCGTGGGTTTGCGGGTAACATGCTAGCCTCTAGTTCCCAAGGTCGCGGGTTTGGGGCAAAATTCTAGCCTCTAGCTCCCAAGATCGCTGGTTTGGGGCAACATTCTAGCCTCTACTTCCCAAAATCGCGGGTTTGGGGCAACATTCTAGCCTCTAGTTCCCAAGATCTAGGGTTTGGGGCAACATTCTAGCCTCTAGTTCCCAAATTCGCGGGTTTGCGGGCAACATGCTAGCCTCTAGTTCCCAAGCTCGTGTGTTTGCGTGTAACATGCTAGCCTCTAGTTCCCAAGGTCGCGGGTTTGGGGCAACATGCTACCCTGTAGTTCCCAAGATCGCGGGTTTGGGGCAACATGCTAGGCTCTAGTTCCAAAGATCGCGGGTTTGGGGCAACATGCTAGTCTCTAGTTCCCAAGGTCGCGGGTTTGGGACAACATGCTTGCCTCTAGATCCCAAGATCGCGGGTTTGGGGCAATATGCTAGCCTCTAGTTCCCAAGATCGCAGGTTTGGGGCAACATGCTTGCCTCTAGATCCCAAGATCGCGGGTTTGGGGCAACATGCTTGCCTCTAGATCCCAAACTCGCGGGTTTGCGGGCAACATGCTAGCCTCTAGTTCCCAAGTTCGTGGGTTTGGGGCAACATGCTAGCCTCTAGTTCCATAGATCGCGGGTTTGGGGCAACATGCTAGCCTCTAGTTCCCAAGATCGCGGGTTTGGGGCAACATGCTAGCCTCTAGATCCCATAATGCGGGTTTGGGGCAACATTCTAGCCTCTAGTTCCCAAGATCACGGGTTTGGGGCAACATTCTAGCCTCTAGTTCCCAAGATCGCGGGTTTGGGGCAACATGCTAGCTTCTAGTTCCCAAGATCGCGGGTTTGGGGCAACATGCTAGCCTCTAGATCCCTAGATCGCGGGTTTGGGGCAACATGATAACCTCTAGTTCCCCAGATCGCGGGTTTGGGGCAACATGCTAGCCTCTAGTTCCCAAGATCGCGGGTTTGGGGCAACATGCTAGCCTCTAGTTCCCAAGATCGCGGGTTTATTGCAACATGCTAGCCTCTAGTTCCCAAGATCGCGGGTTTGGGGCAACATGCTAAGCTCTAGATCCCAAGATCGCGGATTTGGGGCAACATGCTAGCCTCTAGTTCCCAAGATCGCGGGTTTGCGGTAACATGCTAGCCACTAGTTCCCAAGATCGCGGGTTTGTGGGCAACATGCTAGCCTCTAGTTCCCAAGATCGCGGGTTAGGGACAACATGCTAGCATGTAGTTACCAAGATCGCGGGTTTGGGACAACATGCCAGCCTCTAGTTCCCAAGATCGCGGGTTTGGAGCAACATGCTAGCCCATAGTTCCAAAGTACGCGGATTTGGGGCAACATGCTAACCTCTAGTTCCCAAGTACGCGAGTTTGGGGCAACATGCTAACCTCTAGTTCCCAAGTACGCGGGTTTGCGGGCAACATGCTAGCCTGTAGTTCCCAAGCTCGTGTGTTTGCCGGTAACATGCTAGCCTCTAGTTCCCAAGCTCGTGGGTTTGCGAGTAACATGCTAGCCTCTAGTTCCCAAGCTCGTGGGTTTGTGGGTAACATGCTAGCCTCTAGTTCCCAAGCTCGAGGGTTTCAGAATAACGTGCTAGCCTCTAGTTCCCAAGCTCGTGGGGTTTTACGGGTAACATGCTAGCCTCTAGTTCCCAAGAATGCGCGTTTGCGGGCAACCTGCTAGCCTTTAGTTCCCAAGATCGCGGGTTTGCGGGCAACATGTTAGCCTCTATTTCCCAAGATCGCGGGTTTGGAGCATCATGCTAGCCTCTAGTACCCAAGATCGCGGGTTTGGGGTAACATTCTAGCCTCTAGTTCCCAAGGTCACGGGTTTGGGGTAACATGCTAGCCTCTAGATGCCAAGATCGCGGGTTTGGGGTAACATGCAGCCTCTAGCTCCCAAGCTCGAGGGTTTCAGAATAACATGCTAGCCTCTAGTTACTAAGCTCGTGGGTTGCGGGTAACATGCAAGCTTCTTGTTCTCAAGATCTCGGGTTTGCGGGCAACATGCTAGCCTCTAGTTCCCAAGGTCGCGGGTTTGGGGCAACATGCTACCCTGTAGTTCCCAAGATCGCGGGTTTGGGGCAACATGCTAGCCTCTAGTTCCAAAGATCGCGGGTTTGGTGCAACATGCTAGTCTCTAGTTCCCAAGATCGCGGGTTTGGGGCAACATGCTTGCCTCTAGATCCCAAGATCGCGGGTTTGGGGCAACATGCTAGCCTCTAATTCCCAAGATCGCAGGTTTGGGGCAACATGCTTGCCTCTAGATCCCAAGTTCGCGGGTTTGGGGCAACATGCTTGCCTCTAGATCCCAAATTCGCGGGTTTGGGGTAATATTCTAGCCTCTAGTTCCAAAGATCGCGTTTTTGGGGCAACATGCTAGCCTCTAGTTCCCAAGAACGCGGGTTTGGGGCAACATTCGAGCCTCTAGTTCCCAAGATCGCGGGTTTGGGGTTACATGCTAGCAACTAGTTCCAAAAATCACGGGTTTGGGGTTACATGCTAGCCTCTAGTTGCCAAGACCGTGGTTTTGCGGGTACCATGTTGGCCTCTAGTTGCCAAGCACGTGGGTTTGCGGGAAACATGGTAGCCTCTAGTTCCCAAGATCGCGGGTTTGGGGCAACATGTTAGCCTCTAGATTCCAAGATCACGGGTTTGGGGCAACATTCTAGCCTCTAGTTCACAAGATCGCGGCCTTGGGGCAACATTCTAGCCTCTAGTTCCCAAATTCGCGGGTTTGCGGAAAGATGCTAGCCTCTAGTTCCCAAATTCACGGGTTTGGGGCAACATGCTAGCCTCTAGACCCCAAGATCACGGGTTTTGGGCAACATGCTAGCCTCTAGTTCCCTAGATCGCGGGTTTGGGGCAACATTCTAGCCTCTAGTTCCCAAGATCGCGGGTTTGGGGCAACATTCTAGCCTCTAGTTCCCAAGATCGCGGGTTTGGGGCAACATTCTAGCCTCTAGTTCCCAAATTCGCGGGTTTGCGGGCAACATGCTAGCCTCTAGTTCCCAAGCTCGTGGGTTTGCGGGTAACATGCTAGCCTCTAGTTCCCAAGGTCGCGGGTTTGGGGCAAAATTCTAGCCTCTAGCTCCCAAGATCGCTGGTTTGGGGCAACATTCTAGCCTCTACTTCCCAAAATCGCGGGTTTGGGGCAACATTCTAGCCTCTAGTTCCCAAGATCTAGGGTTTGGGGCAACATTCTAGCCTCTAGTTCCCAAATTCGCGGGTTTGCGGGCAACATGCTAGCCTCTAGTTCCCAAGCTCGTGTGTTTGCGTGTAACATGCTAGCCTCTAGTTCCCAAGGTCGCGGGTTTGGGGCAACATGCTACCCTGTAGTTCCCAAGATCGCGGGTTTGGGGCAACATGCTAGGCTCTAGTTCCAAAGATCGCGGGTTTGGGGCAACATGCTAGTCTCTAGTTCCCAAGGTCGCGGGTTTGGGACAACATGCTTGCCTCTAGATCCCAAGATCGCGGGTTTGGGGCAATATGCTAGCCTCTAGTTCCCAAGATCGCAGGTTTGGGGCAACATGCTTGCCTCTAGATCCCAAGATCGCGGGTTTGGGGCAACATGCTTGCCTCTAGATCCCAAACTCGCGGGTTTGCGGGCAACATGCTAGCCTCTAGTTCCCAAGTTCGTGGGTTTGGGGCAACATGCTAGCCTCTAGTTCCATAGATCGCGGGTTTGGGGCAACATGCTAGCCTCTAGTTCCCAAGATCGCGGGTTTGGGGCAACATGCTAGCCTCTAGATCCCATAATGCGGGTTTGGGGCAACATTCTAGCCTCTAGTTCCCAAGATCACGGGTTTGGGGCAACATTCTAGCCTCTAGTTCCCAAGATCGCGGGTTTGGGGCAACATGCTAGCTTCTAGTTCCCAAGATCGCGGGTTTGGGGCAACATGCTAGCCTCTAGATCCCTAGATCGCGGGTTTGGGGCAACATGATAACCTCTAGTTCCCCAGATCGCGGGTTTGGGGCAACATGCTAGCCTCTAGTTCCCAAGATCGCGGGTTTGGGGCAACATGCTAGCCTCTAGTTCCCAAGATCGCGGGTTTATTGCAACATGCTAGCCTCTAGTTCCCAAGATCGCGGGTTTGGGGCAACATGCTAAGCTCTAGATCCCAAGATCGCGGATTTGGGGCAACATGCTAGCCTCTAGTTCCCAAGATCGCGGGTTTGCGGTAACATGCTAGCCACTAGTTCCCAAGATCGCGGGTTTGTGGGCAACATGCTAGCCTCTAGTTCCCAAGATCGCGGGTTAGGGACAACATGCTAGCATGTAGTTACCAAGATCGCGGGTTTGGGACAACATGCCAGCCTCTAGTGCCCAAGCTCGTGGGTTTGCGGGTAACATGCTAGCCTCTAGTTCCCAAGATCGTGGGTTTGCGGGTAACATGCTAGCCTCTAGTTCCCAAGCTCGTGGGTTTGAGGGTAACATGCTATCCTCTAGTTCCCAAGCTCGTGGGTTTGCGGGGAACATGCTAGCCTCTAGTTCTCAAGAACGCGGGTTTGCGGGCAACATGCTAGCCTCTAGATCCCAAGATCGCGGGTTTGGGGCAACATGCTAGCCTCTAGTTCCCAAGATCGCAGGTTTGGGGCAATATACTTGCCTTTAGATCCCAAGATCGCGGGTTTGGGGCAACATGCTTGCCCCTAGATCCCAAGATCGCGGGTTTGGGGCAACATGCTTGCCTCTAGATCCCAAATTCGCGGGTTTGGGGCAACATGCTAGCCTCTAGTTCCCAAGTTCGCGGGTATGGGGCAACATGCTAGCCTCTAGTTCCCAAGATCGCGGGTTTGGGGCAACATGCTAGCCTCAGGTTCCCAAGATCGAGGGTTTGGGGCAACATGCTAGTCTCTAGTTCCCAAGGTCGCGGGTTTGGGGCAACATGCTTGCCTCTAGATCCCAAGATCGCGGGTTTGGGGCAACATGCTAGCCTCTAGTTCCCAAGATCGCAGGTTTGGGGCAACATGCTTGCATTTAGATCCCAAGATCGCGTGTTTGGGGCAACATGCTTGCCTCCAGATCCCAAGATCGCGGGTTTGGGGCAACATGCTTGCCTCTAGATCCCAAATTCGCGGGTTTGCGGGCAACATGCTAGCCTCTAGTTCCCAAGTTCGTGGGTTTGGGGCAACATGCTAGCCTCTAGTTCCCAAGTTCGCGGGTTTGGGGCAACATGCTAGCCTCTAGATCCCATAATGCGGGTTTGGGGCAACATTCTAGCCTCTAGTTCCCAAGATCGCGGGTTTGGGGCAACATTTTAGCCTCTAGTTCCCAAGATCTAGGGTTTGGGGCAACATGCTAGCCTCTAGTTCCCAAATTCGCGGGTTTGCGGGCAACATGCTAGCCTCTAGTTCCCAAGCTCGTGGGTTTGCGGGTAACATGCTAGCCTCTAGTTCCCAAGGTCGCGGGTTTGGGGCAACATGCTACCCTGTAGTTCCCAAGATCGCGGGTTTGGGGCAACATGCTAGCCCCTAGTTCCAAAGATCGCGGGTTTGGGGCAACATGCTAGTCTCTAGTTCCCAAGATCGCGGGTTTGGGGCAACATGCTTGCCTCTAGATCCCAAGATCGCGGGTTTGGGGCAACATGCTAGCCTCTAGTTCCCAAGATCGCAGGTTTGGGGCAACATGCTTGCCTCTAGATCCCAAATTCGCGGGTTTGGGGGCAACATACTAGCTTCTAGTTCCCAAGTTCGTGGGTTTGGGGCAACATGCTAGCCTCTAGATCCCTAGATCGCGGGTTTGGGGCAACATGATAACCTCTAGTTCCCCAGATCGCGGGTTTGGGGCAACATGCTAGCCTCTAGTTCCCAAGATCGCGGGTTTGGGGCAACATGCTAGCATCTAGTTCCCAAGATCGCGGGTTTGTGGGCAACATGCTAGCCTCTAGTTCCCAAGATCGCGGGTTCGGGACAACATGGTAGCATATAGTTACCAAGATCGCGTGTTTGGGACAACATGCCAGCCTCTAGTTCCCAAGCTCGTGGGTTTGCGGGTAACATGCTAGCCTCTAGTTCCCAAGATCGTGGGTTTGCGGGTAACATGCTAGCCTCTAGTTCCCTAGCTCGTGGGTTTGAGGGTAACATGCTATCCTCTAGTTCCCAAGCTCGTGGGTTTGCGGGGAACATGCTAGCCTCTAGTTCTCAAGAACGCGGGTTTGCGGGCAACATGCTAGCCTCTAGATCCCAAGATCGCGGGTTTGGGGCAACATGCTAGCCTCTAGTTCCCAAGATCGCAGGTTTGGGGCAACATGCTTGCCTTTAGATCCCAAGATCGCGGGTTTGGGGCAACATGCTTGCCTCTAGATCCCAAGATCACGGGTTTTGGGCAACATGCTAGCCTCTAGTTCCCTAGATCGCGGGTTTGGGGCAACATTCTAGCCTCTAGTTCCCAAGATCGCGGGTTTGGGGCAACATTCTAGCCTCTAGTTCCCAAGATCGCGGGTTTGGGGCAACATTCTAGCCTCTAGTTCCCAAATTCGCGGGTTTGCGGCAACATGCTAGCCTCTAGTTCCCAAGCTCGTGGGTTTGCGGGTAACATGCTAGCCTCTAGTTCCCAAGGTCGCGGGTTTGCGGGTAACATGCTAGCCTCTAGTTCCCAAGCTCGTGGGTTTGAGGGTAACATGCTATCCTCTAGTTCCCAAGCTCGTGGGTTTGCGGGGAACATGCTAGCCTCTAGTTCTCAAGAACGCGGGTTTGCGGGCAACATGCTAGCCTCTAGATCCCAAGATCGCGGGTTTGGGGCAACATGCTAGCCTCTAGTTCCCAAGATCGCAGGTTTGAGGCAACATGCTTGCCTTTAGATCCCAAGATCGCGGGTTTGGGGCAACATGCTTGCCTCTAGATCCCAAGATCGCGGGTTTGGGGCAACATGCTTGCCTCTAGATCCCAAATTCGTGGGTTTGGAGCAACATGCTAGCCTCTAGTTCCCAAGATCGCGGGTTTAGGGCAACATGCTAGCCTCTAGATCCCAAGATCGCGCGTTTGGGGCAACATGCTAACCTCTAGTTCCCCAGATCGCGGGTTTGGGGCAACATGCTAGCCTCTAGTTCCCAAGATCGCGGGTTTGGGGCAACATGCTAGCCTCTAGTTCCCAAGATCGCGGATTTGGGGCAACATGTTAGCTTCTAGTTCCCAAGATCGCGGGTTTGGGGCAACATGCTAGCCTCTATTTCCCAAGATCGCGGGTTTGGGGCAACATGCTAGCCTCTAGATCCCAAGATCGCGGATTTGGGGCAACATGCTAGCCTCTAGTTCGCAAGATCGCGGGTTTGTGGGCAACATGCTAGCCTCTAGTTCCCAAGATCGCGGGTTAGGGACAACATGCTAGCATATAGTTACCAAGATCGCGGGTTTGGGACAACATGCCAGCCTCTAGTTCCCAAGCTCGTGGCTTTGCGGGTAACATGCTATCCTCTAGTTCCCAAGCTCGTGGGTTTGCGGGTAACATGCTAGCCTCTAGTTCTCAAGAACGCGGGTTTGCGGGCAACATGCTAGCCTCTAGTTCCCAAGTACGCGGGTTTGCGAGCAACATACTAGCCTCTAGTTCCAAAGCTCGTGTGTTTGCGGGTAACATGCTAGCCTCAAGTTCCCAAGCTCGTGGTTTTGCGGGTAACATGCTAGCCTCTAGTTCCCAAGATGGCGGGTTTGCGGGTAACATGCTAGCCTTTTGTTCCCAAGCTCGTGGGTTTGCGAGTTACGTGCTAGCCCCTAGTTCCCAAGATCGAGGGATTGAGGCATCATGATGGCCTCTAGTTGCCAAGCACGTGGGTTTGCGGGCAACATGCTATCCTCTAGTTCCCAAGATCGAGGGATTGAGGCATCATGATGGCCTCTAGTTGTCAAGCACGTGGGTTTGCGGGCAACATGCTAGCCTCTAGTTCCCAAGATCGCGGGTTTGGGGCAACATGTTAGCCTCTAGATCTCCAGATCGCGGGTTTGGGGCATAATTCTAGCCTCTATTTCCAAAGATCACGGGTTTGGGGCTACATGCTAGCCTCTAGTTCCCAAGATAGCGGGTTTGGGGCAACATGCTAGCCTCTAGTGCCCAAGAAAGCGGGTTTGCGGGCAACATGCTAGCCTCTAGTTCCCAAGTTCGTTAGTTTGGGGCAACATGCTAGCCTCTAGTTCCCAAGATCGCGGGTTTGGGGCAATATGCTAGCCTCTAGTTCCCAAGATCGCGTTTTTGGGGCAACATGCTAGCCTCTAGATCAAAAGATCGCAGGTTTGGGGCAACATTGTAGCCTCTAGTTAACAAGATCGCGGGTTTTGGGCAACATTCTAGCCTCTAGTTCCCAAGATCGGGGGTTTGGGGTAACATGCTAGCTTCTAGTTCCCAAGATCGCGGGTTTGGGGCAACATGCTAGCATCTAGATCACAAGATTGCGGGTTTGGTGCAACATGCTAGCCTCTAGTTCCCAAGATCGCGGGTTTGGGGCAACATGCTAGCCTGTAGTTCCCAAGATCGCGGGTTTGGGGCAACATGCTAGCCTCTAGTTCCCAAGATCGCGAGTTTGGGGTAACATGCTAGCCTCTAGTTCCCAAGATCGCGGGTTTATTGCAACATGCTAGCCTCTAGTTATCAAGATCGCGGGTTTGGGGCAACATGCAGGCCTCTAGATCCCAAGATCGGGGGTTTGGGGTAACATGCTAGCCTCTAGTTCCCAAGCTCGTGAGTTTGAGGGTAGCACGCTAGCCTCTAGTTCCCAAGCTCGTGGGTTTGTGGGTAACATGCTAGCCTCTAGTTCTCAAGAACGCGGTTATGCGGGCAACATGCTAGCCTCTAGTTCCCAAGAACGCGGGTTTGCGGGCAACATGCTAGCCTCTAATTCCCAAGATCGCGGGTTTGGAGCAACATGCTAGCCCATAGTTCCAAAGTACGCGGATTTGGGGCAACATGCTAACCTCTAGTTCCCAAGTACGCGAGTTTGGGGCAACATGCTAACCTCTAGTTCCCAAGTACGCGGGTTTGCGGGCAACATGCTAGCCTGTAGTTCCCAAGCTCGTGTGTTTGCCGGTAACATGCTAGCCTCTAGTTCCCAAGCTCGTGGGTTTGCGAGTAACATGCTAGCCTCTAGTTCCCAAGCTCGTGGGTTTGTGGGTAACATGCTAGCCTCTAGTTCCCAAGCTCGAGGGTTTCAGAATAACGTGCTAGCCTCTAGTTCCCAAGCTCGTGGGGTTTTACGGGTAACATGCTAGCCTCTAGTTCCCAAGAATGCGCGTTTGCGGGCAACCTGCTAGCCTTTAGTTCCCAAGATCGCGGGTTTGCGGGCAACATGTTAGCCTCTATTTCCCAAGATCGCGGGTTTGGAGCATCATGCTAGCCTCTAGTACCCAAGATCGCGGGTTTGGGGTAACATTCTAGCCTCTAGTTCCCAAGGTCACGGGTTTGGGGTAACATGCTAGCCTCTAGATGCCAAGATCGCGGGTTTGGGGTAACATGCTAGGGTCTAGTTCCCAAGATCGTGGGTTTGCTGGCCTCTAGTTCTCAAGATCGCGGGTTTGGGGCAACATGCTAGACTCTAGATCCCAAGATCGCGGGTTTGGGCAAAATTCTAGCCTCTAGCTCCCAAGATCGCGGGTTTGGGGCAACATTCTAGACTCTAGTTCCCAAGATCGCGGGTTTGGGGCACAATTCTCGCCTATAGTTCCCAAGATCGCGGGTTTGGGGCAACATTCTAGCCTCTAGTTCCCAAGATCGCGGGTTTGGGGCAACATTCTAGCCTCTAGTTCCCAAGATCACGGGTTTGTGTCCAACATGCTAGCCTCTAGTTCCCAAGCTCGTGGGTTTGCGGGTAACATGCTAGCCTCTAGTTCCCAAGCTCGTGGGTTTGCGGGTAACATGCTAGCCTCTAGTTCCCAAGATCGCGGGTTTGGGGCAACATGCTAGCCTCTAGATCCCTAGATCTCGGGTTTGGGGCAACATGCTAGCCTCTAGTTCCCAAGATCGCGTGTTTATTGCAACATGCTAGCCTCTAGTTCCCAAGATCGCGGGTTTGGGGCAACATGCTAGCCTCTAGATCCCAAGATCGCGGATTTGGGGCAACATGCTAGCCTCTAGTTCCCAAGATCGCGGGTTTGGGGTAACATGCTAGCCTCTAGTTCCCAAGATCGCGGGTTTGCGGCAACATGTTAGCCTCTAGTTCCCAAGATGGCGGGTTAGGGACAACATGCTAGCATATAGTTACCAAGATCGCGGGTTTGGGACAACATGCCAGCATCTAGTTCCCAAGATCGTAGGTTTGCAGGTAATATGCTAGCCTCTAGTTCCCAAGATCGTGGGTTTGCGGGTAACATGCTAGCCTCTAGTTCCCAAGCTCGTGGGTTTGAGGGTAACATGCTATCCTCTAGTTCCCAAGCTCGTGGGTTTGCGGGTAACATGCTAGCCTCTAGTTCTCAAGAACGCGGGTTTGCAGGCAACATGCTAGCCTCTAGTTCCCAAGTACGCGGGTTTACGGGCAACATACTAGCCTCTAGTTCCCAAGCTCGTGTGTTTGCGGGTAACATGCTAGCCTCTAGTTCCCAAGCTCGTGGTTTTGCGGGTAACATGCTAGCCTCTAGTTCCCAAGCTCGTGGTTTTGTGGGTAACATGCTAGCCTCTAGTTACCAAGCTCGTGGGTTTTCGAGTAACATGCTAGCCTCTAGTTCCCAAGATGGCGGGTTTGCTGGCTACATGCTAGCCTCTAGTTCCCAAGCTCGTGGGTTTGTGGGTAACATGCTAGCCTCTTGTTACAAGCTCGTGGGTTTGCGAGTAACGTGCTAGCCTCTAGTTTCGAAGCTCGTGGGTTTGTGGGTAACATGCAGCCTCTAGTTCCCAAGCTCGAGGGTTTCAGAAAAACATGCTAGCCTCTAGTTACTAAGCTCGTGGGTTGCGGGTAACATGCAAGCCTCTTGTTCTCAAGATCGCGGGTTTGCGGGCAACATGCTAGCCTCTAGTTCCCAAGAATGCGGGTTTGCGGGCAACATGCTAGCCTCTAGTTCTCAAGATCGCGGGTTTGGTGCAACATGCTAGCCTCTAGTTCTCAAGATCGCGGGTTTGGGGCAACATGCTAGCCTCGGGTTCCCAAGATCGAGGGTTTGGGGTAACATGCTAGCCTATAGATCCCAAGATCGCGGGTTTGGGGTAACATGCTAGCCTCTAGTTCCCAAGATAGTGGGTTTGCGGGTAAGATGCTGGCTTCTAGTTTCCAAGATCGCGGGTTTGGGGCAGCATGCTAGCCACTAGATCCCAAGATCGCGGGTTTAGGGCAACATTGTAGCCCTTGTTTCCCAAGATCGCGGGTTTGGGGTAATATTCTAGCCTCTAGTTCCCAAGATCGCGTTTTTGGGGCAACATGCTAGCCTCTAGTTCCCAAGATCGCGGGTTTGGGGCAACATTCGAGCCTCTAGTTCCCAAGATCGCGGGTTTGGGGTTACATGCTAGCCACTAGTTCCAAAAATCGCGGGTTTGGGGTAACATGCTAGCCTCTAGTTTCCAAGACCGTGGGTTTGCGGGTAACATGCTGGCCTTTAATTGCCAAGCACGTGGGTTTGCGGGCAACATGCTAGCCTCTAGTTCCCAAGATCGCGGGTTTGGGGCAACATGCTAGCCTCTAGTTCCCAAGCTCGTGGTTTTGCGGGTAACATTCTAGCCTCTAGTTCCCAAGATGGCGAGTTTGCTGGCTACATACTAGCCTCTAGTTCCCAAGCTCGTGGGTTTGCGGGTAACATGCTAGCCTCTTGTTACCTAGCTCGTGGGTTTGCGAGTAACGTGTTGGCCTCTAGTTCCCAAGCTCGTGGGTTTGTGGGTAACATGCTAGCCTATAGTTCCCTAGAATGCGTGTTTGCGGGCAACCTGCTAGCCTTTAGTTCCCAAGATCGCGAGTTTGCGGGCAACATGTTGGCCTCTAGTTCCCAAGTACGCGGGTTTGCGGGCAACATGCTAGCCTCTAGTTCCCAAGTTCGTGGGTCTGGGGCAACATGCTAGCCTCTAGTTCCCAAGCTCGTGTGTTTGCGGGTAACATGCTAGCCTCTAGTTCCCAAGCTCGTGGGTTTGCGAGTAACATGCTAGCCTCTAGTTCCCAAGATGGCGGGTTTGCTGGCAACATGCTAGCCTCTAGTTCCCAAGATGGCGGGTTTGCTGGCAACATGCTAGCCTCTAGTTCCCAAGATCGCGGGTTTGGGGTAACATGCAAGCCTCTAGTGCCCAAGAAAGCATGTTTGGGGTAACATGCTAGCCTCTAGTTCCCAAGATCGCGGGTTTGGGGCAACATGCAAGCCTCTAGTGCTAGCCTCTAGTTCCCAAGATCGCGGGTTTGGGGCAACATGCAAGCCTCTAGTGCCCAAGAAAGCGGGTTTGCGGGCAACGTGCTAGCCTCTGGTTACCAAGATCGTGGGTTTGCGAGTAACATGCTAGCCTCTAGTTCCCAAGATGGCGGGTTTACTGGCAACATGCTAGCCTCTAGTTCCCAAGCTCGTGGGTTTGCGGGTAACATGCTAGCCTCTTGTTCCCAAGCTCGTGGGTTTGCGAGTAATGTGGTAGCCTCTAGTTCCCAAGCTCGTGGGTTTGTGGGTAACATGCAGCCTCAGTTCCCAAACTCGAGGGTTTCAGAATAACATGCTAGCCTCTAGTTCCCAAGCTCGTGGGTTTGCGGGTAATATGCTAGCCTCTAGTTCCCAGGAATGCGTGTTTGCGGGCAACCTGCTAGCCTTTAGTTCCTAAGATCGCGGGTTTGCGGGCAACATGTTAGCCTCTATTTCCCAAGATCGCGGGTTTGGAGCAACATGCTAGCCTCTAGTACCCAAATTCGCGGGTTTGGGGCAACATTCTAGCCTCTAGTTCCCAAGATCACGGGTTTGCGGTAACATGCTAGCCTCTAGATCCCAAGATCGCGGGTTTGGGGTACATGCTAGGCTCTAGTTCCCAAAATCGTGGGTTTGCGGGTAAGATGCTGGCCTCTAGTTCCCAAGATCGCGGGTTTGGGGCAACATGCTAGCCTCTATATCCCAAGATCATGGGTTTGGGGTAACATTCTAGCCTTAAGTTCCCAAGATCGCGTTTTTGGGGAAACATGCTAGCCTCTAGTTCCCAAGATCGCGGGTTTGGGTCAACATTCGAGCCTCTGGTTCCCAAGATCGCGGGTTTGGGGTTACATGCTATCCACTAGTTCCACAAGATCGCGGGTTTGGGGTAACATGCTAGCCTCTAGTTGCCAAGATCGTGGGTTTGCGTGTAACATGCTGGCCTCTAGTTGCCAAGTACCTGGGTTTGCGGGCAACATTCTAGACTCTAGCTCCCAAGATCGCGGGTTTGGGGCAACATGTTAGCCTCTAGTTCCCAAGATCGCGGGTTTGGGGCAACAT
The DNA here is from genome assembly GCA_030762935.1 of Hymenopus coronatus. Taxonomy (NCBI): domain Eukaryota; kingdom Metazoa; phylum Arthropoda; class Insecta; order Mantodea; family Hymenopodidae; genus Hymenopus; species Hymenopus coronatus. The sequence goes on along the minus strand of CM060886.1, from coordinate 143,855,327 downwards.
GCTAGCCTCTTGTTCCCAAGATCGCGGGTTTGGGGCAACATGCTAGCCTCTAGTTCCCAAGATCTCGGGTTTGTATGTAACATGCTAGCTTCTAGTTCCCAAGCTCGTGGGTTTGCGGGTAACATGCTAGCCTCTAGTTCCCAAGATCGCGGGTTTGGGGCAACATTCTAGCCTCTTGTTCCCAAGATGGCGGGTTTCGGGCAACATGCTAGCCTCTAGATCCCAAGATCGCGGGTTTGTGGGCAACATGCTAGCCTCTAGTTCCCAAGAACGCGGGTTTGGGGTAAGATGCTATCCTCTCGTTCCCAAGATCGCGGGTTTGCGGCAACATGCTAGCCTCTAGTTCCCAAGATCGCGGGTTAGGGACAACATGCTAGCATATAGTTACCAAGATCGCGGGTTTGGGACAACATGCCAGCCTCTAGTTCCCAAGATCGTGGGTTTGCAGGTAACATGCTAGCCTCTAGTTCCCAAGATCGTGGGTTTGCGGGTAACATGCTAGCCTTTAGTTCCCAAGCTCGTGGGTTTGAGGGTAACATGCTATCCTCAAGTTCCCAAGCTCGTGGGTTTGAGGGTAACATGCTAGCGTCTAGTTCTCAAGAACGCGGGTGTGCGGGCAACATGCTAGCCTCTAGTTCCCAAGTACGCGGGTTTGCGGGCAACATACTAGCCTCTAGTTCCCAAGCTCCTGTGTTTGCTGGTAACGCGCTAGCCTCTAGTTCCCAAGCTCGCGGTTTTGCGGGTAACATGCTAGCCTCTAGTTCCCAAGATGGCGGGTTTGCTGGGTACATGCTAGCCTCTAGTTCCCAAGCTCGTGGGTTTGCGGGTAACATGCTAGCCTCTTGTTCCCTAGCTCGTGGGTTTGCGAGTAACGTGCTAGCCTCTAGTTCCCAAGCTCGTGGGTTTGTGGGTAACATGCAGCCTCTAGTTCCCAAGCTCGAGGGTTTCAGAATAACATGCTAGCCTCTAGTTACTAAGCTCGTGGGTTATGGGTAACATGCAAGCCTCTTGTTCTCAAGATCGCGGGTTTGCGGGCAACATGTTAGCCTCTATTTCCCAAGATCGCGGGTTTGGAGCAACATGCTAGCCTCTAGTACCCAAGATCGCGGGTTTGGGGCAACATGCTAGCCTCGGGTTCCCAAGATCGAGGGTTTGGGGTAACATGCTAGCCTCTAGATCCCAAGATCGCGGGTTTGGGGTAACATGCTAGCCTCTAGTTCCCAAGATAGTGGGTTTGCGGGTAAGATGCTGGCCTCTAGTTTCCAAGATCGCGGGTTTGGGGCAACATGCTAGCCTCTAGATCCCAAGATCGCGGGTTTGGGGCTAACATTGTAGCCTTTAGTTCCCAAGATTGCGGGTTTGGGGTAATATTCTAGCCTCTAGTTCCCAAGATCGCGTTTTTGGGGCAACATGCTAGCCTCTAGTTCCCAAGATCGCGGGTTTGGGGTTACATGCTAGCCACTAGTTCCAAAAATCGCGGGTTTGGGGTAACTAGCTAGCCTCTAGTTGCCAAGACCGTGGGTTTGCGGGTAACATGCTGGCCTCTAGTTGCCAAGCACGTGGGTTTGCGGGCAACATGCTAGCCTCTAGTTCCCAAGATCGCGGGTTTGGGGCAACATGTTAGCCTCTAGATTCCAAGATCGCGGGTTTGGGGCAACATTCTAGTCTCTTGTTCCCAAGATCGCGGGCTTGGGGCAACATTCTAGCCTCTAGTTCCCAAATTCACGGTTTTGGGGCAACATGCTAGCCTCTAGATCCCAAGATCGCGGGTTTGGGGCAACATGGTAGCCTCTAGATCCCAATATCTCGGGTTTGCGTGTAATATGCTGGCCTCTAGTTCCCAAGATCGCGGGATTGAGGCATCATGATGGCCTCTAGTTGCCAAGCACGTGGGTTTGCGGGCAACATGCTAGCCTCTAGTTCCCAAGATCGCGGGTTTGGAGCAACATGTTAGCCTCTAGATCCCCAGATCGCGGGTTTGGGGCATAATTCTAGCCTCTAGTTCCCAAGATCACGGGTTTGGGGCAACAAGTTAGCCTCTAGTTCCCAAGATAGCGGGTTTGGGGCAACATGCTAGCCTCTAGTGCCCAAGAAAGCGGGTTTGCGGGCAACATGCTAGCCTCTAGTTCCCAAGATCGAGGGTTTGCGGGCAACATGCTAGCCTGTAGTTACCAAGTTCGTGAGTTTGGGACAACATGCGAGCCTCTAGTTCCCAAGATCGCGGGTTTGGGGCAACATGCTAGCCTCTAGTTCCCAAGATCGCGGGTTTGGGGCAAAATTCTAGCCTCTAGATCAAAAGATCGCAGGTTTGGGGCAACATTCTAGCCTCTAGTTAACAAGAACGCGGGTATTGGGCAACATTCTTACCTCTAGTTCCCAAGATCGCGGGTTTGGGGTAACATGCTAGCTTCTAGTTCCCAAGATCGCGGGTTTGGGGCAACATGCTAGCATCTAGATCACAAGATAGCGGGTTTGGGGCAACATGCTAGCCTCTAGTTCCCAAGATCGCGGGTTTGGGACAACATGCTAGCCTGTAGTTCCCAAGATCGCGGGTTTGGAGCAACATGCTAGCCTCTAGTTCCCAAGATCGCGGGTTTGGGGCAACATGCTAGCCTCTAGATCCCAAGATCGCGGGTTGGGGCAACATGCTAGCCTCTAGTTCCCAAGATCGCGGGTTTGGGGAACATGCTAGCCTCTAGTTCCCAAGATCGCGGGTTTATTGCAACATGCTAGCCTCTAGATATCAAGATGGCGGGTTTGGGGCAACATGCTAGCCTCTAGATTCCAATTTCGCGGATTTGGGGCAACATGCTAGCCTCTAGTTCCCAAGATCGGGGGTTTGGGTTAACATGCTAGCCTCTAATTCCCAAGCTCGTGAGTTTGAGGGTAACATGCTAGCCTCTAGTTCCCGAGCTCGTGGGTTTGCGGGTAACATGTTAGCTTCTAGCTCTCAAGAACGCAGGTTTGCGGGCAACATGCTAGCCTCTAGTTCCCAAGAACGCGGGTTTGCGGGCAACATGCTAGCCTCTAGTTCCCAAGATCGCGGGTTTGGGGCAACATGCTAGCCTCTAGTTCCCAAGCTCGTGGGTTTGGGGCAACGTGCTAGCTTCTAGTTCCCAAGATCGCGTGTTTGGGGCAACATGGTAGCCTCTAGATCACAAGATCGCGGGTTTGGGGCAACATGCTGGCCTCTAGTTCCCAAGATCGCGGGTTTGGAGCAACATGCTAGCCTGTAGTTCCCAAGATCGCGGGTTGGTGCAACATGCTGGCCTCTAGTTCCCAAGATCGCGGGTTTGGGGCAACATGCTAGCCTCTAGATCCCAAGATCGCGGGTTGGGGCAACATGCTAGCCTCTAGTTCACAAGATCGCGAGTTTAGGGTAACATGCTAGCCCCTAGTTCCCAAGATCGCGGGTTTATTGCAACATGCTAGCCTCTAGTTCCCAAGATCGCGGGTTTGGGGTAACATGCTAGCCTCTATTTCCCAAGCTCGTGAGCTTGAGGGTAACATGCTAGCCTCTAGTTCATAAGCTCGTGGGTTTGCGGGTAACATGCTAGCCTCTAGTTCTCAAGAACGCGGGTTTGCAGGCAACATGCTAGCTTCTAGTTCCCAAGAACGCGGGTTTTGCGCAACATGCTAGCCTCTAGTTCCCAAGGTCGTGTGTTTGCGGGTAACATGCTAGCCTCTAGTTCCCAAGGTCGTGTGTTTGCGGGTAACATGCTAGCCTCTAGTTCCCAAGATGGCGGGTTTGCCTGCAACATGCTAGCCTCTAGTTCCCAAGCTCGTGGGTTTGCGGGTAACATGCTAGCCTCTTGTTCCAAGCTCGTGGGTTTGCGGGTAACATGCTAGCCTCTAGTTCCCAAGAACGCGGGTTTGGGGCAACATTCTAGCCTCTGGTTCCCAAGAACACGGGTTTGTGTGTAACATGCTAGCCTCTAGTTCCCAAGCTCGTGGGTTTGCGGGTAACATGCTAGCCTCTAGTTCCCAAGATCGCGGGTTTGGGGCAACATTCTAGCCTCTAGTTTCCAAGATGGCGGGTTTGGGGCAACATGCTAGCCTCTAGATCCCAAGATCTCGGGTTTGGAGCAACATCCTAGCGTCTAGTTCGAAATATCGCGGGTTTATTGCAACATGCTAGCCTCTAGTTCCCAAGATCGCGGGTTTGGGGCAACATGCTAGCCTCTAGATCCCAAGATCGCGGATTTGGGGCAACATGCTAGCCTCTAGTTCCCAAGATCGCGGGTTTGGGGTAACATGCTATCCTCTCGTTCCCAAGATCGCGGGTTTGTGGGCAACATGCTAGCCTCTAGTTCCCAAGATCGCGGGTTTGGGGTAACATGCTATCCTCTCGTTCCCAAGATCGCGGGTTTGCGGCAACATGCTAGCCTCTAGTTCCCAAGATCGCGGGTTAGGGACAACATGCTAGCATATAGTTACCAAGATCGCGGGTTTGGGACAACATGCCAGCCTCTAGTTCCCAAAATCGTGGGTTTGCGGGTAACATGCTAGCCTCTAGTTCCCAAGATCGTGGGTTTGCGGGTAACATGCTAGCCTCTAGTTCCCAAGCTGGTGTGTTTGCTGGTAACATGCTAGCCTCTAGTTCCCAAGATGGCGGGTTTGCTGGCTACATTCTAGCCTCTAGTTCCCAAGCTCGTGGGTTTGCGGGTAACATGCTAGCCTCTTGTTCCCTAGCTCGTGGGTTTGCGAGTAACGTGCTAGCCTCTAGTTCCCAAGCTCGTGGGTTTGTGGGTAACATGCAGCCTCTAGTTCCCAAGCTCGAGGGTTTCAGAATAACATGCTAGCCTCTAGTTACTAAGCTCGTGTGTTAAGGGTAACATGCAAGCCTCTTGTTCTCAAGATCGCGGGTTTGCGGGCAACATGCTAGCCTCTAGTTCTCAAGATCGCGGGTTTGCGGGCAACATGTTAGCCTTGTTTCCCAAGATCGCGGGTTTGGAGCAACATGCTAGCCTCTAGTACCCAAGATCGCGGGTTTGGGGCAACATGCTAGCCTCGGGTTCCCAAAATCGAGGGTTTGGGGTAACATGCTAGCCTCTAGATCCCAAGATCGCGGGTTTGGGGTAACATGCTAGCCTCTAGTTCCCAAGATAGTGGGTTTGCGGGTAAGATGCTGGCCTCTAGTTTCCAAGATCGCGGGTTTGGGGCAACATGCTAGCCTCTAGATCCCAAGATCGCGGGTTTGGGGCAACATTGTAGCCTTTAGTTCCCAAGATCGCGGGTTTGGGGTAATATTCTAGCCTCTAGTTCCCAAGATCGCGTTTTTGGGGCAACATGCTAGCCTCTAGTTCCCAAGATCGCGGGTTTGGGGCAACATTCGAGCCTCTAGTTCCCAAGATCGCGGGTTTGGGGTTACATGCTAGCCACTAGTTCCAAAAATCGCGAGTTTGGGGTAACTAGCTAGCCTCTAGTTGCCAAGACCGTGGGTTTGCGGGTAACATGATGCCTCAGGTTGCCAAGATCGCGGGTTTGGGGCAACATGTTAGCCTCTAGATTCCAAGATCGCGGGTTTGCGGCAACATTCTAGTCTCTAGTTCCCAAGATCGCGGGCTTGGGGCAACATTCTAGCCTCTTTTTCCCAAATTCACGGGTTTGGGGCAACATGCTAGCCTCTAGATCCCAAGATCGCGGGTTTGGGGCAACATGCTAGCCTCTAGATCCCAAGATCACGGGTTTGGGGCAACATGCTAGCCTCTAGTTCCCAAGATCGCGGGATTGAGGCATCATGATGGCCTCTAGTTGCCAAGCACGTGGATTTGCGGGCAACATGCTAGCCTCTAGTTCCCAAGATCGCGGGTTTGGGGCAACATGTTAGCCTCTAGATCCCCAGATCGCGGGTTTGGGGCATAATTCTAGCCTCTAGTTCCCAAGATCACGGTTTTGGGGCAACATGCTAGGCTCTAGTTCCCAAGATAGCGGGTTTGGGGCAACATGCTAGCCTTTAGTGCCCAAGTTCGTGAGTTTGGGGCAACATGCTAGCCTCTAGTTCCCAAGATCGCGGCTTTGGGGCAACATGCTAGCCTCTAGTTCCCAAGATCGCGGGTTTGGGGCAAAATTCTAGCCTCTAGATCAAAAGATCGCAGGTTTGGGGCAACATTCTAGCCTCTAGTTAACAAGTTCGAGGGTTTTGGGCAACATTCTTACCTCTAGTTCCCAAGATCGTGGGTTTGGGGTAACATGCTAGCTTCTAGTTCCCAAGATCGCGGGTTTGGGGCAACATGCTAGCATCTAGATCACAAGATCGCGGGTTTGGTGCAACATGCTAGCCTCTAGTTCCCAAGATCGCGGGTTTGGGACAACATGCTAGTCTGTAGTTCCCAAGATCGCGGGTTTGGAGCAACATGCTAGCCTCTAGTTCCCAATATCGCGGGTTTGGGGCAACGTGCTAGCCTCTAGATCCCAAGATCGCGGGTTGGGGCAACATGCTAGCCTCTAGTTCACAAGATCGCGAGTTTGGGGTAACATGCTAGCCTCTAGTTCCCAAGATCGCGGGTTTATTGCAACATGCTAGCCTCTAGTTCCCAAGATCGCGGTTTTGGGGCGACATGCTAGCCTCTAGTTCCCAAGATCGCGGGTTTGGGGTAACATGCTAGCCTCTAGTTCCCAAGCTCGTGAGTTTGAGGGTAACATGCTAGCCTCTAGTTCATTAGCTCGTGGGTTTGCGGGTAACATGCTAGCCTCTAGTTCTCAAGAACGCGGGTTTGCAGGCAACATGCTAGCTTCTAGTTCCCAAGAACGCGGGTTTTTCGCAACATGCTAGCCTCTAGTTCCCAAGGTCGTGTGTTTGCGGGTAACATGCTAGCCTCTAGTTCCCAAGCTCGTGGGCTTGCGAGTAACATGCTAGCCTCTAGTTCCCAAGATTGCGGGTTTGCCTGCAACATGCTAGCCTCTAGTTCCCAAGCTCGTGGGTTTGCGGGTAACATGCTAGCCTCTTGTTCCAAGCTCGTGGGTTTGCGAGTAACGTGCTAGCCTATAGTTCCCAAGCTCGTGGGTTTCTGGGTAACATGCAGCCTCTAGTTCCCAAGCTCGAGGGTTTCAGAATAACATGCTAGCCTCTAGTTCCCAAGCTCGTGGGTTTGCGAGTAACATGCTAGCCTCTAGATCCCAAGATCGCGGGTTTGGGCAAAATTCTAGCCTCTAGCTCCCAAGATCGCGGGTTTGGGGCAACCTTCTAGCCTCTAGTTCCCAAGATCACGGGTTTGGGGCAACATTCTAGCCTCTAGTTCCCAAGATCGCGGGTTTGGGGCAACATTCTAGCCTCTGGTTCCCAAGATCACAGGTTTGTGTGTAACATGCTAGCCTCTAGTTCCCAAGCTCGTGGGTTTGCGGGTAACATGCTAGCCTCTAGTTCCCAAGATCGCGGGTTTGGGGCAACATTCTAGCCTCTAGTTCCCAAGATGGCGGGTTTGGGGCAACATGCTAGCCTCTAGTTCGAAATATCGCGGGTTTATTGCAACATGCTAGCCTCTAGTTCCCAAGATCGCGGGTTTGGGGCCACATGCTAGCCTCTAGATCCCAAGATCGCGGATTTGGGGCAACATGCTAGCCTCTAGTTCCCAAGATCGCGGGTTCGGGGTAACATGCAATCCTCTCGTTCCCAAGATCGCGGGTTTGTGGGCAACATGCTAGCCTCTAGTTCCCAAGATCGCGGGTTTGGGGTACCATGCTATACTCTCGTTCCCAAGATCGCGGGTTTGCGGCAACATGCTAGCCTCTAGTTCCCAAGATCGCGGGTTAGGGACAACATGCTAGCATATAGTTGCCAAGATCGCGGGTTTGGGACAACATGCCAGCCTCTAGTTCACAAGATCGTGGGTTTGCGGGTAACATGCTAGCCTCTAGTTCCCAAGATCGTGGGTTTGCGGGTAACATGCTAGCCTCTAGTTCCCAAGTACGCGGGATTGCGGGCAACATACTAGCCTCTAGTTCCCAAGCTCGTGTGTTTGCTGGTAACATGCTATCCTCTCGTTCCCAAGATCGCGGGTTTGCGGCAACATGCTAGCCTCTAGTTCCCAAGATCGCGGGTTTGGGGTAACATGCTATCCTCTCGTTCCCAAGATCGCGGGTTTGCGGCAACATGCTAGCCTCTAGTTCCCAAGATCGCGGGTTAAGGACAACATGCTAGCATATAGTTACCAAGATCGCGGGTTTGGGACAACATGCCAGCCTCTAGTTCCCAAGATCGTGGGTTTGCGGGTAACATGCTAGCCTCTAGTTCCCAAGATCGTGGGTTTGCGGGCAACATGCTAGCCTCTAGTTCCCAAGTACGCGGGTTTGCGGGCAACATACTAGCCTCTAGCTCCCAAGCTCGTGGGTTTGCGGGTAACATGCTAGCCTCTTGTTCCCTAGCTCGTGGGTTTGCGAGTAACGTGCTAGCCTCTAGTTCCCAAGCTCGTGGGTTTGTGGGTAACATGCAGCCTCTAGTTCCCAAGCTCGAGGGTTTTGGAATAACATGCTAGCCTCTAGTTACTAAGCTCGTGGGTTAAGGGTAACATGCAAGCCTCTTGTTCTCTAGATCGCGGGTTTGCGGGCAACATGCTAGCCTCTAGTTCCCAAGAATGCGGGTTTGCGGGCAACCTGCTAGCCTCTAGTTCTCAAGATCGCGGGTTTGCGGGCAACATGTTAGCCTCTATTTCCCAAGATCGCGGGTTTGGAGGAACATGCTAGCCTCTAGTACCCAAGATCGAGGGTTTGGGGCAACATGCTAGCCTCGGGTTCCCAAGATCGAGGGTTTGGAGTAACATGCTAGCCTCTAGATCCCAAGATCGCGGGTTTGGGGTAACATGCTAGCCTCTAGTACCCAAGATAATGGGTTTGCGGGTAAGATGCTAGCCTGTAGATCCCAAGATCGCGGGTTTGGGGCAACATTTTAGCCTTTAGTTCCCAAGATCGCGGGTTTGGGGTAATATTCTAGCCTCTAGTTCCCAAGATCGCGTTTTTGGGGCAACATGCTAGCCTCTAGTTCCCAAGATCCCGGGTTTGGGGCAACATTCGAGCCTCTAGTTCCCAAGATCGCGGGTTTGGGGTTACATGCTAGCCACTAGTTCCAAAAATCGCGGGTTTGGGGTAACTAGCTAGCCTCTAGTTGCCAAGACCGTGGGTTTGCGGGTAACATGCTGGACTCTAGTTGCCAAGCACGTGGGTTTGCGGCAACATGTTAGCCTCTAGTTCCCAAGATCGCGGGTTTGGGGCAACATGTTAGCCTCTAGATTCTAAGATCGCGGGTTTGGGGCAACATTCTAGTCTCTAGTTCCCAAGATCGCGGGCTTGGGGCAACATTCTAGCCTCTAGTTCCCAAATTCACGGGTTTGGGGCAACATGCTAGCCTCTAGATCCCAAGATCGCGGGTTTGGGGCAACATGCTAGCCTCTAGATCCCAATATCTCGGGTTTGCGTGTAATATGCTGGCCTCTAGTTCCCAAGATCGCGGGATTGAGGCATCATGATGGCCTCTAGTTGCCAAGCACGTGGGGTTTGCGGGCAACATGCTAGCCTCTAGTTCCCAAGATCGCGGGTTTGGGGCAACATGCTAGCCTCTAGTTCCCAAATTCGTGAGTTTGGGGCAACATGCTAGCCTCTAGTTGCCAAGATCGCGGGTTTGGGGCATAATTCTAGCCTCTAGTTCCCAAGATCACGGGTTTGGGGCAACATGCTAGCCTCTAGTGCCCAAGAAAGCGGGTTTGCGGGCAACATGCTGGCCTCTAGTTCCCAAGATCGCGGGTTTGCGGGCAACATGCTAGCCTCTAGTTCCCAAGTTCGTGAGTTTGGGGCAACATGCTAGCCTCTAGTTCCCAAGATCGCGGGTTTGGGGCAACATGCTAGCCTCTAGTTCCCAAGATCGCGGGTTTGGGGCAAAATTCTAGCCTCTAGATCAAAAGATCGCAGGTTTGGGGCAACATTCTAGCCTCTAGTTAACAAGTTCGCGGGTTTTGGGCAACATTCTTACCTCTAGTTCCCAAGATCGCGGGTTTGGGGCAACAAGCTAGCATCTAGATCACAATATCGCGGGTTTGGGGCAACATGCTAGACTCTAGTTCCTAGATCGCGGGTTTGGAGCAACATGCTAGCCTCTAGTTCCCAAGATCACGGGTTTGGGGCAACATGCTAGCCTCTAGATCCCAAGATCGCGGGTTGGTGCAACATGCTAGCCTCTAGTTCCCAAGATCGCGAGTTTGGGGAACATGCTAGCCTCTAGTTCCCAAGATCGCGGGTTTATTGCAACATGCTAGCCTCTAGTTATCAAGTTCGCGGATTTGGGGCACCATGTTAGCCTCTAGTTTCCAAGATCGGGGGTTTGGGTTAACATGCTAGCCTCTAGTTCCCAAGCTCGTGAGTTTGAGGGTAACATGCTAGCCTCTAGTTCCCAAGCTCGTGGGTTTGCGGGTAACATGCTAGCCTCTAGCTCTCAAGAACGCAGGTTTGCGGGCAACATGCTAGCCTCTAGTTCCCAAGAACGCGGGTTTGCGGGCAACATGCTAGCCTCTAGATACCAAGATCGCGGGTTTAGGGCAACATTGTAGCCTTTGTTTCCCAAGATCGCGGGTTTGGGGTAATATTCTAGCCTCTAGTTCCCAAGTACGCGGGTTTGCGGGCAACATGCTAGCCTCTAGTTCCCAAGCTCGTGTGTTTGCGGGTAACATGCTAGCCTCTAGTTCCCAAGCTCGTGGGTTTGCGAGTAACATGCTAGCCTCTAGTTCCCAAGTTGGCAGGTTTGCTGGCAACATGCTAGCCTATAGTTCCCAAGCTTGTGGGTTTGCGGGTAACATGCTAGCCTCTTGTTCCCAAGCTCGTGGGTTTGCGAGTAACGTGGTAGCCTCTAGTTACCAAGCTCGTGGGTTAATGGGTAACATGCTAGCCTCTAGTTCCCTAGAATGCGTGTTTGCGGGCAACCTGCTAGCCTTTAGTTCCCAAGATCGCGGGTTTGCGGGCAACATTTTAGCCTCTATTTCCTAAGATCGCGGGTTTGGAACAACATGCTAGCCTCTAGTACCCAAGATCGCGGGTTTGGGGTAACATGCTAGCCTCTAGATCCCAAGATCGCGGATTTGGGGTAACATGCTAGGCTCTAGTTCCCAAGATCATGGGTTTGCGGGTAAGATGCTGGCCTCTAGTTCCCAAGATCGCGGGTTTGGGGCAACATGGTAGCCTCTAGATCCCTAGATCGCGTGTTTGGGGCAACATTCTAGACTTTAGTTCCCAAGATCGCGTTTTTGGGGAAACATGCTAGCCTCTAGTTCCCAAGATCGCGGGTTTGGCGCAACATTCGAGCCTCTGGTTCCCAAGATCGCGGTTTTGGGGTTACATGCTAGCCACTAGTTCCACAAGATCGCGGGTTTGGTGTAACAGGCTAGCCTCTAGTTGCCGAGATCGTGGGTTTGCGGGTAACATGCTGGCCTCTAGTTGCCAAGCACGTGGGTTTGCGGGCAACATTCTAGACTCTAGGTCCCAAGATCGCGGGTTTGGGGCAACATGTTAGCTTCTAGACCCCAAGATCGCGGCCTTGCGGCAACATGCTAGCCTATTGTTTCCAAGATCGCGGGTTTGGGGCAACATTCTAGCCTCTAGTTCCCAAGATCGCGGGTTTGCGGCAACATTCTGGCCTCTAGTTCCCAAGATCACGGGTTTGTGTGTAACATGCTAGCCTCTAGTTCCCAAGCTCGTGGGTTTGCGGGTAACATGCTAGCCTCTAGTTCCCAAGATCGCGGGTTTGGGGCAACATGCTAGCCTCTAGTTCCCAAGATCGCGGGTTTGGGGCAGCATGCTAGCCTCTAGATCCCAAGATCTCGGGTTTGGGGCAACAAGCTAGCCTCTAGTTCCCAAGATCGCGGGTTTGGGGTAACATGCTAGCTTCTAGTTCCCATGATCGCGGGTTTGGGGCAACATGCTAGCCTCTAGATCCCAAGATCCCGGGTTTGGGGCAACATGCTAGCCTCTAGTTACCAAGATCGCGGGTTTGGGGTAACATGCTAGCCTCTAGATCCCAAGATCGCGGGTTTGGGGTAACTTGCTAGCCTCTAATTCCCAAGATCGCGGGTTTGGGTTAACATGCTAGCCTCTAGTTACCAAGATCGTGGGTTGGCGGGTAATATGCTGGCCTCTAGTTCCCAAGATCGCGGGTTTGAGGCAACATGATGGCTTCTAGTTGCCAAGCACGTGGGTTTGCGGGCACATGCTAGCCTCTAGTTCCCAAGATCGCGGGTTTGGGGCAACATGTTGGCCTCTAGATCCCAAGATCGCGGGTTTGGGGCAACATTCTAGCCTCTAGTTCCCAAGATCACGGGTTTTGGGCAACATGCTAGCCTCTAGTTCCCAAGATAGCGGGTTTGGGGCAACATGCTAGCCTCTATTGCCCAAGAAAGCGGGTTTGCGAGCAACGTGCTAGCCTCTAGTTCCCAAGATCTCGGGTTTGCGGGCAACATGCTAGCCCTTAGTTTCCAAGTTCGTGGGTTTGGGGCAACATGCTAGCCTCTAGTTCCCAAGATCGCGGGTTTGGGGCAACATGCTAGCCGCTAGTTCCCAAGATCGCGGGTTTGGGGCAACATGCTAGCCTCTAGATAAAAAGACCGCAGTTTCGGGGCAACATTCTAAACTCTAGTTCCCAAGATCGCGGGTTTTGGGCAACATTCTAGCCTCTAGATCACAAGATCGCGGGTTTGGGGCAACATGCTAGCCTCTAGTTCCCAAGATTGCGGGTTTGGAGCAACATGCTAGCCTGTAGTTCCCATGATCGCGGGTTTGGTGCAACATGCTAGCCTCTAGTTCCCAAGATCGCGGGTTTGGGGCAACATGCTAGCCTCTAGATCCCAAGATCGCGGGTTGGGGCAACATGCTAGCCTCTAGTTCACAAGATCGCGAGTTTGGGGTAACATGCTAGCCTCTAGTTCCCAAGATCGCGGGTTTATTGCAACATGCTAGCCTCTAGTTCCCAAGAATGCGGTTTTGGGGCAACATGCTAGCCTCTAGTTCCCAAGATCGCGGGTTTGGGGTAACATGCTAGCCTCTAGTTCCCAAGCTCGTGAGTTTGAGGGAAACATGCTAGCCTCTAGTTCATAAGCTCGTGGGTTTGCGGGTAACATGCTAGCCTCTAGTTCTCAAGAACGCGGGTTTGCAGGCAACATGCTAGCTTCTAGTTCCCAAGAACGCGGGTTTTGCGCAACATGCTAGCCTCTAGTTCCCAAGATCGCGGGTTGGCGGGCACTTTGCTAGCCTCTAGCTCCCAAGATCGCGGGTTTGGGGCAACATGCTAACCTCTGGTTCCCAAGATAGCGGATTTGGGGTAACATGCTAGCCTCTAGTTCCCAACATAGCGGGTTTGGGGCAACATGCTAGCCTCTAGTTCCCAAGGTCGTGTGTTTGCAGGTAACATGCTAGCCTCTAGTTCCCAAGCTCGTGGGCTTGCGAGTAACATGCTAGCCTCTAGTTCCCAAGATGGCGGGTTTGTCTGCAACATGCTAGCCTCTAGTTCCCAAGCTCATGGGTTTGCGGGTAACATGCTAGCCTCTTGTTCCAAGCTCCTGGGTTTGCGAGTAACGTGCTAGCCTCTAGTTCCCAAGCTCGTGGGTTTGTGGGTAACATGCAGCCTCTAGTTCCTAAGCTCGAGGGTTTCAGAATAACATGCTAGCCTCTAGTTCCCAAGCTCGTGGGTTTGCGAGTAACATGCTAGCCTCTAGTTCTAAAGATCGCGGGTTTGCGGGCAACATGCTAGCCTGTAGTTCCCAAGAATGCGGGTTTGCGGGCAACCTGCTAGCCTTTAGTTCCCAGGATCGCGGGTTTGCGGGCAACATGTAAGCCTCTATTTCCCAAGATCGCCGGTTTGGAGCAACATGCTAACCTCTAGTACCGAAGATCGCGGGTTTGGGGCAACATGCTAGCCTCTAGTTCCAAAGATCCCGGGTTTGGGGTAACATGTTAGCCTCTAGATCCCAAGATCGCGGGTTTGGGATAACATGCTAGGCTCTAGTTCCCAAGATCGTGGGTTTGCGGGTGAGATGCTGGTCTCTTGTTCCAAGCTCGTAGGTTTGCGAGTAACGTGCTAGCCTCTAGTTCCCAAGCTCGTGGGTATGTGGGTAACATGCAGCCTCTAGTTCCCAAGCTCGAGGGTTTCAGAATAGCATGCTAGCCTCTAGTTCCCAAGCTCGTGGGTTTGCGGGTAACATGCTAGCCTCTAGTTCCCAAGAATGCGGGTTTGCGGGCAACCTGCTAGCCTTTAGTTCCCAGGATCGCGGGTTTGCGGGTAAGATGCTGGTCTCTTGTTCCCAAGATCGCGGGTTTGGGGCAACATTCTAGCCTCTGGTTCCCAAGATCACAGGTTTGTGTGAAACATGCTAGCCTCTAGTTCCCAAGCTCGTGGGTTTGCGGGTAACATGCTAGCCTCTATTTCCCAAGATCGCGGGTTTGGAGCAACATGCTAGCCTCTAGTACCCAAGATCGCGGGTTTGGGGCAACATGCTAGCCTCTAGTTCCCAAGATCGCGGGTTTGGGGTAACATGCTAGCCTCTAGATCCCAAGATCGCGGGTTTGGGGTAACATGCTAAGCTCTAGTTCCCAAGATCGTGGGTTTGCGGGTAAGATGCTGGTCTCTTGTTCCCAAGATCGCGGGTTTGGGGCAACATGCTAGCCTCTAGATCCCAAGATCGCGGGTTTGGAGCAACATTATAGTCTTTAGTTCCCAAGAACGCGGGTTTGGGGGTACATTCTAGCCTCTAGTTCCCAAGTTCGCATTTTTGGGGCAACATTCGAGCCTCTAGTTCCCAAGATCGCGGGTTTGGGGTTACATGCTAGACACTAGTTCCAAAAGATCGCGGGTTTGGGGTAACATGCTAGCCTCTAGTTGCCAAGATTGTGGGTTTGCGGGTAACATGCTGGCCTCTAGTTGCCAAGCACGTGTGTTTGCGGGCAACATTCTAGACTCTAGTTCCCAAGCTCGTGGGTTTGCGGGTAACATGCTAGCCTCTTGTTCCAAGCTCGTGGGTTTGCGAGTAACGTGCTAGCCTCTAGTTCCCAAGCTCGTGGGTTTGTGGGTAACATACAGCCTCTAGTTCCCAAGCTCGAGAGCTTCAGAATAGCATGCTAGCCTCTAGTTCCCAAGCTCGTGGGTTTGCGGGTAACATGCTAGCCTCTAGTTCTCAAGATCGCGGGTTTGCGGGCAACATGCTAGCCTCTAGTTCCCAAGAATGCGGGTTTGCGGGCAACCTGCTAGCCTTTAGTTCCCAGGATCGCGGGTTTGCGGGCAACATGTTAGCCTCTATTTCCCAAGATCGCGGGTTTGGAGCAACATGCTAGCCTCTAGTACCCAAGATCGCGGGTTTGGGGCAACATGCTAGCCTCTAGTTCCCAAGATCGCGGGTTTGGGGTAACATGCTAGCCTCTAGATCCCAAGTTTGGGGCAACATTCTAGCCTTTAGTTCCCAAGAACGCGGGTTTGGGGGTACATTCTAGCCTCTAGTTCCCAAGTTCGCATTTTTGGGGCAACATTCGAGCCTCTAGTTCCCAAGATCGCGGGTTTGGGGTTACATGCTAGCCACTAGTTCCAAAAGATCGCGGGTTTGGGGTAACATGCTAGCCTCTAGTTGCCAAGATCGTGGGTTTGCGGGTAACATGCTGGCCTCTAGTTGCCAAGCACGTGGGTTTGCGGCAACATTCTAGACTCTAGTTCCCAAGATCGCGGGTTTGGAACAACATCCTAGCCTCTATTTCCAAAATTCGCGGGTTTGCGGCAACATGCTAGCCTCTAGTTCCCAAATTCGCGGGTTTGGGGACACATGCTAGCCTCTAGATCCCAAGATCACGGGTTTGGGGCAACATGCTAGCCTCTAGTTCCCAAGATCGCGGGTTTGGGGCAACATGCTAGCCTCTAGTTCCCAAAATCGCCGGTTTGGGGCAACATGCTGGCCTCTAGATCCCAAGATCGCGGGTTTGGGGCAACATTCTAGCCTCTAGATCCCAAGGTCGCGGGTTTGGGGCAACATTCTAGCCTCTAGTTCCCAAGATCGCGGGTTTAGGCCAACATGCTAGCCCCTAGTTGCCAAGATCGCGGGTTTGGGGCAACATTCTAGCCTCTAGTTCCCAAGATCAAGGGTTTGCGTGTAACATGCTAGCCTCTAGTTCCCAAGCTCGTGGGTTTACGGGTAACATGCTAGCCTCTAGTTCCCAAGATCGCGGGTTTGGGGCAACATTCTAGCCTCTAGTTCCCAAGATCGCGGGTTTGGGGCAACATTCTAGCCTCTAGTTAACAAGATCGAGGATTTAGGGCAACATTATAGCCACTAGTTCCCAAGATCACGGGTTTGAGGCAACATGTTAGCCTCATGCTCCCAAGATCGCGGGTTTGGGGCAACATTCTAGCCTCTAGTTCCCAAGATCGCGGGTTTGGAGCAACATCCTAGCCTCTATTTCCAAAATTCGAGGGTTTGCGGCAACATGCTAGCCTCTAGTTCCCAAATTCGCGGGTTTGGGGAAACATGCTAGCCTCTAGAACCCAAGATCACGGGTTTGGGGCAACATGCTAGCCTCTAGTTCCCAAGATCGCGGGTTTGGGGCAACATGCTAGCCTCTAGTTCCCAAGATCGCGGGTTTGGGGCAACATGCTGGCCTCTAGATCCCAAGATCGCGGGTTTGGGGCAACATTCTAGCCTCTAGATCCCAAGATCGCGGGTTTGGGGCAACATTCTAGCCTCTAGTTCCCAAGATCGCGGGTTTGGGGCAACATTCTAGCCTCTAGTTCCCAAGATCGCGGGTTTAGGCCAACATGCTAGCCCCTAGTTCCCAAGATCGAGGGTTTGGGGCAACATTCTAGCCTCTAGTTCCCAAGATCAAGGGTTGCGTGTAACATGCTAGCCTCTAGTTCCCAAGCTCGTGGGTTTACGGGTAACATGCTAGCTTCTAGTTCCCAAGATCGCGGGTTTGGGGCAACATGCTAGTCTCTAGTTCCCAAGATCGCGGGTTTGGGGCAACATTCTAGCCTCTAGTTCCCAAGATCGCGGGTTTGGGGCAACATTCTAGCCTCTAGTTAAAAGGATCGCCGGTTTGGGGCAACATTCTAGCCTCTAGTTCCCAAGATCACGGGTTTGCGGGTAACATGCTAGCCTCTAGTTCCCAAGATCGCGGGGATGGGGCAACATGCTAGCCTCTAGTTCCCAAGATCGCAGGTTTGGGGCAACATGCCAGCCTCTAGTTCCCAAGATCGCGGGTTTGGGGCAACATGCTAGTCTCTAGTTCCCAAAACCGCGGGTTTGGGGCAACATGCTTGCCTCTAGATCCCAAGATCGCGGGTTTGGTGCAACATGCTTGCCTCTAGATCCCAAGATCGATGGTTAGGGGCAACATGCTAGCCTCTAGTTCCCAAGATCGCAGGTTTGGGGCAACATGCTTGCCTCTAGATCCCAAGATCGCGGGTTTGGGGCAACATGCAAGCCTCTAGTTCCCAAAATCGCGGGTTTGGGGCAACATGCTAGCCTCTAGTTCCCAAGATCGCGGGTTTGGGGCAACCTGCTAGCCTTTAGTTCCCAGGATTGCGGGTTTGCGGGCAACATGTTAGCCTCTATTACCCAAGATCGCAGGTTTGGAGCAACATGCTAGCCTCTAGTACCCAAGATCGCGGTTTTGGGGCAGCATGCTAGCCTCTAGTTCCCAAGATCGCGGGTTTGGGGTAACATGCTAAGCTATAGTTCCCAAGATCGTGGGTTTGCGGGTAAGATGCTGGTCTCTTGTTCCCAAGATCGCGGGTTTGGGGCAACATGCCAGCGTCTAGATCCCAAGATCGCGGGTTTGGGGCAACATTCTAGCCTCTAGTACCCAAGAACGCGGGTTTGGGGGTACATTCTAGCCTCTAGTTCCCAAGTTCGCATTTTTGGGTCAACATTCGAGCCTCTAGTTCCCAAATTCGCGGGTTTGGGGAAACATGCTAGCCTCTAGATCCCAAGATCGCGGGTGTGGGGCAACATGCTAGCCTCTAGTTCCCAAGATCGCGGGTTTGGGGCAACATGCTAGCCTCTAGTTCCCAAGATCGCGGGTTTGGGGCAACATGCTGGCCTCTAGATCCCAAGATCGCGGGTTTGGGGCAACATTCTAGCCTCTAGTTCCCAAGATCGCGGGTTTGGGGCAACATTCTAGCCTCTAGTTCCCAAGATCGCGGGTTTAGGCCAACATGCTAGCCCCTAGTTCCCAAGATCGCGGGTTTGGGGCAACATTCTAGCCTCTAGTTCCCAAGATCAAGAGTATGCGTGTAACATGCTAGCCTCTAGTTCCCAAGCTCGTGGGTTTACGGGTAACATGCTAGCCTCTAGTTCCCAAGATCGCGGGTTTGGGGCAACATGCTAGTCTCTAGTTCCCAAGATCGCGGGTTTGGGGCAACATGCTTGCCTCTAGATCCCAAGATCGCGGGTTTGTGGCAACATGCTTGCCTCTAGATCCCAAGATCGCGGGTTTGGGGCAACATGCTAGCCTCTAGTTCCCAAGATCGCAGGTTTGGGGCAACATGCTTGCCTCTAGATCCCGAGATCGCGGGTTTGGGGCAACATTCAAGCCTCTAGTTCCCAAAATCGCGGGTTTGGGGCAACATGCTAGCCTCTAGATCCCAAGATCGCGGGTTTGGGGCACCATTGTAGCCTTTAGCTCCCAAGATCGCGGGTTTGGGGTAATATTCTAGCCTCTAGTTCCCAAGATCGCGTTTTTAGGGCAACATGCTAGCCTCTAGTTCCAAAGATCGCGGGTTTGGGGCAACATTCGAGCCTCTAGTTCCCAAGATCGCGGGTTTGGGGTTACATGCTAGCCACTAGATCCAAAAATCGCGGGTTTGGGGCAACATGCTAGCCTCTAGTTCCCAAGATCGCGGGTTTGGGACAACATGCTAGCCTCTAGATCCCAAGATCTCGGGTTTGGGGCAATATGCTAGCCTCTAGTTCCCAAGATCGCGGGTTTGGGGTAACATGCTACCCTCTAGTTCCCAAGATCGCGGGTTTGGGGCAATATGCTAGCCTCTAGATCCCAAGATCGCGTGTTTGGGGCAACATGCTAGCCTCTAGTTACCAAGATCGCGGGTTTGGGGTAACATTCTAGACTTTAGTTCCCAAGATCGCGTTTTTGGGGAAACATGCTAGCCTCTAGTTCCCAAGATCCCGGGTTTGGCGCAACATTCGAGCCTCTGGTTCCCAAGATCGCGGGTTTGGGGTTACATACTAGCCACTAGTTCCACAAGATCGCGGGTTTGGTGTAACAAGCTAGCCTCTAGTTGCCGAGATCGTGGGTTTGCAGGTAACATGCTGGCCTCTAGTTGCCAAGCACGTGGGTTTGCGGGCAACATTCTAGACTCTAGTTCCCAAGATCGCGGGTTTGCGGCAACATGTTAGCTTCTAGACCCCAAGATCGCGGCCTTGGGGCAACATGCTAGCCTATTGTTTCCAAGATCGCGGGTTTGGGGCAACATGCTAGCCTCTAGTTTTCAAGATCGCGGGTTTGGGGCAACATTCTAGCCTCTAGTTCCCAAGATCACGGGTTTGGGGCAACATTCTAGCCTCTAGTTCCCAAGATCACGGGTTTGTGTGTAACATGCTAGCCTCTAGTTCCCAAGCTCGTGGGTTTGCGGGTAACATGCTAGCCTCTAGTTCCCAAGATCGAGGGTTTGGGGCAACATGCTAGCCTCTAGTTCCCAAGATCGCGGGTTTGGGGCAACATGCTAGCATCTAGATCACAAGATCGCGGGTTTGGGGCAACATGCTAGCCTCTAGTTACCAAGATCGCGGGTTTGGGGCAACATGCTAGCCTCTAGTTCCCAAGATCGCGAGTTTGGGGTAACATGCTAGCATCTAGATCACAAGATCGCGGGTTTGGGGCAACATGCTAGCCTCTAGTTCCCAAGATCGCGGGTTTGGGGCAACATGCTAGCCTCTAGTTACCAAGATCATGGGTTTGCGTGTAATATGCTGGCCTCTAGTTCCCAAGATTGCGGGTTTTAGGCATCATGATGGCCTCTAGTTGCCAAGCACGTGGGTTTGCGGGCAACATGCTAGCCTCTAGTTCCCAAGATCGCGGGTTTGGGGCAACATGTTAGCCTCTAGATCCCCAGATCGCGGGTTTGGGGCATAATTCTAGCCTCTAGTTCCCAAGATCACGGTTTTGGGGCAACATGCTAGCCTCTAGTTCCCAAGATAGCGGGTTTGGGGCAACATACTAGCCTCTAGTGCCCAAGAACGCGGGTTTGCGGGCAACATGCTAGCCTCTAGTTCCCAAGATCGCGGGTTTGCGGGCAACATGCTAGCCTCTAGTTCCCAAGTTCGTGAGTTTGAGGCAAAATGCTAACCTCTAGTTCCCAAGATCGCGGGTTTGGGGCAACATGCTAGCCTCTAGTTCCCAAGATCGCGGGTTTGGGGCAACATGCTAGCCTCTAGATCAGAAGATCGCAGGTTTGGGGCCACATTCTAGCCTCTATTTAACAAGACCGCGGGTTTTGGGCAACATTCTAGCCTCTAGTTCCCAAGATCGCGGGTTTGGGGTAACATGCTAGCTTCTAGTTCCCAAGATCGGGGTTTGGGGCAACATGCTAGCATCTAGATCACAAGATCGCGGGTTTGGGGCAACATGCTAGCCTCTAGTTCCCAAGATCGCGGGTTTGGGGCAACATGCTAGCCTCTAGTTCCCAAGATCGCGAGTTTGGGGTAACATGCTAGCCTCTAGTTCCCAAGATCACGGGTTTATTGCAACATGCTAGCCTCTAGTTCCCAAGATCGCGGGTTTGGGGCAAAATGCTAGCCTCTAGATCCCAAGATCGCGGATTTGGGGCAACATGCTAGCCTCTAGTTGCAAAAATTCGCGGGTTTGGGGTAACATGCTAGCATCTAGTTCCCAAGATCGCGGGTTTGTGGGTAACAAGGTAGCCTCTAGTTACCAAGATCGCGGGTTAGGGACAACATGCTAGCATATGGTTACCAAAATCGCGGGTTTGGGACAACATGCCACCCTCTAGTTCCCAAGATCGTGGGTTTGCGTGTAACATGCTAGCCTCTAGTTCCCAAGATCGTGGGTGTGCGGGTAACATGCTAGCCTCTAGTTCCCAAGCTCGTGGGTTTGAGGGTAACATGCTATCCTCTAGTTCCCAAGCTCTGGGGTTTGCGGGTAACATGCTAGCCTCTAGTTCCCAAGATCGTGGGTTTGCGGGTAACATGCTAGCCTCTAGTTCTCAAGAACGCGGGTTTGCGGTCAACATGCTAGCCTATAGTTCCCAAGTACGAGGGTTTGCGGGCAACATACTAGCCTCTAGTTCCCAAGATCGCGATTTTGGGGCAACATGCTAGCCTCTAGATCCCAAGCTCGTGGGTTTGCGGGTAACATGCTAGCCTGTAGTTCTCAAGAACGCGGGTTTGCGGTAAACATGCTAGCCTCTAGTTCCCAAGTACGCGGGTTTGCGGGCAACATGCTAGCCTCTAGTTCCCAAGCTCGTGTGTTTGCGGGTAACATGCTAGCCTCTAGTTCCCAAGCTCGTGTGTTTGCGGGCAACATGCTAGCCTCTAGTTCCCAAGCTCGTGGGTTTGCGGGTAACATGCTAGCCTCTAGTTCCCAAGATGGCGGGTTTGCTGGCTACCTACTAGCCTCTAGTTCCGAAGCTCGTGGGTTTGCGGGTAACATGCTAGCCTCTAGTTCTCAAGAACGCGGGTTTGCGGGCAACATGCTAGCCTCTAGCTCCCAAGAACGCGGGTTTGCGGGCAACATGCTAGCCTCTAGTACCCAAGATCGCGGGTTTGGATCAACATGCTAGCCTCTAGTTCCCAAGTACGCGGGTTTGCGGGCAACATGCTAGCCTCAAGTTCCCAAGTTCGTGGGGTTGGGGCAACATGCTAGCCTCTAGTTCCCAAGTACGCGGGTTTGCGGGCAACATGCTAGCCTCTAGTTTCCAAGCTCGTGTGTTTGCGGGTAACATGCTAACCTCTAGTTACCATGCTCGTGGGTTTCCGAGTAACATGCTAGCCTCTAGTTCCCAAGATGGCGGGTTTGCTGGCAACATGCTAGCCTCTAGTTCCCAAGCTCGTGGGTTTGCGGGTAACATGCTAGCCTCTTGTTCCCAAGCTCGTGGGTTTGCGAGTAACGTGGTAGCCTCTAGTTCCCAAGCTCGTGGGTTTCAGAATAACATGCTAGCCTCTAGTTCCCAAGCTCGTGGGTTTCAGGGTAACATGCAGCCTCTAGTTCCCAAGCTCGAGGGTTTCAGAATAACATGCTAGCCTCTAGTTCCCAAGCTCGTGGGTTTGTGGGTAACATGCAGCCTCTAGTTCCCAAGCTCGAGGGTTTCAGAATAACATGCTAGCCTCTAGTTCCCGAGCTCGTGGGTTTGCGGGTAACATGCTAGCCTCTAGTTCCCAAGAATGCGTGTTTGCGGGCAACCTGCTAGCCTTTAGTTCCCAAGATCGCGGGTTTGCGGGCAACATGTTAGCCTCTATTTCCCAAGATCGCGGGTTTGGAGCAACATGCTAGCCTCAAGTTCCCAAGATCACGGGTTTGGGGTAACATGCTAGCCCCTAGATCCCAAGATCGCGGGTTTGGGGCAACATTGTAGCCTTTAGTACCCAAGATCGCGGGTTTGGGGTAATACTCTAGCATCTAGTTCCCAAGATCGCAGGTTTGGGGCAACATTCGAGCCTCTAGTTCCCAAGATCGCGGGTTTGGGGCAACATTCTAGCCTCTAGTTCCCAAGATCGCGGGCTTGGGGCAACATTCTAGCCTCTAGTTCCCAAATTAGCGGGTTTGCGGCAACATGCTAGCCTCTAGTTCCCAAATTCGCGGGTTTGGGGCAACATGCTAGCCTCTAGATCCCAAGATCACGGGTTTGGGGCAACATGCTAGCCTCTAGTTCCCAAGATCGCGGGTTTGGGGCAACATGCTAGCCTCTAGTTCCCAAGATTGCGGGTTTGCGGGCAACATGCTAGACTCTAGTTCCCAAGTTCGTGAGTTTGGGGTCACATACTAGCCTCTAGTTCCCAAGATCGCGGGTTTGGGGCAACATGCTAGCCTCTAGTTCCCAAGTTCGCGGTTTTGGGGCAACATGCTAGCCTCAAGATCAAAAGATCGCAGGTTTGGGGCAACATTCTAGCCTCTAGTTAACAAGATCGCGGGTTTTGGGCAACATTCTAGCCTCTAGTTCCCAAGATCGCGGGTTTGGGGTAACATGCTAGCTTCTAGTTCCCAAGATTGCGGGTTTGGGGCAACATGCTAGCATCTAGATCACAAGATCACGGGTTTGGGGCAACATGCTAGACTCTAGTTCCCAAGATCGCGGGTTTGGGGCAACATGCTGGCCTGTAGTTCCCAAGATCGCGGGTTTGGGGCAACATGCTAGCCTCTAGTTCCCAAGATCGCGGGTTTGGGGCAACATGCTAGCCTCTAGATCCCGAGATCGCGGGTTGGGGCAACATGCTAGCCTCTTGTTCCCAAGATCGCGAGTTTGGGGTAACATGCTAGCCTCTAGTTCACAAGATCTCGGGTTTATTGCAACATGCTAGCCTCTAGTTATCAAGATCGCGGGTTTGGGGCAACATGCTAGCCTCTAGATCCCAAGATCGCGGATTTGGGGCAACATGCTAGACTCTAGTTCCCAAGATCGGGGGTTTGCGGGTAACATGCTAGCCTCTAGTTCTCAAGAACGCGGGTTTGCGGGCAACATGCTAACCTCTAGTTCCCCAGAAACGCGGGTTTGCGAGCAACATGCTAACCACTATTTCCCCAGAAACGCGGGTTTGGGGCAACATGCTATCCTCTAGTTCCTAAGTACGCGGGTTTGCGGGCAACATGCTATCCTCTAGTTCCCAAGTTCGTGGGTTTGGGGCAACATGCTGGCCTCTAGTTCCCAAGTACGCGGGTTTGCGGGCAACATGCTAGCCTCTAGTTCCCAAGCTCGTGTGTTTGCGGGTAACATGCTAGCGTCTAGTTCCCAAGCTCGTGGGTTTGCGAGTAACATGCTAGCCTCTAGTTCCCAAGATGGCGGGTTTGCTGGCAACATGCTAGCCTCTAGTTCCCAAGCTCGTGGGTTTGCGGGTAACATGCTAGCCTCTTGTTCCCAAGCTCGTGGGTTTGCGAGTAACGTGGTAGCCTCTAGTTCCCAAGCTCGTGGGGTTGTGGGTAACATGCTAGCCTCTAGTTCCCAAGCTCGAGGGTTTCAGAATAACATGCCAGCCTCTAGTTCCCAAGCTCGTGGGTTTGCGGGTAACATGCTAGCCTCTAGTTACCAAGAATGCGTGTTTGCGGGCAACCTGCTAACCTTTAGTTCCCAAGATCGCGGGTTTGCGGGCAACATGTCAGACTCTATTTCCCAAGATCGCGGGTTTGGAGCAACATGCTAGCCTCTAGTAACCAAGATCGTGGGTTTGAGGCAACATTTTAGCCTCTAGTTCCCAAGATCACGGGTTTGGGGTAACATGCTAGCCTCTAGATCCCAAGATCGCGGGTTTGGGGTAACATGCTAGGCTCTAGTTCCCAAGATCGTGGGTTTGCGGGTAAGATGCTGGCCTCTAGTTCCCAAGATCGCGGGTTTGGGGCAACATGCTGGCCTCTAGATCCCAAGATCGCGGGTTTGGGGCAACATTCTAGCCTTTAGTTCCCAAGATCGTGTTTTTGGGGAAACATGCTAGCCTCTAGTACCCAAGATCGCGGGTTTGGGGCAACATTCGAGCCTCTGGTTCCCAAGATCGCGGGTTTGGTGTTACATGCTAGCCACTAGTTCCAAAAGATCGCGGGTTTGGGGTAACATGCTAGCCTCTAGTTGCCAGGATCGTGGGTTTGCGGGTAACATGCTGGCCTCTAGTTGCCAAGCACGTGGGTTTGCGGGCAACATTCTAGACTCCAGTTCCCAAGATCGCGGGTTTGGGGCAACATGTTAGCCTCTAGACCCCAAGATCGGGGGTTTGGGGCCACATGCTAGCCTCTTGTTCCCAAGATCGCGGGTTTGGGGCCACATGCTAGCCTCTAGTTCTCAAGATCGCGGGTTTGGGGCAACATGCTAGCCTCTAGATCCCAAGATCGCGGGTTTGGGCAAAATTCTAGCCTCTAGCTCCCAAGATCGCGGGTTTGGGGCAACATTCTAGCCCCTAGTTCCCAACATCGCGCGTTTGGGGCAACACTCTAGCCTATAGTTCCCAAGATCGCGGGTTTGGGGCCATATTCTAGCCTCTAGTTCCCAAGATCGCGGGTTTGGGGCAACATTCTAGCCTCTAGTTCCCAAGATCACGGGGTTGTGTGTAACATGCTAGCCTCTAGTTCCCAAGCTCGTGGGTTTGCGGGTAACATGCTAGCCTCTAGTTCCCAAGATCGCGGGTTTGGGGCAACTTGCTAGCCTCAAGTTCCCAAGATCGCGGGTTTGGGGCAACATGCTAGCTTCTAGATCCCAAGATCCCGGGTTTGGGGCAACATGCTAGCCTCTAGTTACCAAGACCGCGGGTTTGGGGTAACATGCTAGCCTCTAGATCCGAAGATCGCGGGTTTGGGGTAACATGCTAGTCTCTAGTTCCCAAGATCGTGGGTTGGCGGGTAATATGCTGGCCTCTAGTTCCCAAGATCGCGGGTTTGAGGGAACATGCTAGCCTCTAGTTCCCAAGATCGCGGGTTTGGGGCAACATGTTAGCCTCTAGATCCCAAGATCGCGGGTTTGGGGCAACATTCTAGCCTCTAGTTCCCAAGATCACGGGTTTGGGGCAACATGCTAGCCTCTAGTTCCCAAGATAGCGGGTTTGGGGCAACATGCAAGCCTCTAGTGCCCAAGAAAGCGGGTTTGCGGGCAACGTGCTAGCCTCTGGTTACCAAGATCGTGGGTTTGCGAGTAACATGCTAGCCTCTAGTTCCCAAGATGGCGGGTTTACTGGCAACATGCTAGCCTCTAGTTCCCAAGCTCGTGGGTTTGCGAGTAACGTGGTAGCCTCTAGTTCCCAAGCTCGTGGGTTTGCGGGTAACATGCTAGCCTCTTGTTCCCAAGCTCGTGGGTTTGCGAGTAACGTGGTAGCGTCTAGTTCCCAAGCTCGTGGGTTTGTGGGTAACATGCAGTCTCTAGTTCCCAAGCTCGAGGGTTTCAGAATAACATGCTAGCCTCTAGTTCCCAAGCTCGTGGGTTTGCGGGTAACATGCTAGCCTCTAGTTCCCAAGAATGCGTGTTTGCGGGCAACCTGCTAGCCTTTAGTTCCCAAGATCGCGGGTTTGCGGGCAACATGTTAGCCTCTATTTCCCAAGATCGCGGGTTTGGAGCAACATGCTAGCCTCTAGTACCCAAGATCGTGGGTTTGAGGCAACATTCTAGCCTCTAGTTCCCAAGATCACGGGTTTGGGGTAACATGCTAGCCTCTAGATCCCAAGATCGCGGGTTTGGGGTAACATGCTAGGCTTTAGTTCCCAAGATCGTGGGTTTGCGGGTAAGATGCTGGCCTCTAGTTCCCAAGATCGCGGGTTTGGGGCAACATGCTGGCCTCTAGATCCCAAGATCGCGGGTTTGGGGCAACATTCTAGCCTTTAGTTCCCAAGATCGCGTTTTTGGGTAAACATGCTAGCCTCTAGTACCCAAGATCGCGGGTTTGGGGCAACATTCGAGCCTCTGGTTCCCAAGATCGCGGGTTTGGGGTTACATGCTAGCCACTAGTTCCAAAAGATCGCGGGTTTGGGGTAACATGGTAGCCTCTAGTTGCCAAGATCGTGGGTTTGCGGGTAACATGCTGGCCTCTAGTTGCCAAGCACGTGGGTTTGCGGGCAACATTCTAGACTCCAGTTCCCAAGATCGCGGGTTTGGGGCAACATGTTAGCCTCTAGACCCCAAGATCGGGGGTTTGGGGCAACATGCTAGCCTCTTGTTCCCAAGATCGCGGGTTTGGTGCAACATGCTAGCCTCTAGTTCTCAAGATCGCGGGTTTGGGGCAACATGCTAGCCTCTAGATCCCAAGATTGCGGGTTTGGGCAAAATTCTAGCCTCTAGCTCCCAAGATCGCGGGTTTGGGGCAACATTCTAGCCCCTAGTTCCCAACATCGCGCGTTTGGGGCAACATTCTAGCCTATAGTTCCCAAGATCGCGGGTTTGGGGCCACATTCTAGCCTCTAGTTCCCAAGATCGCGGGTTGGGGCAACATTCTAGCCTCTAGTTCCCAAGATCACGGGGTTGTGTGTAACATGCTAGCCTCTAGTTCCCAAGCTCGTGGGTTTGCGGGTAACATGCTAGCCTCTAGTTCCCAAGATCGCGGGTTTGGGGCAACTTGCTAGCCTCTAGTTCCCACGATCGCGGGTTTGGGGCAACATGCTAGCTTCTAGATCCCAAGATCCCGGGTATGGGGCAACATGCTAGCCTCTAGTTACGAAGATCGCGGGTTTGGGGTAACATGCTAGCCTCTAGATCCGAAGATCGCGGGTTTGGGGTAACATGCTAGTCTCTAGTTCCCAAGATCGTGGGTTGGCGGGTAATATGCTGGCCTCTAGTTCCCAAGATCGCGGGTTTGAGGGAACATGCTAGCCTCTAGTTCCCAAGATCGCGGGTTTGGGGCAACATGTTAGCCTCTAGATCCCAAGATCGCGGGTTTGGGGCAACATTCTAGCCTCTAGTTCCCAAGATCACGGGTTTGGGGCAACATGCTAGCCTCTAGTTCCCAAGATAGCGGGTTTGGGGCAACATGCTAGCCTCTAGTGCCCAAGAAAGCGGGTTTGCGGGCAACGTGCTAGCCTCTGGTTACCAAGATCGTGGGTTTGGGACAACATGCTAGCCTCTAGTTCCCAAGATCGCGGGTTTGGGGCAACATGCTAGCCTCTAGTTCCCAAGATCGCGGGTTTGGGGCAACATGCTAGCCTCTAGTTCCCAAAATCGCCGGTTTGCGGGCAACATGCTAGCCTCTAATTCCCAAGATCGCGGGTTTGGGGCAACATGCTAGCCTCTAGTTCCCAAGATCGAGGGTTTGGGGCAACATGCTAGCCTCTAGTTCCCAAAATCGCGGGTTTGGGGCAACATGTTAGCCTCTAGTTCCCAAGATCGCGGGTTTGGGGCAACATGCTAGCGTCTAGTTCTCAAGATCGCGGGTTTGGGGCAACATTCTAGCATCTAGTTCCCAAGATCGCGGGTTTGGGGCAACATGCTAGAATCTAGTTCCCAAGATCGCGGGTTTGGGGCAACATGCTAGCGTCTAGTTCTCAAGATCGCGGCTTTGGGGCAACATTCTAGCATCTAGTTCCCAAGATCGCGGGTTTGGGGCAACATTCTAGCATCTAGTTCCCAAGATCGCGGGTTTGCGGGCAACATGCTAGTTTCTAGTTCCGAAGATCGCGGGTTTGCGGGCAACATGCTAGCATCTAGTTCCCAAGATCGCGGGTTTGGGGTAACATGCTATCCTCTAGTTCCCAAGATAGCGGGTTTGGGGCAACATTCTAGCCTCTAGTTCCCAAAATCGCGGGTTTGTTGCAATATGCTAGGCTCTAGTTGCTAAGCACGTGGGTTTGTGGGCAACAAGCTAGCCTCTAGTTCCCAAGATCGCGGGTTTGGGGTAACTTACTAGCCTCTAGTTCCCAAGATCGCGGGTTTGCGGGCAACATACTAGCCTCTAGTTCCGAAGATCGCGGTTTTGGGGCAACATGAAAGCCTCTATTTCCCAAGATCGCGGGTTTGGGGCAACATGCTAGCCTCTAGTTCCCAAGATCGCGGGTTAGCAGGCAACATGCTAGCCACTAGTTCCCAAGATAGCGGGTTTGGGGTAACATACTAGCCTATAGTTCCCAAGATCGCGGGTTAGCAGGCAACATGCTAGCCACTAGTTCCCAAGATAGCGGGTTTGGGGCAACATGCTAGCCTATAGTTCCCAAGATCGTGGGTTAGCAGGCAACATGCTAGCCACTATATCCCAAGATAGCGGGTTTGGGGTAACATACTAGCCTATAGTTCCCAAGATCGCGGGTTAGCAGGCAACATGCTAGCCACTAGTTCCCAAGATAGCGGGTTTGGGGCAACATGCTAGCCTATAGTTCCCAAGATCGTGGGTTTGGGGCAACATGCAAGCCTCTAGTTCCCAAGATCGCGGGTTTGGGGTAACATACTAGCCTATAGTTCCCAAGATCGCGGGTTTGGGGCAGCATGCTAGCCTCTAGTTCCCAAGATCGCGGGTTAGCAGGCAACATGCTAGCCTCTGGTTCCCAAGATAGCGGGTTTGGGGTAACATACTAGCCTATAGTTCCCAAGATCGCGGGTTTGGGGTAACATACTAGCCTTTAGTTCCCAAGATCGCGGGTTTGGGGTAACATACTAGCCTATAGTTCCCAAGATCGCGGGTTTGGCGCAACATACTAGCCCTAGTTCCCAAGATCGCGGGTTTGGGGCAACATGCTAGCCTTTAGTTCCCAAGATGGCGGGTTTGGGGTAACATGCTAGCCTGTAGTTACCAAGATCGCGGGTTTGGGGCAACATGCTAGCCTCTAGTTCCCAAGATCGCGGGTTTGGGGTAACATGCTAGCCTCTAGATCCCAAGATCGCGGGTTTGGGGTAACATACTAGCCTATAGTTCCCAAGATCGCGGGTTTGGGGCAACATGCTAGCCTCTAGTTCCCAAGATCGCGGGTTAGCAGGCAACATGCTAGCCTCTAGTTCCCAAGATCGCGGGTTTGGGGTAACATACTAGCCTATAGTTCCCAAGATCGCGGGTTTGGGGTAACATACTAGCCTTTAGTTCCCAAGATCGCGGGTTTGGGGTAACATACTAGCCTATAGTTCCCAAGATCGCGGGTTTGGGGCAACATACTAGCCTCTAGTTCCCAAGATCGCGGGTTTGGGGCAACATGCTAGCCTTTAGTTCCCAAGATGGCGGGTTTGGGGTAACATGCTAGCCTGTAGTTACCAAGATCGCGTGTTTGGGGCAACATGCTAGCCTCTAGTTCCCAAGATCGCGGGTTTGGTGTAAATTGCTAGCCTCTGGTTCCCAAGATCACGGGTTTGCGGGCAACATGCTAGCCTCTAGTTCCCAAGATCGCGGGTTAGCGGGCAACATGCTAGCCTCTAGTTCCCAAGATCACGGGTTTGGGGTAACATGCTAGCCTCTAGTTCCCAAGATCACGGGTTTGGGGCAACATGTTAGCCTCTAGTTTCCCAGATCGCGGGTTAGCGGGCAACATGCTAGCCTCTAGTTCCCAAGATCGCGGGTTTGGAGCAACATGCTAGCCTCTAGTTCCCAAGATCGCGGGTTTGGAGCAACATGCTAGCCTCTAGTTCCCAAGATCGCGGTTTGGAGCAACATGCTAGCCTCTAGTTCCCAAGATCACGGGTTTGCGGGCAACATGCTTGCCTCTAGATCCCAAGATCGCGGGTTTGGGGTAACATGCTAGCCTCTAGTTTCCAAGATCGCGGGTTAGCGGGCAACATGCTACCCTCTAGTTCCCAAGATCACGGGTTTGGGGCAACATGCTAGCCTCTAGTTTCCCAGATCACGGGTTAGCGGGCAACATGCTAGCCTCTGGTTCCCAAGATCACGGGTTTGGGGCAACATGCTAGCCTCTAGTTCCCAAGATCACGGGTTTGCGGGCAACATGCTAGCCTCTAGTTCCCAAGATCGCGGGTTTGGGGCAACATGCTAGCCTCTAGTTCCCAAGATCACGAGTTTGCGGGCAACATGCTAGCCTCTAGTTCCCAAGATCACGGGTTTGGGGCAACATGCTAGCCTCTAGTTCCCAAGATCACGGGTTTGCGGGCAACATGCTAGCCTCTAGTTCCCAAGATCACGGGTTTGCTGGCTACATGCTAGCCTTTAGTTCCCAAGATGGCGGGTTTGGGGTAACATGCTAGCCTGTAGTTACCAAGATCACGGGTTTGCGGGCAACATGCTAGCCTCTAGTTCCCAAGATCACGGGTTTGCGGGCAACATGCTAGCCTTTAGTTCCCAAGATGGCGGGTTTGGGGTAACATGCTAGCCTGTAGTTACCAAGATCGCGGGTTTGGGGCAACATGCTAGCCTCTAGTTCCCAAGATCGCGGGTTTGGTGTAAATTGCTAGCCTCTGGTTCCCAAGATCGCGGGTTTGCGGGCAACATGCTAGCCTCTAGTTCCCAAGATCACGGGTTTGCGGGCAACATGTTAGCCTCTAGTTCCCAAGATCGCGGGTTAGCGGGCAACATGTTAGCCTCTAGTTCCCAAGATCACGGGTTTGGGGCAACATTCTAGCCTCTAGTTCCCAAGATCACGGGTTTGGGGCAACATGTTAGCCTCTAGTTCCCAAGATCACGGGTTTGCGGGCAACATGCTAGCCTCTAGTTCCCAAGATCGCGGGTTGAAATCGCATAGGCGATGTTTTTTTTTTTTCGGGCATAAAAATCTGCAGCATAGCTTCCTTCGGAAGTGAGGTAATGCCGTTGGTCCCGTAGATTTAAGGCTCGTAAAACCTCAAAACTAATAAAGCGGCCTCTGAGGAAAACTAAGGGGTCTTTAACGACTAATAGCGATGATGAGAAATCTAGCAATAAAGGATCCACAAATAAAACTTGCTCTCTTATTTACACAATCAATACAAACTTACTTTTGGGATTTAGTTGTAGAGATATTGCAGATTACCAGGAATGAAGGAGGTAGTCAGGAGTGGGGGGATTTTCTTGAACATCTCCGTGTTGCGTCCTTGGAAGATACCAAACTTAAATACCAAGTTTAGTATTTAACGGTCTTTTCGTTTTTGAGCTATGCTGCCCACAGAGACACACACACACACACACAGACACAGACACACACAGACACACACACACACGGATATTTTTCTATTTTTTTTTATTAAGGAGGTCCTAAAACGTGTATTTCCGGTGAAATCTTGGTGCATTACAATACCTTCTCTATACACTATATACATAGTACGTATAGAGAAAGTAAAAATCCGATTTATTACTTTATGACTTAAAACAATGTTATTACAAGGCAACTTACCAGGTGAAGTGCCAATGAGTCCCTCGTCAAGTGCCCATTTGGGGGAGTGCTCGTTTAACGTCATCAGGAACAACGTCATGCAGATTCCGAACATTATGGACAGACATACGTAGAAGATGACGTAGAATATCAGAATCTTGGCTGAAACAAACACACAATACGGGATTAACACAACAGAGCATTTGTTTATTACACTAGTCTAATGCTTCACGTATATAAGTTGTAACCCCTTGTGTACATAAAGAGGATTAGCTGTAGTCCTTACGCATACAAATTAGATTACCTGTAAGGCTTTATGTACTTAAACAGGATTAGCTGTAGGACTTTACGTATACAAATTAGATGAGCTGTAAGGCCTTATGTACTTAAACAAGATTAGCTGTAGGACTTTACGTATACAAATTAGATGAGCTGTAAGGCTTTATGTACTTAAACAAGATTAGCTGTAGTCCTTACGCATACAAATTAGATTACCTGTAAGGCTTTATGTACTTAAACAAGATTAGCTGTAGGACTTTACGTATACAAATTAGATGAGCTGTAAGGCCTTATGTACTTAAACAAGATTAGCTGTAGTCCTTACGCATACAAATTAGATGAGCTGTAAGGATTTATGTACTTAAACAAGATTAGCTGTAGTCCTTACGCATACAAATTAGATGAGCTGTAAGGCTTTATGTACTTAAACAAGATTAGCTGTAGTCCTTACGCATACAAATTAGATTAGCTGTAAGGCTTTATGTACTTAAACAAGATTAGCTGTAGTCCTTACGCATACAAATTAGATTAGCTGTAAGGCTTTATGTACTTAAACAAGATTAGCTGTAGGACTTTACGTATACAAATTAGATGAGCTGTAAGGCTTTATGTACTTAAACAAGATTAGCTGTAGTCCTTACGCATACAAATTAGATTAGCTGTAAGGCTTTATGTACTTAAACAAGATTAGCTGTAGTCCTTACGCATACAAATTAGATTAGCTGTAAGGCTTTATGTACTTAAACAAGATTAGCTGTAGGACTTTACGATACAAATTAGATGAGCTGTAAGGCTTTATGTACTTAAACAAGATTAGCTGTAGTCCTTACGCATACAAATTAGATGAGCTGTAAGGCTTTATGTACTTAAACAAGATTAGCTGTAGGACTTTACGATACAAATTAGATGAGCTGTAAGGCTTTATGTACTTAAACAAGATTAGCTGTAGTCCTTACGCATACAAATTAGATTAGCTGTAAGGCTTTATGTACTTAAACAAGATTAGCTGTAGGACTTTACTATACAAATTAGATGAGCTGTAAGGCTTTATGTACTTAAACAAGATTAGCTGTAGGACTTTACGTATACAAATTAGATGAGCTGTAAGGCTTTATGTACTTAAACAAGATTAGCTGTAGTCCTTACGCATACAAATTAGATGAGCTGTAAGGCTTTATGTACTTAAACAAGATTAGCTGTAGGACTTTAGGATACAAATTAGATGAGCTGTAAGGCTTTATGTACTTAAACAAGATTAGCTGTAGTCCTTACGCATACAAATTAGATTAGCTGTAAGGCTCTATGTACTTAAACAAGATAAGCTGTAGGACTTTACGTATACAAATTAGATGAGCTGTAAGGCTTTATGTACTTAAACCAGATTAGCTGTAGTCCTTACGCATACAAATTAGATGAGCTGTAAGGCTTTATGTACTTAAACCAGATTAGCTGTAGTCCTTACGCATACAAATTAGATGAGCTGTAAGGCTCTATGTACTTAAACAAGATTAGCTGTAGTCCTTACGCAACCAATTAGATTAGCTGTAAGGCTCTATGTACTTAAACAAGATTAGCTGTAGTCCTTACGCATACAAATTAGATGAGCTGTAAGGCTTTATGTACTTAAACAAGATTAGCTGTAGGACTTTACGATACAAATTAGATGAGCTGTAAGGCTTTATGTACTTAAACAAGATTAGCTGTAGTCCTTACGCATACAAATTAGATGAGCTGTAAGGCTTTATGTACTTAAACAAGATTAGCTGTAGGACTTTACGATACAAATTAGATGAGCTGTAAGGCTTTATGTACTTAAACAAGATTAGCTGTAGTCCTTACGCATACAAATTAGATTAGCTGTAAGGCTTTATGTACTTAAACAAGATTAGCTGTAGGACTTTACTATACAAATTAGATGAGCTGTAAGGCTTTATGTACTTAAACAAGATTAGCTGTAGGACTTTACGTATACAAATTAGATGAGCTGTAAGGCTTTATGTACTTAAACAAGATTAGCTGTAGTCCTTACGCATACAAATTAGATGAGCTGTAAGGTTTTATGTACTTAAACAAGATTAGCTGTAGGACTTTAGGATACAAATTAGATGAGCTGTAAGGCTTTATGTACTTAAACAAGATTAGCTGTAGTCCTTACGCATACAAATTAGATTAGCTGTAAGGCTCTATGTACTTAAACAAGATAAGCTGTAGGACTTTACGTATACAAATTAGATGAGCTGTAAGGCTTTATGTACTTAAACCAGATTAGCTGTAGTCCTTACGCATACAAATTAGATGAGCTGTAAGGCTTTATGTACTTAAACCAGATTAGCTGTAGTCCTTACGCATACAAATTAGATGAGCTGTAAGGCTCTATGTACTTAAACAAGATTAGCTGTAGTCCTTACGCAACCAATTAGATTAGCTGTAAGGCTCTATGTACTTAAACAAGATTAGCTGTAGTCCTTACGCATACAAATTAGATGAGCTGTAAGGCTTTATGTACTTAAACAAGATTAGCTGTAGGACTTTACGATACAAATTAGATGAGCTGTAAGGCTTTATGTACTTAAACAAGATTAGCTGTAGTCCTTACGCATACAAATTAGATGAGCTGTAAGGCTTTATGTACTTAAACAAGATTAGCTGTAGGACTTTACGATACAAATTAGATGAGCTGTAAGGCTTTATGTACTTAAACAAGATTAGCTGTAGTCCTTACGCATACAAATTAGATTAGCTGTAAGGCTTTATGTACTTAAACAAGATTAGCTGTAGGACTTTACTATACAAATTAGATGAGCTGTAAGGCTTTATGTACTTAAACAAGATTAGCTGTAGGACTTTACGTATACAAATTAGATGAGCTGTAAGGCTTTATGTACTTAAACAAGATTAGCTGTAGTCCTTACGCATACAAATTAGATGAGCTGTAAGGCTTTATGTACTTAAACAAGATAAGCTGTAGGACTTTAGGATACAAATTAGATGAGCTGTAAGGCTTTATGTACTTAAACAAGATTAGCTGTAGTCCTTACGCATACAAATTAGATTAGCTGTAAGGCTCTATGTACTTAAACAAGATAAGCTGTAGGACTTTACTATACAAATTAGATGAGCTGTAAGGCTTTATGTACTTAAACCAGATTAGCTGTAGTCCTTACGCATACAAATTAGATGAGCTGTAAGGCTTTATGTACTTAAACCAGATTAGCTGTAGTCCTTACGCATACAAATTAGATGAGCTGTAAGGCTCTATGTACTTAAACAAGATTAGCTGTAGGACTTTGCGTATAAAAATTAGATTACCTGTAAGGCTTTATGTACTTAAACAAGATTAGCTGTAGTCCTTACGCATACAAATTAGATTACCTGTAAGGCTTTATGTACTTAAACAAGATTAGCTGTAGTCCTTACGATTACAAATTAGATTACCTGTAAGGCTTTATGTACTTAAACAAGATTAGCTGTAGTCCTTACGCATACAAATTAGATTACCTGTAAGGCTTTATGTACTTAAACAAGATTAGCTGTAGTCCTTACGCATACAAATTAGATTACCTGTAAGGCTTTATGTACTTAAACAAGATTAGCTGTAGTCCTTACGCATACAAATTAGATGAGCTGTAAGGCTTTATGTACTTAAACAAGATTAGCTGTAGGACTTTGCGTATAAAAATTAGATTACCTGTAAGGCTTTATGTACTTAAACAAGATTAGCTGTAGTCCTTACGCATACAAATTAGATGAGCTGTAAGGCTTTATGTACTTAAACAAGATTAGCTGTAGGACTTTACTATACAAATTAGATGAGCTGTAAGGCTTTATGTACTTAAACAAATTAGCTGTAGGACTTTACTATACAAATTAGATGAGCTGTAAGGCTTTATGTACTTAAACAAGATTAGCTGTAGTCCTTACGCATACAAATTAGATGAGCTGTAAGGCTTTATGTACTTAAACAAGATTAGCTGTAGGACTTTACTATACAAATTAGATGAGCTGTAAGGCTTTATGTACTTAAACAAGATTAGATGTAGGGCTTTACGATACAAATTAGATGAGCTGTAAGGCTTTATGTACTTAAACAAGATTAGATGTAGGGCTTTACGATACAAATTAGATGAGCTGTAAGGCTTTATGTACTTAAACAAGATTAGATGTAGGGCTTTACGCATACAAATTAGATGAGCTGTAAGGCTTTATGTACTTAAACAAGATTAGCTGTAGTCCTTACGCATACAAATTAGATTAGCTGTAAGGCTTTTTGCATAGGACTTAGATTAGTTTTATGGCATTATGTATATAACTTAGATTAAATGTAAGGCTTTTACGTATACACATTAGATTAGCTGATATGTTTTATGTATAGATTAGATTATCTGTAAGCTTTTTGTATCTAAATAAATTAACTGTAAGATTTTATGAATATAAATTAGATTAACTGTAAGGTAAGCTGGTATTTTAATCAAAATTGAGCCATTTTTGAGAAATTTTGAGGTGGGGATTTTCTCGAAAAGCGTTATGTTGCGCCCTTGAATGTTTGCTATTTACCAGAA
Organism: Hymenopus coronatus; assembly: GCA_030762935.1. Classification (NCBI taxonomy): domain Eukaryota; kingdom Metazoa; phylum Arthropoda; class Insecta; order Mantodea; family Hymenopodidae; genus Hymenopus; species Hymenopus coronatus. The sequence continues at coordinate 143,818,617 of CM060886.1, read as the reverse complement.
AATCTCCCCACCACAAGGTACTCTTTACATGAAAACATTTTCGAAAATTTTGTTTTCCCAAAAATGGCTTTAACAATTTTGATTAAAATATCATATTATAAGATATTTACATCACATATAAAATGTATATGTTGAATTTTCTGAAAATAGCTTCTGAAGACTTCTTTATTCTGGTTGAGTTTTGCCAAATTTTGCATAACTGTGAAACCGTATGAGATAGACAAAGCTTACCACCCAAAAAGTGTACATCTCGTTAAAATACAGTATTTATGTCATATAGGTTTTTCTTGTAGAGTTGACCATTTTCAGATATGTTTGTCATTTATTTAAATTTTAAACTACTCAACTTTACTGAAACGAGAACATGCAAAGCGAACCGAACCTCAATTGTTTCACATAGCGAAGAGGTTTTACAAGATTTGACTATTGCTTTAGATTAGATTAGAAAGCATTCTGTAGGTTTGTTTTGGCCTGGAAGGCACTGAACTTAGAACTAATATAGGCATATACATGTATACATATGTTTATATACTACCAAAAAGTATATAAAGCTCAAGTGCTAAAAACAGCAGAATAAACATATAATCACATCACTGCACTATACTTAATGTGCTCCATAAAAGCATCTGTATGCACATATAACCGAAATCATCAAAAATTAGCGTTAAATTAATACTATTTCATTATGTAACATTGCCTAATATATTGCTTCTACTTACAAGGAAGCAAGTAACAAGACAAATTGTGCATTAAAATGATAGCTTGTGTATGGAACAGCTGGACAATGAGTGAAACACGTCACATGTTCCTTAAAGCGATATTGAATACAATACTGTACACAGAACAGAAGAAAATCTGATGCGTTCCATTCACATGACTTTCTATACATCTCCACAACAAATTATTGTTAAAAAGCTTATGCTTCCATTTACTTCATGCTAATTAGCAGAAATAGTCTTATTACTTGATTCCTTGTAAGTAGAAGCGAAATAAGAGAGTACGCTTTTTAAAACTGAAACTAAAATAAGGAATATCTCGAAAACAATCAACTCCTCCACGAAAAACATTGTAAAATATGTTTTAACGTGCTCTACATTTTTTGTGTGGTAAGTTTTTGTCTATCTCTTACGGTTTAGCAGTTATGCAAAATTCCGTAAAATTCATCCAGAATAAAGTAGTTTTCAGAGGTTATTCCCAGAAAATTCAATATGTATATTTAATTTTCAGGTAAATATCTTTAATATACGATATTTTAATAAAAATCGTTACAGCAATTTTCGAGAAAAAAATCCATGGAAAGGGTAGTTTGTTGCAGGGGTTTTTTCTTGAAAATCTTCGTGTCGCATCCTTAGAAGTTAGGTATTTAACGGACTTCTACGGTTTTGAGATATGCTGTGCACAGACAGACAGACACACACGGACCTTTTTCCAAAAATGCTTTTTTTTTTTGGATTCAGGGAGACCCTAAACATGTATTTCCGGTGAAATCTCGGTATCGTATTTTTGCGTGCATTACAATACCTTTTTTATACGCTATGTACATAGTACGTGTAGAGAAAGTAATACACAATTGGATATTATTTTAGAATGAGATGCATGGAGCATGAGTAACGGTTTACACATGCTGACTGTCACGAACGAAGTAAATGAGTTCCCAAGGTCGTGTTGGCGCGCACTCAGACCTACCTCAGCATTCACGTGACTCTCTACACGTACTATGTACATACTGTATAGAGAAGGTATTGTAATGCACCCAAAAATACGATACCGAGATTTCACCGGAAATACATGTTTTAGGACCCCCTGAATCCAAAAACAGCATTTTCAGAAAAAAGTCCGTCTGTCTGACTGTCTGTGTCTGTGGACAGCATAGCTCAAAAACAAAAAGACCGTTAAATACTAAACTTGGTATTTAAGTTTGGTATCTTCCAAGGATGAGACACGAAGACTTTCAAGAAAAAAAACCCCACCCCCAACTACCCTTTACATGGAACAATTTTCGAAAATTATTATTTTCTAAAAATGATTTTGATTAAAATTCCGTATATTAAAGATATTTACTTACGAAATAAAATGTATATCTTGAATTTTTTGGGAAAAGCCTCTGAAAAGCTCTTTATTCCGAATGAATTTTCTAAATGTTGCTTAACTGCTAAACGGTAAGAGATAGACAAAAATTTACTGCACAGAAAATGTTGATCTGTTCAAAACACACAATATATATCCTTTACATTTTTGTTGTGGAGGTAACCGTTTCCGAGATATTCCTTGTTTTTGGTTTCAGTTATACTTTTCTCAGACAGGAAGTGCCCGTTTTTCTTTTGTTCTGCTCCAGGCTAAGCAAAGAAGTGATTTGCAATGACAATCGAATAACGACAGATTTTAAAACATTTGACTATCGGTTTAGCGTAGTGTGTTCCCTTATTTTCTTCCTACTTATAAGGAACTAAGTAATAAGAACATTGTGCTAATGAGTACCTCGATTAGCAAGATGCAGAAAGAAGAATAATCTTATGTAAGAAGTTTGTAGAAGAGCTAGAGAAAGTCATGTGAGTGTAACACATCAGATTTTTAGAAAAGTGTCCGTGTGTGTGTCTGCCTGTATGTATCTGTGTGTCTGTGGACAGCATAGCTCAAAAACGGAAAGACCGTTGAATACCAAACTTGGTATTTAAGTTTGCTATCTTCCAAGGAGCGACACGAAGATTTTAAAGATAATCCCCCACCCCCAAATAACCTTTACATGGAACATTTTTCGAAAACGTTCATTTTCTTAAAACTGGCTCTAATGATTTTTATAAAATGACGTATATTAAATATATTTACCTGACAAATAAAATCTATATCTTGAATGTTCTGGGAATAGCCTTTGAAGACTACTTTATTCTGGGTGAATTTTACGGAATTTTGCATAACTACTAAACCGTAAGAGATAGACAAAAACTTACCACACAAAAATGTAGAGCATATTAAAACACACAATTTATGTAATATACAGTTTTTCGTCGAATTGATCGTTTTTTTTTTTTTTTTTAGATATTCCTTATTTTTCGGTTCAGCTTTGAAAAACTTTTACTTTTCTCATACAGAAATTTGTCAAATCCTGTCCATAGAAACAAAGGAACTTCAGTCAAATAACAACCAGATTTTGACTATCACTTTAACCTATGGTACTCCCTTATTTCCCTTCTACTTACAAGGAAGCAAGTAATAAGACTATTTCTGCTAATTTTTTCTGGATTACCATGAAGTAAATAGAGGAATAAGCTTTTTAACAATAATTTGTTGCAGAGATGCAGAGAAAGTCATGTGAATGGAACAAAGCAGATTTTTCTACTCACTAGAAGGTGTCTCATTATTTAATTTGTCATTAACATTCCCTGTATGCCAGGAGCAAAACAAAAGAAACAGGGAAATCTTCCTGTTTGAGAAAATTATAAGTATTTTAAAACTGAAACCAATAATAAGGAATAGATCAGCTCCACAATAATAATGTATAGGACATAAATGGCTGTGTTTGACAAGTTCTAAGCTTTGTGCAGTAAGTTTTTGTCTATCTCTTACAATATACCAGTTATACAAACGCATTCAGGGCTATTCCCAGGAAATTAAAGATACAACATTTTCATCTAAATACCCTTAATATATGGCATTTTAATCAATCATTACAAGCATTTTTGAAAAAAATCAAAAGTTCCTAAATTCTTTCCCTGTAAAAGATATTTTGGGGTGGGACCATTTTCTTGAAAATGTTCTTGTCACGTACTTGGAACAAACTAAGCCTATATACCACGTTTGGTATTTATTTCGTTTTTGAGTTATTCTGTCCACAGGCGCACACATAGACCTTTTTCTAAAAAGTCTTCTTTTTTGTGTTAAGGGGGTCTCAAAATATGTATGTCCATTCACATGACTTTCTCTACATCTCTGCGACAAATTATTCTTAAAAAACGTATACTTCTATTTACTTCATGCTAATCGAGAAAGAATTAGCAGAAATAGTCTTATTACTTTCTTCCTAGTGAGTAGAAGCGAAATAAGGGAGTAGCATAGGTTAAAGTGATAGTCAAAAGCTGGTTGCTATGTGACTGAAGTTCCTCTGTTTGTATGGACACGAGTTGACAAATTCATAGTACAAGATTTTTAAAGCTGAAACCAAAAACAAGGAATATCTCAAAACTCATCAAAAAAAATGTATATAACATAAATTGTGTGTTTTAATGTGCTCTATATTTTTGTGTGGTAAGTGTTTGTCCATTTCTTACGGTTTAGCAGTTATGCCAAATTTGGTAAAATTCATCCAGAATAAAGTAGCCTTCAGAGGCTATCCCCAGAAAATTCAAGATATACATTTTATTTGTCAGGTAAATATCTTTAATATACAATACTTTAATCAAAATCGTTGGAGCCATTTTTGAGAAAATCAACATTTTCGAAAAAAAGTTCCATGTAAAGGGTAGTTGGGGGTGGGGGGCTTTTCTTGAAAATCTTCGTCTCGCATCCTTGGAAGATACCAAACTTAAATACCAAGTTTGTATTTAACGGTCTTTTCATGTTTTAGCTATGCTGTCCACAAACACATACACACACGCACACACACAGACCTTTTTCCAAAAATACTTTTTTTGGATTCAGGGGAACCTAAAATGTGTATTTCCGGTGAAATCTCGGTTTCGAATTTTTGGGTGCAACACAATACCTTCTCTATACACTATGTACATAGCACGTATAGAGAAAGTAAAAAAAAAATCTGATGTGTTCCATTCACATGACTTTCTCTACATCTCTGCAACAAATTATTGTTAAAAAGCTTATTCCTCTATTTACTTCATTCTAATCACGAAAAAATTAGCCCAAACAGTCCTATTACTCGCTTCCTTGTAAGTAGAAGCGAAATAAGGGAGTACCATAGGTTAAAGTGATAGTCAAAAACTGGTTGCTATGTGACTGATGTTCCTTTGTTTGTATGGACAGGAGTTGACAAATTCCTGTATGATTTAAAAGCTGAAACTAAAAACAAGAAATATCTTAAAAGCGACCAACTCCACGAAAAAATGTATATTACATAAATTGTGTGTTTTAACGTGCTCTACATTTTTTGTGTGGTAAGTGTTTGTCCATCTCTTGCGATTTAGCAGTTATGCAAAATTCCGTAAAATTGATCCACAATAAAGTAGTCTTAAGAGGCTATTTCCAGAAAATTCAAGATATACATTTTATTTGTGAGGTACGTATCTTTAATATACGATATTTTAATCAAAATCGATAGAGCCATTTTTAAGAAAATCAAAATTTTCGAAAAAAGTTCCATGTAAGGGTAGTTGGGGAGGGGGGATTTTCTTGAAAATCTTCGTGTCGCATCCTTGGAAGATACCAAACTTAAATACCAAGTTTGGTTTTTAATGGACTTTTCGTTTTTGAGCTATGCAGCTCACAGTTACACACACACACACACACACACACACACGGAAATTTTTCTAAAGATGCTTTTTTTTATTCAGGGGGTCTCAAAACGTTTTTTCGGCGAAATCTCGGTATCGAATTTTTGGGTGCAATAAATACCTTCTCTATACACCATGTGTCTAGTACGTATAGAGAAAATAAAAATGTAAAGTGTTCCTTTCACATGACCTCCTGCAAACAAACTATTCTTATCTACAGCATCTAATCAAAGTAAACATTAGCAGAGGACAAAGCGGTAGCCAAGTCTTTTAAAAGCTGGTCACTTATTGAACAACTGAAGTTCGGCTCTCTTTGCATGGTCAACAGTAAAACAAAAGAAGGGTGAATTTCCGTTTAAGAACAGTTTAGGTAGTTTAAATTGAAATCATTAACAAGGAATATCTCCGAAGCAGTCAACTCTATATAAAAAAGTAACTGTATATGACATAAATTATGTGTTTTGGCGAGATCTACACTTTTTGTTAGGAAGTTTTTCTCTAAAATGTAAATGGCGTGTTATTTATTGACGCTCTTTAACTGCTGTGGTTCTCAGCGTCCCATTCTATATTGGGCGTGAAATTTAGCTCAGGGGCCTCTTTATCAGCAATGATGTTCTTATATGTGCCGTAAATCTACGACACGGTACCAACGGCTTTGCTTACATCCTAAAGATTTTTACGCCCGAAAAAATCCATCATCCTCCCTCGGGTTTGAACCCGAGACCTTGGGTAACCATTACACCACGAGGGCGACAGTTTTTTTCTATTTATTACGGTTTACCAGTTACACAACTTTCATCCACGGTCATCAAAATCTTTAGAAAACATTCTTTGAGAAAAGTAATATTTTCAAGCCTTTTCCAAGTAATAGGTACATTAGGAGGGGTTATCCTTGGAAAATAAGCTTAACTGGGGGGCTACCACCCCCCACAGGGAGTGCTGGGGGTGAGACGTGGGCAGCGCCGCGACTCCTCAGTTGGCCCTGCTTGAGACCTGAGGATGAGTGCACCCCGAGCTTGGCAAGCATCCGCCAATATCTCACTAAGAAGACCACCATCCTTCTAAATATCAATTTGCTCTCTTCGTTTTGATACCAAATTGACAGAACGCTTTTTACTTTCTCTAGCCTCGTATGTACAATGTACATAGGGATAGGCAAGTATTGTATTCCACCCAAAAATTCGATACCGAGATTTTGCCGGAAATATATGTTTTAGGGTCCCCTGTATCCAAAAAAAGCATTTTCACAAAAAGGTCCGTGTATGTGTGTGTCCGTTTGTCATGTGTCCGTGTGTCTGAGAACACGATAGCTCGAAAACGAAAAGTCGGTAAAGCACCAAACTTGGTATTTAAGTTTAGTATTTTCCAGGGATGCGACACGAAGATTTTGAGAAAAATCCCCTTACCCCAAACTACCCTATACATGGAACTTTTTTCGAAAATTTTGATTTCCTTAAAAATGGCTCTAACGATTTTGATTAAAATATCGTATATTAAAGATATTTAGCTGACAAATAATATGTATATCTTGAATTTTCTGGGAACAGCTTCTAAAGACCTGTTTATTCAGGATGATTTTTGCTTAATTTGGCATAACTAGTAAACCGTAAGAGATAGACAAAAACTTACTATATAAAAAATGTAGGTCTTGTTAAAATACACAAGTTATGTCATACATTTTTCTCGTGGAGCTCACAGTTTTCGAGACATTCATTGTTATTAGTTTCAGTTGTGAAGTACTTATACTTTTCTCAGACGGGAGTGTGCGGTTTTCTTTTGTTCTACTCCTGGCCAAGAAAAGAAGGGATTTGTAATGACAATCCTATAACGACAGCTTTTAAAACATTTGACTATCGATTTAACCTAGTGTATTCCCTTATTTTCTTCCTACTTATAAGGAACTAAGTAATAAGAACATTGTGCTAATGAGTACCTCGATTAGCAAGATGCAGAAAGAAGAATAATCTTATGTAAGAAGTTTTGTAGAACAGCTAGAGAAAGTCATGTGAGTGTAACTCATCAGAATTTTTTCTTTCAAACTCAGCGGGCCTCAAAACACATGTCTGGTATCAAATTTTATGGGATACAACCCACTAAGTGTGTAGAGAAGGTGTTAAGATGTACAAATTTGTTGTTCATGTTGAGCAAGTCATTCACTTGGCACAGATTCCCTTGAAAAAACAAAAGGTAAGCGACTGTGGAAATTAAAACGGCGTCTATTTTTGTGACATGCAGACTGGCAACTGTTGTCGTCTTGCCAAACACTGAATGGGAAAACTCTCATGTGTTCCATTCACATGACTTTCTCTGCAACAACAATCAGCTCCATGAGAAAAATGTGTAGAACATAAATTGTGTGTTTTAATGTGCTCTACATTTTTTGTGAAGTAAGTTTTTGTCCATCTCTTACGGTTTAGCACTTATGCAAAATTCCGTAAAATTCACTTAGAATAAACTAGTCTTTAGAGGCTATTCAAAACATATATTTTGTTTGTCGGATAAATATCTTTAAAATATGATATTTTAATGAAAATCGTTAGCGAGGCCGCGCCGTGGCCGAGTGGTCAGACCACTCGCCTCTCACCTAGACGGCCCGGGTTCGATACCAAGCGACCGCATATGAGATTTGTGGTGGACGAAGCGGCGCAGGGGCGGGTTTTCTCCGATTTCCCCCGCCATTACATTCCACCGGGGCTCCATCCTCAGTGTCATCGCCTGCGGTGCCAGAGCAGTAAAAGTGGGCGTTAAACACCACAAAAAAATCGTTAGAGCCCTTTTTTATAACATCAAAATATTCGAAAAAAGTTCCATGTAAAGGGTAGTTTGAGGGGGGGATTTTCTCAAAATCTTCGTGTCGCATCCCTGGAAGATATTAAACTTAAGTACCAAGTTTGGTATTTTAGCGACTTTTCGTTTTTGAGTTATCGTGTTCAAAGACACACGGACACACACACGGACCTTTTTCTGAAAATGCTTTTTTTTTATACAGGTGACCCTAAAACATATATTTCGGGTGAAATCTCGGTATCGAATTTTGTGGTGGAATGCAATACCTTCTCTATACACTATGTACATGGTACGTTTAGAGAAAGTAAAAATCCTGCCTCTGTAGTTTAGGGGCAGCATGTCTGCCTGGCATTCAACAGGTCTAGAGCTTTTTCCGAGGTTTTCCCTTAGCCTGTAAGACGAACGTCGGTTAATTAAAGCTGTAAGAGCCCCGGGCTCTTTTGGGCATTTCATTCATCGTCCGATATGACCAACCACATTAAAGATCGATAAAACACGAAAAAAAAAAAAATATCGACCTCATATGACCTCCTCTACCCGTTCTGCAAACAAATGGTTCTTCTTGTAATCTGGTAATCGATATAAACATCAGCAGAAACGGTCCTGGTGACTAGCAGGGAAATAGGGGGAGAAGTAGGCTAAGCTGATATTCAAGCAGGTCGACAAAACAAAAGAGATATCAAACGAGTGAGGACGTCCCGTTTGAAAAAAAATTAAGACGTTTTAAATTGAAAGTAACAGTAAGGTATATCTTAGAAATGGTTAAATATACTAAAAATGTATATGAGATAAATTGAGTGTTTTAATGGGATCTATATATTTGTTGTAGTAAGTTATTGTTTAGCTCTTGCAGTTTACAAAAGTCATACAGAGTCTGTTCAAGTCTCTAGCAAATCATTACAACACACATTGACAAAATCGAATGGTCGTAAAATGTTGCATGTAACCCGTATTTTGGGAAGGGGGATTTTGTCTTCTTTTTTTTTTTTTTTTTTTTTTTTAAATCTTAGTGTGGCTTCCTTGGGAATAATAATAATAATTATTATTATTGTTGTTATTATTACTATTATTATTATAATTATTATCTTAACATTAGGTCGGCTTACCCTCCCGTATGCAGGACCGACGGGTCCCAACGGCAGAATGAAGAAGAACCTGGAACGATAGATCGGCTTGAACAAGTGCATGATGTGAAATGAAAGCGAAAGTTGATGATGGAGGAAGTGGTGGCGGGGGAACCAGAGAAAACCCGCCCAGACACAAATCCCGTTTCGGATCGAACTCTGGCCGCAGAGGTGAGCAGTCTAACCACTCTGCTACAGCCTTCCTTGGGAAATACCGAACTGAAATACCAAGCTTAGTTTTTAACGGGCTTTTAGTTTTTGAGCTATGCTGTACACACACACACACATAAACATTGGTCTTTTTTGAAGTGTTTTTTTTTTAATCAGGGGATCTCAAAATATATATTACCGAAATAGTATCGAATTTTGGGTAGAAAATAGTACGTTATCTATCTATTATATACGCTGTACATAAGAAACTTTTAATCCCATCAAGATGTTCAGACCCCTTAAATTGTTGATGTCATTTGTTTGTTTCTGGCGATGCTATAGAAGGAGAATGGTTATGCAAGAGCAGAAAATAGCAGCAGCCCATTTTAAGCTTCGGACTACATATCATTTTATTATTGGAACGAAAACTATAACACAGCAAATGTTTATTTTGGTTAACAGTAGATAGAAAATGTTAGAAAAGTGTGTAGAAGCTATTTGAAAATACAGGACGGAAATTCAGATTTGTAGCTACCACTGTTTAGAATCTTCTTCGCGTTACTCATCACTTGACATGGCACCACCCTCAATTTTTAAAGCAGTTTAAAACAGCGCACAAGTCCTTTAAAGGCGTACAGATTATAACTGTATTTTGTACTTTAGCTACACGCTCGTAGTATTGCATTTCACTCAAAATTCGATATCGAGATTTCCCCAGAAATATATGCTTTGAGACTCCGTAAGCATTCTGTAACACGCTGCTCTTACAAAACCTCGTTCTTCTATCTCGACACACGATTTGCTATAACTAAATAACGACAGTTACCAACACAAAGTTACACTACGTCATTGCTATCAAGGTATTTACTGTCACATGGAACCGGGTTTTCACTGCACATATTGTACACTTTTAGCGCCAAGATGTCTTTGCCACTTTTGAGTCTTCATGGCTGGGAAAACGTCATGTACAAAGTGGAACACCGGTTTTTCTGATTTTTTATCAATATTTGCTTTCAACTCGTCCATAGCGATTGCTGAACTTGGAGATCACGTTGAGAAATAGAGTAAGGTGGTGTAACTTTGTAAATAAAGTTTTGTGTTGATAACTGCCGTTATGCCAAATCGTGTCGCTTTCTGGATGACCTCGTGCAGGATTGCTCCTATCAGTTTCACAGAGAAGGCAGATAAAGGAATACACAGGCTAAAGCGATAGTCATAGTGCGATACATGTACGGGAAGTGTATTATTGCAGAATCGAGGAAATGGAGTTGAACACCAATACGCCTAACTCACGTTTTTGGACCATGAGTATAACATTAATAAAATATTGATATGATGCAAATGACTTCTATGAAAAAGAAACATTTGGTAGTCGTTCTTATGTAATTACTTTCTCTACACGTACTACGTTCATAGTGTATAGAGAAGGTATTGCATTCCACCCAAAAATCCGATACCGAGATTTCACCGGAAGTACATGTTTTGGGTCCCCTTAAATAATAATAATAATAAAAAAAATTACAAAAAGTTCCGTGCGTGCGTGTGTGTCTGTGGACAGCATAGCTCAAAAATGAAAAGACCGTTAAATACCAAACTTGGTATTTAAGTTTAGTATCTTCCAAGCATGCGACACGAAGATTTTCAAGAAAATCCCTCCACACGCAATTACCCTTTACATGGAACTTTTTTCGAAAATTTGGATTTTCTCAAAACTGGCTCTAACGATTCGTATATTAAATATATTTTCCTGACAAATAAAATGTGTATCTTGAATTTTCTGGGAATAGCCTCTGAAGACTACTTTACTCTGGATGAATTTTGCATAACTGGTAAATCATAATAGATGGATAAAAACTTACAACACAAAAACTGTAGAGCACCTTAAGACACACAGTTTATGTTTTTCGTGAAGTTGATCGTTTTTGAGATATTCTTTGGTATTGGATTCAGCTTTAAGAAACTTATACTTTTCTCATACAGGAATTTGCCAACTCGTGTCCATACAAACAAAGGAACTTCAGTCACATAGTAACCAGCTTTTGATCACCTTAACCTATGCTACTCCCTTATTTCGCTTCTATTTACAAGGAAGCACGTAATAAGACTATTGCTGCTAATTTTTTCTTGATGAGCATGAAGTAAATAGAAGCATAAGCTTTCTAACAATAATTTGTCTGACTTCTCACCCGGGGGTCCCGGGTTCGATTCCCGGCTGGGGCGGGGAATTTTTCTTTAACCAGAATTATTCCCTATCCCCCACAGAGTCTGGAAGTTTGTATGCGAGAGTGAATGTTGCTTTGTTTTAAGCAATATGCGATTCAAAAGTAAGCATTATCGTACTTTTAGCATCTTCATAGCAACACAACATATTATTACTTTCTCTACACGTACAATGTACATAGGGAATAGAGATGGTATTGTACTCAGATACCAAGATTTCACCAGAAATACACGTTTTAGGGCCCCTGTAAAATTGGAAAAAGGTCCGTGTGTCTGTGAACACGATAAATCAAAAACGAAAAGTCGTTTATACCAAAAATGGTATTTAAGTTGAGTATTTTCCAAGAATGCGACAACAAGATTTTAAAGATATCCCTCCCCCCCCCCCGACCACCAACTACCCTTTACATCTAACATTTTTCGAAAATGGCTCTAACGATTTTGAGTAAAATACCTTATGCATAAGATATTTTTATGATAAACGAAATGTATTTCCTGAATTTTCTGGGAAGAGCTCTGTAGACTTTTGTATAAATGGCAAACTGTAAGAGATACACAAAAATGTAAATCTCATTAAAACACACAATTTATGTTATATACATTCTTATAGAGTTAAACGTTTTCAAGATATTCCTGTTTATTGGTTACAATTTCAATTGCTTAAACTTTTCTCAAACGGAAACACATTTTTTTCTTGCTTCTGGTTTGTTTATCGAAGCTCAGTTGTTTCACATAGCGACCGCTTGTAGAGGACGAGAGTGTCTCTTTGGCCTGTACATTTTCTTGCTTCTGGTTTGTTTATCGAAGCTCAGTTGTTTCACATAGCGACCGCTTGTAGAGGACGAGAGTGTCTCTTTGGCCTGTACATTTTCATGCTTCTGGTTTGTTTATCGAAGCTCAGTTGTTTCACATAGCGACCGCTTGTAGAGGATGAGAGTGTCTCTTTGGCCTGTACATTTTCTTGCTTCTATTTTGTTTATCGAAGCTCAGTTGTTTCACATAGCGACCGCTTGTAGAGGACGAGAGTGTCTCTTTGGCCTGTACATTTTCTTGCTTCTATTTTGTTTATCGAAGCTCAGTTGTTTCACATAGCGACCGCTTGTAGAGGACGAGAGTGTCTCTTTGGCCTGTACATTTTCTTGCTTCTATTTTGTTTATCGAAGCTCAGTTGTTTCACATAGCGACCGCTTGTAGAGGACGAGAGTGTCTCTTTGGCCTGTACATTTTCTTGCTTCTATTTTGTTTATCGAAGCTCAGTTGTTTCACATAGCGACCGCTTGTAGAGGACGAGAGTGTCTCTTTGGCCTGTGCATGGAAGCTAAGACTAATTTTGGTTGTGTTTATCGTCATCAGCCTGACGTAGATTTAATGTTTTGTTTGTTAACGAACAGCTAGAGCACTTCGTGTGAATGGAACACATTCTTATACGGAAGCAAGCATTAAAGAGAATTTATACCTACTAATGTTTAGCTTTTTAACAAACCTTTGTTACAGTGATGTAGAGAAAATCATGTGAGTGTAACATATCACATTTTATTGTACAGTTAGCAACACTGCTGCACGTTAGGTTTCCAACAGCCACTTGCCGTGTATATCTAGCAGACCGAATCAAACATGTCTCGTGTCTATCAATACCCTCAGTAAAACTAATATGATATTTTAGGACACAGACAATTTTGGGGTATAAAATCAAGGGAGTATTTTTCACATATACACCTCTGAAAGTCATATAATGATTGAAAACAATGTTATTGCCATAACATGTACGCCATTGGTCTGGAACAAGGTATACATAGAACGTTATCTTTCAGCAGATCCATCGTTGTAATGCTGTATAGCAACCCCAAGGTCCCGAGGTCCAAATGATGCTGTGCTGTGTTACTGAACAATACTTTTGTATAAAAGCCTAAATTCGATCCAGAGTTATATTTTAGTAAGAAACAGTATCTAGGACCAAGTATTTAATAAACGAAGTCCTATACAAGCAACAAAACAAGTGTTGGACATTTCTATTAAAATTGTCATTGAGGGTCACAACTGTAGATACATTATTAATGGTGAAATCTGTGCAATTAGGTATTTATGAATTCTAAAAGTTGTTGAAGAGGTTTTAGGTTGATTAGTATTAAAGTAACATGACTCATGACATGTAGAACACTTTCGGTGTAGTGTCTAGTGTCCTGCAATGTTCGAACTTCAAAACGGGACGACGCGAGCCTTCACTCAGTACAAGTGTAGGTTGACATTTGCTGACTGGAGTGAACGGCCTTGCTGGATTTACGTTCCAAGGTATGTGGCTCCTGCAGAGCTGAGTAAATGCTTCTTTATAAAATAAAGCAAAGGTGGGATTTTTTTTTCTTAACATCCTTTTACCTGGTTGGTCATGTTAGACAATGAAATAAATGAGCTCGAGGTCTAAGGAGCTTAAAGTTACTCGACATTCATCCTATCACGATATGGAGACCCCCGGTTAACTCACATTGCGTGAAGCAGACACGCTACCCTACACTACAAGACGGGCTTAAATACAGGAAACGTTGGAAGTCTATTGGCATATAACGATGGTGGGTTGCTTTAACCCAGACCAAGTCAACCAATTTTAATCGTAGGCATTTGTGTCTACTCTAGTTGTTTTCCTTTAGATACTGTATAATATTGGAAAAAAGGTATTTTTAAAAACTGAACTTTGAGGCGTTTGTTTATGAGTTATAATGGTTGATAAGTGCACCGTTATTACTTCCATAACTAGCTGCTATTTTTCATACACGTAATTGCATTAATTATGATTATGTTTGTGTAAAATTCATATTTGTTAATGCCAGTAGTGAAATGTGTACTTTATACATATATGAGGACTACCTAATAATTTGTATATTTTTTCGCTCAAAGAAACAATAAAATGCGTTAGACACAGAAATATATGCATGTCAGCCCATGACCTTGATTACCCTTTTCTTCGAAATTTGTACAGAATATCTACCTATGACTGAGTTATCGTGTAAAGGGAAGAGAGCTAATTCAGTTAACAGGGGACAAAGTCGAACTAACGTGGCTTGCCTCCTCTCTATGAAGCAAACCTCGGTAGTGGCCACACTCATCAAACATGTACCGAGTAGGAAGCATGACACTAATACTCACTCTACTAGCGAACACAAGAGCAAGTAGGACAGTTTTCCGTCAAGGCTTGCCTCCTCTCTATGAAGCAAACCTCGGTAGTGGCCACACTCATCAAACATGTACCGAGTAGGAAGCATGACACTAATACTCTACTAGCGAACACAAGAGCAAGTAGGACAGTTTTCCTTCAAGGCTTGCCTCCTCTCTATGAAGCAAACCTCGGTAGTGGCCACACTCATCAAACATGTACCGAGTAGGAAGTATGGCACTAATACTCACTCTACTAGCGAACACAAGAGCAAGTAGGACAGTTTTCCGTCAAGGCTTGCCTCCTCTCTATGAAGCAAACCTCGGTAGTGGCCACACTCATCAAACATGTACCGAGTAGGAAGCATGGCACTAATACTCACTCTACTAGCGAACGCAAGAGCAAGTTTTCCGTCAAGGCTTGCCTCCTCTCTATGAAGCAAACCTCGGTAGTGGCCACACTCATCAAACATGTACCGAGTAGGAAGCATGACACTAATACTCACTCTACTAGCGAACACAAGAGCAAGTTTTCCGTCAAGGACAATGAAGAGTGTAATTGTTGCTGAACGCCATGACATGATGAGATCTTAAGTGCTCCATTCGTATGCTTTTTCTCTGTCTATTCTTTCAAAAGCTTATTCTTCTCTCTACTTCCTGCTAATTGAGATAAACATTAGCAGCAAGTATTGTATTACTTAATTCCTATAAGCAGAAGTGAACCAAAGGAATATACTAGGCTAAAGCGATATTCACATATTTTTAAAGCTGGTCGCTATATGATGCAATTGAAATTCCTTTTATGAAAAAATAAATAACTTCCCACTTGAGAAAAATCTTACTATTTATACTGCACATTTTAAAATCACTAACAAGGAATATTTCGATCTAGACATGTTAGATCTACAAAAACGTGTATATGACGCCAATTATGTTTTAATGACATCTAATCCTGACCCATCTCAACCTAACAAAATTCTAATCAAGTTAGGAAAAGGCTAGATCAATAATATATTGCTAATATCATTTTTGGGTATCTTCTTCTGTTTGCAAAAGTATGAAGGGCTATTCCCAAAAAGTTCCAGATATATATTGTAATTGTCATCTAAATATACTCTATTTTAATTTTTTAATCATTAAGAGTTATTTTTGAGCAAATCAAAATTTTCGAAAAATCTTCCATGTAAAGGTAGTTATGGGTCGTGAGTATAGGATTTTTGGGTGGAATACAATACCTTCTCTACCTGTATGTAGGTGTATAGCAGTGGTAGAGGTATTAAAAAATGCATTTCCAGCATATTAATTGGAATTGCTTGTACAAGTAGATTCATATTTCTATTCATTATGCACAGGGGTCATATATCTTAAAAATCTTGTTCCCATTCACATGACTTTCTCTACATCTGTGTAACAAGTTTTTATCGTTAATAAGCTTATTCTACAATTTACTTCATGATAATCATTAGCAAAAACTCTTTTACTGTTTAGTTTCTTATGAGTAGAAAGGAAATAAGGGAGTACACTAGACCACAACGACAGTCAAATGTTTTAAAATGTGGTTGCTATGGGATTGAAATCCGTTTCTTTGCGTGGCCAGGATGATACCAATAACAAGGAATTTGTCAAAAACGGTCAAAGAAAAAATGCATATATTTTAAATTATGTGTTTTAGGGACATCTACGTTTTTATGCAGTATATCCCTTACGATTTACCAGTTATGCAAAACTCAGAAATATTCATCCAGAATAAAGAGGTCTACAGAGGAAAACAAAATTCAAGATATACATTTTATTTGTCATGTAAATATTTTAAATACTTTTAACATATTTTAATCAAAACCGTTAGAGCCTTTTTTGTGACAACCAAAATGTTTGAATTTTTTTCTATGTAAAGCTTAATTGTGGGTAGGGAAATGTTCTTGAAAATATACGCGTCGCAATCCTTGGAAGACACTCAGCTCAAATATCAAGTTTGGTATTTTACCACTTTTCGTTCTTGCGTTAGTCTTCACAGACACACGGACCTTTTTCTAAAATTGCTTTTTTTTGGACACCGGGGTGGAATGCAATACCTTCTCTATACACTATGTACATAAAACGTGTAGAAAAAGTAAAAACTAATTTTTCAGGAAACAAATATGTCTGCACTTCTACACAGGAGCCTTCAAAATGGAAACATTGGTATTTTGTGAAAACTGTTTGGCACAGTCTAATAATAGGATAATGTAATTTAGCAACAAGTCAACAAAACGTTCTTATCACAAAGTCCGCAAGAGGAGCGACAATGAGAAACGGCCTTGTTCTCTGGACTTTTAAACAACTCCATTTCAAGAGAAATCTTTTAATGCCTGTATAATGTAATCAACTTTTTGCTGTGATAGCACAGCAACCCACAGATTTATACCAAACATACAATAAGAGTTCCTAGCGTTTCTTACTCGGTACTATTTTCACTATCGATGATTATTTGTTTACTCCAAGACAGGTTATAAATTCATACGTTTCACTGAAAAAGTTCTTAATACGAGTCAATGTTGTCAAATACCCTTTATAAAATCTGATGTGTTCCATTCACGTGACTTTCTCTGCAACAAATAATTGTTAGAAAGCTTGTGTTCTATTTATTTCATGCTAATCGAGAAAAACAAATTAGCAGACTATCACTTGCTTCCCTGTAAGTAGAAGCGAAATAATGCAGTACCATAGGCTAAAGTGACAGTCAGAAGCTGGTTGCTATGTGACTGAAGTTCCTTTGTTTGTATGGATAGGAGTTGACAAATTCCTGTATGAGAAAAGTTTAAGTTTTTCAAAGCTGAAAACTAGAACAAGGGATATCTCAAAAACGATCAACTCCACGAAAAAAAACGTATATGATATAAATTGTGTGTTTTAATGTGCTCTACATTTTTTTTTTTTGGTAAGTTTTTGTCTACCTCTTACGGTTTAGTAGTCATGCAAAATTCCGTAAAATCCATCCAGAATAAAATAGTATTTAGAGGCTATTACCAGAAAATTCAAGATATACATTTTATTTGTGAGGTAAATAGCTTTAATTTGCGATATTTTAGTCAAAATCGTTAGAACCATTTTTGAGAACATCAAAAATTTGGAAAAAAGTTCCATTTAAAGGGTAGTTGAGTGTGGGGAGATTTTCTTGAAAATCTTCGTGTCACATTCTTGGAAGATACCACACTTAAATACCAAGTTTGGTGTTTAACGGTCATTTCGTTTTTGAGCTATGCTGCACGCAGACACACACACACACGGGCCTTTTTCCAGAAATGTTTTTTTATTTATTTAGGGGGACCCAAAACATATATTTCCGGTGAAATCTGGGTATCTAATTTTTGGGTGTAATACAATACCTTCTCTATAAACTACGTAGATACATAGTACGTGTAGAGAAATTAAAAATTGTTAGCCATATCAAATTTCTATTATTTTATCCTACAATTTATTATAGTATATTGCGTACTAAGAACTGTAAGTTATATTTATCACTTCGAAAATACTTATTGATAAGCAACTTACAGTTTGAGGTTAGTGAATTACTTTTTGAAATACTTAAAAAACTAAAAAAGTTTAAAAACAAACAATAATACATCAAAATATATTTAATTTAAGAATTTATTCTTAATGTGAACAAATGAAATGCTACTTCTAAATCATATGTACAAGGTCTTCTTATTTTTGTTTCATTTATATAGCCCCGTTTGACATCTAAGGTCATATCGGTGGCTTTGAAACAACTCGCTGTCTCTACGTACTTTTACGTTGCTTTAAAGCATTTTATTTTCCTCAAACAAACATTCATAATTCCAGACTCTGTGGGGGATGGGGAATGATTCTGGTTAAAGACAAATTCCCCGCCCCTGCCGGTCCTCGCTGACCACTTGACCACGGAGGCAGTCTTTTGTTAATGACTTTTACTTGAAGTAGCACACATTTCCTAATTGTACTGTAAGTATTAATGACCTCTCAAACTCTTGCAGTGCTTGTTGCCATGGCAATTAATGAATGAAATGTAAATTTAGCTTACATTACAAATATGTGTTTAGAATGATTAACTAACATATCAAGAAACATCTTTTTATTGTGTCTATGTTATGACAAATGCAGTTGCCAACATTTACTTTCAACTGTCTTCCTTAAATTAAAACGTGTAATCAAAAGTGCCCAAGATGTCTCTGTTGTTTAGGATTTAAAACTCTTAATTTCTCTACTACTTGCGTGTTTTGTTTTCCAATCCAAAACTTGATAACATTTTTCTGACAATACACGTTTTCAGGTATAAGCAATTAAAGGCAATTTTTATTAATTG
The DNA here is from genome assembly GCA_030762935.1 of Hymenopus coronatus. Lineage (NCBI taxonomy): Eukaryota > Metazoa > Arthropoda > Insecta > Mantodea > Hymenopodidae > Hymenopus > Hymenopus coronatus. The sequence continues at coordinate 143,799,430 of CM060886.1, read as the reverse complement.
TGGGATTATAATTAAATTATTTCAAGATCTTACTATTTTCATTCTTTGATTTTATAGCCGCATTTAACATATCGGGGATTTTGGTTTAAAAACAACTCGTTGACGTTGGGTGTTTAACCATTTTATTTATTTTAAACACATTCATTGTTGCATACATAGATACTTCTAGACTCTGTGGGAGATAGGGAAGAAAAATGCCCCACTCCAGCTGGGAATCGAACCCGGAACCTCCGGGTGGGAAGCCAGCTTGCTGACTACTCGACCACGGAGACAGTCTTTCTTACTTTTATAAGATAAAACATGAAAACAGTGGAAATAATGTTCATCGTATATATAGTATATAAGGGAATGTACCTATCTAAATTTGATTCATTGATCATAGTTATATTAATTAGTTTTTACAAAAACATTACTGTGTGTAAGAATATTACAAACAATAAGGAGTTTCTCGGAAATAGTTAATGGCACAAAAACTAATTTGCCTTAAGCTATGTTTTAATTACATATTTTCGCACAGAAAGAAAAGGGAATCAAGAAGACTTCGTTACATATCACAAGTATTTTTGAGAAAATAAAAAGTAATGTAAAAATGAGTTTAGAGTGGAGATATTTCAAAATGTTAGTATGCCATTCTCGGAACGTTTAATTAATAAATAACACATTTTATATATGGTTTATGCTATACGAGCGCGCTCACCTTTATTTTTGGGTGAATGCCTGTTATTAACCAAATTTGTGATATAGTAAAATTCCAAAATCCTTGGGCTTCATCCACATTTTTGCAATTGCGATTATTACAGACAGCTTCCCTTAAAGAATCGTCATTTCTTAAAAGCTTCAGTCACAATTTTGCCACTTTAATATTTTATGAGTTTTGCAAACTATGTTATTACAGTTTACATTTTGTTAATCTATGAAAAACAACAAACATTCTGGTTTTTTACGTTCTCTAGCACGTATATACATACAATGTATATATCAGCTAGAGAAAGTATTCTATTCCATCCAAAAATTCATTGTCGAGATGTCACCAGAAATATGTTTTGAGGTCCCTGAGTCCAAACAAGCATTTTTAGAAACATTTCCGTCGTTTTTCTTGTAGAGTTGATCGTTTTGAGACATTCCTCGTTATTGGTTTCAGTTTTAAACTGCGCTAAGGTTTCGTCTCTTGTTTTACTGTGGCCAGGCAGAGCGAATCGAACCTGTATTGCTTCACATAGCGCGCAGCTGACTCTCCTAGCCCAGTGCATTCCCTTCTACTCACAAGGAAGGAGGTAATGCGACACTTTCTCCATTAGCATCAAGTAGGTGAACAATAACCATTTACAAGCGGCACAGCTAGGGGGGGGGAATATAGGATTTTATACAAAATGTTTGTAGCTGCACTAGGGACAGTCATTTTTACTTTCTCTACACATACTATGTACATAAGGTATTGCACTCCACTCAGAAATTCGAAACCGAGATTTCACTGGAAATATATGTTTTAGGATATCCTGTATCAAAAAAAAATTTCAGAAAAAAGATCCGTGTGTGTATGTGAACACGATAACTCATAAACGAAAAGTCGGTAAAATGTCCCCCACCCCAAAGTACCCTTTACATGGAACTTTTTTCGAAAATTTTTATATTCTCAAATATGACTAACGATTTTGATTCAAATATCGTATATTAAATATATTTACCTGACAAATAAAATTTATATTTTTAATTTTCTGGGAATAGCCTCTGAAGTCTCCTTTATTCTGGATGAAATTTACAGAATTTTGCGTAGCTGCTAAAGCGTAAGAGATTGACAAAAACTTACTACACAAAAAAATGTAGAGCACGTTAAAACAAACAATTTATGTTACATAGATTTTTTTCGTGAAGTCGATCGTTTTTTTTAGATATTCCTTGTTTTTGGTTTCAGCTTTAAAAAACTTATATTTTTCTGACACAGGAATTTGTCAACTCCTATCCGTACAAACAAAGGAACATCAGTCACATAGCAACCAGCTTTTGACTATCACTTTAACCTATAGTACTCCCTTATTTCGCTTCTCCTTACTAGGAAGCAAGTAATAAGACTATTTCTGCTAAATTTTTTTTCGATTAGCATGAAGTAAATGGAACCAAACGCTTTTTAACAATATTTTTTTTGCAGAGAAGTAGAGAAAGTCATGTGAATAGAACACATGAGATGTTTTACCTTACCCTGAGTTATGGAGTAAAACTACTAGCTCTTTTTCTGCTTAATAAAATAAATGAGAACAAAGCAGAGAGCCTGTTACTCTACCAGACACTGAGCGTATGCAACAACATTCCCTTATATTTACGACATGTGTTCCACTCACATGACTTTCTCTACATCTCTGCAACAAATTATTGTTAAAAAACCTATACTTCTATTTACTTCATGGTAGTAATAGTAAAAAACTGGTTGCTAAGTTCCTTTGTTTGTATGGACAGCAGTTGATAAATTCCTGTGTGAGAAAAGAATAAGTTTTTCAAAGCTGAAACCAAAAACAAGGAATATGTCAAAAACGATCAACTCCACGAAAAAATGTATGTCACAAACATTGTGTGTTTTAACGTGCACTAAATGTTTATGGTGATAAGTGTTTGTCCATCTCTTACGGTTTAGCAGCTATGCAAAATTCCGTAAAATTCATCCACAATAAAGTGGTCTTCAGAAGCTATTCTCAGAAAATTCAAGATATATATTTTGTGTCAGGTAAATATCTTTAATATCTATATTTTAAACAAAATCGTTAGAGCCATTATTGAGAAAATAAAAATTTTCGAAAAAAGTACCATGTAAAGGGTAGTTTGGGGAGGAATTTTCTCAAAAGCTTCGTGTCGCATCCCTGGAAGACACTAAGCTTAAATACCAATGTTTGTATTTTACCGAGCTATCGTGTTCCTGAACACACACACACGGACAGGGGATCCGGTATCGAAGTTTTGGTACAATACAGTACCTTCTCTATACACGTGTAGAGAGAGTAAAGATTAACTTTGATATTGGTGGTTGGCTTCAAATCTCGAGATCGGATTGAGGATGGTAATTTTTCTTTAACCAGGACTATTTAGAGTCTGGAAGCAGGGGCGTCATACAGCGGGATTAATGCCCCCTCCAAGTTATTAGAAATAATAACACTACTAATTATTATTGCTCTCCAAAAGAAAAATTACGAAAATAATACTTTGAATACAAATATTTCGCATCTAAGAAATGAAGGGAAAAAACTTCTTTTATACTAAATATGTCGTTAGGAACTCAGGTGAAAATTTGGGAAGGTTCTTCAGGAATCTTGTTCCCCAAACAAAAATTGAAATAATGCTCATATCTGCAAGTATTAGGTTTTTTGTTTGTTTCGTTTTTGTCTTGTTATGTTGTTTTTACTACCGAGGCACCGCAGGCGAGGACACTGGTGATACATGGAATGAAGATGGAGCTCCGGTGGAGTGTAAAGTGTTGCTTGTCCACCACAAATCTCACAAGCTGTCGAACCTTGCCCGCCTAGGTCAGAAGCGAGTGGTCTAACCGTTAGTCAATTTTTATAAAGCCAAAATTGTCGAGTTTTTTTCACATACTTGTGGGTGCTTTTTCACAAAACCTTCGAGTTGCATCAAGGAAGATACTAAATTTAATTACTACATTTGGAATTTTACCGCCTTTTCATTTTGGAGTCATCGTGTTCACAGACAAACGGACACACCCGGACCTTTTTCTAAAAATACTTTTTTTTCGATACAAGGGAACTTAAAACGTTTATTCCCGGTGAAATCCCGGTATCAAATTTTTGGGTGCAGTACAATACCTTCTCTGTGCACTATGTACTTAGTACGTGTAGAGAAAGTAATAAATAATGTAATGTGCAATTGTTCCAAAAGCAAAGTTAAATGATAATGGCGGCATACGAATTTAAGCCTCCCCCCTCCAATGTGACGATTACAACCACATCTGGTGGCCAATAAGACTCAACAAGTTCATTAAATGTTTATGTTGGTACATCTACGTAGCAGTAACCTAAACGATATTACAGTTCTTGTAAAACGTAACAGATAACTCATGAGTAGACCTCAGATTTTTGGCTATTTTGACTTTCTCAACCTAGTACATACGTAGAGGAGACATTGCATTCCACCCAAAAATAGATAGCAAGATTTCACATGCTTTAGGATCCCTGTATAAAAACAACAAGCATTTTTAGAAAAAGGTCCGTATGTCCTTGTATCAGTGTGCCTGTGAATACGATAACTTAAAACTAAAATACCTAACTTGGTATTTATGTCTAGTATCTTCCACAGATGGACACACAGATTTGGAGGAAAATGTCCCACCCCAAACTACCATTTACATGGAAAAGATTTCAACATTTTTGATTTTCTCTAAAATAAATCTAACGATTTTGATCAAAATATCGATATTAATGGTATTTTCATGACAAATAAAATGTATATCTTCAGTTCTCTGGCAATAGCCCCTGAAGACGTCTTCATTCTTTTGTCATAACTGGTAAACCGTAAGAAATAGTTCACTAAAAATGTAGATCCCGTCCAAACTCATAGTTTATATCCTTTACATGTTTATTGTGGAAGTAGCCGTTTGAGGATGTCGTCCTGGCCATGACCTTCTACGTACAACAGACCTCAATTACCAGCTAGAGGCAAGTCTTGTGAATGGAACACATCACATTTTTATGTGTAGCAATAAACTAAAAGTACTAAATATCTTCAGTTTTTGTATAAATCTGTGGTGCCTAAAATACTTATTTTGACCATTGACACTGATTTTGAGTTTTAGAGGCTAAAATTGCCTACTTTACCATTTCTGTTGTGTTAATTGTTTTATGTAGCAAATAAATTTGAAGAGCTAATATCATGGTATTGACTTAATTCAAAGTCTTTCTATAATTATTTTAACGCCTTAGAGGGTATATTCATTCATATTTAAAAAGAAAATTAGAATATTTCCATTCCCTTGGTAACTTTATCATCCTTTGATATTTGCCAGTGACTGCAGTACGGCAGAAATCCTTTCAAACGGTCCACCTCTTCTCATTGTTTCATGACTCACATACCTCGACAATTAAGTGTTGATATGAGCACATTCTAACACTTCTCCATGTTTTCTCTGTTACTTTACAAAAGTATTTCAAACAGTTACTTTACATTGCAGTACTTATACGTGTTTTGAAAACAAAATTGTTTTGTAAAAATTATATAAATCCTTAGGCTTTTAATTGTTTATTTTATTATGCTTGTCGTATGGTTTCTTTATTTTGATATTTAATTTTGTGAATGTTAATATCTTACGTAAGAGAATTACAGATTTTTAATTGTTTATTTTATTATGCTTGTCGTATGGTTTCTTTATTTTGATCTTTAATTTTGTGAATGTTAATATCTTACATAAGAGAATTACAGATTTTTAATTTAGGAGTATTTTCTTAGTGTGCACGAGCACAGATGTTTATACTGATATAATAACTGGTTGGTCTTCAATTTATAAATTATATTTGGGGAGCCACTTAGATCACAATGATACATCTTAGTTTTCAAAGATATTTCTTCAAATTTGTAAGCTTTGTGTGCTCCCAACTATAAATTTATAATTTAAGCTATAATAAAATGGGTATAGGCGTAATTTGTGATTTTACTGTTCTGATATTGTGTAATTTTATTCCTGCTATTTAATTGGTTTTTAAAATTTTGAAAAGTAGAAATGTATTTATCAGATACAAAATTTAATGTCTGGAACATAGCAACTGTATTTTGGTGCCTAAAACTGAGCATTTAGTGTCTGTTGTTATATCCGAAGTCTTTATGTAAAATGTCACGATGTGATACGAGCATATTCTTAAGAATCCATTTTTCTGAACATCAAACGTCTAATTCAGTTCGTGATATAGGCAGAATCGAAGCGTGTACAACAAATCTAAATCAAATAAGGTGATTTTTATTGCTTTCCCGAAAATTAACAAATCACGATTCAATTGCCATACTGATAGTGTTCAAAATTCTTTAACGAGTATTCTTAATAGTTGTCACATTACACGAATTTTAATGAACTACTTATTGGGAATTGCCTTTTTACTTTATCAGCACTTACTATGTACATAGTGTATAGAGAAGGTTTTGCATTCCATCCAAATATTCGATACCGAGATTTCCCCAGAAATACACGTTTTAGAGTCCCCTGTATCTAGAAAAAGATCTGCGCGTGTGTGTGAACACAATAACTCAAAAACGAAAAGTCCCTAAAGAACCAAACTTTGTATTTAACTTTAGTGTCTTCCAAGGATGCGACACGAAGATTTTGAGAAAATCCCCAAACTACCGTTTACATGGAAAAAATTACGAAAATGTTCATTTTCTCAAAAGTGCCTCTAACGATTTTTATTAAAATAGCGTATATTAAAGATATTTATATTGCAAATAAAATGTATGTCTTGAATTTTCTGGGTATAACCCCTGAAGACCTCTGAATTTTGCATTACAAGTAAACCGTAACAGATACACAAAAACTTACTGCACAAGAAATGTACATCAACTTAAAACACATAATTTATATTACATACGTTTTTTTTTCTTCGTGTAGTTGGCCGGTTTCGAGATATTCCTTGTTATTGGTTTCAGTTTTATAATATTTCTCATACTGGAGCTTGTCAAATCCTGGCCACGCAAAGAATCGGATTTAAAACATGTGACTATCACTTTAGCCTAGTATATTCCCTTCCACTTACAAGAAAGCATTTCTGCTGAGGTTTATCTCAATTAGCATGAAGTACATAGATTGAAGCATAAGCTTGTTACACAGATGTAGAAGAATGTACTTCAAAATAGGCCTAATTTAGGTCGTGTTTCAGGAAATGAAGCACCTATCACATGGTGGATAAAGTAATTTTTATTGCTTTCCCGAAAATTCACATTTCGCGATTGAAGCCTGGTTGACAAATCAATTCTTATACGGATAGTGTTCAAACTTCTTTATCGAGTAATGTAAACCTCTTTTTTAATGAACTTCGCAAAATAAATTACGTATTGCCCAAATAGAATTGCATTTTTATTTTGTGCTAATGTTTATCTCGATTAGCATGAGGACAAGCTTGTTACAACAATGTAGAGAAAGTCATGTGAATGGAACACATCAGATTAGGTTGACGGTGTGTGTGTGTGTTCGTGTCTGTGGGCAGCATAGCTCAAAAACAAAAGACCGCAGCTTTCAAAGGATGCGACACGAAAATTTAAAAAAAAAAATACCCCTACCCCCCAACTATCCTTTGCATGGAAAGTTTTCGAAAATTTAGATTTTATCAAAAATGGCCCAAACGATTTTAATTAAAATCTTTTATATTTTAGATATTTAAATGTATATCTTAAATTTTCTGGGAATAGCCTCTGAAGACATGTTTATTCTGGATGAATTTTACGGAATTTTGCATAACTGCTAAACCATAAGAGATGGACAAAAACTTGCGCAACAAAAAATGTAGCTCTCATTAAAACACACAATTTATATCCTATACATTTTTTCGTGGAGTTAGCCGTTTTCAAGATATTCCTTGTTACTGGCTTGCGTTTGAAAACATTTTTCTCACACGGAAATTAGTAAACTCATGGCAACCAGCTTTTAAAAAATTTGACTATTGCTTTAAGCTAGTGCATTTCCTTTCTACTTACAAGGAAGCATTTCTGCTCATGTTTATCTCGATCAACAGAACAACAAGCTTTTTAGCAATAATTTGTTACAGCCATGTAGAGAAAGTCATGTGAATGGAACACATCAGATTTTTATCATTTGGTGACGTATTTTAGGAGCCTAAAAAGGGTTTTTATCAATATAAAAATTCGAAGTTTACTCATAAGTGTTTCGTAATTTAATGAAATAATTGATAAACTGATACTTTGGATAGGTAAGCGGATAACAAAATCACTTTTCCAAAAATGTACATCAAAACTTGCCTAATTTAGTTCGTTTTACAGATACACTATTGATCTAACAAATCACGATTCAACTCTTATATTCTGATAAAAGCTATTGCTGATATACACATCCACACTTCACTGGAGAAGCACACCCCCTTACCCCAGCTAGCACCCGTCCGGCCCAAACACGCCCCTGTCTCGGAGTTGTACAGGAACCTCTTGAAGGCCTCGGCGGTGCTGACTTCCGGTTCCCTGGTGTACATGGTGTTACCCTCGTCCTTGGAGTTCATGGCGCCCTGGGTCATGTGCAGCGGTGGCCGGTCGAGCGGGTACTGGCGGGCCGACCACCGCTTTAAATTTAGAAATTCGGGTAGGGGGGCTTAGTGCCAAGTGCTCCTCCGCCAGATGTCGCGCGGAAGCCCTTCATTTATGCTTCTCCCCTGAAATGGCAGCTAAGGTCATTGCAGGGGCGCTGGAAATTTGGCCAGGGACGTCAGCTATGACTCATGGTCATTGCCTAACTCTTCCATACACTTACATTACCACGTAGGTAGAGGAGGTATTCCATTCCGAGATTTCACCGGAAATACCTGTTTGGGGACTCCTAGATAAAATGAAAAGCGTTTTTAGAAAAAGGTCTGTGTGTGCGTGTGCATATGCCAAGGTAGCATAAACAATGGGCTTTTAATTGAAGGCTTGTATGAGCACTTGGATGAATTGTTTTATATTTACTAATTTGAATTTCAATTTTAAGTAAAAAGACTTAAACGTTATTAAGGGACGAGAAGACCCTGCTCAACATATGCATTTTATTTGTCATGTAAATATCTTTACTATACGGAATTTTAGAGAAATATACTCGTTAGAGCCTTTTTTTTTAGAAAACTTTAACTTTCGAAAAAAATGTTCCATGTAAAGGGTAATTGGAAATTTTCTTTAAAATCTTCCATGGAAGGTAGCAAACTTATATACCAAATTTGCTATTGTTGTTCAAGGACACGTGGAATATACACATAAAAACACGGACTTTTTCTAAAAATCGTTTTTGGATTGGAAGGATTCTAAAAGGATTATTTTCAGTGAAAGCTTGGTATGGAGCGAGCTATTGGATACAGTGACATTAATAGCCCGTCTTTCACTTGCTCTTTAAACCGCTACAAATATAACAAGTCACATTCGGGGCCTTTACTTTCTCTACACGTACTATTGTATAGAGAAGCTATTGTAATGCACCCAAAAATTCGACCGAGAATTCACAAATACAGTTTTGGACCCCCTGACTAAAAAACAAAACAAAACATTTTTATAAAAATGCCCCCGTGTGTGAGTGTGTGTGTATATGTGTATGTGAGTGTGTGAGTGTGTGTGTATGTGTGAATGTGAGTGTGTGTGTAGTGTATGTGAGTGTGTGTGTATGTGTGTATGTGAGTGTGTGAATGTGTATGTGTGTGAGTGAAGTGTATTTGTTAATGTGTGTATGTGTGTAGTGTTTGTATTTATGTGTGAGTTTGTATGTGTGTATGTGTGTAGTGTATATGTTTATGTATGTATGTGTGAATTGTATGTGTTTATGTGTGTATGTGTGTGTGAGTGTAGTGTATGTGTGTATGTGTGTGAGTGTGTGTGTATGTGTGTCAGTGTGAGTGAGTGTGTAGTGTATGTGTTTATGTGTGTATGTGTGTAGTGTATGTGTTTATGTGTGTATGTGTGAGTGTGTAGTGTATGTGTGTATGTGTGTGCATGTGTGTGTGCGTGTGTGTATGTGTGTGCGTATATGTGTGTATGTGTGTGCGTGTGTGTGCGTGTATGTGTGTGCCAGTGTGTGTATGTGTGTGCGTGTGTGTATATGTGTGTGCATGTGTGTGTGCGTGTGTGTATGTGTGTGCGTATATGTGTGTATGTGTGTGCGTGTGTGTGCGTGTGTGTATATGTGTGTGCTGGTGTGTGTGCGTGTGTGTATGTGTGTGCGTATATGTGTGTATGTGTGTGCGTGTGTGTGCGTGTATGTGTGTGCCAGTGTGTGTATGTGTGTGCGTGTGTGTATATGTGTGTGCGTGTGTGCGAGTGTGTGTGTATGTGTGTGCGAGTGTGTGTATGTGTGTGCGTGTGTGTATATGTGTGTGCGTGTGTGCGAGTGTGTGTGTATGTGTGTGCGAGTGGGTGTATGTGTGTGCGTGTGTGTGCGAGTGTGTGTATGTGTGTGCGTGTATGTGTGTGCGAGTGTGTGTATGTGTGTGCGTGTATGTGTATGTGTGTGCGAGTGTGTGTATGTGTGTGCGTGTATGTGTGTGCGTGTATTTGTGTATCTGTGTGCGTGTGTGTGCGTGTATGTGTGTGCGAGTGTGTGTATGTGTGTGCGTTTATGTGTGTGTGCGTGTATTTGTGTATGTGTGTGCGTGTGTGTATGTGTGTGCGTGTATTTGTGTATGTGTGTGCAAGTGTGTGTATGTGTGTGCGAGTGTGTGTATGTGTGTGCGTGTATTTGTGTATGTGTGTGCGTGTGTGTGTATGTGTGTGCGAGTGTGTGTAGTGTGTGCGTGTATGTGTGTGCGAGTATGTGTGTGTATGTGTGTGCCTGTATGTATGTGCGAGTGTGTGTATGTGTGTGCGTGTATTTGTGTATGTGTGTGTGCGTGTGTGTATGTGTGTGCGAGTGTGTGTATGTGTGTGCGAGTGTGTGTATGTGTGTGCGAGTGTGTGTATGTGTGTGCAAGTGTGTGTATGTGTGTGCGAGTGCGTGTATGTGTGTGCGAGTGTGCGAGTGTGTGTGCGTGAGTGTGTATGTGTGTGCGTGTGTGCGAGTGTGTGTGCGAGTGTGTGTATGTGTGTGCAAGTGTGTGTGCGTGTGTGCGAGTGTGTGTATGTGTGTGCGAGTGTGTGTGCGTGTGTGTGCGTGTGTGCGAGTGTGTGTGCGTGTGTGTGTATGTGTGTGCGAGTGTGTGTGTGCGAGTGTGTGTATGTGTGTGCGAGTGTTTGTATGTGTGTGCGAGTGTGTGTATGTGTGTGCGAGTGTGTGTGCGTGTGTGCGAGTGTGTGTGCGTGTGTGCGAGTGTGTGTGCGTGTGTGTGCGAGTGTGTGTATGTGTGTGCGTGTGTGCGAGTGTGCGTATGTGTGTGCGAGTGTGTGTATGTGTGTGCGTGTGTGTATGTGTGTGCGTATGTGTGTTCGAGTGTGTGTATGTGTGTGCGTGTGTGTATGTGTGTGCGTATGTGTGTGCGCGTGTGCGAGTGTGTGTATGTGTGTGCGAGTGTGTGTATGTGTGTGCGTGTGTGTATGTGTGTGCGTATGTGTGTGCGAGTGTGTGTATGTGTGTGCGTATGTGTGTATGTGTGTGCGAGTGTGTGTATGTGTGTGCGTATGTGTGTGCGTGTGTGCGAGTGTGCGAGTGTGTGTAAGTGTGTGTAAGTGTGTGTATGTGTGTGCGAGTGCGTGTATGTGTGTGCGAGTGCGTGTAGGTGTGTGCGAGTGTGTGTATGTGTGTGTATGTGTGTGCGAGTGTGTGTATGTGTGTGCGAGTGCGTGTATGTTTGTGCGAGTGCGTGTATGAGTGTGCGAGTGTGTGTATGTGTGTGCGAGTGTGTATATGTGTGTGCGTGTGTGAGTGTGTGTGCGTGTATGTGTACGAGTGTGTGTATGTGTGTGCGTGTGTGTGTATGTGTTTGCGAGTGTTTGTGTATGTGTGTGCGAGTGTGTGAGCGTGTGTGTATGTGTGTGCGTGTGTGCGAGTGTGTGTGCGTGTGTGCGAGTGTGTGTATGTGTGCGAGTGTGTGTATATATGTGTGCGTGTGTGCGAGTGTGTGTGTGCGTGTGTGCGAGTGTGTGTGTATGTGTGTGCGAGTGTGTGTGTGCGTGTGTGCGAGTGTGTGTATGTGTGTGCGTGTGTATATATGTGTGCGTGTGTGCGAGTGTGTGTATGTGTGTGCGAGTGTGTGTATGTGCGTGCGAGTGTGTGTATGTGCGTGCGAGTGTGTGTGTGCGAGTGTGTGTATGTGTGTGCGTGTGTGTATATATGTGTGCGTGTGTGCGAGTGTGTGTATGTGTGTGCGAGTGTGTGTGTGCGTGTGTGCGAGTGTGTGTATGTGTGTGCCTGTGTATATATGTGTATGTGTGTGCGAGTGTGTGTATGTGTGTGCCTGTGTATATATGTGTATGTGTGTGCGAGTGTGTGTATATGTGTGCGAGTGTGTGTATATGTGTGCGTGTGTGCGAGTGTGTGTGTGCGTGTGTGCGAGTGTGTGTATGTGTGTGCGTGTGTGTATGGTGTGTATGTATGTGTGTGCGAGTGTGTGTATGTGTGTGCGAGTGTGTGTATGTGTGTGCGTGTATGTGTGTGCGTGTGTGTATGTGTGTGCGTGTATGTGTGTGTGCGTGTGTGTATGTGTGTGAGTGTGTGTATGTGTGTGAGTGTGTGTATGTGCGTGAGTGTGTGTATGTGTGTGTGCGTGTGTGTATGTATGTGTGTGCGTGTGTGTATGTGTGTGAGTGTGTGTGTATGTATGTGGGTGTATGTATGTGTGTATGTGTGAGTGTGTGTATGTGTGTATGTGTGTGAGTGTGTGTATGTGTGTATGTATGTGAGTGCGTGTATGTATGTGAGTGTGCGTGTATGTATGTGTGTGTGCGTGTGTGTATGTGTGTGCGAGTGTGTGTATGCGAGTGTGTGTATGTGTGTGCGAGTGTGTGTGTATGTGTGTGCGTGTGTGTGCGAGTGTGTGTATGCGAGTGTGTGTATATGTGTGCGTGTGTGCGAGTATGGGTGTATGTGTGTGCGTGTGTGTGCGAGTGTGTGTATGCGAGTGTGTGTATGTGTGTGCGTGTATGTGTGTGCGTATATGTGTGTATGTGTGTGCGTGTGTGTGCGTGTATGTGTGTGCCAGTGTGTGTATGTGTGTGCGTGTGTGTATATGTGTGTGCGTGTGTGCGAGTGTGTGTGTATGTGTGTGCGAGTGTGTGTATGTGTGTGCGTGTTTGTATATCTGTGTGCGTGTGTGTGTGTATGTGTGTGCGAGTGTGTGTATGTGTGTGCGTGAGTGTGCGAGTGTGTGTATGTGTGTGCGTGTATGTGTGTGCGAGTATGTGTGTGCGTGAATATGTAGGTGTGTGCGAGTGTGTGTATGTGTGTGCGTGTATGTGTGTGCGTGTATTTGTGTATATGTTTGCGTGTGTGTGCGTGTATGTGTGTGCGAGTGTGTGTATGTGTGTATGTGTGTGCGTGTATGTGTGTGTGCGTGTATTTGTGTATGTGTGTGCGTGTGTGTATGTGTGTGCGTGTATTTGTGTATGTGTGTGCGAGTGTGTGTATGTGTGTGCGAGTGTGTGTATGTGTGTGCGTGTATTTGTGTATGTGTGTGCGTGTGTGTGTATGTGTGTGCGTGTATGTGTGTGCGAGTATGTGTGTGTATGTGTGTGCGTGTATGTATGTGCGAGTGTGTGTATGTGTGTGCGTGTATTTGTGTATGTGTGTGCGTGTGTGTATGTGTGTGCGAGTGTGTGTATGTGTGTGCGAGTGTGTGTATGTGTGTGCGAGTGTGTGTATGTGTGTGCAAGTGTGTGTATGTGTGTGCGAGTGTGTGTATGTGTGCGCGAGTGCGTGTATGTGTGTGCGAGTGTGCGAGTGTTTGTGCGTGTGTGTGTATGTGTGTGCGTGTGTGCGAGTGTGTGTGCGAGTGTGTGTATGTGTGTGCAAGTGTGTGTGCGTGTGTGCGAGTGTGTGTATGTGTGTGCGAGTGTGTGTGCGTGTGTGTGCGAGTGTAAGTGCGTGTGTGCGAGTGTGTGTATGTGTGTGCGAGTGTTTGTATGTGTGTGCGAGTGTGCGAGTGTGTGTGCGAGTGTGTGTATGTGTGTGCGAGTGTGTGTGCGTGTGTGCGAGTGTGTGTGCGTGTGTGCGAGTGTGAGTATGTGTGTGCGAGTGTGTGTGCGTGTGTGTGCGAGTGTGCGTATGTGTGTGCGTGTGTGCGAGTGTGCGTATGTGTGTGCGAGTGTGTGTATGTGTGTGCGTGTATGTGTGTGCGTATGTGTGTTCGAGCGTGTGTATGTGTGTGCGTGTGTGTGTATGTGTGTGCGTATGTGTATGCGTGTGTTCGAGTGTGTGTATGTGTGTGCGAGTGTGTGTATGTGTGTGCGAGTGTGTGTATGTGTGTGCCTGTGTGTATGTGTGTGCGTATGTGTGTGCGAGTGTGTGAATGAATGTGCGTATGTGTGTATGTGTGTGCGAGTGTGTTTATGTGTGTGCGTATGTGTGTGCGTGTGTGCGAGTGTGTGTATGTGTGTGCGAGTGTGTGTATGTGTGTGCGAGTGCGTGTATGTGTGTGCGAGTGCGTGTATGTGTGTGCGAGTGCGTGTATGTGTGTGCGAGTGCGTGTATGAGTGTGCGAGTGTGTGTATGTGTGTGCGAGTGTGTATATGTGTGTGCGTGTGTGTGCGTGTATGTGTACGAGTGTGTATATGTGTGTGCGTGTGTGTGCGTGTATGTGTACGAATGTGTGTATGTGTGTGCGTGTGTGCGTGTGTGTATGTGTTTGCGAGTGTTTGTGTATGTGTGAGCGAGTGTTTGTGCGTGTGTGTATGTGTGTGCGTGTGTGCGAGTGTGTGTATTTGTGCGAGTGTGTGTATATATGTGTGCGTGTGTGCGAGTGTGTGTGTGCGTGTGTGCGAGTGTGTGTGTATGTGTGTGCGAGTGTGTGTGTGCGCGTGTGTGCGAGTGTGTGTATGTGTGTGCGTGTGTGTATATATGTGTGCGTGTGTGCGAGTGTGTGTATGTGTGTGCGAGTGTGTGTATGTGTGTGCGAGTGTGTGTGTGTGCGAATGTGTGTATGTGTGTGCGTGTGTGTATATGTGTGTGCGTGTGTGTATATATGTGTGCGTGTGTGCGAGTGTGTGTATGTGTGTGCGAGTGTGTGTGTGCGTGTGTGCGAGTGTGTGTATGTGTGTGCGTGTGTATATATGTGTATGTGTGTGCGAGTGTGTGTATATGTGTGCGAGTGTGTGTATATGTGTGCGTGTGTGCGAGTGTGTGTGTGCGTGTGTGCGAGTGTGTGTATGTGTGTGCGTGTGTGTGCGTGTGTGTATGGTGTGTATGTATGTGTGTGCGAGTGTGTGTATGTGTGTGCGAGTGTGTGTATGTGTGTGCGTGTGTGTATGTGTGTGCGTGTATGTGTGTGTGCGTGTGTGTATGTGTGTGAGTGTGTGTATGTGAGTGAGTGTGTGTATGTGTGTGCGTGTGTGTATGTATGTGTGTGCGTGTGTGTATGTGTGTAAGTGTGTGTGTATGTATGCGGGTGTATGTATGTGTGTATGTGTGAGTGTGTGTATGTGTGTATGTGTGTGAGTGTGTGTATGTGTGTATGTATGTGAGTGCGTGTATGTATGTGAGTGTGCGTGTATGTATGTGTGTGTGCGTGTGTGTATGTGTGTGCGTGTATGTGTGTGTATGCGAGTGTGTGTATGTGTGTGCGTGTGTGTATGTGTGTGCGTGTGTGCGAGTGTGTGTGTATGTGTGTGCGTGTGTGTGTGCGAGTGTGTGTATGCGAGTGTGTGTATATGTGTGCGTGTGTGCGAGTATGGGTGTATGTGTGTGCGTGTGTGTGTGTGCGTGTATGTGTGTGCGTTTGTGTGCGTGTATGTGTGTGCGAGTGTGTGTATGCGAGTGTGTGTATGTGTGTGCGTGTATGTGTATGCGATTGTGTGTATGTGTGTGCGTGTATAGGTGTGCGTGTGTGCGAGTGTGTGTATGTGTGTATGTGTGTATGTGTGTGCGTATGTGTGCGTGTATGTGTGCGTGTATGTGTGTATGTGTGTGTATGTGTGCGTGTATGTGTAGCGCGTGTGTGTGTATGTGTGTGTATGTGTGTGTATGTGTGCGTGTATGTGTGTATGTGTGTGTATGTGTGCGTGTATGTGTATGCGAGTGTGTGTATGTGTGTGTATATGTGTATGCGTGTGTGTGTTTATGTGTGCGTGTGTGCGAGTGTGTGTATGTGTGTGCGAGTGTGTGTATATATGTGTGCGTGTGTGCGAGTGTGTGTGTATGTGTGTGCGAGTGTGTGTATGTGTGTGCGTGTGTGTATGTGTGTGCGTGTATGTGTTTGCGTGTATGTGCGTGTGTGCGTGTATATATGTGTGTGCGTGTATGTGTGTGCGAGTGTGTGTATGTGTGTGCGTATGTGTGTATGTGTGTGCGAGTGTGTGTATGTGTGCGTGTATGTGTGTGCGTGTATGTGTGTGCGAGTGTGTGTATTTGTGTGCCAGTGTGTGTATGTGTGTGCGTATGTGTGTATGTGTGTGCGAGTGTGTGTATGCGTGCGTGTATGTGTGTGCGAGTGTGTGTATGTGTGTGCGTGTATGTGTGTATATGAGTGCGTGTGTGCGAGTGTGTGTATTTGTGTGCGTGTATGTGTGTGCGTGTGTGTGTGTGCGAGTGTGTGTATGTGTGTGCGTGTGTGCGAGTGTGTGTATTTGTGTGCGTGTATGTGTGTGCGAGTGTGTGTATATGTGTGCGTGTGTGCGAGTGTGTGTATTTGTGTGCGTGTATGTGTGTGCGAGTGTGTGTGTATGTGTGTGCTTGTATGTGTGTGCGAGTGTGTGTATGTGTGTGCGTTTATGTGTGTATGTGTGCGTGTGTGCGAGTGTGTGTGTATGTGTGTGCGTGTGTGTGCGTGTATGTGCGTGTGTGTGCGTGTGTGTATGTGTGTGCGTGTATGTGCGTGTGTGTGCGTGTGTGCGTGTGTGTATGTGTGTGCGTTTGTGCGAGTGTGTGTGGAGAGCGTAGCTCAAAAACGAAAGGTCCGTTAAATTCCAAACTTGGTATTTTAGTTCAGCATCTTGCAAATTTGCGACACGAAGATTTTCAAGAAAATCCCCCAAACCCCAGCTATCCTTTACATGGAAAAACATTCGAACATTTTGATGTTATCAAAATGGCTCTAACGATTTTGATTAAAATATCTTATATTTAAGATATTTACATGACAAATAAAATGTATTTCTTGAATTTTCTGGGAATAACATCTGAAGATCTCTTTATTCTGGATGATTTTTACTGAATTTTGCACAGCTGGTAAAGCATAACAGATAGACAAAATGTAGATCTCGATCAAACCATAATTTATGTCATTTACATTGTTTTCGTGGAGTTGGCCGTTTCCGAAATATTCTTCGTTATTGATTTCAGTTTTAAAATGTTTAACCTTTCTCATACAGGAACTTGACGCTTGGCAAACAAACGGATTTGAGTCCCATAGTAACCACGTTTTAAAACATTTGACTTTCTGCTGATGTTTTAGCATGAAATAGAGGAATAAGCTTATTAACAATAATTTGTTACAGCCCACCTGGGTAGTGTGTTGGTAGCGCGTCTGCCTCATATTCAATAGGTCCTCAGTTCGAATCTCGCTTAGAGTGAGTTACTCGGATAAGGTTTTTTTCGGGGTTTTCCCTTATCCTGAGAAGACGAATGTCGAGTAACTTTCAGCTCCATGGACCCCGAGATCATTTGAGTATCATTTCACCAATTTCATTCATCGTCCGATATGGCCAACCAGGTTAAAGGACGTTAAACTACAAAAAAAAATTGTTACAGGGATGTAGAGAAAGTCATGTGAATGGAGCACATCAGATTTTTACTTTCTCTACACGTACTATGCACATAGTGTAAAGAGAAGGTATTGTAATGCACCCAAAAGTTCCATGCCGAGATTTCACCGGAAATACATGTTTTGAAATTCACTGAATAAAAAAAAAATCATTTTTAGAAAAATGTACATGTGTGTCTGTCTGTCTGTGTGTGTGTCTGTCTGTCTGTGTGTGTGTCTGTCTGTCTGTGTGTATGTGTGTGTGTCTGTGGGCAGCTTAGCTCAAAGCCGAAAAGTCTGTTAAAAACCAAACTTGGTATTTAGGTTTGGTATCTTCCACGGATGCGACACGAAGAATTTCAAGAAAATCCCCCCACCCCCAACTACCCTTTACATGGAACTTTTTTCGAAAATTATGATTTTCTAAAAATGTCTGTAACGACTTTGATTAAAATATCGTATAGTAAACATATTTACCTGACAAATAAAATATACATCTTGAATTTTCTGGGAATAGCCTCTGAAGGCTACTTTATTCTGGATCAATTTTACAAAGTTTTGCATAACTGCCTAACCGTAAGAGATGGACAAAAACTTACCACACAAACAATGTAGAGCACTTTAAAACACAATTTATGTTATATACATTTTTTTTCGTGGATTTGTTCGTCTTTGAGATATTCCTTGTTTTTGTTTCAGCTTTAAAAAACTTATACTTTTCTCATACAGGAATTTATCAACTCCTGTCCACATTAACAAAGGAACTTCAGTCGCATAGCAACAAGCTTTTGACTATCACTTTAACCTATGCTACTCCTTCTTCTTACAAGGAAGCAAGTAATAAAACTATTTCTGCTAATTTTTTCTCGATTAGCATGAAACAATTAGAAGCATAACCCTTTTAATTGCCCGACTTGGTAGAGTGGTGGTAGCGTGTCTGCCTCACGTTCAAAAGGTCGTCAGTTCGAATCTCGCTTAGGGTGAGTTACTCGGGTAAGGTTTTTCTCAGGGTTTTCCCTTATCCTGAGAAGACGAATGTCGAGTAACTTTAAGCTCCATGGACCCCGAGATCATATCATCAATTGCATTCATCGTCCGATATGACCAAACCAGGTTAAAGGACGTTAAAACTACAAACAAAAAGAGCCTTTTAACAATAATTTGTTGCAGAGATGAAGAGAAAGTCATGTGAATGGAACACATCAGATTTTTGTTCTTTCTCTTCGCCGTTACTATTGTGTACAGAGTAAAAGATTAGTATGTTAGAAATGATGGCCTTGCAGCTGAAGAAGAACTGACTGCTTCATGCAAATAGTTACCACATCTTTTGTATATTTAATAACCGTCATCTGCTACTAGATGGCAGTTCAAGTGTCACATGCCCTTAGGCGATTGTGTTCATTCACATTACTTTCTCTGCAACAAATTATTGTTAAAAAGTCTATTCTTCTATTTAATGCATGCTAATTGAGAAAAACTAGCAGAAATACTCTTATTACTTGCTTCCTTGTGAATAGAAGCGAAATAAGGGAGTACCATAGGTTAAAGTGATAGTCAAAAGCTGGTTGCCATGTGACTGAACTTCCTTTATTTGTATGGACAGGAGTTTACAAATTCCAGTATGACAAAAGTATGTTTTTTAAAGCTGAAACCAATAAAAAGGAATATCTCAAAACCGAAAAAAATAATATATAATATATATAATATAAAATAAATAGGATATAAATTGTGTGTTTTATCGTGATCTACATTTTTTGTTTAGTAACCTTTAGTCTATCTCTTACGGTTTACCAGTTAGGCAAAATTTAATTAAAATCCTGCAGAATAAAGAGGTCCTTTGAGGCTATTCCCAGAAAATTCAGCATGTACACTTTATATGGCAAGTAAATATCTTAAGAGATTTTAATCAGAGTCGTTAGATCCATCTTTAAGAAAGTCAACAACAAAAAGGTACATGTACATGGTGGGGGGATTTTCTTGAAAAGCTGCGTATCGCATCCTTGGAACATACCAAGTTTGGTTTTTAACGGTCTTTTCGTTTTTGAGCTATGCTGCCCACACACACACACACACACACACACACACACGGACATTTTTCTAAAACTGCTTTTTTTGGATTAGGGGGTCTCAAAACATATATTTCTGGTGAAATCTCGGTATGGAACTTTTGGGTGCAATACAATACCTTCTCTATACAGTATGTATATATACGTATAGAGAAGTCGCCCTCCGTGGTGTAATGGTTACCATGCTGACTTCATATACCCAAGGTCGCGGGTTCAAACCCGGCGGAGGACGATGGAAAAATCGTAAAAATCCTTACCATGGCTTTCTTCGGAAGGGAAGTAAAGCCGTGGGTCCCGTGTCGTAGATTTACGGCACGTAAAAGAACCTCAAGCCTGATAGAGGGGCCTCTGAGCAAAATTAAGCGGTCTTTCACGCCCAGTATAGAATGGGACGTTGAGAACCACAGCAATTAAAGAGCGTCCATAAATAACACGCCATTTACATTTTTTTATTTTACGTATAGAAAAAGTAAAAATGAATTTTAAGCGGTGATTAAATACTTCTATTTAAAAGGCTTAACACCGTACGAGATAAATGCCAAGTTTGTTGAAGTTCATGGCACGTCTGCTGCTGCGTTCTCAAATATTTACAATAGGATAAACCTGGCCGTACATACGCGAATGGTGAGCATCGTCCAGTAGAAGTGACTTCTTTCGGCCACAAGTTCTAGTGCTCTCAGTTAGGTCGCGAGATGGAGAATAAACGCAATCGCGATTCGGAAGCTGGTTTGGTACTTTTCCGTCACAATCCTGACGAGCTTCTGTGTCGATACATAACTGCGGATGAAACATGGATACACTACTATACTCCAGAGACGGAAGTACAGTCGAAACAGTGGGTTTTTAAAGGCGAATCGCCTCTGAATAAGGCAAAGCTGCTGAAATCTGCAGACAAGGTGATGGCCTCGGTTTTTTTTTTTTTTTTTTTTGTATGCACAGGGAATCATCTACATTAATTACTTGCAGAAAGGAAAAACGATAAATGGAGAGTATTATGCATCCTTATCGCACCGGTTGAACGGAGAAATGAAGAAAACCCGTCCTCATCTGGCAAAGAAAAGGATTCTCTTCCCTCAAGACAGTGCAAGGGCGCACACTGCGCTGTTTCGATGACGAAAATTGTAGAATTACTACAAGATTCACCAAATTTGACCCCTAGTGACTTTTTCTTATTTCCAAACTCGAAAAACGATCCATGTCTAACGAAGAGGTCATCTCACAAACAGATGCCTACTTTGAGGACCTTTCGAAATCCCACTTTTGGAAGGCTTACAACATTTGGAGAAACGCTGGGGAAAGTGTACTGAGCTAACAGGAGATTATGTTGAAAAATAAATAACTTGTGTTCTACCTTTTTCTGAGGACTTATTGAAGAAGGAATTTTCCTGACACATCCAACAACTGAAACATGCTCCAAGATATCATCTGCAAAATGCACGCAATACCAGAAACAACTAAACTAGAGGGCGGTGGATATCTTCCTAATGTTTTATAAAACCCCCGTTATTTGCCTAGTGTATTACTTCTTTTGTTTCTCAAATACTATAATAATTTATAACGGTTTAAAAGTTGAAGTTACTCTTGAAAGACCATTAACGTTCTACATATGTGACAGAGAAAGTAAAAAACTAACTAGGGGGACAACTGCAGAAGCTCATTAAAATACAAGTTTAATTCTAATCAATTATTCATTCAGAATTGAAATGTAACAGAAACATTTGAGCTACAGTTTTGTTATATTTGTGAATAAATAAAAGTCAGTATAAACTAACGTATTGAAAACAAACGATTTATCGAAATACCCCCCCCCCAAATCTCACGTGCTCCATTCTACATCTCTGTAATACATTTTCTGTTAATAACTTTATTATTCTATCTACTTCATGCTAATCGAGATAAATATTAGTAGAAACACTCTTATTACTTATTGCTTTATACGTAGAAGGGAACACACCAGGCTAAACCGACAGTCAAATGTTTTAAAATGTGTTGCTATGGGATTGAAATCCGTTTCTTTGCGTTGACAAGCTCCAGTAAAGTTTGGAACATTTTAAAACTGAAATCAATTAAAGAATATCAAAAATTGTTAACTCCAGATAAAAAATGTATATGACGTAAATCATGTCTTTTAACGAAATTCACATTTTTTTTTTTGTGTAGTAAGTTTTGGTCTATCTCTTACGATTTATCAGTTATGCAAAATTCAGAAAAAATCATCCTGAATAAATATGTCTTCCCAAAAAATTGAAGATATACATTTGTTTTTGTCATGTAAATATCTTAAATATAAGAGATTTTAATCAAAATCGTTAGGGTTATTTTGAGAACATCAAACATTTCGAAATTTTTTCTATGTAAAGAGTAGTTGAGGTTGGGGGACTTTCTTGAAAATCTTCGTGTCGCATCCTTGGAAGATACTGAACTTAAATACCAAGTTTGATATTTAACAGATTTTTCGTTTTTGAGCTGTGCTGCGCGCGCGCGCACACACACACACACATACATACATACGGACATTTTTATAAAACTGCATTGTTTGCATTCAGGAGTCTTTAAAATATTTATTTCCAGTGAAATCTCGGTATCGAATTTTTGCGTGGAATACAATGCCTCTCTATACACTGTGTACATAGTACGTGCAGAGAAAGTAAAAAAGTTACAAGTGAGACAACTGTAGAGCTCATTGAAATACAGTTTGTATCCAATCAACCAAAATCGAAAATAACCAGAACTACTTGTTATATTACCTGTGCAGATAAAAAGTCAGTATAACCTGAAGTATGGAAAGCATACTACTTCGAAATATAAGCGTCCCATTCTAGATTGGGCGGGAAACACCACTTAATTTTGCTCAGAGGTCTGTTTATCAGGCTTGGGGTTGTTTCACGTGCCGCAAATCCACGACATGTGACCAACGACTTTGCTTCCCTTCCATCGTCCTCTGCCGGGTTTGAACCCTAATATTTATCGAAATATCCCCAAAATATGTATATGAAACACTTAATTGCTGACTCTAAAGAACAATGACAACAATTTTGATAGTTGTTACTGATAATGAAGTAAGTCAGTCAGAAGCGTTTATTGCGTGTGAGCAGTGCCAAGTGCCAACTTACAGCTAAAATGTGAGCGTGTCACGCACATAGTTGTTGCTGATAATGAAGTAAGTCAGTCAGAAGCGTTTATTGCGTGTGAGCAGTGCCAAGTGCCAAGTGCCAACTTGCAGCTAAAATGTGAGCGTGTCACGCACATAGTTGTGGCTGATAATGAAGTAAGTCAGTCAGAAGCGTTTATTGCGTGTGAGCAGTGCCAAGTGCCAACATGCAGCTAAAATGTGAGCGTGTCACGCACATAGTTGTGGCTGATAATGAAGTTAGTCAGCCAGAAGCGTTTATTGCGTGTGAGCAGTGCCAAGTGCCAACTTGCAGCTAAAATGTGAGCGTGTCACGCACATAGTTGTGGCTGATAATGAAGTAAGTCAGTCAGAAGCGTTTATTGCGTGTGAGCAGTGCCAAGTGTCAAGGTGCCAACTTGCAGCTAAAATGTGAGCGTGTCACGCACATAGTTGTTGCTGATAATGAAGTAAGTCAGCCAGAAGCGTTTATTGCGTGTGAGCAATGCCAAGTGCCAAGTGCCAACTTGCAGCTAAAATGTGAGCGTGTCACGCACATAGTTGTGGCTGATAATGAAGTAAGTCAGTCAGAAGCGTTTATTGCGTGTGAGCAGTGCCAAGTGCCAACTTGCAGCTAAAATGTGAGCGTGTCACGCACATAGTTGTGGCTGATAATGAAGTTAGTCAGCCAGAAGCGTTTATTGCGTGTGAGCAGTGCCAAGTGCCAACTTGCAGCTAAAATGTGAGCGTGTCACGCACATAGTTGTGGCTGATAATGAAGTTAGTCAGCCAGAAGCGTTTATTGCGTGTGAGCAATGCCAAGTGCCAAGTGCCAACTTGCAGCTAAAATGTGAGCGTGTCACGCACATAGTTGTGGCTGATAATGAAGTAAGTCAGTCAGAAGCGTTTATTGCGTGTGAGCAATGCCAAGTGCCAACTTGCAGCTAAAATGTGGGGAGCGTGTCACGCACATAGTTGTGGCTGATAATGAAGTAAGTCAGCCAGAAGCGTTTATTGCGTGTGAGCAGTGCCAAGGTGCCAACTTGCAGCTAAAATGTGAGCGTGTCACGCACATAGTTGTGGCTGATAATGAAGTAAGTCAGTCAGAAGCGTTTATTGCGTGTGAGCAGTGCTAAGTGCCAACTTGCAGCTAAAATGTGAGCGTGTCACGCACATAGTTGTGGCTGATAATGAAGTAAGTCAGTCAGAAGCGTTTATTGCGTGTGAGCAGTGCCAAGTGCCAACTTGCAGCTAAAATGTGAGCGTGTCACGCACATAGTTGTGGCTGATAATGAAGTAAGTCAGTCAGAAGCGTTTATTGCGTGTGAGCAATGCCAAGTGCCAAGTGCCAACTTGCAGCTAAAATGTGAGCGTGTCACGGACATAGTTGTGGCTGATAATGAAGTAAGTCAGTCAGAAGCGTTTATTGCGTGTGAGCAGTGCCAAGTGCCAACTTGCAGCTAAAATGTGAGCGTGTCACGCACATAGTTATGGCTGATAATGAAGTAAGTCAGTCAGAAGCGTTTATTGCGTGTTAGCAGTGCCAAGTGTCAAGGTGCCAACTTGCAGATAAAATGTGGTGAGCGTGTCACGCACATAGTTGTGGCTGATAATGAAGTAAGTCAGTCAGAAGCGTTTATTGCGTGTGAGCAGTGCCAAGTGTCAAGGTGCCAACTTGCAGCTAAAATGTGGTGAGCGTATCACGCACATAGTTGTGGCTGATAATGAAGTAAGTCAGTCAGAAGCGTTTATTGCGTGTGAGCAGTGCCAAGTGCCAAGTGCCAACTTGCAGCTAAAATGTGAGCCTGTCACGCACATAGTTATGGCTGATAATGAAGTAAGTCAGTCAGAAGCGTTTATTGCGTGTGAGCAGTGCCAAGTGCCAAGGTGCCAACTTGCAGCTAAAATGTGGTGAGCGTGTCACGCACATAGTTGTGGCTGATAATGAAGTTAGTCAGCCAGAAGCGTTTATTGCGTGTGAGCAGTGCCAAGTGCCAACTTGCAGCTAAAATGTGAGCGTGTCACGCACATAGTTGTGGCTGATAATGAAGTTAGTCAGCCAGAATCGTTTATTGCGTGTGAGCAGTGCCAAGTGCCAACTTGCAGCTAAAATGTGAGCGTGTCACGCACATAGTTGTGGCTGATAATGAAGTAAGTCAGTCAGAAGTGTTTATTGCGTGTGAGCAGTGCCAAGTGCCAACTTGCAGCTAAAATGTGAGCGTGTCACGCACATAGTTGTGGCTGATAATGAAGTAAGTCAGCCAGAAGCGTTTATTGCGTGTGAGCAGTGCCAAGTGCCAACTTGCAGCTAAAATGTGAGCGTGTCACGCACATAGTTGTGGCTGATAATGAAGTAAGTCAGTCAGAAGCGTTTATTGCGTGTGAGCAGTGCCAAGTGCCAACTTGCAGCTAAAATGTGAGCGTGTCACGCACATAGTTGTGGCTGATAATGAAGTTAGTCAGCCAGAAGCGTTTATTGCGTGTGAGCAATGCCAAGTGCCAAGTGCCAACTTGCAGCTAAAATGTGAGCGTGTCACGCACATAGTTGTGGCTGATAATGAAGTAAGTCAGTCAGAAGCGTTTATTGCGTGTGAGCAGTGCCAAGTGCCAACTTGCAGCTAAAATGTGAGCGTGTCACGCACATAGTTGTGGCTGATAATGAAGTTAGTCAGCCAGAAGCGTTTATTGCGTGTGAGCAGTGCCAAGTGTCAAGATGCCAACTTGCAGCTAAAATGTGGTGAGCGTGTCACGCACATAGTTGTGGCTGATAATGAAGTAAGTCAGTCAGAAGCGTTTATTGCGTGTGAGCAGTGCCAAGTGCCAAGTGCCAACTTGCAGCTAAAATGTGAGCGTGTCACGCACATAGTTGTTGCTGATAATGAAGTAAGTCAGCCAGAAGCGTTTATTGCGTGTGAGCAGTGCCAAGTGCCAAGGTGCCAACTTGCAGCTAAAATGTGAGCGTGTCACGCACATAGTTATGGCTGATAATGAAGTAAGTCAGCCAGAAGCGTTTATTGCGTGTGAGCAGTGCCAAGTGCCAACTTGCAGCTAAAATGTGAGCGTGTCACGCACATAGTTGTTGCTGATAATGTAGTTAGTCAGCCAGAAGCGTTTATTGCGTGTGAGCAGTGCCAAGTGCCAAGGTGCCAACTTGCAGCTAAAATGTGGTGAGCGTGTCACGCACATAGTTGTGGCTGATAATGAAGTAAGTCAGCCAGAAGCGTTTATTGCGTGTGAGCAGTGCCAAGTGCCAAGTGCCAACTTGCAGCTAAAATGTGAGCGTGTCACGCACATAGTTGTGGCTGATAATGAAGTTAGTCAGCCAGAAGCGTTTATTGCGTGTGAGCAGTGCCAAGTGCCAAATTGCAGCTAAAATGTGAGCGTGTCACGCACATAGTTGTGGCTGATAATGAAGTAAGTCAGTCAGAAGCGTTTATTGCGTGTGAGCAATGCCAAGTGCCAAGTGCCAACTTGCAGCTAAAATGTGAGCGTGTCACGGACATAGTTTCGGCTGATAATGAAGTAAGTCAGTCAGAAGCGTTTATTGCGTGTGAGCAGTGCCAAGTGCCAACTTGCAGCTAAAATGTGAGCCTGTCACGCACATAGTTGTGGCTGATAATGAAGTAAGTCAGTCCAAAGCGTTTATTGCGTGTGAGCAGTGCCAAGTGCCAAGTGCCAACTTGCAGCTAAAATGTGAGCGTGTCACGCACATAGTTGTGGCTGATAATGAAGTTAGTCAGCCAGAAGCGTTTATTGCGTGTGAGCAGTGCCAAGTGCCAACTTGCAGCTAAAATGTGAGCGTGTCACGCACATAGTTGTGGCTGATAATGAAGTTAGTCAGCCAGACGCGTTTATTGCGTGTGAGCAATGCCAAGTGCCAAGTGCCAACTTGCAGCTAAAATGTGAGCGTGTCACGCACATAGTTGTGGCTGATAATGAAGTAAGTCAGTCAGAAGCGTTTATTGCGTGTGAGCAATGCCAAGTGCCAAGAGCCAACTTGCAGCTAAAATGTGGTGAGCGTGTCACGCACATAGTTGTGGCTGATAATGAAGTAAGTCAGTCAGAAGCGTTTATTGCGTGTGAGCAGTGCCAAGTGTCAAGGTGCCAACTTGCAGCTAAAATGTGAGCGTGTCACGCACATAGTTGTTGCTGATAATGAAGTAAGTCAGCCAGAAGCGTTTATTGCGTGTGAGCAGTGCCAAGTGCCAACTTGCAGCTAAAATGTGAGCGTGTCACGCACATAGTTGTGGCTGATAATGAAGTTAGTCAGCCAGAAGCGTTTATTGCGTGTGAGCAATGCCAAGTGCCAAGTGCCAACTTGCAGCTAAAATGTGAGCGTGTCACGCACATAGTTGTGGCTGATAATGAAGTAAGTCAGTCAGAAGCGTTTATTGCGTGTGAGCACTGCCAAGTGCCAACTTGCAGCTAAAATGTGAGCGTGTCACGCACATAGTTGTGGCTGATAATGAAGTTAGTCAGCCAGAAGCGTTTATTGCGTGTGAGCAGTGCCAAGTGCCAACTTGCAGTTAAAATGTGAGCGTGTCACGCACATAGTTGTGGCTGATAATGAAGTAAGTCAGTCAGAAGCGTTTATTGCGTGTGAGCAGTGCCAAGTGTCAAGGTGCCAACTTGCAGCTAAAATGTGAGCGTGTCACGCACATAGTTATGGCTGATAATGAAGTAAGTCAGCCAGAAGCGTTTATTGCGTGTGAGCAGTGCCAAGTGCCAACTTGCAGCTAAAATGTGAGCGTGTCACGCACATAGCTGTGGCTGATAATGAAGTAAGTCAGCCAGAAGCGTTTATTGCGTGTGAGCAGTGCCAAGGTGCCAACTTGCAGCTAAAATGTGAGCGTGTCACGCACATAGTTGTGGCTGATAATGAAGTAAGTCAGTCAGAAGCGTTTATTGCGTGTGAGCAGTGCCAAGTGCCAACTTGCAGCTAAAATGTGAGCGTGTCACGCACATAGTTGTGGCTGAAAATGAAGTTAGTCAGCCAGAAGCGTTTATTGCGTGTGAGCAGTGCCAAGTGTCAAGGTGCCAACTTGCAGCTAAAATGTGGTGAGCGTGTCACGCACATAGTTGTGGCTGATAATGAAGTAAGTCAGCCAGAAGCGTTTATTGTGTGTGAGCAGTGCCAAGTGCCAAGTGCCAACTTGCAGCTAAAATGTGAGCGTGTCACGCACATAGTTGTGGCTGATAATGAAGTAAGTCAGTCAGAAGCGTTTATTGCGTGTGAGCAGTGCCAAGTGCCAACTTGCAGCTAAAATGTGAGCGTGTCACGCACATAGTTGTTGCTGATAATGAAGTAAGTCAGCCAGAAGCGTTTATTGCGTGTGAGCAGTGCCAAGTGCCAAGGTGCCAACTTGCAGCTAAAATGTGAGCGTGTCACGCACATAGTTATGGCTGATAATGAAGTAAGTCAGCCAGAAGCGTTTATTGCGTCTGAGCAGTGCCAAGTGCCAAGTGCCAACTTGCAGCTAAAATGTGAGCGTGTCACGCACATAGTTGTGGCTGATAATGAAGTTAGTCAGCCAGAAGCGTTTATTGCGTGTGAGCAGTGCCAAGTGCCAACTTGCAGCTAAAATGTGAGCGTGTCACGCACATAGTTGTTGCTGATAATGAAGTTAGTCAGCCAGAAGCGTTTATTGCGTGTGAGCAGCGCCAAGTGTCAAGGTGCCAACTTGCAGCTAAAATGTGAGCGTGTCACGCACATAGTTGTTGCTGATAATGAAGTAAGTCTGCCAGAAGCGTTTATTGCGTGTGAGCAGTGCCAAGTGCCAAGTGCCAACTTGCAGCTAAAATGTGAGCGTGTCACGCACATAGTTGTGGCTGATAATGAAGTAAGTCAGTCAGAAGCGTTTATTGCGTGTGAGCAGTGCCAAGTGCCAAGTGCCAACTTGCAGCTAAAATGTGAGCGTGTCACGCACATAGTTGTGGCTGATAATGAAGTTAGTCAGCCAGAAGCGTTTATTGCGTGTGAGCAGTGCCAAGTGCCAAGTGCCAACTTGCAGCTAAAATGTGAGCGTGTCACGCACATAGTTGTGGCTGATAATGAAGTAAGTCAGTCAGAAGCGTTTATTGCGTGTGAGCAGTGCCAAGTGTCAAGGTGCCAACTTGCAGCTAAAATGTGAGCGTGTCACGCACATAGTTATGGCTGATAATGAAGTAAGTCAGCCAGAAGCGTTTATTGCGTGTGAGCAGTGCCAAGTGCCAAGTGCCAACTTGCAGCTAAAATGTGAGCGTGTCACGCACATAGTTGTGGCTGATAATGAAGTAAGTCAGCCAGAAGCGTTTATTGCGTGTGAGCAGTGCCAAGGTGCCAACTTGCAGCTAAAATGTGAGCGTGTCACGCACATAGTTGTGGCTGATAATGAAGTAAGTCAGTCAGAAGCGTTTATTGCGTGTGAGCAGTGCCAAGTGCCAACTTGCAGCTAAAATGTGAGCGTGTCACGCACATAGTTGTGGCTGATAATGAAGTTAGTCAGCCAGAAGCGTTTATTGCGTGTGAGCAGTGCCAAGTGTCAAGGTGCCAACTTGCAGCTAAAATGTGGTGAGCGTGTCACGCACATAGTTGTGGCTGATAATGAAGTAAGTCAGTCAGAAGCGTTTATTGCGTGTGAGCAGTGCCAAGTGCCAAGTGCCAACTTGCAGCTAAAATGTGAGCGTGTCACGCACATAGTTGTGGCTGATAATGAAGTAAGTCAGTCAGAAGCGTTTATTGCGTGTGAGCAGTGCCAAGTGCCAACTTGCAGCTAAAATGTGAGCGTGTCACGCACATAGTTGTGGCTGATAATGAAGTTAGTCAGCCAGAAGCGTTTATTGCGTGTGAGCAGTGCCAAGTGCCAACTTGCAGCTAAAATGTGAGCGTGTCACGCACATAGTTGTGGCTGATAATGAAGTTAGTCAGCCAGAAGCGTTTATTGCGTGTGAGCAATGCCAAGTGCCAAGTGCCAACTTGCAGCTAAAATGTGAGCGTGTCACGCACATAGTTGTGGCTGATAATGAAGTAAGTCAGTCAGAAGCGTTTATTGCGTGTGAGCAGTGCCAAGTGCCAACTTGCAGCTAAAATGTGAGCCTGTCACGCACATAGTTGTGGCTGATAATGAAGTAAGTCAGTCCAAAGCGTTTATTGCGTGTGAGCAGTGCCAAGTGTCAAGTGCCAACTTGCAGCTAAAATGTGAGCGTGTCACGCACATAGTTGTGGCTGATAATGAAGTAAGTCAGTCAGAAGCGTTTATTGCGTGTGAGCAATGCCAAGTGCCAAGTGCCAACTTGCAGCTAAAATGTGGTGAGCGTGTCACGCACATAGTTGTGGCTGATAATGAAGTAAGTCAGTCAGAAGCGTTTATTGCGTGTGAGCAGTGCCAAGTGTCAAGGTGCCAACTTGCAGCTAAAATGTGGTGAGCGTGTCACGCACATAGTTGTGGCTGATAATGAAGTAAGTCAGTCAGAAGCGTTTATTGCGTGTGAGCAGTGCCAAGTGCCAACTTGCAGCTAAAATGTGAGCGTGTCACGCACATAGTTGTGGCTGATAATGAAGTAAGTCAGTCAGAAGCGTTTATTGCGTGTGAGCAGTGCCAAGTGCCAACTTGCAGCTAAAATGTGAGCGTGTCACGCACATAGTTGTGGCTGATAATGAAGTAAGTCAGTCAGAAGCGTTTATTGCGTGTGAGCAGTGCCAAGTGCCAACTTGCAGCTAAAATGTGAGCGTGTCACGCACATAGTTGTTGCTTACGTCAAAATCACCATGCCTCTGACTCGAAGAGAAACAACGAATGAACTTTTGAGCTTCTAATTCACCGTTAAGCGTTATTTCGTATTCTTACTCAAGACGCAGCTGTGCCTTCGTGTTTTTTGTAGCGAAAGGATTCGGTAGTCAGCTGTGATTCATTTGTTCTTGTTGATTTCTTTCCTTTTTCTTGGTGACCAGGATACTTCACGACTTGAAATAACACGCTTTACGTGCTCTACTGTTAATTATTCAATCCAAGAATTCGATCGACATTAAAACAGAAATTCACGCCTTAAACTCTCTAACTCTAAAAATCCCTTAATGTATTCCACCCAAAAATTTCATACGAAATTTCACCTTAAATAACACTTTGATACTCTGTGCCACAACAAAAACTCTGATGTGTTCCATTCACATGACTTTCTCTGTTAAAAGCTGGTTGCCATGTAGATCAAATTCGTTTCTTTCTATTGCCAGGAGTTGACATATTCCTGTATGTGAAAAGTTTAGGTGATATTTTAACCAATAACAAGGAATATTTTAAAAATGTCAACTCCACGAAAAAATGTATATGACATAAATTGTGTGTTTTAATGATGTCTACATTTTTGTGCAGTAAGTTTTTGTTTATCTCTTACTGTGTAACAGTTGCGTAAAATTCAGCAGGATTCACTCAGGACAAACATGTCTTCAGAGGCTATTCCCAAAAAATTCAACATATACATTTTATTTGCCATGTTAATATCTTTAATATACGGTATTTGAATCAAAATTGTTTAAGCCGTTTTTGAGAAAATCAAAATATTCGAAAATGTTTCGAAAAGTAATAAGAAGGCAGTTTCTGAAAGAAGGTTCACACGCGTGTTTGTGTCTTTCTGTCTGTCCGTCTATGAACAGCAGAACTCAAAAATAAACAAATCTGAGGAAATTCACATAGCTTTCTCTAGGCGTTCCAGGTTTTTTTTTTCGGAGTTTTCCCTTGTCCTGAGAAGACGAATGTCGAGTAACTTTAAGCTCCATGGACCCCGAGATCATTTGAGCATCATATCACCAATTTCATTCATCGTCCGATATGACCAATTACGTTAAAACACGTTAAGCTAAAAATAAATAAAAAGTATTATTTTAGCTACATCTTGAGGGATAAACATTAGCAGAAATGGTCTTGTAATAAGGAGGGAATGCATTAGGCTAAATCTTATAAAAGCGGTAGCTATGTGAAACGATTTAGGGTTTGGTTTTGCATGGTACCGTTTGAGGAAAACTAGGTACTTTAAATTTGAAACCGATAACATGGAGTATCTCGAAATGGTTCACTTCTACAATAAAAACGTGTAAACATTTTTGTGCACTTAGTTTTGTCTATTTCTTGCAGTATAAACGTTATGCAAAACTCATCCAGAATACAAAGGTCTTCAGAGGCTACTCCAGAAAATTCAAGATATTCATTTTGTTTGCGACGAAAATAGCTTAAACGTACGGCATTTTAATAAAAATTGTTACAGCCACTTTTGAGAAAATATTTCATGTAAAGAGTAGTATGGGGTGGAGGATTTTCTTGAAAACCTTCCTGTAGCATCCTTGAAAGATACTGAACTTAAATACCAAGTTTGGTATTTAACGAAGTTTTCATTTTTGAGCTATACTGCGCGCGCGCGCACACACACACACACACACACACACACCGTCTCAGCCTTTTGAGAAAATCAGATTTTTCTAAATATGTCCCATGTAAGGGGTTATTTCAGGTGAGGGTATTTCTTGAAATATATATCGTGATATATGTATATATTATGGGAGATGAAAAGAACACATATTTGATATTTACTAGAGAACAATGCGTATAGCACATAAGCGTATCTCATTTTGTTCTCTTACTAACATTGTCATAAATGGATTAGAAATGTCAGGGTGTCGTGTGTTTTGGACAACCCTACATTGTATCTCATGTGTTTACATATATCTAGCTCGCATACCGCCGATCTGCATTCAGTGAGAAAACGAGGGACCGATTCAGTTGCAAACCTTCTTTTACACAATGAATGGCTTTACATAATATGCTGGATTAGTCGATGTTTAATTTACGGCAAGACTGGGGAATGCAAATAATTGGGTCAGAATCCTAGGACACCAACTCTGGGCCCGAAAAAGCTTCCAAGAACATTAAACACTTTTAGTTTTCTGCAATTATTGTAAATGGGACTACCACACGTCACACGTCAATAGATTGGTTCATGCACGATGGGGCACCTCTCCATATCAGTGGACCATTGGAACAATTTCTGCAATGTCTTTTTCCTAATCGATGGATTGCTCGATATGGTCCTGAGAATTCACCGCCGAATCCCCGTATTTGAATCCATTGGACTTTTATTTTTGGGGGTATCTCAAGGATATGATTATGTGGTCGAAATTAATTATGAAAAAAAAAGTCTTATACCATGATGGTACGTATGAGAGTTGATGTGCATGTTTGTAAAAAATGCGACAGTCATGGCGTCGACCATGGAAACTTTTTTAGAGCTGATGGGGGACATTTGTAGATGCAAATGATGTGAGTACATATATTTTACTGAGCGCTACAACCTGTTTCTGTGCCGCTTCACTGATGAGATTTACCTCACCTCTGCAAGAGTAATGCGGCTCATTTTGTAGTTTAAATAACGGAAGTGCAAATACTCGCATCTTGCTTGTTCAATAAAACTAAAAAGTGTAACAAAGCATAATAATGTCAGTGATTAATATTTTAAGGTTCAACACCAAATACATCGTGCATCCCAATCAGATAATGCTGTATAAAAAAATCTGATGTGTTCCATGTACATGACTTTCTCTATATCTCTGCAACAAGTTATTCCATTTAATCCAGAAAAAAATAGCAGAAATAGTCTTATTACTTGCTTCCTTGTTAGTAGAAGCGACATAAGGGGGTACCATAGGTTAAAGTGATAGTCAAAAGCTGGTTGCTGTGTGTCTGAAGTTCCTTTGTTTGTATGGACACGAGTTCACAAAGTCCTGTATGAGAAAAGTATGTCTTTATAGCTGAAAAAAAAAAACAAGGAATATCTCAAAAACAATCAACTCCACGAAAAAATGTATATAACATAAATTGTGTGTTTTAAGGTGTTCTACATTTGTTGTGTGGTAAGTTTTTGTCCATCTCTTACAGTTTAGCAGTTATGCAAAATTCCGTAAAATTCATCCAGAATAAAGTAGTCTTCAGAGTCTAGTCCCAGAAAATTCAACATATACATTTCATTTTTCAGATAAATATCTTTAACATACGATATTTTAATCAAAATCGTTAGAGCCATTTTTTAGAAAATCAAAATTTTCGAAAAAAGTTCCATGTAAAGGATAGTTGGGGTGGGGGGATTTTTCTCAAAATCTTCGTGTCGCATCCCTGGAAGATACTTAACTTAAATACCAAGTTTGGTATTTTACCGACTTTTCGTTTTTGAGTTATCGTGTTCACAGACACACGGACACACACACAAGGACCTTTTTCTGAAAATACTTTTTTTGGTTACAGGGGACCCTAAAACATATATTTCCGGTGAAATCTCGGTATCGAATTTTTTGGGGAGTGCAATACCTTCTCTATACACTATGTGCATAGTGAGTATAGAGAAAGTTAAAATTGGTTGCGTAGATTGAAGTTGCAACGGCAGAGTCCACGTAGACATGAATTCCAAATCCTATCATTTAAAAATAATTAAAATTGCATATTATGGGAAGTTTAAAATATCCTACATATGTCAGAAAAAGTACTATGTAAATATTTATTATGTATTTTGCATATACATGGAAAATGTCCGAATTGGAATGTTTACTTATTTATGTAATCCTCATAAAGCAGAAACAATTGTGGCAAAATATAATTTAAATCAGAAACTGTGTCAAGGAAGCATAATTATGTCGCAAATTGTAGTCAAAATAATTGTGTGTGTACATTAGCAAGTGAACTTGGGTTCATAAGATCAGACAAAAGAAATCCGCTTTGATTGTATAAGAGATGGAATTTTGTTTCTTACACAACAAGTTAGTCAGATTTATGGAAAAAGTCACGCTAAGAGGAAGGTACCGCAGGATAGCGTACTTTAAAACCCACGCTACATCGAACTACGTTGCAAAAAGATAATTACATAACAAATTTTGTACATAATTAATATATGTACTTTGTAATACTACATCATATGGAATTATATTCACGTAAGTAATGGTG
This sequence comes from Hymenopus coronatus, assembly GCA_030762935.1. Lineage (NCBI taxonomy): Eukaryota > Metazoa > Arthropoda > Insecta > Mantodea > Hymenopodidae > Hymenopus > Hymenopus coronatus. The sequence continues at coordinate 143,764,812 of CM060886.1, read as the reverse complement.
AAAGTGTAAAATTCAACGAAAATAAATCTTGCTCTAAACTGTGTTCGCATCAAACTGAAATGAAATAAACATATTTGAAAACCTTATGGTTTCAGTAGATTGGCTATCTCTTCACTCTACGCCGTTTAGAAATCTCTTGCAGTTCAAATAAAATAAATAAGATTAGTAATGTTGCTACAGGTAGCCGAGGGCTCATCACAACGAAGCCAACTGTAAAATCTGCTGAAATAAACGTATTGTTGAAGCAGATGCCAACATCGGAAAGAAACTAACCGCTACCAGGCTTCAGTCTTCCCTTACATAACGCCACCTCTTGTTAGTCTGGACAAAGGGAATAATACATGCTGAAATTTAGATGAGTAAAACTTTACAAAATGAATAAATAAAAAATCTGATGTGTTCCATTCACATGACTTGCTCTACATCTCTGACACAACTTATTGTTAAAAAGCTTATTGTTCTATTTATTTAATGCTAATCGAAAACAAAATCTGATGTGTTCCATTCACATGACTTTCTCTACATCTCTGCAACAAATTATTCTTAAGCTTATGCTTCTGTTTACTTCATGCTAGTCGAGAACAAATTAGCACAAATAGTCTTATTGCTTGCTTCCTTGTAAGTAGGAGCGAAATAAGGGAATAGCATAGATTAAAGTGATAGTCAAAAGCTGGTTGCTATGTGACTGAAGTTCCTTTGTTTGTATGGACGCAGTTGACAAAGTTCTATGTGAGAAAGTATAATTTTTTAAAGCTGAAACCAAAAACAAGGAAAATCTCGAAAACAATCAACTCCATGAAAAAAAATGTATATAACATAAATTGTATGTTTTAAAGTGCTCTACATTTTTGTGTGGTAAGTTTTTTTTCCCCATCTCTTACGGTTTGGCAGTTATGCTAAAATTTCGTAAAATTCAGAGGCCATTCCCAGAAAATTCAAGATCTACATTTTTGTCAGGTAAATATATTTAATATATGATATTTTAATCAAAATCGTTAGACATTTTTGAGAAAATCAGAATTTTCGAAAAAACTTCCATGTGAAGGGTAGTTTGAGATAGGGGTATTTTTCTCAAAATCTTCGTGTCACATCCCTGGAAGATACTAAACTTAAATACCAAGTTTGGTATTTTACCGACTTTTCGTTTTTGAGTTATCGTGTTCATAGGCACACGGACACACACACTGACACACAGACACACACACGGATAGAGGGAACCCTAAAACATATATTTCCGGTGAAATCTTAGTATCGAATTTTTGGGTGGAGTGTAATACCTTCTCTATACACTATGTACATAGTGCGTGTAGACAGAGTAATAAAAAGTGACAGTACTGGATTATTACGTCGTGCTCAAACGCTGATACGACTATTTGCACTTATTCACCTCCCAGTCTGTATATTTTCTGCTTTTTCGCTATTTTGTCAATGAGGAGAATTTCGCGATGTTTTCAGGATGACTGTTATTCCCTATCTGGCTATAGGTGGTGTGGTGCATGTAAACAGAGCAGAGGCACAGCTCAGGGTCGTTCCAAACAATGTGTGCTTCCTTTATGACAATGCTATTAGTAAGCAGACATGAATGTGTTTGTACATATCAAAAATGGGTTTACGTATTAACTTCCCATCCTGTACATATAGTTACTGGTTTCGATTTCTAAAATGGGAAACCGTTATTATTTGACTTCAAGGCATGCAAAGAGGATAGAATTTCATCGCCTAGTACCAGTTCTACAATAGGATGCTTGATGCAGATAAAAGAACAAGCTTTTCTAGGCTAAAGCGAGAGTCAAATATGTGACATGTGAACTATTGGAGTTCGGTTTGTATTGCAAAGCCAACAGTAAACAAAAGATAGATGATAGAAAAGGTACCTAACTTAAAATTGAAACCAATAACAAGTCATATCTTGGAAACGGCCAACTCTACAACAAAACCATGTAGGAAATGACATAGGGGGATAAAACGATATATCGCTATTATTATCGATATATCCCATAAATGGTAGCGTCCAATTGTTGGTGCCACAGTTGCACTATTTTCACTGTCGCAGAGTGAAGAACGTGTTTGTGCAGTCAGGCGGATCACGAAATAACGCCCCCCGTATTTACAACTTCTGGAATAGATCCACAGGAAGTCACAATGTACGTTCTTACTTCCACAGTATCATTTTATTGTAACTTTGAGATTCTAATTACTAGTATCTGCACACGTGGTGAAGGGCAAAGTGACATGCATGTTATGTCATTTTGCCCTATTTCTGAATTATATGCACCTCTGTTTAAACATAAATATCATTTCAATTAATTTTTCAAACATTATATTTTTGAAATAAGTATTTTAAGCCAATAAGAATTTTATGTAAAAAAATCTGATGTGTTGCATTCACATGACTTTCTCTACATCTCTGCAACAAATCATTCTTAAAAATTTTATACTTCTATTTACTTCATGCTAATCAGAAAAAAAATAAAAAAGAAATAGTCTTATTACTTGCTTCCTTGTAAATAGAAGCGAAATAAGGGCGTACCATAGGTTAAAGAGATAGTCAAAAGCTGGTTGCTGTCACTGAAGTTGCTTTGTTTGTATGGACAGCAGTTGACAAATTCCTGTATGAGAAAAGTATGTTTTTCAAACCAGAAACCAAAAACAAGGAATGTCTCAAAAACGATGAACTACACGAAAAAATGTATATGACATAAATTGTGTCTTTTAACGTGCTCTACATTTTTCGTGTATTAAATTTTTGTCCATCTCTTATGGTTTAGCAGATATTCAAATTCCGTAAAATTCATCCAAAATAAAGTACTCTTCAGAGGCTATTCCCAGAACATTAAAAATATACATTTTATTTGTCAGGTAAATATCTTTAATATACGGAATTTTAATCAAAATCGTTAGAGCCATTTTTAAGAAAATAAAAATTTTCGAAAAAAGTTCCATGTAAAGGCTAGTTGGAGTTGAGGGGATTTTTCTGAAAATCTTCGAGTCGCATCCCTGGAAGATATTAAACTTAAATACCAAGTTTGGTTATTTTACCGACTTTTCGTTTTTGAGTTTCCTTGTTCACAGACACACGGACACACACACACACACACACGAACCTTTTTCCGAAAATACTTTTTTTTTTTAAATAAAGGGGACCCTAAAACATATATTTCCGGTAAAATCTCGGTATCGAATTTTTGGGTGGAGTGCAATACCTTCTCTATACACTATATACATAGTGCGTACAGAGAAAGTAAAACTTATCGTGAGTGTTTTGCCTTTCTTTGTAGAACATGGTGAAGAAACACAAACGAAAATCTGATAGACAGTTATGGAGTGAAGATGACATTGATGCAGTTGAAAGCTTCGAAAACCGCCAATGTGCCCCAAGTTACCCTCAGACTTCATTGTACTGGAAAGAACAAAGGAGTAAAAGTGCTAGGACTTACTTTTAATCAAGAATTGGAAAATAAGTTGGTGGCACATATTCTTCAGCTATTTTGTCTGAGAACAAGAGATGTCCGGACACTGGCATTTCAATTTGCACAAAGAATGGATATTGACAGACCATTTAATGTTGACAAGGACTGGCTAGTAGGGTTCAGAAAACGCAATCCTAGATTACCCTTCGACAACCAGAAGCCACATCAGCAGCTCGCGCGCAGGTCTTTGATAAATCCCAGGTGCACAGGTTTTTCTCTTTACTTTCAACAACCATTGAGAAACACAATATCCTGACTACGCGGATTTTCAACATGGATGAATCTGCACTAAGAACTGTGCAGAAACCACCGAAAATATTTGCTTCAAGAGGAAAAAAAAAGTTGGTGCACTAACTAGTGCCGAACGTGGACTTCATGTGCCTCCAGCGATGATATTTCCGCTGAATCCAACACTCTATGATGAAGCCCCGGCGGGTACATTACGACTCTTCAACGAGAGTGGCTATATGACTTCGGAACTATTCGTGAAATGACTACAACATTTCATATCTGTAGTTAAAACCACAGCTGTTGACAAAGTTCTGCTCATCCTGGATGGGCATAGCAGTCTCAAGCCCTTGACATTGCCAAAGAGTCTAGAGTTGTGCACCCACAGACTTCAGCCTCCTGATTTATCTTTTTTTGAACCACTAGATACCTACTACAACGAGGAAGTCAGAAAATGGCTGAAGAACAATCCAGGTAGAACAGTGTCTCTCTACCAGATTTCAAAACTTTTCCGTGAAGCCTATCTGTTAGCTGCAACTCACAAAAATGCAGTGTCAGGTTTTGATGCTTCAGGAATTTTCCCACTGAACCCAGACAAAATCCAAGGTCATTTACATATACCAAGCAGTACAACAGATGAGCCTTCTAACACCCATCACGCACCTTCAACGACAGTTCAACACATCCTTCAGTGCTTGAAACTACTGCAAGAAATGTCTCCCAAGGAAGTCAGGAACTGACAGCAACGCCAAATATACAGTTGGTAAAAGAGAAAAAAAAAAAGCTCTGGAACTACGAAAATCAAAGAGAGGTTTTGTTAAGCACCAACTGAAAGAAGAAGTCCATTCAGATGACATTCATAGTGAACATGTCGATGATGATTCATGCAGCGATTTGTTCACCCATTCAAAGTCTGGAGAGGTGTGGTTACGATTGTTTGAAGTGGAGTCATGCAAAAACGAGCCAACAATTTTGTAAGTGAACTGTGCCTATAATTTTCTATTAGCCTACTAGTTTTGATCAAAATAAACCAAGAAGTTTGTGTGCGAACATTCTGTGGTCTTCTATTATTTGTTTCTTGCTTTTTAATGTCAGAACCTTAAATTCAAAAGAAGAGTTTGAAATTACAAGACATGATTTTTACTATAATTATTTGTTTTCCCTGATTTAAATGTGTTATTATTCCTCAATTTCTGTCCGTTTGTTAACCAATGTCTCACATTATTTTGGTTTTTCCTAATATGTGTATACTTTTTAATTACATATACTAATAACAAGTAAAAAATATATACTATGTCAATTTGCCCTCCCAGGTAGCCTAAATATTAACCACATTTTCAAAAATAAAAATGTCTGTGTTTCTGTATTATGTTAGAGAATATTGTGCCTAGTGTCACACCCATAAAATATTGTAGTCATTCAACACATTTCTCTAATTTTTAATTTCATAATGTAATAAAACATGAGAGTCCTAATAAAAGTATGGGAACCTTTCCCCTACAACATAAATTGTGTGTTTTAACGAGATCTACATGTTTGTGAAACAAGTTTTTGTTTACTTCTTACGGTTTAGTAGTTATTGAAAATTCAGAAAGATTTATCCAGTACGAACAGGTGCTCAGAAGCTATTCCCAGAAAATTTCAGATACATATTTTATTTGTGATATATATTCCTAATCAAAATCGTTAGTCCTTTTTGAGAAAAACATTTCCACATAAACGGTAGTTTGGAGTGGGAGGATGTTTTTGAAAATATTTCTGCCGTGGAAGATACTAAATTTAAATACCAATATTGGTATTTAAAGGTCCCTTAGGTTTTGAGCTATATTGTGTACAAACACACGCGCGCGTGCGGAACTATTCTAAAAACGTGTTGCTTTATTATTTGTTTTGAGTCAGGCGACTTCAAAACATAATTTCAAATAAAATCTGGGTATCGAATTTTTGGTTGGATTACGCCTTCTCTGTACACTACATTCAGAGGTCCTGAAAACATGTATTTCCGGTTAATGCAAATTGTCATAGTTTCGTTAGCATTGCTACAGACAATCGAGCATCAGGGACAACATTATGTTTCGTGAAAAGGGGAACCTGCAAGAGGCTGTGGGCTAGAGCGAACGCTTGCTGCCCCTCTACGGCTCAATTAGAGAGGGTCTACATATTCCCTGCACGGAGATCACGTCGCATAGAGAACCCACACTCGCTGGACCAACATAGATATCTCGTATGTATGTGGGACGTTTAATATTCCTCAGAGGAAATTCTCAATCCTGGGCTGTTAGTGCGCTTTCGGTAGGAGACAAACACATCTAAATTAAATGCTCTGCTATGTTGCCGAACATTTAGTATGCCTGGCCTCTAACCTTACTATTTGTCTCTGCACCGATCGATATGCTACTTTCTCCTCCAACCACTCTTACAACAGCTTATTAATCGATATAAACATTTGCAAAAGCATATTTATTACACATTTCGTTGCAGACAAATGGAAATACAGAAAACAGAGTCAACAGTCAGATGTTTCAAAGGTTCTTGCTGTATGCGGGGCTTGAAATTCCATGGCAGCGTCAGAAACAATTGAATAGCAAGAGCACATTAAAATGTTCAGTAGTTTCTACTACTTTTCTCCACTTAATCCTCTATAAACTACACATACAACAGCTTATTCTCTACCTATTTCATATTAATCAATATAAACATTTACAAAAGCATATTTATTATATACTGGTTGCCCGCACGGGTAGTGAATCTAATGAAAAGAACGCAAACAAATTCTTCCGTTTACAGTACGACCATGCAATGAAGTAAAATTACAAATAAATAATTTGACAGTATTTTATTGTAATGTACAATTTTCCTTCCGGAGAGAAAACAAATAGCGCTGATGGTTTACCGACTCTCGAGCACGCAACGTACAACTACCCATTCGAAAAACACGACAATTGAAGGTATATTCCACACACTTCTAACGATTGAGGCCAGTAGAAGTGTCAACAGAAATTTACCATTGCGAATGTCTAATAATGCCTTTGAATCTGAAAAGCGCAATGAAGCGCTATGATCAGCGCAATGTAGCATATTTAGTTGGTATTGCGAAAAGGACGAACTCACCGCACCCATAAGGTATGGTGGAAAAGATGACATGCAGTTAACAGCGTGGGTAAGCAAGGATGTCATTGGCATAACAGTAATGGCAGTCCTTTCATAGTGTGGCGGGTGTAACATTCATGCAGCTTCCGAATCTCTTTCTTTCCTTTACTCCTAATGATTTCCACCTCTTTCTCCTATGTCAAAACAGCCATTTTTAAGGCTAACAATGACATAACTAAAGAGCAAGTAGATCTGGTAGGGCAATTGACAAGCTTTTATTTGATGATAGCTTTCTGTAATTTCTCCATTTAACCCAAAATATTACTTGATCAAATGTATTAAGAGCACCGCAATTACAGTGTGATGGTGACACGGGTATCATGTTCTTTAGCTAGCTCGTGTACCCCATAACCTCAAATAATCAACATCTGCAATAGGAGTTAAACCAAAAACGGATCCAGTCATTTCTCCGCCATTTTCAGATTCCAAGATGGGTTAAAGGTTATGTACACTGTTTATAACTTGTTCGTTTTAAAGAATTACAACAAAAATATAGTTTTCTTTATTTAAACGATGTGACCAAGGGAACAATAGTTAATAGATAAGAAATATATTTGATTTTCACAGTTATCTTACGTCATTGTCTCCATAACCGGGTGCATTTCCTTAGCATTGAAGAAGAAAAATACAGCATTAGGTACTACGGCCATCTGGTAGCAAATAATAAGTACGTATTTTAGGTGTTCGTCACCAGGAAAGCTTCTTTATTTTAAACGATAGAAGTAAGGAAAGGACAATTAATACATAAAAATGTATTTGAATTTCACTGCTGCGTTGTGACATCCCGATAAACTTTTGCGTTACCTTAACATTGGATGGGAAGGGAAAATACCACTATTGCCATCTAATGGCAAATAAATAAGTACTTACTCTAGCTGTTAGTCGCCAGGAAAGCTTTTGGCTGCTTTATTTTAAACAATAGGAGTAAAGAGAGGACAGTTAATATATAAAAATGAATTTGTTACGTCATTGTATCGATAAACTGGTGCGTTACCTTACCACTGAATGGTGAGGGTTAAATATAGCAGTACTGCGACCATTTAGCAACAAATAACCGTGATAACACTGCCATCTGGTGGCTATTAACCGAAATGCGTTCGTTTGGCACGGTTTTTATTCATATTATGAGATTTTAAATACTTTCCCGTACTATTTTTAATTATTTTCTTTCCCACAAACCTTGTCGTGACAATAAGGAACACAAAAAAAAAAAAAAAAAAAAAAAGAATTGTTCAATATGATGCAGTCGTTCGGAAGTGATACGCGTACATACAGATCAGCGACTCGTTGAGGGCAAAGAGAAATCGAGTCGGTAGTCAGATGTTTCAAAAGTATCGCTACATGCTGGGCTTGAAATCCTATAGTCTGGCCATGGCAGCGCCAGAAACAACTGAATAGCAAGACATTAATGAGTAATCTCTGATATTTCGCTACACTATTTTTGTCTTTATATAAATATATATTATGCGATGGCAATGAAGAATACTAAACTTGATTTTGACTTTCTCTACTTAGTACACAGGACACAGGAGAAGGTATTTTACGTCACCCAAAAATTCTATACCAAGATTTCACCGGAAATACATGTTTTTTGGGGGGAAAAAAACATTTTTAGAAAAATGTTCGTGTGAGTCTATGGGAAAAAACGAATAGTCCGTTAAATACCAAACTTGACATTTAAGTTTAGTATCTTCCAAGGATGCTACGTGAAGATTTTCAAGAAAATTCCCCCACCAACAACTATCCTTTACATGAAAAATGTTTTGAAAATTTTTGTTTTCTCAAAAAAAAAACAATTTTGATTAAAAATGTCTTATATTTAAGATATTTTATATGACAAATAAAATATATATCTTGAATTTTCTGGAAATAACCTTTGAAAACCTCGTTATCGTGGATGATTTTTTTCTGAATTTTGCAGAACTGGTAAACTGTAAGAGAAAGGCAATAGCTCACTTCACAAAAAAAGTAGATCTCGTTAAAACACACAATTTATATCATATAGTACATTTTTTTTCGTGGAGTTGACCATTTCCGAGATATTCCTTATTGCTGGTTTCAATTTTAAAATAAACTTATCTCATACGGGAGCTTGTCAACTCCTGGCCACGCAAAGAAACGGATTTCAATCCCATAGCAACACATTTTAAAATATTTGACTGTCGGTTTAGCCTAGTGTGTTCCCTTCTATTTGCAAGAAGTAAGTAATAATACTGTTTCTGCTAATGTTTATCTCGATTAGTTATGAAGTAGATAGCAGAATGAGTGTTTTTTTTTTTTTTTTTTTTGTTTCCCACATTTGCTTAGTAATTGAACGTTTTCTGTTTGCCGTTGCCTACAAAGACCTATACCCCGAATCCACGATCCCCTGCGAACATGCGGTTCCATCCCTCTCCAAACAGCTTGTTCTAATAGTCACTTCATGTAAACATGGCAATGACCAATTTCATTTTCTCCACTTAGTACATAGTTCACAGGTACAGAAGGTATTGCACTCCACCCAAAACATTTGATACCGAGATTTCAGGGTCCCCTATATAAGAACTTCATTTGGGGGAGGGGGAGTCCTTGTTTGTGCATGTGTGTGTGAACACGACAACTCAAAAGCGAAAAGTCAGTAAAATGCCAAACTGAGTATTTAAGCTTAATATGCGAAACGAAGATTTTAAGAAAAATACTCCCATTGCAAACTTGCGTTTACAATGAAAAATGTTTGAAAATGTTTTTCTCCAAATTTCTCTAACGATTGTGATTAAAATGCCGCATATATAAATGAGAAATAAAATCTATGTATTGAATTTTATCTGAATGAGCTTTGTATAGGTAAGAGACAGACAAAAACTTACTACATAAAAATGTAGATCCCGTTAAAACACACAATTTATGTCATCTTTCGGTTCGACTCTCGTGTTTTACTCCGGCTGTACAAATCCAAATCACTTGTTTGACATAGCGACCGGCTATGAATATCACTTTAGCCTGGTGCATTTCCCTTCCCTTTGAAGCAACTAATACAACCATTTGTGCTGATGATTAGCTCGATTACGTAACCAAAGTCCCCTGAGTGGAACACAGTTTCACAAACCTACGAGGTACATGTTATATTTGACTAATAAAATATAGTTCTTATATTTACAAGCTGTTTCGAAATGGCGCCAAACGAATATACGCACCTTGTAACTACTTGCTTCGAAACTCTTACAGGTATTGTGCGTCAAATGCATGGACCTATATTTCTATTTTATTTATTTAATCTAATGCTCAGGCTTGTTCCATTAGCCTCCTGGCATCCCAATAAAGTTGTCCATTTGATTTGTCCCAAAATTGTAACCTTTTGTCTATCTCTTCGGTCACCTACACAAAGCTCATTCAGAGTGAATAGGTATTCAGTTAAATTGTCGTTTTTGAGTTATCGTGTTCAAGACACATGGACCTTTTTTTTTCTAAAAAGGCTTCTTTTTGAATTCAGGGGACCCTAAAACGTATATTTCCGGTGAAATCTCTACATCGAATTTTTGGGTACATTACAATACCTTCTCTATACACATGTGCCTTCTTCGCAAACGTGTTGTCATTCTAATATGCTAGATTGTCATGTAGTCCATGAGCGGGCGTAACAACAGCTACTTCAAATGTAGAAACAATTAACCAAATCGGTATAGTGACACAAACAAGAATACTTCTGTACAATATCTCTTGTAATTTTGTAAACTGGGAAACTTAACATTAGAAAGGCAACAGCGCACAGTCTTGCCTTTCCTGGTTTGGAGCATATGTGTTACGTACCTGAGTTCTCACCCCCACTCCTTCCCCTTTCCTACCTCCCGCCAAGGCCATGTTGTCACATCTCACTGCACATACGAGAGCTGTCCGAGAAGTACCCGACCTAACAAAGAAAGACACAAATATTGGGGGGAAAACATCTTTATTTCTCTACATAGTCTCCTTTCAGCTCGATACACTTTTGCCGGCGATGTTCAATAGCTTCGATACCCTGTTTATAGTGAGAACTATCGAGGTCTGCAAAACAGGCATCAACTGTTTGGAAACAAAAAATAATCAGAGGGGGCTAAATCTGGTGAATAGGGTGCATGCGGAAGCAATTCAAACTTTAACTCATTGATTTTGGCCATGGCGATAATGGACGTGTGAACTGGTGCTTTGTCTTGATGAAACAAAACTTTCTTTTTCGCTAAATGCGGCCGTTTTTTGCTCAATTTCATCACTCAAGTGCTGTAACAAGTCGCATAATATTTGCGATTGATTACTTTTCCTTTTTTGAGATAATCAATGAAAAAATCCCGCGTGCGTTCCAGAAAACTGGCGCCATGACCTTGCCTGCAGATGGAACTGTCTTCGCCTGCTTTGTAGCCGATTCTCCCCTTCCAATCCACTGTTTTGATTGTTCCTTGTCTCAGGTGTGACGTGATGGAGCCAGGTTTCATCCATTGTTATGAATCGACACAAAACTCAGCTTTATTGCAACGAAACGGTCGACTGAAACATCCTCACGACGCTGTTTTACTTCATTGTGAGCAAACGCCTTGCTCACAACTTTCTCATATGCAAATTTTCAGTCAGCATGCGATGTACAGAACTTTTTGAAATGCCTGCAAGGTCTCATAGCTCACGCAATTTAGATCGACGGTCATCCAATACCATTTTGTGGATATTCTTTACAATTTCTGGACTGGTAACCTCATTTGGTCGACCACTACGATGTTCGTCTTGGCAGCTCGTACGGCCGCGCTGAAACTTTACCACCCAATATTTCACTGTTGTAAACGAAGGAGCAGGTTCTCTCGGAAAGTAGAATCTAGCTCAGCTTTAATATTAGTTGGACTAAGACCTTTCAAATGAAAGTATTGTAACGATGACCATTTTATCCAAGTTTACAAATTCACTAATGATGGCTGCCAAACAATGTAAAATCGTCAAGCTTCAAACTTAAGCGTTCTAAAGTTGGTACTTTTAGCATTGTTGTTGTTTGTAACAACATCCGCTATCTATTCTTCAGGCCGGGTACTTCTGGACACCCACTGTTTTTTACTTTCTCTACTCGTATTATATACATAGGGTACCTATAGAGAAGGTAGATGTTCCATTCCACCCAAGAATTCGATAGGTACCGAGATTTTATCGAAAATATGTGTTTTAGGGTTCCCTGCATTAAAAGAAAAAGCATTTTTAGAAATAGGCTCGTGTGTGTGTCCGTGAACACGATAACTGTGAAATACCAAACTTGGTATTTAAATTTAGTATCTTCCAAGGATGCGGAAGATATGAAGATATGGAAAAACTTTCGAAAATTTTGATTTTCTAAAAAATGGTTCTAACGATTTTGATTAAAACACCGTATATGCAATATTCTTATATGACAAATAAAATGTATTTCTTGAATTTTCTGGGAATAGCCTCTGAAGACCTCTTTATTCTGAATGAAATTTGCTGAATTCTGCATAACTGGTAAACCGTAAAAGATAGACAAAAACTTAAAACACAAAAAAATGTAGATCACGTTAAAACACACAATTTATATCATATACCTACGTCCTTTTTTTTTTTTTTTCGTGGAATTGACCATTTCTGAGACATTCCTTGTTATTTGTTTCAGGTTTAAAATACTTAAACTTTTCTCACACGGAAAGTTGTAAACTTGTGACCCTGCATAGAAACGGATTTCAACTATATAGCAACCAGCTAATAAAGTATTTGACTATCGTGTATTCCCTTATTTACCTTCTAAATACCAGGAAGCAAGTAATTAAGACAATTTCTGCTAATGTTTATCACAAAGTAGATAGAATAATATGCTTTTTAACAATAATATGTTCAGCGATCTAGAGAAAGTCATGTGCATGAAAGAGCTAAGATTTTTAGAAAAAAGGTCCGTGTGTGTCCGTGAACACAATAACTCAAAAACGAAATAAAATACCAAACTTGGTATATAAGTTCTTCCAAGGATGCGACAAGGTTTTGAGGAAATCCCCCCCCCCCAAACTATTCTTTACATGGAAAAATGTTCGAAAATGTTGATTTTCTCAGCAATGGCCCTAACGATCTTTATTAAAATAACATATATTAAAGAAATGTACACGAAAAAATGACATATATCTTGAATTTTCTGGTAAAAGCCTCTAAATGAGTTTTACAGAATTTTGTATGACGGTTAAACCGTAAGAGATAGACAAAAAGCTACTACACAAAAAATGTATAAATCATTAAAACACATAATTTATGTTATATACGTTTCTGTGGTTTCATTTATCGTTTTGCTGCAATTGTTTCACATAGGACTAGATTTAGCCTTCTACTTACAAGGAAGCATGCAATAAGATCAGATCTGCTAATGTTTAGCATCATGTGGATAAAAGAATAATCTTTTGTATGAATATTTCAACATGAAAGAAGTTATAGAAAGTTATGTGAATGGAACACATCACGTTTTTAGGAAAAGGTCCTTGTATGTAAGCATGATAATTCAAAAACGAAATTCGGTTCCGAGGATGTGATACGAAAATTTTGAGGAAAATCCCCCACCCCAAACTACCCTTTACATAGAAAAAAGTTCGAAAATGTTGCTTTTCTCAAAATATCTCTAACGGTTTTGATTAAAATACCCCAATATTCAAGATTTCTACATGATAAAAAATGTTTCTTGAATTTCTTGGGAATATCCTCTGAAGACCTCTTTATTCTGAATGAATTTTGATAAATTTTGCATAAATGCTAAACCGTAAGAGATGGACAAAAACTTACCACACAAAAAATGCAGAGCACTTTAAAACACACAATTTATGTTATATACAATTTTTTCGTGGAGTTGATTGTTTTTTTAGATATTCCTTGTTTTTAGTTTCAGCTTGGAAAAACTTATACTTTTCTCATACAGGAATTTGTCAACTCCTGTCCATACAAACAAAGGAACTACAGTCACATAGCAACCAGCTTTTGACTATCACTTTAACCCTTATTTCACTTCTACTTACAAGGAAGCAAGTAATAAGACAATTTCTGTTAATTTTTCTCAATTAGCATGAAGTAAATAGAAGCATAAGCTTTTTAACAATAATTTGTTGCAGAGATGTAGAGAAAGTCATGTGAATGAAACACATTAGGATTTTTTTAAATGTATAGGTGTACTTAATGAGATTTACAATTGTTTATTATTGTTAGCTTATGTATAAATTCCATTGGAAACATTTACATCGTTATAGATAACATTAAATCCAGACTAAAAATGTAAACATAAATTGCCAGATTAAAAAAAACAACAAAAAGCTAGCCCAAAGTTTGATAGCAGCATACACCTCAAAGGTTAGCAACATCGCCATTATAGGAATTCTGATATTAAAAGTAAATAATCTACTACATATTCGTTTACGTAGTATGTATTTTCTTGAGATCATCTGGATATTGAAACTCGGCTGTGTTTAAAACAGTCATTTGCGGCACAGAACTTGACTAATTTTGTAACCGCGCTTTTGTTCCGGAGTAAAAAACGACGGAATGTATATTATTCCTACCTTATAATTTCAGGTTATGTAGAAATGGGCATGAGTACTTCTGGTTGGACTGTGCTGCTTATTCTGAGTTATATGCACCTGCCTGGAGCGGAACAACCAGCAACCTCTTCACGATACATGAGATGGCATCACCTGAAATTGGTGAGAAATTATCTTGTGATTGACATTCCTGCTGTCACGTGGTTGTCTCGGTACACTGTTGGCATATTTACTCGCTGTCCGTCTGCAACGCCACTGCTTCCTCTAAAATGTCTTCTTTCCATGCATTTTCTATCATACTTCTTGTATATTGAATTTCTTTTCCCCATTTCTCAATAGTTACCTTGTCCATTCCTTTCAACATTGGGTCCTGTACATACTAAACCTAAAAGTTGTATTAATTCGGCTAACGTAACCTCAACTCGTTAATCGCGGCTGTAACACATTTTCAAATGACTGTCGCTCGTAATTATATGAAGAGAACAAGAGCAATGTCCACGATATATAACGATTAAAAATGTAAATCCTTATGGAATCACCGAACTTTTTCAGAGTGAAGTCAATGAGATGAGTCATGAATGAGAAGGCGCACGTGAATTTCCACTGAACTAGTAGGTGTTGCAACACCGATGGCATTCTCTCTCCGACGGTTATGTATGCATGGTCAGCAACCTGATGACACGCCCCACAAAGAAACAAGATGAGGACCCATTACGACCGCCAAGCCAACAGCTAGGAGACCTTGTGTGTTTGCATCGCCCTACGCGGACCAAGGACCGTACCGTATATTGGGTAGGATTAGCGATGTCACCTATCGCATCCAGAGACTGCCCCGAGGGAAGATGCTAGAGCGATTATATAGCTCATTATCACGATGCTGGTAGGAACGACGAAGTGTAACGTCCGCCCGAAGGATCGGCTGCCTGAACTCCCTTAACAAATGAGCGAACGGACAGAATAGTCGGGCCATCAGAGGCCTTTGTGTTCCTTCCCTGCAAAATGATTCCGAACGTTCTTAATCTCCGATTCCAGAGACGGCTATGTCTGCGGGGATGAAATGTGACTTCCCATAATTTCGAAGACTGGAACTTTCGGAGCCCGGCTACGGGACTACATTAAGGGGAATCGATAATGCCCGACGACAGTTAAAAAAACTAGCAAGGAGTAACGAACCTAAAGCAGTGAGTAAATGCACTTCTGACAGAGGACCATGCAGTCATTGCTTAGTGATTTTGTGTTACAAGTAACATGTTGTACACACATATGGTCGTTTGAGGACAATGTGATGATCCAGTATTTGCAGTTTTACCCTCCCAATAGTTTCTTATTTATGTTCATGAGGAAATTTTCACTGTGTATTTCAGGATGGCTATTATTCCCTATCTCAGACGTTTGGTGATTGCTTACATAAGAAGTCACAAAGTTGACTCTCCTCTGCCCTGCCCAACTAAGGTAGTGTGATGCGAGTAAAGAATATCAATCACACTGAAACTTCAACATATGTAACCACACCTTTTTATTTTCACACAATATTATCTGATTAGGATTTACAATGTATTCAGAGTTGAACATGAAAATATTGAATACAGTGGCATTGTGCTTTATTTAAATTTGGATTTACTGAACAAATACATTCTGCTTTTACTAAGACGACAAATTAAAATTAAACCTCAACACTTATAAAGCACCTTCAAATTGGGAATTAAGAGAACTTGTATCACAGATGTTTTGATGCACTGAAGTTAACTTTCATCTTTTGAGAAGATGATTTAGATCTGCTAATTCAGATGTGCAAGGCCATTCATTGTGTAAAGGAAAGTTTGCGACTGAGTGAGTGTCTCATTTCCTCACTGTGAGTCACATGAATGCAGATCGGCAGTGTCAAACACAGGACCTGCAGTTATATGATGTAAACACAGAGGTAAGATAACTCAGGGTCATTCAAATCTCATTAGACCCTGAAATTTGTGCTTCATTTATGACAATGCCATTAGTAAGTGGACAAAATGAGATACACATATATGTTATGTGCCTTGTTCTCTACTAAATATTAAAGTATTTGCACTTATTCACCTCTTATAACATACCAGATTACTCAAAATCTAATAAAAGAATACAAAATTACAGCACTAAATAATAATGTGTGGAATCCTGATAAATATAAGACCCTGACTAAGAAGTTAGATTCAGAAAAAATTAACTGGCAAATTGATGAAAATAAAGGATTGACTAATAAAAGTTGCAGCAAGAGGTTTGCATGCTACATGCCCAAAAGAAGATACAATAGGAGTTTTAAAGGAAAGAGGTTGCTGTGATGAACATTGTTAAGAAAGAATTGAAAACAGCCATGGGGAACAAGAGTTCATTAGACAAGACCTCCATTGTTTACTTTTGATAAGGACAAAGTCACCTATTACAGTAGGTGCCAAAAAATGAACATACACGTCAAGCAAAGGTGTTAACATAACAAAACTGAACTCTCACCAACAGAAAATGATAAGCACTAATCACTTTAGACTTTTAAAGCTGCTCAAAAAGCCCGCCATCAATACATCTGTGAATACGTTGAACTATAGATTGAGCAATGTTTGCAAAAGTGTCTTTTGTGATTGCAGCACAAGTTGCTCAAAAAGCCCGCCATCAATACATCTGTGAATACGTTGAACTATAGATTGAGTAGTGTTTGCAAAAGTGTCTTTTGTGATTGCAGCACAAGTTGCTCAAAAAGCCCGCCATCAATACATCTGTGAATACGTTGAACTACAGATTGAGTAGTGTTTGCAAAAGTGTCTTTTGTGATTGCAGCACAAGTTGCTCAAAAAGCCCGCCATCAATACATCTGTGAATACGTTGAACTATAGATTGAGTAGTGTTTGCAAAAGTGTCTTTTGTGATTGCAGCACAAGTTGCTCAAAAAGCCCGCCATCAATACATCTGTGAATACGTTGAACTATAGATTGAGTAGTGTTTGCAAAAGTGTCTTTTGTGATTGCAGCACAAGTTGCTCAAAAAGCCCGCCATCAATACATCTGTGAATACGTTGAACTATAGATTGAGTAGTGTTTGCAAAAGTGTCTTTTGTGATTGCAGCACAAGTTGCTCAAAAAGCCCGCCATCAATACATCTGTGAATACGTTGAACTATAGATTGAGTAGTGTTTGCAAAAGTGTCTTTTGTGATTGCAGCACAAGTTGCTCAAAAAGCCCGCCATCAATACATCTGTGAATACGTTGAACTATAGATTGAGTAGTGTCAGCAAAAGTGTCTTTTGTGATTGCAGCACAAGTTGCTCAAAAAGCCTGCCATCAATACATCTGTGAATACGTTGAACTATAGATTGAGCAATGTTTGCAAAAGTGTCTTTTGTGATTGCAGCACATGTTGCTCAAAAAGCCCGCCATCAATACATCTGTGAATACGTTGAACTATAGATTGAGTAGTGTTTGCAAAAGTGTCTTTTGTGATTGCAGCACAAGTTGCTCAAAAAGCCCGCCATCAATACATCTGTGAATACGTTGAACTATAGATTGAGTAGTGTTTGCAAAAGTGTCTTTTGTGATTGCAGCACAAGTTGCTCAAAAAGCCCGCCATCAATACATCTGTGAATACGTTGAACTATAGATTGAGCAATGTTTGCAAAAGTGTCTTTTGTGATTGCAGCACAAGTTGCTCAAAAAGCCCGCCATCAATACATCTGTGAATACGTTGAACTACAGATTGAGTAGTGTTTGCAAAAGTGTCTTTTGTGATTGCAGCACAAGCTGCTCAAAAAGCCCGCCATCAATACATCTGTGAATACGTTGAACTATAGATTGAGTAGTGTTTGCAAAAGTGTCTTTTGTGATTGCAGCATAAGTTGCTCAAAAAGCCCGCCATCAATACATCTGTGAATACGTTGAACTATAGATTGAGTAGTGTTTGCAAAAGTGTCTTTTGTGATTGCAGCATAAGGTGCTCAAAAAGCCCGCCATCAATACATCTGTGAATACGTTGAACTACAGATTGAGTAGTGTTTGCAAAAGTGTCTTTTGTGATTGCAGCATAAGGTGCTCAAAAAGCCCGCCATCAATACATCTGTGAATACGTTGAACTACAGATTGAGTAGTGTTTGCAAAAGTGTCTTTTGTGATTGCAGCACATGCCACTTCAATTTCTTTCCCCAAGTACTGCCAGCGTCTTGTATTGGCTCTTTAACACCAAAAATATCACGTGAATCAATTAGATGTTAGCTTCATTCTGGGACTATAAATATGTGAATCTGGACTCTCAAAAACAGTTTACCCTGAAGACAAAATGATGAACATCTTCAAAAAGTTGGAGTCAATCCATGCATTTACCTGGCTAGAAGCCCAAGAAAATTTAGAGATAAAAATGTTCTCCTCTGTTTATGCCAGCAATGTATTCATTACCAACAGTAGACCGACCAGTTAAAATCTGTTGATCATGTAGCCAATTTATTACTTAATGAAGCAATTTGACTCATTTTATAACCAAAATGTATTCATTGCAATCATAAGCAGAACTACAAATAAAATTATCCATTTATGCAGCACGAAAGATAATTATAAATTAGTAGCAATAATAATAATGAATTTATTTGAGTGCTAGGTTCAATGGAATGGTGACAACCTCCTGTTGTGAGCATCATAATTGCAACACAAACCCAAACACGGAGTACACAATACGTGAAACTATTATATAGAATAAACAAACACTTGGTTGCTATTAATGTACCTACCATTTTTACTGCACAATTTGTGCCCAGAAATGCCTTTATTTAGCAAGTATTCTTTGGGATTTTCACCAAGATACCTGACTGCTGAAGAATTTATTTCACCTACAGATGAGCACTGTGCTTGAAATGCAACATTATATATCACAAATGTATAAGTTACTGCAGTCACTAAACCAGTATAGAGGCACTCTCATTTTCTCACCATCATCAGATTCTGATGATTCACCAGTCAATGTATCCTCAACCTTGCATTGTTACTACAGTTTGGTGGCTTCTATAGTTCACTCTGAGCTTTCTTTTGCTCAATACAATTTTTTTTTTTTTTACATGCCTCTTACAATGATAATAGAATCAAACTGACAAGCAGTCATACACAGTTAGTGAATGCTATTTATAAAAGCTTTCTAAAATTTAGGATAGATTATTAATGAGGAAAGTCAGTCGTTTAAGGAGTCTTTGTACCTTGTGTGTTGATTAACATTTGGTTGGCGTGCTGCTGGATTTGGACTCAGTTGAAGACGCTGGTATATGTTCTTGCAAGTCCTCGTGGATTTGTTTAGTTGTGGTATACCAGTCGCCACCAGGAATAATTCTTAAAACTTTATTTTGTGCAACCTGCACTGGCTTATCATCCACGTAGGCCCATGCTGGACTGCGTAAACCAGTAGTGGTAGAATCAGAGTTCTCAAGACTTTTTATTGATATACATCCTGACTTGAGTAGTGGATAGAGCTAGATTGTCCTGGCCATAATAAGCGCTCATCTAATAGCACACTCAGGTATTTAACTTCAGTACAGTAATTTAGTTCCTTATTTCTGATTTTCAGTGTATTTACTCTTTTGAGTGAACATTTTGTAAAGCAGATGGTACAATTAACGACAAGCTTTTTCAGTCAGAGACATCTCTTGGAGACTTGCAAGACTAAACAGATGATATGATCAGTAATGCAGCAGTACCCTTAAAATTGTTGCAAATGCTGATGATGGAAATGCCCACCATTATACACAATGGCCTTTATATGTTTTATTAATTTGTTGAGTTGGTTTTTTAACACTACGTCACTTACATTATTATGAGGGACTAGTTTTGAAAGTCTATGCTTTCATTTTCAACCTCACAGGTCCAACTGCCATTGCTTGTACACTCTTCTCTGGTGGCGAAATGATGAACTTCTTAACTAAGCTGTCTACTGGCGGGATTTCAAAGTTTATTAGCCGATCTTTATTTTTCCATATGAGGATGTTTTCCCAGGTTGTGAGTTCATTGTGGCCTGACATGGTTTTACGCAATTTTGGGTTTGGATCTAGATTGTGGTTTTCTTTCCAAAAGTGAAATGCTACTGCCGATTTATCTTCTTGTTTCAATTTAGTGCTCTTTGGATCTGATTTTCAAACTTCTTTTGGTTTGTCCTATGTAGAACTTTTCACAATTTGTGCATTTAATTTGATATATTCCTGACCTATTTTCTGGTGGAATTTCATCTTTTATTTTTGAATTTAGTAATTTTATGACAGAAGATCTGTTTATTGGAGCTAGGGTGATGTCGTGTTCTTTGAAGATTTTTTTTAATTTTCTAAATACTCGGGGATCAAACAATGGCCTTTGTTTAATTTCACTTAATTCATTACTCTCCAGCTAAAGCAATCTAACAATACAGTTATAACAATAGATGACGATGTTAATCAATGACGGGTGAACCCATCAAATGAGTTACAACCTAGAGAGCAAACAAGCTAACTACTATGTAAGTAAAAACAAGTGAAGCTTTAAAAGTATTAGGTTTGACTCAATGTTAATTTGTAAAGTTAGCAAACAAACAAATTCAGTTACCTTTATTTTGCTGCATTCTGTACTTTGGTCAGGAAAATGGGGATCAGTTAGAAATGATAAGCATTGTTTAGGACATCTCCCAATCAATCAAACAGCAATACAATTCTTTTATTACAGCATATATTGAGGATTATTTTATGGCAATTACACAAATTTATGAGTCCTTAATTTAGCAACTTCAATAAGGTATTCCATACAGATACAAAATTAATATATCAGTTTTCATGTTAGAAAGTGTCTTCCAAATATTTTGTCTTAAGCATATCAGAATCACGTCAACATCTCAATGATTAAAGGCACTTCACTCACTCGCTCACTCTAATGCCCTACTAATACAATTTAACATTCGCTTTCCCTTGTTTTGCTCCATCACACCATTACTATGCTTTTAATCTGACTTCATATATAGAAAAGAAATTTGATCCACAGTCGCAATGTCATTTCTAAGGATTGATCATGAAGTTGTTGGCTTGTAATTCACTCATCCTTCAATTTGTAGATGAACAAAATATATGTTTGTCATTTATCAATGCACAGTTATTGTTCATATCACATATGTTGCTTATTCACAAAAAATAACACATTATATTCAATAGCTACATAATGCAAATTTCATAAAAAGCACATTTTTTTCTTTCTTCATATTCAACACAAAATATAAACTTTACAAAATGCAATATTATTTCTAAAAAGTCCTTGTACTGTGATGGCAGTCAAAACTTTACTTCATCCTTTTTTCTTTGAAAAGAATGAAAGTAATGAATTTAATTTATTAGTTGTGCTCAAATATGTAGGCTTTTTATCTTAGCTTCTGTAATAATTTCTAATAACGGTTTACAAATATTTACCACAGAACATTAAAAGATACAATACGTTTTTCAGAATGAGATGTTTACTAACACATTAACCCTAATGTCAATAAATACATCATGAAATGGAGAATCAAGAAATATTAAGTAGACCTTCTTTATCTTACACTTGTACAACATCTACTAATTCCCTTTGACTTTCAAGAAAACCAAGTATTCCTAAAACACAATGCAAGGAGAGAAATGATTCCTTTGTTCTACGTGATGAACTTAAATATTAACTGACTTCAGAATCCTGCATCTTCTTCTCGGCGAGTTCAAGTTTAGTCAATCATCAGTTCAAAATGCACCATTCCAACCCTTTCGTGGCGATCATGCTTGATGTTTCGAGCCCATGCTTTACATTCTATGTTTATGAGGATGCCAGCTGCAAAAATAACAAAATAAGATGTGTCAAATGGCATAATCTTCTCTCCTGATGACATGTTTCATTAGCAACCAATAGAGAAATAAAGAGGAGTATTGGAATGGAATCCACAGGGAGACAGAAGGATTGGGTAACTTGGGGAAGAACAGTTGAAGCAGAATTAGCCCTATGTTCCATCTGAGAATTAAAGCAAATCATCATCATAACGACATATCTGATTTACAGGATGTTAGCAGTATGGAGGCACATATTTTCCATGATTGTATACTCAAATGCAATCAATTAAAACATCAACATAGTGATCTACCTGTTCCATATACAAACTATTCTGCATCACTCTAATCAAAATAAACAGTAGCAGCATTGGTTCCTTGTAAGTAAAACAGAAATAAGGGAATACATTAGACTAAAGTGACAGTCAAATGTTTTATCTGCATCACTCTAATCAAAATAAACAGTAGCAGCATTGGTTCCCTGTAAGTAAAACAGAAATAAGGGAATACATTAGACTAAAGTGACAGTCAAATGTTTTAAAAGCTGGTTGCTATGTGAAGCAATTGAAGTTTTGTTCACTTTGCATGGACCCATTTGAGAAAAGTTAACAAGCTTAAAATTGAAACCAATAACAAACAATATCTCTAAAAACTTGTGCCAGCTCTGCAAGAAAAACAAATATGACACAAATTACATATTTTAACAACATCTACAATTTTTGTCTATCTCTTATGGTTTAACCATTATGCAAAATTCTGAAAAACTTATCCAGAATAAAGAGGTGTTCAGAGGCTATTCCCAGAAAATTCAAAATATACATTTTGTTTGTGATGCAAGTATCTTTAATACACAGCATTTTAATCAAAATAGAGCCATTTTTGAGAAAAACAACATTTTCAAAAATTTTTCCATGTACAGGTTAGTTTATGGTAGGGAGATTTTCTTGGAAATCTTTGTGTCACATCCTTGGTAGTTTTATAGTCGGCTTATCCTTCCCTTATTTTAGGACTTACAAGCAGATGCCTAGCGGGGAGCCGAAACCACAGAATGGAGAACCTGGAACGAGCATAGCCAGGCATGAGTGTGAGCAAGTGAATGATATGAAAGGTGATGATGGAGCAATTGGTCGAATGAGTGGTGGGGGAAACCAGAAACGAGGTTACTAGTCCAGAAATTGTAAAGAAAACCCACAAAATGATATTGGATGACTGTCGACTGAAAGCGTGCATATCAAAAAATTCTATACATTGCAAACTTACTGAAAATTTGGATATGAGAGAGTTGTGAGCAAGTAGGGTACTGCATTTGCTCAGAATAGAACAAATAGCATTGTGAGGATGTTTCAGTCAAGTGTTTGGCTGCAATAAAGCCGAGTTTTTGCATCAATTCATAACAATGGATGAAACCCGGGTCCATCACTTTACACCTGAGACGAAGGAACAGTGGATTGGAAGGGGAGAATCTGCTCCAAAGAAGGCGAAGCCAGCTCCATCTGCAGGCAAGGTCATGGTGTCAGTTTTTTGGGATGCACACAGCATAATTTTCATTGATTATCTCAAAGAAGGAAAAATAATCAATGGCAAACATTATGTAAACTTGTTACAGCACTTGAGTGATGCAAAAGCGGCAGTATTTAGCGAAAAAGAAAGTTAAAGTTTTGCTTCATCAAGACAGTGCACCAGTTCACAAGTACATTATCGCCATGCTCAAAATCAATGAGTTAAAGTTCAAATTGCTTCCTCATGCCAGATTTAGTCCCCTCTAATTAATTTGTTTCCAAACTTGAAGAAATGGCATGGTGGTAGAACATTTGTCAACAATGAAGAGGTGGGGTCAGCAGATGATGGCTGTTTTGCAGACCTTGATAGTTCCCACTCTGTGGGAAAGGATACACATAAGGAAAAACATGCACAGAGTTATGAATTTTGAAATACCACCAGCAGACAACAGCTTAAAATTACCTCCAAGAAAACCAGATGGCAGCACAGAGGAAATTACGAATGTAACATCCCCTTCTGAAGCCAGTCAAACACCCACTGACGATGAACATCTTTGAAATGCATCTGGGAGAAAACTAAGTGTCCATATTTGACTCAAATTAGTTACGTAATAAATCAAAAATATATGTTCCAATCTTGTCAAGTCAAGCCCAATTGTGTAATGCAACTTGTATAAGAGGAAAGAGGACATATGAAAACTTTTGTATTACTGTTCTGTTCTGATTAATTTGCACGGAACTGTACATTTATAGTTTTGTTTTGTTTTGAAAATGTTGGTTGCTACTGCTCAGCACACTGGAGTTGTTCCAGTAGCACAATGAGAGATCTGTAGCTGTTGAGTCATATTCATTGTAGAATCCTCTTCTCTACATTTTAGAGATGGGAAGCCAAAGCCATGTCCTGTGTGTAGTCTAAATAGAGCAACAGCTCTAGAACTGGAAACATTCTGGACTTATTGTGGCATTGTTCAACACGGGTTTTCCATTGTTTATTTAAACTGTCATATGTTTTTACTTTCTCAATGTACATGTGGTCAGAGAAGGTATTGTAATCCAGCCAAAAATTCGGTACACGTTTAGGGTCACTAAATAAAAAAAAAAAAATCATTTTTAGGAAAAAAGTGTGTGTGCGTGTGTGTGGGGCAGCATAGCCCAAAAACAAAAAGATCGTTGAATAGCAAACTTTGTATTTAACTTTGTTATTTTCCAAGGATGCGACACAAAGATTTGCAACTACGCTTTACATGGAACTTTTTCGAAAATTTTGATTTTCTCTAAAATGGATCTAACGATTTTGATTAAATATCGTATATTAAAGATATTTACCTGACAAATAAAATGTATATTTTGAATTTTCTGGGAATAGCCTCTGAAGACTACTTTACTTTGGATGAATTTTACGGAATTTTGCATAACTGCTAAACCATAAGAGATAGACAAAAACTTACCACACAAAAAATGTAGATTACATTAAAACACACAATTTATGTTATATACATTTTTTTCGTTGAGTTGATTCTTTTTTAGATATTCCTTGTTATTGGTTTCAACTTTCAAAAACTTATACTTTTCTCATACGGGAATTTCTCAACTCCTGTTCATTCAAACAAAGGAACTTCAGTCACATAGTAACCAGCTTTTGACTATCACTTTAAGCTAGGGTACTCCCTTATTTCACTCGTACTTACAAGAAAGAAAGTAATAAGACTATTTCTGCCAATTTTTCTCAATTAGCATGAAGTAAATAGAAGCATAAGCTTTTTAACAATAATTTGTTACAGAGATATAGAGAAAGTCATGTGAATGGAACACATCAGATTTTTTGTTGGACATTTTTCGTATTATTAGTTTTGAAGAGTGTAACAATAAAGATGTGTCTTTGTTTTGAAAATGTGATCATCTGGGATACTGGAAGTATACAAAATTAACATGTAACCTACTTCTGGGTCTCTCAAAATGGACAGCCATAACAGGACTGAGATAGCCTTCAGAGTTTTCAAAGGGGTAGAAGTAGCCGGGGAAACCTCTCTTGGGAATGTAAGTGATTGGTCCAACATTTTCCACATCAGCAGGGTTCTCTCCTTCGCAGCTCACCCAGATTGTGTTCAGCTGAAACAAAAAGTGTGAGCTGCTCTCATCCTGTCCATAGCAATGGTGGCAGTCAAAACAATTTGCCAACTTCAAAGCATCAATATAAAATTAATGAAGTAAGAAAAACAAATTTTGAGTTTATTGAGATTAAATATTAAAAACAAAGTGACAAATGATTTGAAATAACTAAATAATAACAAAAGAAAACTTTATTTACAAAGTTTCCCAACATAATTGCCATTGCTATCAAGGTCACTTGATACCAGTTTTTCAATGCAGATGCTATACTCACTGCTAAAGATCTGCGCCAAAATGTCACATCCACTTTGAGGTCTTCATGGGTTGGGAAATATTTTCCGCCCAAAAGTCATGCACAGTGTCCAAAGTGAGACACCAGTTTTTCTGAATTCCTTTATCAACATTTGCTTTCGACTTCTCCATAACGATTGATGAACTCACTCACTTGCAGATATTGAATTTGATTCCCATATAATTCCCCAAAATGAATTAGATCCTTACAATATTCGACTACTAGAAGTTGATAATTGAACAACCTTAACATGAATTCTAATTACATCTGAAGACGTAATCCATTCATGAACAATCTTTATTGTACACACTGGTTCTTCCTTGATTTCTCGTAAGTTATGCACAATTTTCTCACTACAGACTCATTGACTGCATTATCACTTATTTGCCTATAAAATTTGATTGGCCAAGCATTTTGTGCATTCAAAAAATCAATAAGTTCTTCGTCGGTAGAAAAGTATAACATTGGCATTGAAAAACCGGTAGCACGTGATAATTTGTAAATAGTTTTGTACTGGTACATTTTGTTGTTATTTAGTTATGCCAAAATGTTTGTTAATTTCTGGATGGCACTCATACTTTTAGCAGGAACCTTTTACACCCTGATGTTTATTCCTTGACAAAACATCAAATACTCTTGGAGAAGTCATTGACAAACAGTAATATGCAGATTTCTCTTAACACATTTTACATTCGGAGAAATGCTTTAAATATATGTAGATAGTTGCTAGTTACATTTTAACACTTGTTCATAATTCACACATGTTTCGTACTTTGAAATTTAAGTGTGCAATTCTTGCACAGAGTAGTTGTCAGAATGACATGGCAAAACTGTGTCTCTTTAAATAGCGCAGGAGGCAAGATGTCTGCCTTAAACTTTCTCAATGCTAATTGGCTATTATTTGCCGCCAAAATTTATGCTTGGCATCACCATATCACGTGGTTTTATTGTATTTAGACCATGTGACTCTTGAATGCAAAGAGAAATACCTTGCTTGGTATATATTAGGGACTTTTACTGAGTTTGCACTTGTAACTATAATGTGGTAAAGAAGACCTAGGTGACAACACAGGGTGTCTTTTATCACATCAAACTACATACTTTTACCTTAGAATACTTTAACATAGGTAAAGTTATAATTTATTAAATAAATAAAATAAATCACCTATACAAACATGTAATTATTATTATAATAATAAGTCATTATAGAGCAGTGAGGTCAAGAAGTTACCAGTTTTGGATCGACCTCCTTCTGGCGGAGTATGTGCTGCTTCAGATCATGGGGCATCTCTTCTGGCAGGTTCTCAGTGTCATTGTAGAACTCTGGTATCCAGTTATAAATCTGCACAAGCATTAAATTATTAGCATTTCAGAAATAAAATGCACTTTACTCATCATCTTGAGAACAACTCTTTATTTTGTAAAGCTGGATCAGAAAACTTTGATTCTGTATATAAATGCCAGAGATGGAAGTGAAACGGTTAGGAAGAGTATATTTCAGTGGTTGAGGCTAGGATGTTATATGATATTGAAATATGGAGTTTCGAAAGAGGAAGGGAAGTTGAGATTTTGTCCACAGGATGTTTTGGGGTTGCCAAGAGCAACAGCAACTGAAATGGGCTTTAAAATATTGATATAGGATCCTAAATTTAGAAGATGGTTATTTGCTTAAACAACGTTTCAAATACCAAGAAACAAGTTTATAAAGTACAAGTGGGCAAGTAATTTAAGAAATAACTTAGAAATTAATGGCTTAGGCAATATTTGGAGGAAAAGAGAAAAAATATAAAGGTTTTTGGAAGGGAGCAAGAAAAAGAATTGAAGATATAGAAATTCAAAAATTGTTTAGTCAGCTATCATAGAAGAGGTCACTTGTATTTTATATACCCATAAAAAACTATGTGGGAAAGAGAAAGATATATAGATAAGACTAGCCGGGAAGAAAGAGGGGTAGCACTGTTAAGAGGAGCAATAAGGGGGCTGACGGCACCCACAAGGTGAATGTGCAGTATGTGAAATGCAATATAAATAAAAACTGCAAGACATTGGGAAATATGTAACACAAATATTAATATAATTGTAACAATTCTCCACTTATCTTTTTGAAATCCAAGGATTAGTTTCACATAAGTCATCCTTTAAAGTGTACAATAAAGGACATGCCAATGTTTACAATGTGTATTTACATTTGTACTCTTCCATGCTGTAATATGCATTCTCAATTAAATATTTTTTTATTGTGCTTAGAGCCACTTTAGTATTATGAATTTCTTTTATTTGTTCTGGTAATCTGTTATATGATTCTTTTCCCAAGCTATCCAAGTCTCTATTATTTAATGTACCTCTAAGTGCTGTTCTGTAATGGTCATCATTGTTTCTCAATATATATGTATTGGGTATATAACTATTTTTGGATACATCTACATCCTGTACAATTTGCTTTACACTCTCATAAATATATATGAATTAGGTATATTACTATTTTTGGCTACATCTAGATCCTGTAAAATTTGCTTTACACTCTCATAAATATATATGTATTAGGTATATTACTATTTTTGGATACATCTAGATCTTGTAAAATTTGCTTTACACTCTCTTAAATATATATGAATTAGGTATATTACTATTTTTGGATACATCTAGATCTTGTAAAATTTGCTTTACACTCTCATAAATATATATGAATTAGGTATATTACTACTTTTGGATACATCTAGATCTTGTACGATTTGCTTTACACTCTCTTAAATATATATGTATTAGGTATATTACTATTTTTGGATACATCTAGATCTTGTACGATTTGCTTTACACTCTCTTAAATATATATGTATTAGGTATATTACTATTTTTGGATACATCTAGATCTTGTAAAATTTGCTTTACACTCTCATAAATATATATGAATTAGGTATATTGCTACTTTTGGATACATCTAGATCTTGTACGATTTGCTTTACACTCTCTTAAATATATATGTATTAGGTATATTACTATTTTTGGATACATCTAGATCTTGTAAAATTTGCTTTACACTCTCATAAATATATATGTATTAGGTATATTACTATTTTTGGATACATCTAGATCTTGTAAAATTTGCTTTACACTCTCTTAAATATATATGTATTAGGTATATTACTATTTTTGGATACATCTAGATCTTGTACGATTTGCTTTACACTCTCTTAAATATATATGAATTAGGTATATTACTACTTTTGGATACATCTAGATCTTGTAAAATTTGCTTTACACTCTCTTAAATATATATGAATTAGGTATATTGCTACTTTTGGATACATCTAGATCTTGTAAAATTTGCTTTACACTCTCATAAATATATATGAATTAGGTATATTACTACTTTTGGATACATCTAGATCTTGTAAAATTTGCTTTACTCTCTCTTAAATATATATGTATTAGGTATATTACTACTTTTGGATACATCTAGATCTTGTAAAATTTGCTTTACACTCTCATAAATATATATGAATTAGGTATATTACTACTTTTGGATACATCTAGATCTTGTAAAATTTGCTTTACACTCTCATAAATATATATGAATTAGGTATATTACTACTTTTGGATACATCTAGATCTTGTAAAATTTGCTTTACACTCTCTTAAATATATATGTATTAGGTATATTACTATTTTTGGATACATCTAGATCTTGTAAAATTTGCTTTACACTCTCTTAAATATATATGTATTAGGTATATTACTATTTTTGGATACATCTAGATCTTGTAAAATTAGCTTTACACTCTCATAAATATATATGAATTAGGTATATTACTACTTTTGGATACATCTAGATCTTGTACGATTTGCTTTACACTCTCATAAATATATATGAATTAGGTATATTGCTACTTTTGGATACATCTAGATCTTGTATGATTTGCTTTACGCTCTCATAAATATATATGCATGGCACAATTAAGTTATTTGAACTTTTAAAAATATTCCTACAACTGTGTCTACTATCTACTTTACCTAATATTCTAACCACCTTTCTTTGGAGTTTAAAGATTTTTTTCATTTCCACTTCTGTAATATCCCCCACCATATTTAATGTGCAAGTATATAAATACATAGTAAACCTAATTAAATAACTCAGAAGTTTGAGACAAGTGAAGTTTTAATCAATGTGATAGTTGAAAATGAGTCGGAATAGTAACACTCACCTCACTTATATGTAATTGTTCAAAACATATGTTTCAAGGGCAATTGCCCTCTTCTTCAGTTGAAGTCCGACTGATGGCTGGAATTTGTGCTCTGTGGTCTATTACGGTGGAGCCATCTGGTGTTCTCAGTAGAAGCTCAAAATCATGTGGCGGTATTTCAAAATTCATCAGTTGGTCTTTTTGTTGTGTAATGAGAATATTCTCCCAAACTGTAAGTTCTGCCGGGTTGTTTACAGGTTTTAGCAATTTTATGTCATTTTGTATTTCATGATGTGATGTCCAAAAATGGTATGCTACTGCCGATTTATCTGTTTGTTTCTGTTTGATATGTCTGAAATGTTCCTTTAGCCTTGTTTCCAGTCTTCTTTTTGTTTGGCCAATGTAACATGATTTGCAGTCCTTGCAATCAATTCTGTAGATGCCTGATCTCTGGTTTGTAGGTATGGGGTCTTTAATGTCTGTTTTCAATGCATTTTTTATGTTGAATTGGTTACTTGAAGCTAAACTTATATTGTATTTCTTGAAAAATTTTTTGAATTTACTATCTGCTGTTGGATGATAGGTGAATTTTTTATATATAACTTTCGGTTTTTGTATGGACAAAGTGGTGATTTGTTTTAAGGTTAATTTCTCCTTATGTTTTTTAATTTTTTGGTCAATGATGTCTGGGTTAAAACCATTGGCTGAGGCTATATGTCTTAGTTGGAGGTATTCTGTGTTGTACTCTTCTGGGTCAAGTGGGATGCTGAGGAGTCTGTGTACTGAACTGTTGAAGACTGCCTGTTTATGAGGTTCTGGGTTGAAACTATTCTGTTTTATGTAATTGTCTGTATGTGTGGTCTTCCTGTAGATGCCATAAGTGATCTTTTGTTCTTTCCGTGTTAGTTTTAGGTCCAGGTATGGTAGCATTTGGTCTTTTTCTGTTTCCATTGTGAATTGTATGTACCTGTCCTGTAGGTTTAGTAATTTTAGAGTGTCTTCTGCTAATTTTTTGGGGACCACCGCAAAAACATCATCAACATATCTAAACCATTTTTTGAATATATTCGGAAAACTGGAGGTTATATGTACTTCAAGTCGTCCCATGTACAGATTTGCTAAAAAGGGCGAAAGTGGGTTACCCATCGCTAAGCCTGATGATTGTCTGTAAAATCTACCATTGAATTGGAAATAATTCTGGTTGATGCAAAGTTCAGTTGAAGTATGGAAGTCTTCTATTTCTTTCTGGTTTAAGCCTATGCCCGTGAGCCAAGCTTTGAAGGTTTCAAGTAACTTGTCGACTGGGATGCTGGTGAATAATGATTTCACATCAAACGAAACCAACAACTCATTGTTTGAAACTTTGTACTCTTCTAGATGTTTTATTAGTTCTATGGAGTTTTTAATGGAAAGGTGGTTGTGTTCCGGGAAGCTATTGAATTTGTTAACTAACCACTTAGATAATTTGTAGGTTGGAGAGTTTATGCAATTGACTATTGGTCTCATGGGTTTGTCCGGTTTGTGGATTTTTGGCAAAGCATAAAGACGTGGTAGAGTTGGGTTTGCTTCTTTCATTTTGAATTTTTCTAGTTTAGGTATAACTTCTGTTCTTTCTATTGTACGTTTTAAGGATGTTATCAGTGTGTTTAATGGGTTTTTACTTATTTCCGTATATTCTTTATTCTCTAAAAGGGTTTCTACTTTTGAAATGTAGCCACATGATTTTGAGCTTCTACTGAGAACACCAGATGGCTCCACCGTAATAGACCACAGAGCACAAATTCCAGCCATCAGTCGGACTTCAACTGAAGAAGAGGGCAATTGCCCTTGAAACATATGTTTTGAACAATTACATATAAGTGAGGTGAGTGTTACTATTCCGACTCATTTTCAACTATCACATAGTAAACCTGTTTTCCTAACCTGCCTCATAATAAATTGCATCATCAGCTCAATTTCCATTTGCTGTTGTTTATTTACGTTGTTATGGTTATTGTACTAAGGTACTGCTAACTACTGGAATCGGAGAATCAATTGGCAGTGTATCAATATTCATTGATGATTTTTATTCTTTAATATAAATATATTCTCCCAAACCATTAAATCTGTGAATCCATTTAAGTGTTTTAATAATTTAACATCTGGGTTTATTTCACGATTAAATTTCAAAAATGTTCTGCCACAGCTGATCTATCAATTTGTTTGTATTTAATGTTCCTAAAGTGCTCTTTTACTCTGGTTTCCAAATGACGTTTAGTCTTGCCAATGTAAAGAAGGTCACAATATAAACAATTTAATTGATAAATGCCAGATTTTTTATTTTTTGAAATTTCATCTTTTTTAGAAAAGCCTAACAAATTATTTATATTATATTTATTTTGAGGAACCAATGTTTCAAAAAGATGGGTGGAGAATTTTTACAATTATTAATTGTTATATTAACATTGGCACAATATTTAGAAATAGTAAAAAATGAATGGAAATGGACTGTTAATAGAGAACTATAATAGTTCATGAGGATTTAGAGTAGTGGTGGTAGTTACGTAATATGGTCTTTTTTTGTATAACTTAAATTGGACTGCCCACTGACAAAATGGTCTGGGCCAAATTCTAGTGGGCAGCAAGAGATATGTATTATACAATATATGAATTTCTTAGTGCTTCAATAAACCTTCAAACTTTGGTTCAGCAATCCGTACTTCTTGTTCCCCGAGAACAGGTATAAGCGAATGTGTGTCATGTGATCTCTCTTTCAGAGCTGTGGTATAATGTGATTCTTAGTTTTGAAAACTCCTATTCATCCAATAATACAAATATTACAATTTTTAAAATGATAATACTACCAATTCTAACAGACAGTTCGATTCTTCTATAGAAACATGAAAATAAAATAACAGCTATGGAAATGAGACAAATTGTGGGGAAAACTACAAGAGACTTAATCCAAAATACAACATAAGATATTTAGAAAAAACAATTAGTGGATAGGTTAATCATAAAATTCAAGCAACAAAAAATGATAAAAGTAAATACAACCCTCACACCACAAAAATAGAACCCGATGTTCAAAACGGTAACATTCTATCCATGGGCACATAAAACATTTCAGAAGATTTTCAAAGACAGCAACATAGCACTCAAAATAAATTCAACATAAAATTTCTCATAAAAGCGAACCAAAAAGAAAAAATGTCAGTTTATAAAAAATCTGGGATTTATAGAACAGATTGCAAAGAATGTAATCAAATCTTTATACGTCAAACTAAGCAAAACATAGAAACCAGGCTTAAGGAACAGTTTAGAAACATCAAATCCAGGAAAGTAGAAAAATCAACAGTTGCAGCACATTTTTGGATACAGGACAGAAAATTTTCAACACAGCAGCGCAGTAGAGAAAGTACAAATATAGTATGGGGCTAACACATTCCATGTGACCAATAGAATGTTTATATTAAATAAGGGAAACAGTGGAAGTGTATTGCAACAAAGTCAAATATCCACTGCTTTCTGACATTCAATTTTAAATTTATCGATCTTAGACAAATGAAGAGTGATTAGATGAAAGATTACCTTGTTAAGTTTGATGAAAATGCAAGGCGCAGACTTGTGATAGTTGAAGTTATTCTCTTGTGTGCAGGGAAACCAGTTCTTCACGTCAACATCGCACACTTGGCCTGGACCGGGGGGCTTGTCATAATCGCAGTTGTAGATATTCTGCCCTCTGCCTGGAGTCAAACCTGGCACTCTATATACTGCAAAAAATAAAACAATTCCACTCATTATTTCAATGTTAAACCCTGGAACACATACCCATTTTTTGCATCTTAATCCAGTAAACTTTCCATTTAAATACATATTTATTTTGTGAACTGCATGAACATACTATACTTGATCAAAATAAATGTATAAGTTAATAACACATGTATTTGGTGTTCATAAATAATATATAGGAATAAGCTTTAGGTAATATGTAATAGCATGATGAAACATAAGCATGGCACTTGGACTACGTTACAGTGCTCGCAATGATCTTCTTCTCCCACCACTAGACAGAAAAGGCAAATCACGTGATTCTCTAGAGCACATCAGCAACTTGCTGCAATGATCTTCTTCTCCCACCACTAGACAGAAAAGACAAATCACGTGATTCTCTAGAGCACAGCAGCAACTTGCTGCAATGAACTTCTCCCACCACTAGACAGAAAAGGCAAATCACGTGATTCTCTAGAGCACATCAGCAACTTGCTGCAATGATCTTCTTCCCCCACCACTAGACAGAAAAGACAAATCACGTGATTCTCTAGAGCACATCAGCAACTTGCTGCAATGATCTTCTTCCCCCACCACTAGACAGAAAAGGCAAATCACGTGATTCTCTAGAGCACAGCAGCAACTTGCTGCAATGAAAGTCTCTTCTCCCACCACTAGACAGAAAAGGCAATTCACGTGATTCTCTAGAGCACATCAGCAACTTGCTGCAATGATCTTCTTCCCCCACCACTAGACAGAAAAGACAAATCACGTGATTCTCTAGAGCACAGCAGCAACTTGCTGCAATGATCTTCTTCTCCCAGCACTAGACAGAAAAGGCAAATCACGTGATTCTCTAGAGCACAGCAGCAACTTGCTGCAATGATCTTCTCCCACCACTAGACAGAAAAGGCAAATCACGTGATTCTCTAGAGCACAGCAGCAACTTGCTGCAATGATCTTCTTCTGCCACCACTAGACAGAAAAGACAAATCACCTGATTCTCTAGAGCACAGCAGCAACTTGCTGCAATGATCTTCTCCCACCACTAGACAGAAAAGGCAAATCACGTCATTCTCTAGAGCACATCAGCAACTTGCTGCAATGATCTTCTCCCACCACTAGACAGAAAAGACAAATCACGTGATTCTCTAGAGCACAGCAGCAACTTGCTGCAATGATCTTCTTCTGCCACCACTAGACAGAAAAGACAAATCACCTGATTCTCTAGAGCACAGCAGCAACTTGCTGCAATGATCTTCTTCTCCCAGCACTAGACAGAAAAGGCAAATCACGTCATTCTCTAGAGCACATCAGCAACTTGCTGCAATGATCTTCTCCCACCACTAGACAGAAAAGACAAATCACGTGATTCTCTAGAGCACAGCAGCAACTTGCTGCAATGATCTTCTTCTCCCAGCACTAGACAGAAAAGGCAAATCACGTGATTCTCTAGAGCACAGCAGCAACTTGCTGCAATGATCTTCTCCCACCACTAGACAGAAAAGGCAAATCACGTGATTCTCTAGAGCACAGCAGCAACTTGCTGCAATGATCTTCTTCTCCCACCACTAGACAGAAAAGGCAAATCACGTGATTCTCTAGAGCACAGCAGCAACTTGCTGCAATGATCTTCTTCTCCCACCACTAGACAGAAAAGGCAAATCACGTGATTCTCTAGAGCACAGCAGCAACTTGCTGCAATGATCTTCTTCTCCCACCACTAGACAGAAAAGACAAATCACGTGATTCTCTAGAGCACAGCAGCAACTTGCTGCAATGATCTTCTTCTCCCACCACTAGACAGAAAAGGCATATCACGTGATTCTCTAGAGCACAGCAGCAACTTGCTGCAATGATCTTCTCCCACCACTAGACAGAAAAGACAAATCACGTGATTCTCTAGAGCACAGCAGCAACTTGCTACAATGAACTTCTCCCACCACTAGACAGAAAAGGCAAATCACGTCATTCTCTAGAGCACAGCAGCAACTTGCTGCAATGATCTTCTTCTCCCACCACTAGACAGAAAAGGCAAATCACGTCATTCTCTAGAGCACAGCAGCAACTTGCTGCAATGATCTTCTTCTCCCACCACTAGACAGAAAAGGCAAATCACGTGATTCTCTAGAGCACAGCAGCAACTTACTGCAATGATCTTCTCCCACCACTAGACAGAAAAGACAAATCACGTGATTCTCTAGAGCACAGCAGCAACTTACTGCAATGATCTTCTCCCACCACTAGACAGAAAAGGCAAATCACGTGATTCTCTAGAGCACAGCAGCAACTTACTGCAATGAAAGTCTCTTCTCCCACCACTAGACAGAAAAGGCAAATCACGTGATTCTCTAGAGCACAGCAGCAACTTACTGCAATGAAAGTCTCTTCTCCCACCATTAGACAGAAAAGGCAAATCACGTCATTCTCTAGAGCACAGCAGCAACTTGCTTACGTTAGCAGTTCAAGTCTCAGTCTACCTCTGTCATTTGCTGAACAGTGATTTGTTTCCATCACATTTTTAACCTGAGTGATTTTTGAAGGTGTGTATTCTGCATGTAATACACAAAGTGACTTCTGAGGAGCAGACTCGTACTTGAACTCTGTAGCTGCTGGTCTAAAGGTTTCAAGACAAGCTATTTACTACCTAAAAAACAGGAGCACCCTTGCCATGTGGCACCACACCAGGCTCATGTGGTAATAGAGAGACTTCACCAAGGACTGATGGTCTTCTAAAACGTGAAGTGATGGTTAATCTAGGGATTACAGCGGAGAATCATGCAGACCTGGTCAACAGTGTTGCAATCTGGACCATCCAGCATCAGCTTCAAAAAGACCTAGGTTTACCGATTCGGTGTGCTGCCAAGAAGCTTTTACTAACTGAAGCTATGGTGAAGAAAAGAGTACATTTCAGCACTGGGCATCAGAGGTCTGGCACAAAGTAATGTTTTCTGATGAAAGTACTTTCAAATTGGTCAGAGGAAAGCTCAAAAGGGTGAGAAGGCCAAAAAATGTGTCGCAGAATGATCCTGAGTTTACCGATAAACATCCAGAAAGTGTGATGGTGTGGGGTGCTTTTAATGGTAATTATGGTAGAGGTGGCTTGTACTTTCTCCCTAAGAACATAACAATGAAGGGAAGTAACTATTTAGAAGTGTTGCAACAGCATTTGGTCACATTTTGGCAAATTCATCAGTGCCAGTACTCTATGCATGATGGTGCCCCTCCTCATAGAACAAAGATGGTACAATAATATACCTGTACTTGACTGGCCTGGTAACTTGCCTGACCGAAATGCAATAGAAAATGCTTAGCAAATGAAAGATAAAATAGAAGAGCTGCAGGTGTTCAAGAAGATATAGGTGGAAATGGACAAAACCTATTTTGAAAATCTAGCAGAAAGCTATACAAGTTAACAGAAATATGACAAAGTACTAATTGTATGGAGAAGTTGAAAATAAAACCATGTAAAGTCAGTGTTTGTTGTTTTTATTACCATGTAAAATTTCCATCGCAGTGACTGTATTATGTACGAGGGCCGTTCAGAAAGTAGCCTCCAGTTGATTGCAAGAAATTCACCAAGTTAAATAAAAATATTTTAATATATACATCTTACAACTACATCTTTGCACTATTTTTCTACATAGTTTCCATAACGATTGAGGCACTTATCGTATCTGTTCACAAGCTTTGAAATTCCTTCTGCATAAAAA
This sequence comes from Hymenopus coronatus, assembly GCA_030762935.1. Classification (NCBI taxonomy): domain Eukaryota; kingdom Metazoa; phylum Arthropoda; class Insecta; order Mantodea; family Hymenopodidae; genus Hymenopus; species Hymenopus coronatus. The sequence continues at coordinate 143,727,120 of CM060886.1, read as the reverse complement.
TCACCCGCTTGTGCCTGGAGCCAGCCTGTGACCGCATCTTTGAGCTCTTCGTCGTCATCAAACCGCTGGGACCCGAGCCATTTCTTCATATGCATGAAGAGGTGATAATCGCTTGGCGCCAGATTTGGGCTGTAAGGTGGATGGTTGACAACGTCCCACTTGAAGGACTCAAGAAGGGCTGTTGTTCTGCGAGCAGAACGAGGACGGGCGTTATCGTGCAAAAAAACGATACCGGAAGTCAGCATACCACGGCGTTTGTTCTGTATAGCCCATCGTAATTGTTTTAGTGTTTCACAGTACACGTCTTGATTAATAGTCGCCCCACGTTCCATGAATTCAACCAACAACACCCCTTTTGCATCCCAAAACACCGTTGCCATCAATTTTCGGGCAGAAAAATCTTGCCGGGCTTTTATTGGTTTGGTAGGCGAATTTGAATGTGCCCACATCTTTGATTGTTCTTTTGCCTCAGGGTTCACGTACTTAATCCAGGTTTCGTCCCCGGTCACGATTCTGTTTAACAATGGTTCACCTTCGGCCTCATAACGTGACAGAAAGTCTAATGCAGAGGCCATTCTTTGAGTTTTGTGGTGGTCGGTAAGAATTTTGGGCACCCATCGTGCACAGAACTTACGGTAACCCAATCTTGCTGTCACTATCTCGTACAAGAGAGTCTTAGAAATCTGTGGAAAATCAGTAGACAACTCCGACATTGTGAAACGTCGGTTTTCACGAACTTTTGCATCAACTGTCTGAACGAGTTCGTCCGTGACTAATGATGGTCTACCACTCCTCTCTTCATCATGAACGTTTTCTCGTCCACTTTTAAATAAACGTACCCATTCACGGACCACTCCTTCACTCATAACTCTTGGTCCGTACACGGCACAAAGCTCACGATGAATAGCTGCTGCAGAATATCCTTTGGCTGTAAAAAACCTTATAACAGCACGCACTTCACATTTGGCGGGGTTTTCTATTGCAGTACACATTTCAAACGGCCACAAACACTAATCTAGCGCAGGTACGACTTTCACTCGACCACGGCTTGATGCCGACTGACCTGCTGAGTGCGTGAATGCACAGATGGCATCGCTATCCCCCCACTACCCGCACTGTGACCGATCGGAGGCTACTTTCTGAACGGCCCTCGTATATATAATTTCAGGAGAAAAAATACATTACAGTATACATAGTTAGAACGAACAATATATTTATGCTCAGAAAAGACAAATGCCTCTTACTATAGTCTGTCTTAGTTTTTCTAGCATTTGCTGGTCTGCTTGGCCTTTACTCTGGAAACTTCTGATATAGTCTCAGAATCAGCTCTTCTTTTAGTTCTCTACTTATGGGCTTTGAACATACGATGTTCCATATGTAACCTTGCCAGCTCTAACCCTAGGTCCGTCAGGAAATGAGGTTGGCTGATAAGACCCGGGCCTCACACAGATATGGCACGACTAGGCCAGTTAGACGGTAGCATCGTATAGTTTAACTCTAGACTAGCTTGTATCCATAGTTACAGGTCAAAAGCTTGTTTAGTTTTCCAATGACAGTATTTTAAACAAGACAACTTTACAGTTTTCACGGAAATGGAGCATTTGGAAAAACGAGCACATTCTTAACGAGACATTTTTTTTTTTTTTGCAACAACTTTTAATTGTTTCATCACGACAATGCTCCACCCATCGTTCAGTTTGAATAGCTTGAACATCCACCCTATTCACCAGATCTAGCACCAGTGAGTACCACGTTTCTCAAATCTCAAAAAAATTTTTGGAGAAGGAAGATTTCACAGCAACGACATCATTGATGTGGTAAACAGCTATTTTGATAAATCGCACCACAGAGATGGTTTAATTAAACCAGAACACCAATATGACAAATGAATTAGCCTATCTGGAGATTATGTTGAGAAATAAAGCAAAGCATTTTTTTTAAATGCTGTTTTCATTGAGAGGCCCAGGACTTATCAGCCGACCCTAGTATTACTGTTCATTTCGTTTTGCAAAAACTTAAAAAGCAAGTGTTATTCACTGCAGCTATATCCAAGATGCCATAAAGAGCCCCCAGCATTGGGTGTATTCATTACCTGGTCCGGGTGATCAACTCCACCTTTGTAGACGTGAACAATCTCAGGTTTATTGACGAGTTATTTATACCATTGTTGAAAGTGGGATTACATCAATATGAAACCAGTTTCTTCTGTGCATCAAACACAAATTCAGACTACCTTCTTTCTGTTAGGAACAAATGAGGCAGGAATGTGCTCCTTGTTTCCATTACCGTAAGACTAAAGTCTTCCATCATTGTTTCTGCTAAAGTGATACACATGAAAACTACCTTTACTTACGGTGGCGAAAAGAACATACCAGGGTACCAATAATATAACATTTCTAAAGTTCTTGCTTACCCAAAACAAAAAAGCAGCCATCACACAACACAAAAAAGTCTTAAATAAGGTACCTGGAACCCAAGCACATTAATTTGAGTTTATCACCATCCAACAAAAGTTCTTTAAAATGCTGGGGTACTCAAACACCCCAATAAGTGTTCCTGGGTTCATTGTATGCTATAAATAGACGATTCGCTTCTACACCAAGTGAAACTTCTTCAAATATCAAAATATTGTTTCATGTTGTTTACCTCTAGCCACATTATTTTCTGTAATAATAAACTAAGGAAGTATTGCATCCTATCCATTCAAAAATTCAGCTTCGAGATTTGATAGAAAATATTTCTTTTAGGGTCCCTAGAAAAATAAAGAACTTTTAGAGTATGACCCAGTCTGGTTGTGTGTGTGTGTATGTCGTTTTTTAATTTATTTATTTATATCAGCATGTCCCATCACGTTGGCAATATTACATGCCTTAAAAGCTTATTATAACAATTGTACAATATTTTACAAGATTGAAAAAGAATGTTTAACATTTGTACATTAATTAGAGATGACTTGATTTACATAAATGTTTCATCTCCTAACTTAATGGAGCTATTTGTCGATATCTACAGCTGCGTAAATTGTGTAAATATATGGAATGCAGCCACATGTCGCTGTATTGATTCACCTGCTCTCATTGGCCATATATCTCCATTTTTCTTAATTCCATTAATTAAAACTTCTCATTGTTGACGTTTGTCAGTTCACTCATAGATCAAATGATTGACTGTCCGTGCAATTTTATTACAGGTACATTTATAAACTCTATGAAGATATGCTTTTATTTTCTGTGGCCTGTGAGTATTCTGGTGAATTCTGGAGTTATATGTAATTTTAATTTCAGATGCCCTCGTATTATTAGGAAAAATATTTTAGTTAAAGCTCCTCTTTTCATTTTTCTTGCCATTGTTGAAGTTCCTGGCCATTGATTTGTGACACAGTGCAGGATTTCGGTATCTTGTATATGGGCTGTTATTCCTCTTCTGTTGCTAAATGATCTGCCAGCTCGTGAGTGAGGCATGCGCACATGTGCTCATGTGAAAATGAAAAGACACACATACACCACTAAACGATCTGCCAGCTCGTGAGTGAGGCATGCGCACATGTGCTCATGTGAAAATGAAAAGACACACATACACCACTAAACGATCTGCCAGCTCGTGAGTGAGGCATGCGCACATGTGCTCATGTGAAAATGAAAAGACACACAAACACAAAAGACTACTAAGAGCATTATCTCCTTCCTTAAGAACATTTTACACAGTATTGCCATAAGTTCTGTCGGTACTTTCAAGGCATACACCACTAAATAAAACTATGCAAATGCTTAATATACATATATTCTGTAAGAACACAAAAAGTTTTCTAAATAGACATACTCTCATTCAAAATGATCACCATGTGGGGCAACTCAACGGTAAAGACATGAAAGCACTCATCAATAACTCCACGAATTGTACCCAGTGGAATTTTTTTGACCGCTGGCGTGATTGATTTTTTCGCCATCTCAATATTTTGAGATTCTATTGCCTCAAGCTTCTGCCACAGTGAATAATCCAATGGATTGAGGTGTGGAGTTCTGCTAGGCCAGTAAGCAGAGCAGTGAACTGTGGAATATTGGTGGTGAACCATTGTTGTGTGGTTTTTGCTCTCCCCATAGCCAACAACTGAAACCTGGCATATCTCCTTTAGCACACGAATTATGTTTCTTTTATATGCACTAATATTTAAATCATCCTTCAAAAAAAAAAAAAAAAAAAAAATCTGACATTGCTTGTGAAGAGATGTTCATTTCGCAAGTCAAAATTGTTTGTTTGTGTCAAATCCTTGCACGAACAGCTTCTTTTGTACATACAAACGAGATCTGATGTGATCAACAGTTGCACCTGTTTCTTTAAACTGTGCTATGTCCAAACACAAATCATTCATTGATGCCAAGAGGTTTCAGCATCAAAAAACTTTCATTAGCTCACTTTCCACAACAACAATCCCCACTCTGTTTCTCCCTCGCTTGTTGTCACCCTCTGTGGTGTAATGGTTACCATATACCCAAGGTTGTGGGTTCAAACACAGAGGACAACGATGGGTTTTTTCAGAAGGGAGTAAAGCTGTTGGTCCCGTGTGGTAGATTTACAACACGTAAAAAGAAGTGGTATTTCACGCCCAATTTAGAATGGGATGCTGAGAACAACAGTAGTTAAAGAGCTTCCATAAATAGCACGCCACTTACATTTACATTTTCTTGCACATGGCAAATCGGTTACTTACAGAGTAAATATACAGCAATGCCACATTTCCTTATTCACAATTTCCATAGCACTGTGTGTTTAAACCTTACTGACAGAACTTATTGCAGTACTGTGTGGACGGACATTTTTTTGTTTTAATTTCCTCTGTAACAGTTCCAACTAATTGTATTCAAACATTAAATGCAAGAGATATTGGCAGACTAAATAAAATGTGTACAAATTATGAAGCCATTCAAGATCAAAAGAATTCTATAAAACTGAGGGAGTCAGACATCCTCTACTGTTTGCTATCTTATTAAAATTTGTTCAAAGAAGAGTAAACCACTAGTATAGTAAATTGGCTCATGAAACCAGTGAATATATCTCAGTTTAAGCAGATGATTTGATAATATTGTAAAATTCAGGAAAGAATTTACAGTATTATTTAAATATATGGAATGAAGGACTAAATACAATAAACAAGAAAATGAATTAAACTCCTGTGCAACAGCCCAGCTGCTGTGTGCCCCCATCTCGGCTCAGGGCATGCTTCATGGATGGGGTGCTGTATTGAAGGGTGAGACAGGGTCAGCGCCTCGAGTCCCTCCCAGCCGGTTATTCCGGAGCTGTTCCTTCTCCATCAAGTAGCTCCTCAATCGGCCCCTAGGAACATCTCCCAGCAGGGAAAAATCCCCATGCCAATACCAAGAATAGAACCCAGGTCTCCTGCTTGGCACTACCACCGTGCCAGGAGATGACCAAACAAGAAAATTAGTTTCATTAAAATCAAGTCTATGGAATAAGCAGAGAACCTAAAACACATAAAATAAAATTAGGAAAGGAGGTAATCAAGCAAGTAGCAAACTTTAAATATTTGGGATCTCTATTTAGCAATGATGATATAAACAATAGAATTGCAGCAACTGGAAGATTGTATTATGCTTTAAATAAGAACTTTATAAGCAAGAAAAAGATCTCAAAGGCTAAATTAACAGTATACAAACAACTTACACACCAACATTAATTTATGGGTGCGAATCTTGGCCATGTCTAAGTAAATGGGCAAACTACAGACAAATGAAATGAGAAGAATGGAAGGTAAAATTAAACAAGATAGAATTATAAATCAGACAATAAGAACAAATTTGAAATTTCAAACAACAGTAAATAGAAAATAAGCAATTGAGATTGTTTGGACATGTTCAACACATGGGTGAAGACAGGATCCCAAAACAAGAAAAGGGAATGGGAGCATTAGATTGAAGACATTTGAAGGTAAAAGGACTGGATATGAATGGAGCAAAGACTTTGTGAAATGAAATAAAAACCTCGGCACAAGAGGATCGACTATAGCTTACTTCACGTCACAATACTCTTGCTCTGCTTCTGATGAACCAGGGGGACAAGCACCCCTGAAAAGTTGTGTGCTAGTACTCATTTTAATGCAGATAAACTTTTACATTACAAAAATAGATTTTAAACATCTGTTAATGTAGATTGTTCCCTTGCAGTTCACATGTTTTACTTATATTTTTAATTTGAGTGAAACCAATCCTTACGAGATCTCAAAATACACATTCCAATAATATGAAATATGCCAAAACTGAACTCTATTTCTGTAAGAGCATGCCCTTAACCAAATACAAATTAATATCCTTATTTTAGGATAAAAAAGAAAGAGAGAATATGCAATTTCATTAATATATTAGCATATAATGAATTTAAATAACATTCAAGCATTAAGAATAATAATGCTATTCCAACACAAAATAACTGAAATATATGTTCTTAAAATATCTAGAAAATTCTACTCATTACTAAAGGATTTTTTTCAGGGATTTACATTTTAAATATATACACTTTGTGATGATGTATGAGGGCCATTTTTTTTTCTTCAACCTCCGATAGGCTATAAATAAAAGACAAGTCATAGAAAACAATTATTTTAATACTAAAAGTTCTGTACACTTATGATTACTTTTCAACATAATCATCGAAAAGATTGAGACATTTATCGTACCTGTGCACAAGCTTTGCAATACGCACTTTAAAAAATGTTGCCGCCAATGATTTCAAATGAGCATTGACATTATTTTGAAGATCTTTGTACTTTACGACATTTGCGGAGAGCCATTCAAAACAAGCGAAGAGGAATGCTGACTTGAGGAATTGTGTTTATCCATGACAACACTCGTCCACACACTGCTGGCACAACCCATCGGCTCCTTGAACAATTTCAATGGGACATTTTCGATCATCCGCCGTACAGTCCTGACCTGGCACTCAGCGACTTTCACCTTTTCCCTGAACTGAAGACGTGGCTAGGAGGGCAGCACTTTCAAACCAACCAAGATCTTCAAAACAACGTCAATGCTCATTTGAAATCATTGGCGGCAACATTTTTTGAAGCGGGTATTGCAAAGCTTGTGCACAATCTTTTCGGTGATTATGTTGAAAAGTAACCATAAGTATATAAAGCTTTTAGTTATAAAATAATTGTTTTCAATGACTTGTCTTTTATTTATAGCCTATCGGAGGATGAAAAAAAAGGGTTCTCATATAAATGCTGTTTAATATTTTGTGTTATTATAAAAGAAATGTAAAATGTTGTACCTTTAAGGAACTCTACCAAGCTCGTGGTCCAGTGCTGGTACTGCTCAGGATCTGTTCCCTTGTACCAAATTAATGTACTCTCCACATTTTCATCTGGAGGCATAGGCCGAAAGCCCAAACCTAAAAACATAAAAATATATTATAATACCTTATATTTTAAGTTTGCCCTTACATGCTGAAGTGCTGCAGCACATTATTTTTTTACTTTCTCTAGCCAGCATGTACAATGTACATAGTGGATAGAGAAGATATTGTATTCCACCCAAAAATTTTATTCAAGATTTCACCAGAAATTTTTGTTTTGGGGCCCCCTGAGTCCGAAATAAGCATTTTTAGAAAAAGGTCTGTGTGTCTTTGGACAGCATAGCTCAAATACAAAAAGACCGTTAAACATCAAACTTGGTATTTAGGTTTAGCATCTTCCAAGGATGCGACACGGAGATTTTCAAGAAAATCCCCCCACCACAAAAAATGGAAAAATTTTCGAAAATTTTTATTTTCTCAAAAATGGATCTAACGATTTTGATTAAAATCCTGTATATTAAAGCTATTTACATCTGGAATAAAAAGTATATTTTAAATTTTCTGGGAATAGCCTCTGAAGACCTCTTTATTCTAGATGAATTTTGCCGAATTTTACTTAGCTGCTAAACCGTAACAGATAGACGAAAACTTACTACACAAAAAATGTATCGCTCGTCAAATCATACAATTTATGTCCTTTACGTTTTTGTTGTGGATGTAACTGTTTCCGAGATATTCCTTGTTATTGGTTTCAATTATTGAACTTATACTTTTATAAGCAAGGAAGTACTCGTTTTTCTTTTGTTCTACTCCTAGCTAAGCAAAGAAGTGATTTGCAATGACAATCGCATAACGATAACTTTTAAAACATTTGACTATCACTTTAGCACAACGCATGCCTTCTACTTATAAGGAACTAAGTAATAAGAACATTCTGCTAATGTTTATCTCGATTAGCATTGTGTAGAAAGAAGAATGATCTTTTGTTAGGGCAGCTAGAGAAAGTCATGTGAGTGTAACACATCAGATTTTGTCTTCATAAATCGTAAAACAGACATTTAAAAAATCACTCTTTACTTCCAGAACAAAGTGAACTTGCCCAATTTTCAAGAACCCCATCATTTAAATACTTCTTATATTACATGTAGATTTTGTTTTGTTAAAAGGAAACATATAATTTTAGCTTCGATGCTCATACATAACGTTATGAGTATTATTGAACGTTTTTAAAAATGTTTTTGAATCTATTAGGGTAGACTTGAAGATGTTTGATCGTAGTTGGAGTTTACCTGGAGAGGTTCCAATGAGGGATCTGTCAAGCTGCCATGTTGGAACTCTTGGGTCCAGCGTCTGGTGGAACACCCATAGGCACACAGCAAACAGTGAAACCAGAACACCATAGAACACTAAGTAGAACAGTCCAATTTTTGCTGAAAGTAAAGTTAACAACTTCGGTTACAAGTGGTACCAGATGGCCATATGACCATATGATCTGAAAATCCTTAAGCTATCTAACACTTCAATGTTACAAGAAAATTCAGCTTTTATTTATTGTTTCAACAGCACTTTCTTTCTTTTTTGTTTTGCAGTCGGCTTACCTTCCCTGCACACCCCACTAGGACTTACAAGTGGATGCCTAGGGGTCAGAAGCCTGTCGGGGAGCCAACGTCACGAAACTACAGAATGGAGAACTAGGAATGAGTGGTCGGCTCGTAGGTAGGCATGAGCATGAGGAAGTGGATGATGTGAAATGCAAGCAAAATGGATGATTGGAAAAGTGATGATGGAGAAATTGGTGGAATGAATGGCGGGGGAAACTGGAGGACCCGGAAAAAACCGGTTCGTTCTCCACAAATCCCACATACAGGCCCTTGGTATCAAACCCGGCACGGCACGCCTAGATGGAATGAGAGCGGTCTAACCACTGAACCACTGCGCCGCCAGCACTTTATCTAAATATATATCCTTTTGTTTACACATTTCAAAAATATTTTGTCAAATGTTAATACTAGCATCTTCACGGGCTAACTTATCAGAAGAAGAGCATTCAATTGGTTTTAAACTAGCTGTAATTTAGCAATGCAATCCTTTGTGCTCCATTCACACGACTTTCTCTACATCTCTAACAAATTATTGTTAATAAGCTTATTCTACTATTTCACGCTAAAACGATCGTATTGCTTAGTTCCTTTATAAGTAGAAGGGAAATAAATGAACACACTAGGCTAAACCGACTGTCAAATGTGTTAAAATATGGTTGCTATCCGTTTCTTTGCGTGTCCGGGAGTTGACAAATTATCATATGAGAAAAGTAAGTATTTTAAAACTGAAAATATCTCGAAAACGGCCAACTCCACGAAAAAAAATGTATATGACATAAATTGTGTGTTTTATCGTCATATATGTAATAAGTTTAGTCTATGTCTTACGGTTTTTCAGTTATGCAAAATTCAGTAACATTATCCAGAATAAAGAGATCTTCAGATGCTATTCCCAGAAAATGCAAGATATACATTTTATTTGTCACATAAATATCTTAAATATAAGAGATATAAATCAAAATCGTTAGAGCCATTTTTAAGAAAATAAAAAAATTCGATTTTTTTCCACGTAAAGGGTAGTTGGGGGTGCGGGGATTTTTTTGAAAACTTCCAGTCGCATACTTGGAAGATACCAAACTTAAATACCAAGTTTGGTATTTAACGGTCTTTTCGTTTTTGAACTATACTGTCCACACGCGCGCGCGGACCTTTTTCCAAAAATGCTTTTTTTTTTATTTAGGGGGACCCAAAACATGTATTTCCGGCGAAATCTCGGTATCGAATACCTTTTCTATAGGTACATAGTAATATTTACAAAAGATTCATAGATAGCAGCTAGAAATGCTACTAGGCCAAGACTCCATCTTAGGCTGCTGACAATCATGTGGAGAGGAACACGTCACGTTCTGGAAATGTCCAACGCTTCTTACTTCCTCTACACCTACTATGTACAGTGTACCGAGATTTCACGTTTTAGGGTCCCCTGTATCAAAAAAAAAAAAAAGTATTTTCAGAAACAGGACCGTGTATGTGAGTGTGTCCGTGAACACGATAACTTGGTATTTAAGCTTAGTATCTTCCAGGGATGTGACACGAAGGTTTTGAGAAAAATCCCCCCACCCCAAACTACCCTTTACATGCAAAAATGTTCGAAAATATTGCTTTTCTCAAAAATGACAAACAAGTTTGATTAAAATATTTATATGGCAAATAAAATGTATATCTTGAATTTTCTGGAAATGGCCTCTAAAGATCTCTTTATTCTGAATGAATTTTGCGTAAGTGGTAAACCGTAAGAGACAGCACAAAAAAAGCGGATCACGTTAAAACACAACTTATGAATTGACCATGTCTAAGATATTCCTTCGCATTTGCTACAGATTTAAAATACTTGAAACTTTTCTCACACGGAAAGTTGTAAACTCCTGGCCCTGCATAGAAACTGATTTTATCCACATGGCAACCAGCTTTTAAAACATTTGACTATCGTTTTAACCTAGTGTATTCCCTTGTCCTCCTACTTACACAGAAGCAAGTAATTAACACGATTTCTGCTAATGTTTATCATCAAGTAGATAGAAGAAAATGCTTTTTAACAATAATTTGTTATAGCGATGTAGAGAAAATGGAACATCAGATTTTTCCCCTCACTTTGCGAGTACAATAGGCAGGTCCCAACGGAAACGACAAACTATACACTCGATCGTAAATTAGCTTCAGTAGCCATATTTAAATTCTCTATGTCTACTCAGAACGAATGCGTACAATAATGTTTTTTTTTTCTCGGAAAAACGTCCCCCTCTTGCCTGCTGTGAAAATACCGCCTTATAGGCAGGAATCATGGCTTCCTACAATTATTATGCTATGCTAGAATGCAAACAGCCAACAGATTAAAAATGAATTATTTGTTATTTATACATTTAATAGAAATTCCTTCTTCACAAATTTACCGAGTTTCGTAGCTATCGCACAGAAAACGCATTGTGTTCCATTCACATGACTTTCTTTAAGTAATAATTGTCAGAAAGACTATTCTTCTCTTTACTTCGTGCTAATCGAGAACAATGCTCTTATTACTTGCACATAGGTCAAATCTTTTAAAAGCTGTATTTGAAGTTCCTTTGTTTGTATGACCAGGAGTTGACAAATTCCAGTATGAGAAAAGTGTATTTTAAAGCTAAAAGCAATAACAAGGAATGTCTCAAAAATGGTCAACTCCACGAGAAAAAAATCTGATATGCTCCATTCACATACTTTATCTACATATCTGTAACAAATTATTGTTCTATCCATTTCATTAGCAGAAACGGTCTTATTCCTTGCTTCAAGTAGAAGGGAAATAAGTTTTTGTCTATCTCTTACGGTTTACCAGTTGACTAAAATTCAGCAAATTTCATCCAGAATGAGCAGATATTCAGAAGCTATTCCCAGGAAATTCAAGATAGATATACATTTTACTTGTCATGTAAATATCTTCAAACAAAACCGTTACAGTCATTTTTGAGAATATCAAAATGTAAATGGAAATCGTGTCACATCCATAGAAGATTCCAAGTTTAGTATTTAACGGAATGTTCGTTTTTGAGCTATGCTGCCCACAGACATACATTTTTCTAAAAATGCTCTTTCCTGTAGCTGTGATTAACATTAGAAGGGCTTGGCTCTATATATCGAAACATCATCCAATCAGCAATAAAGCGATTAGGTGACGGAAACTGTACAATTACAGGTTAGGGTGCGGTAATTTGTTTCCTGCTGCCGTAACACTTCACAAGTAGAACCTGGGAAATGCCCATCACAAACAACTCAACTTGTGGAGGTCACAGCATTTTGTTATTGTTCACGCACGTTTCAGAACCTCAAACTGGATAACACAAGTCTCCTGGGTCGTGACAGTACACAACTTAATTATTTACCTGCTCTTCATTTCGCATTTGCACTTATTAAGACTTGTGTAGACGGAGCACGATTCAGCGCGCAGTCTGCACTGTGATATTTATATCTATAGCGTTTTTACATGTGCATTAGACCTATATTACCTTTGATCAGGTTTTGTGGTCACATCAAAGTCAAACCTTTTACCACAACGTTTATCACAGTTTTATAAAGGATATCCAACAGATAACACCATGAGCTGTATAATGTTTCCAATTTTGTTCCTTCACAATGTTAGTTGTGTCATTATATTAATATTTATAGAGACATTTATTTTAACTTTCTGTTATATTCATCAGCAACATTTTCGTGTAACCTAACCTAAAAATTAACCTCAAGAAGACAATTTCTTAAAGAATGCTACTACATTTATGAGCATGAATGACAAAGACAGCAGCAAAAATAGTAATTAATTGTAGTTGACATAATAACTTTTATTTTGTTATTCTAAATGTTGGCTTCGCAATCCATTTAATTATTTCCTCTCCTCATTTAACTTATAATCTTCATGTACTTCACTAATGGTTTCTCCTATGCTTTTCTATATTTTCAGTGCTTTGCTTCTGCTTCTACAATATTGTGTTTTGAATTGTACAGCATTTCATGTGATTCATAATAGGAAGTGAACAGTGTGGCTGTAGCCACTGAACATGTGTAATGTCTACCATTTTATTTTCTCATCACAGATGTGATCAAATGTGTGATTAAAAAAATAAAATGGCAGACAGGTACACTTGGTCAATGGCTACAACCAAACTGCTCATTTCCTATTATTAATGACCTGAAATACATAATTTAAAACATGAAGATTATAAAACAAGAAACAAAAGACTGCAAATATGTTAAAACATAGAGGAAGCCATTAGAAAGTATACTAAGTGAAGGATATACTGCCAATGGTGTGAGGAATAAATTAAATAGGTTGAGAAGCCAATATTTAGAATAAAATTAATGTTATTGTTACAACCATTTAATTACAATTTGACTGCTGAAAGTTTTAGGTTAGGTTATATGAAATTGTCGCACATAAATTTAATAAAGCACTATTATAGTAACTTTATTTATAAATATCCAATGTGTTGAAACGACACATAACCAAACAAAAGGACGAGAAACATGCAGAAATCTACAAGAAAAAAGTATGCAACATAAATTATATACTTTCAACGATATCTACATTTTTTTGTATGGTGAGTTTTTTTTTTTTTTTTTGTTTTTTTTCCTATCTCTTACGGTTTAACCGTTATGCAAAATGCTGCAAAACTCACCTATAATAAAAAGCTCTTCAGAGGCTACCCCCAGAAAATTCCAAATAGACACTTTATTTGTGACGTGAATGTCTTTAAAATACGATATTTTTAACAAAATCGTTAGCTATTTTTCAGAAAATCAACATTTTCGAAAAATATTTCACATAAAGGTTAGTTTGGTGGGGTGGGGGGATTTTCTTGAAAATCTTTCTGTCGCATCCTTGGAAGATACTGAACTTAAATACCAAGTTTGGTATTTAACCGACTTTTCGTCTTTGAGCTATGCTGCCCCCCCCACACATACACACACACACGGTTTTCTAAAAATCCGATAATGCTATTCACATGACTTTCTATACATCTCTGCAACAAATTTCTGTTAATAAGTTTATTCTTCTATCTACTTCAAGCTAATCAAGATAAACATTACTTTGTTCCTTATAAACAGAAGGGAAATAAGGAAATACACCTACTAGGTTAAATCAAGTCACGTGGTTGCTGTGGACTCGAATTCCGTGGCCAGGAGTTGACAAATTCCCTATGAGAAAAGTTCAAGTATTTTAAAACTGAAACCAATGACAAGGAATATCTCGAAAATGGTCAACTCCACAAAAAATGTATATGACATAAATTGTGAGTCTGTCTCTTACGGTTTACCAGAATCGCAAAATCCAGAATAAAGAGGCTATTCCCAGAAAAATTCAAGATATACACTTTATTTGTCATGTAAACGTCTTAAATATAAGAGATTTTAATCAAAATCGTTAAAGCCATTTTTTAGAAAACCAACGGTTCTAAATGTTTTCCATGTAAAGGGCAGTTGGAGTTGCGGGGATTTTGTTGAAAATCTTCGTGTCGCATCCTTGGAACTTAAATACCAAGTTTGGTGTTTAACGTTTTTGAGCTATGCTGTTCACAGACACACAAACGTGGATCTTTTTTCTAAAAATGCTTTTTTACTTTCTCTATACGTACTATGTACATAGTGTATAGAGAAGGTATTGTATTACATTAAAAAATTCGATACCAAGATTTCACCGGAAATATGTTTTTAGACCCCCTGATTCCAAAAAACGTATTCTTAAAAAAATGTCAGTGTGTGTGTGTGTGTGTGTGTGTGTGTGTGTGTGTGTGTGTGTGTGTGTGTGTGTCTATGGCATAGCTCAAAAAAGAAAAGACCGTTTAAAACCAACTTAAGTTTTAAGTTTGGTATCTTCCAAGGATGCGACACCAAGTTTTTGAAGAAAATCGCCCTACCCCAACTACCCTTTACATGTGTAAACATTTTGGAAATTTTTGATTTTCTGAAAAATGGGTCTTACGATTTTGATTACAATCTCTTATATTTAAGATATTTACTTGCCAAATAAAGTCTGGGAATAGCCTCAAAAGACTTCTTTATTTTGGATGATTTTTACTGAATTTTGCCTAACTGGTAAACCGTAAGAGATAGACAAAAACTTACTGCACAAAAAATGTAGATTACGATAAAACACACAATTTATGTCATATACTTTTTTTCGTGGAGTTGGTCGTTTTTGAGACACTCCTTGTTATTGGTTTCAGCTTTAAAAAACTTATACTTTTCTCTTAGGAATTTGTCAACTGCTGTCCATACAAACAAAGGAACTTCAATGACATAGCAACCAGCTTTTGACTATCACGTTAACCTATGGTACTCCCTTATTTTGCTTCTACTTACAAGGAAGCAAGTAATAACACTATTTCTGATATTTTTTTCTCGATTAGCATGAAATAAATAGAAGCACAAGCTCTCTAGAAATAATTTGTTGCAAAGGTGTAGAGAAAGTCATATGAATGGAACACATCAGATTTTTTTAATTCAAACGGTCCTAAAACATGTATTTCTGGTGAAATCTCGGTATGGAATGTTTGGATTCTCTATTTACATATATATACGTGGTATCAAGCGTGAAGGCTGAGTGATGCCATGGCACGTTTATCTGCTGCTCCTCCTCCTCAAGGTGCCACCAGAGCTAGATGTTGCGCAATACCACCAGCAAAGCTCCTACACGCTTAAAGCGTTTAATTCTAGACGTATGGACAATGTAATAGTAGATAGACAAAATATCATATTCCACCCCCAGAAAATGTTGCGTGTTCCATTCACATGACTTTCTCTACACTTCTTCTATTTACTTGCGCTAATCGAGGATAAATTAGCAGACAATGTCTTATTACTTGCTACCTTGTGAGTAGAATGGTACACTAGGCTAAAGCGATAGTCACAATGTGATTGAAGTTGCTTTGTATGAACAGGAGTTGACAAATTCTCTACTTCTTAGAAAACCTTATTCTGCTACACACTTAATATTAATGGAGATAAACATTAACAGAAATGATATTAGTTCCCAGTAGGCACAAGGAGTATAAGGGAATACAGACTCAAATATAGCATAGTCAAATCTTTTAAGAGCGGGTAGCTATATGATGACTCTGAAACTTTCTTTTCTTTGCTTAACGACCTTCCAGCAAGATTTGTTCAGGGTTTTCCCTTGTCCTAAGAAGACAAATATCGAGTTACTAAGCCCCTAGCAGCTTAAAGAACGTTTAAGAATTGCTCAAGTCCACAAAACAACAATGCTGTTGTTTATCGACATGCACAGTTTCAGGTTGTTTTTGCATTCAGAGGTTAAACCCACAAGATTCAATAAATGCATCGCATTTCAATCAGAATTGTTTAAGCTTTATTTGAGAAATTCAAACATTTCGAAAAGTTGTTTTACTGTATAATGCCTTTACTCTTAGTAAACTGCGAGACGTGGTGTAATGGTGACTTCATATACCCAAGGTCGCGGGTTCAAACCCGGCGGAGGACGATGGAGATTTTGGTTAGCATTGTAAATAAATCCGTTGGTCCCATGTCGTAGATGTACAAGAACCTCCGAGCAAAATTCACGCCATTTACACTGGTAGTCCAGTACAAGACTAACTTTTGTGGAAAAAGCTACAGGCCTGAGCAAGTGGAGTTCTTTTACAGTCTCTAAGCCTGCTTGAAGAGTTTGGGAGCCTTAACAAAGCAATAAAACATTTCAAGCTGCTTTCCAAAATAGTTTAGTAAGTCCTTAGAAAATTCAAGAAATTACAAGTAGCATCGAAAAAGGTTTGTATTTAGTAACCATCGCCCCTTAGTTAATGTTTCAGCTATATCCATCACGTGGTTTCGTTGCTATAGGCGACTGAATCAACAAACTTGTTGCTTCTTTAGAAAGATAGGGAGGGGGTGTGCTTCGTCAGTGATTAAACACTTCCATTTACAAGGCTTAACAGTGAGAGATAAAGGATGAAGTTTATTGCACATCTGCTCCTTAGAAAAAGACACAAAAACAAATTATATTTGGTAGATTTTTTTTTTTAATATTTCAACATAATCTCCTTTTAGCTCGATACACTTTTCTCAGCTGTTTACTCTTCCAAAAAGTAGGGTTTCGGAAGGTTCTTAAAATAGGCATCTGTTCGGGAGATGAATCGCTTCACTTTTTCAAGTTTGGAAATTAACAAAAGTCACTGGGGGCCAAATCTGGTGAATAAGGTGGATGTTCGCGATCGAAACTGCGCAGGCGTGAGATGATGATGATGATGATGATGATAATGGTGTTTAAGGGCGCTCAACTGCCGAGGTCATAAGCGCCCTTATAATTAAAATAGAAAATACCAAACAAAAAAATAAACACAAGTAAAAGAGCTAACACAGTTGAAACGGAAGTAACAGAACTGTCCAACCCTCTAACCAGAGCTGGGTATAAAACTCCATCTAAAACCAACACATTAAAACCAAAAGAGTTTATAAACTGCTATCACACTAAAACTTCAAGGTAAAAGAAACTTTTGCTAAAAATTTAAAAACCCTGTCCACTGCTCTTGGGTCATCTGCCATGACCTCAGCAAGAGAGACCGGCATGCCCATAGATGACCGAATGTGTGCCAGGTGACCACACTCCAGCAACACATGACGAACTGTCTGTGCCTCCCCACAGAGCGCACAGACAGGAGCAGGTTCACGTTTAAAAAGGTAACTGTGAGTAAAAATACAGTGGCCAATTCTTAGCCGAGCTAGTACTACCTCCTCCCGGCGGAATAAACGAGAGGAGGTTACCCAGTTGACAGGGAGGTCCTTCACCTCTCGCAGCTTATTACCACGGAGAGCCGACCACTCCGCATGCCAAGTCGAAAAAACGGCTCTCCGTACAGCCACTCTAAAATCTTCTGCTGTTGAATGGGTAATCGTAACACTGGGCGTTGTGACTGCCGATTTCGCTGCCAAATCCGCCGTGTCATTCCCTGGCAAGCCAACGTGTCCAGGAATCCATGCGCACTCCACATTAAAACCAGAAGCGTGCAAAATGTGGAGAACGTCCTGGATACGCTGCACCAAAGGATGGTAATTGTACAGCTCACGAATGCTCTGAAGGGCACTAAGGGAATCACTAAGAATAAGGCAGTCACCTAATTTTCGACGTCGAATATACAGAAGGGCTTGATAAATAGCATATAGCTCGGCAGAATATATAGATGTGCAACTAGGCAAACCGTAAGTAGAAGTTGAGGTGCCAGTGACAAAGGCACATCCAACACCGTCGGGGCTCTTACTACCATCGGTGTAAATACAAATACGGCCACTGTATTTGGATAAAAATTCTAAAAAAACAACGACGAATACTATCAAGAGGCGTAACAGATTTCCCGTAAAGCGTCATCCCGAGATCGACATGGGAGGTAGCGCGTAACCAAGGGGGATGTATACTCTCTCCCTTGGATAACAGCCGAGGAATGTCAACATGGTGCTGGCGTAGAAGCTCACGGAAACGAAAACCTGCTGGCCTGGGGCTCAGAGAGCGGAGGCAGTATCGCTCGTGCAGCTCAGGGGAGAAAAACGCGTGATAAGTTGGATGCCCAGGCATACACTTCAGCCCACAGCCATAATTAGCAAGCAGGACATCACGCCGACAACGCAGAGGAGATTCTCCCGATTCGGCGTAGAGGCTAACAACTGGGCTCGTTGGAAAAGCTCCAACGGCCACACGGATGCCCTGGTTATGGACTGTGTCTAACCTTCTGAGCACTGAAGGTCGGGCTGAAGAATACACAATGCTGCCATAGTCCAACTTCGAACGAATCACAGCACGATAAAGACGGAGCAATGCCGTCCGATCCGCACCCCAAGATTTGCCACTTAGTATCCGTAAAAGATTTAGAGAACGGTCACATCGTGCTCTAAGCTGTGCTATTTGTGGTGCCCAACAAAGTTTCCGATCGAAGATCAAACCAAGGAATCTCGCCTCATCTGCGAAAGGAAGTAAATCTGGCCCGAGTCGAAGAGGCGGCGGCATTTGCCACTTACGGCGCCAGAAGTTAACGCAGACTGACTTCTCAGCGGAGAAACGAAAACCGTGTTTAGAGCTTCAAGCATAGAGATTGTCCAAACACCGCTGGAGACGGCGTTCCAAAAACGGTGTACGCCGAGAAGTGCAGAAGATGGCAAAGTCGTCCACGAATAAACAGGAAGAGAGACCTTGAGGCACACATAGTGATATGGAATTTATCGCAATAGCAAATAGAGTCACGCTGAGTACCGAGCCCTGCGGCACTCCGTTCTCTTGAATAAAATGGTTAGAAAAAACCGAGCCCACCCTCACTCGAAAAACGCGGTCCCGCATAAACTCCTGAATGACCAACGGTAGGCGTCCACGTATGTTCCAGTTGTGGAGAGAACGCAATATTCCCGCCCGCCAACACGTGTCGTAGGCCTTCTCGAGGTCAAAAAATATCCCAACTGTGGGGCTGTTCTTAAGAAACCCGGCCATAATCTGAGTTGACAGAGAGACAAGGTGGTCAGTTGTTGAACGTCGTCGTCGAAAGCCACACTGGATGTTCATCAGAAGATTGTGGGATTCCAGCCACCACACCAACCGTCCATTGATCATGCATTTCATCACCTTGCACACGCAACTGGTGAGGGAAATAGGACGGTAACTGGAAGGAAGATGGCGGTCCTTTCCAGGTTTAAGAATGGGTATGATGGTGGCCTCCCGTCACTTGTCTGGAAAAATGCCATCAACCCAGACACGATTATAAACCTTGAGTAGGAAAGCTTTGCCATCAGGAGAGAGATGTTGCAACATTTGGACGTGGATACCATCTGGCCCTGGTGCTGAGTGTCGTTAAGAGGAGAGTGCATTGTCTAGCTCTGCCAGGGTGAAAAGGCGATTATAATCCTCAAAGTTGCCAGAAAGAAACGAGAATTCTTGAGATTCCACCTGATTCTTAACTGTAAGAAACTCAGGGGAATAACTGCCTGAGCTAGACACCTGAGCGAATGCAATGCCTAAAGTATTCGCCACGTCAAATGTATCAACAGCTCCGGTAGGTGTTTTGAGACCGGCGATGGGCATATGGTTCGGTTTCCAGCCACACGTCTTAACTTATCCCATACGACAGAGGAAGGTGTATGTCGATTAAAGGAACCCACGAATTTATTCCATGACATCTTTTTGCTATCCTTAATAACCCGCCTAGAATGTGCACGCATCCGTTTATAGTGTATCAGGTTATACAGTGTAGGAAAACGCTGGAAAACCCTTAGAGCTCGTCTGCGAGCGCGAATAGCATCCCGACAGTCATCGGTTCACCAAGGCACCGGAAATCGACTGCTGAAACCAGTCGAACGCGGAATGGATTGCTCAGCAGCAGAAAGAATGGTCCCTGTGAGATGTTCGACCAAGTGGTTCACAGAGTCGTGCTCTTCGTAGCTAAATTCAGCCAAGTGGGAGTACAGTTCCCAGCTGGCGTGGTCTAGACGCCAACTAGGTAAACGGGTGGAACATACAGCGGGTGTCAAGACACTAATACGACAAGGAAAGTGGTCACTAGAATGCAAATCCGAGATGATATTCCAGCATAAGGTGACTGCTAGCTGAGGGGAACAGATTGCAATGTCAATGTGTGAAAAGCTATGAAAGGCGTCAGAAAGAAAGGTGGGCTCTCCGGTGTTCAAGAGAGCAAGATTCTGACTATCCAAGAAGTCTTTAAGTAGCGTACCTCTCGCACAAGCCCGAGGAGAGCCCCAAAGAGGGTGATGGGCATTCACGTCGCCTACCAATAAAAAGGGTGGTGGCAACTGCGAAATGAGGTGTTCTAAGTCGCTGTGCGAGAGGTCCGCAGATGGAGGCAAATAGATACTGCAAATGGTGAATAAGGCGGAGGGTAGCTTAATGCTGACAGCAACGGACTGGATTCAGATTGTATGGGTACGGAGTTGGCAAAAATATCATCTCGAATAAGCATCATAGTGCCCCCATGTGCCGGGACACCGTCCTCCGGGGATAAATCACATCGTACGAAGGAGTACTGCCTGATGGTAACGGTGTCCTGTGGACGGAGCTTTGTCTCTTGTAAGCATACAGCCAAGGGTTCATGCTGGCTCAGCAACAAGTCAAGCTCTGGTCGATGTGGTCGAATTTCGCGTATGTTCCAATGGAGGATAGCCATTGAGTATATTATGGGATAAGTTTCAAATCGAAAAACGCTTCTGCAGATTGGGATTAGCTGGTCGGTTCAATTTGTTCTTCTTAGGCGTTGGGCTAGTACTATTTTCAGGAGCACGATCCTGCCGTTTCCGCACTGTCCCTCTGGCAGTGGCGGCAGAATCCTCCTGGTCCATCTCCTCCACAAGGGAGGTCCCTTTTTCAAGAGCAAATTTCGGTCCGGGAAGTTCGAACCGATTGGATGTGCTGATCGGCGAAGACGGCCGTCGCCGAATCACGCCCTCCTCCCCAGATGACCCTTCAGAGGCGGATACACGTGTGGAGTTGCGTGTACTTTTCTTACAATTAGATGACTTGGTAGAAGATTGCACATTCTCTTTCAAGAAGTCTTGGCGTACATACTTGGTCTTAAACTGTTTTTCCGGGGCAGAAGACGACGTGAATTTACCAGCTTTAGTTCCCGAGGTCGAGGCTTTCGGTGACAAGTGTTTTTTTTTTTTTTTGGTAGTGTTTAACGCCCGCTTTAACTACTAATGGCACCGCAGGCGGGGTGACAAGTGTGCAGGACTATTCTTTAAGCTGGCGGATTTGGCACATGTTGATACCAACTTGGGTGTAGGTGTCGAAGGCTTTGGCAGCGCTTGGGCTAAAATAACCTTTTCCGCAATTGTAGCCCCGTTCATATCGCCGGTCTGTGTTGCGATTTCCCGACGCGGTACCGGTTTAGCTGCAACTGAGCTACAGGTACCGGACCTCGGGGCAGAGGGTTGGCGGAGTCGCAGGAGCTTCCGGGCTTCCAAGAAGGACACCTTCTCTTTCACCCGTATCTCCTGGATCGCTCGTTCCTCTGCAAAACGGGGGCAGTCTCGGGAACTAGATGGGTGTTCCCCGTTACAGTTCACACACGATGGAGCTGAAGCACAAGCCCCATTGTGAGAGATGTCACCGCAGTGGACGCAGGTGGACTTGCCGGTACACAACTCACTAGTGTGACCAAAACGTTGGCATTTAAAGCACCTCAGCGGATTGGGTATATAAAGCCTAACTTCGATGGCTGCATACCCTGCCCTAATCTTTTGAGGGAGGTCAACCCGATCAAAAGTAAGAAACAGGGTACGAGTAGGCAGGACTTCACCGTTGATCTTACGTTGTACCCGATAAACAGATGAGACACCCTGAGTCGCAAGATTTTCTTGGATCTCCTCAATGGACAAACCGTCCAACGCGCGGGTTGTTACTACACCGCGGGAGGAGTTCAGCGACTTGTGCACCTCGACCTTCACTGGATAGCTGGCTAACATGGTGGCTTTAAGTATCCTTGCAGCTTGCGAGGCGGAGTTGGCTTCGACAAGAAGTGTACCATTGCGAGCTCGAACGCAGGATTTAACCGGATCAGCAATGGCATCGAGACCCTTTTGGATAGTAAAAGGGCTCACCGTAAGGAACTTCTTACCTTCCTCTGTCCTATGAATAACCAAGTAGCGAGGACCACATGACTCGACTACTTCCTTTCCAATGTCTTTATTTGCATTAAGGGGTTTTAGTTTTGGTGCCATAGAAAAAATGGTATAAATTCATCCCCCAGTGCTCCCCACCCACCACGGAGCCCAACGAGGGGTCACCCCACTGGGGTGACAGGGCTACACAGGGGATATAGCGGGCTCGCCGTCCCACTCACCCTGGAGTTCGGTGTAATACCTAGTCCTGGCCGATTGACTAGGGGTGGGTTAGTCCCTAGCCTCCCGTTTAGGCAAATCAGAAACCAAAGCGGTGTATTAGGCTGCGCACCCTCCCCAGTTACTGAAAGACAGAAGCCCAGGCTCAGGTACGCAACCCTCAACCAACCAGGATATTCCTTTTCACCGACACGGGTCTCCACGCACGGCCTACACGTGGGTGGGCATTTTGACCTACTGACTCCCTCACCACTCTGAGGTTGCCCACAGAGGGAGTCAAGGTGGCTCGGTACCCCGGGTGCGCCTAACCCGTACCTACCGTAGTAGGCCCCTGGGGGGATGCGCAGGCGTGCATCCTTGCATTGTCTTGATGGAAGAGAACCTTTTTCTTTGCCAGATCAGCTTTTTCTTGATTTCTCCGTTCAACCGTACAATAACGACGCATAATACTCTCCATTTATCGTTCTCCCTTTCTGACAGTAATCAATGTAGATGATTCCGCGAGCATCCCAATAAACCGAGGCCTGCAGATTTCACCACCTCTGCCTTCTTCGGAGCCGGTTCGCCTTTAAAAAGCCACAGTCTCACAGTACTTTTGTCGGAGTGTAGTAGTGTATTCGGATTTCACTCAGTTATGTATCAACGCAAAAACTCATCAGCATTGCGACGGAAAAATGCCAAATTAATTTCCGAATAGATCACACGATTACGTTTATTCTTCAATGAGAGTAAACACGGCACCCATCTTGCCGAAACCTTTGTCAGACCTAATTTCTGGTGCAAAATTAAGAACACTGTATCCTGTGACCTCTAATATTTCTCGAACTTTGATTCGTCGATCACTCAAAACCATATCCTGGATTTTGTCAATCTTTTCGGAGGAAGTCAGTTCTGCTGGACGTCCGGACCGATGTTGCCCCCCCCCATCTTTCTAGAGAAGCACAAGATTGTTGATTCAATCGCCTATGGCAACGAAACCACTACCACTAGCTGAAACTCTTATCTGGTAAGAGACGAACAAAGTTCCCGTCCTATAAACGCTACCTTATTGTTCACAAAACCAAAGCTTGGCTGTTGAAATCTTGTTTAAAGCCTGCCTATGGAATCATTCTTACAACTTTCATATGTTTGCTTTCTCTATTTATTTCGCAGCAGGGTGCGGCTATAGCAGTTGTCGCCCTCCGTGGTTACCACTTCATATACCCAAGGTCGCGGGTTCAAACCTGACGGAGGACGATGGCTTCCTTCGGAAGGGAAGTAAAGCCGTTGGTCCTTGTAGATGTACGGCTCCTAAAAGAACCTCAAGCCAAATAGAGGGGACTCTGAGAAAAATTAAGCGGTCTTTCACGCCCAGTATAGAATGGGACGCTGAGAACCACAGTAGTTAAAGAGCTTCCATAAATAACACGCCATTTACAATTGTTATAGCAGGCCGTGACAAACCAACATTGTTGTTGTTCTGTGATGCATTTTGAGAAAATGGCAGATTTTGAGAATTATATCCCTAGAGCTGCGAAAGAAGCACAATCAGATGTACTACCTGCTAAATCATAAAACGTTTATGAAGTGCAATATGAGAAATGCATGAATCAGTGTCTATTTGACAGTGATGTATAAACACTAATATCGTGAATTATTTTGGCGAGCGTAAAGTTGGAACAAAATTACTTTACGCTTGCTGCACTTCTTTGCGTATGGATTCTGTAAAATCAAGTATGCGATCTGAAATGATCTCGTAAACTACTCAATTACGCTCGGTCGTAGAAAAAAAAACATGTTCAGAAGAAGGTCCTTGTGTGTGTGAGTGTGAATGTGTGAGTGTGTGTGTGTGAGTGTGTGCGAGTGTGAGTGTAAGTGTGTGAGAGTGAGTGTGTGAGTGTACGTGTGAGTGTGAGTGAGTGTTTGTGTGTGAGTGAGTGTTTGTGTGTGAGTGTGTGTGTGAGTGATGTGTGTGAGTGTGTGAGAGTGTGTGAGTGTGAGTATGTGTGTGTGAGTATGAGTGTGTGAGAGTGAGTGTGTGTGTGAGTATGAGTGTGTGAGTGTGTGTGTGAGTGTGAGTGTGTGAGAGTGAGTGAGTGTGTGAGTATGAGTGTGTGAGTGTGTGTGTGAGTGTGAGTGTGTGAGAGTGAGTGTGTGAGAGTGAGTGTGTGAGAGTGAGTGTGTGAGTGTGTGTGTGAGTGTGAGTGTGTGAGTGTGAGTGTGTGAGAGTGTGTGTGAGAGTGTGTGTGAGTGTGTGTGTGTGAGTGAGTGTGTGAGTATGAGTGTGTGAGTGTGTGTGTGAGTGTGAGTGTGTGAGAGTGAGTGTGTGAGAGTGAGTGTGTGAGAGTGAGTGTGTGAGTGTGTGTGTGAGTGTGAGTGTGTGAGTGTGAGTGTGTGAGAGTGAGTGTGTGAGAGTGAGTGTGTGAGAGTGAGTGTGTGAGAGTGAGTGAGTGTGTGAGTATGAGTGTGTGAGTGTGTGTGTGAGTGTGTGAGAGTGAGTGTGTGAGAGTGTGTGTGTGTGTGAGTATGAGTGTGTGAGTGTGTGTGTGAGTGTGAGTGTGTGAGAGTGAGTGAGTGTGTGAGTATGAGTGTGTGAATGTACGTGTGAGAGTGAGTGTGTGAGAGTGTGTGTGTGTGTGAGTATGAGTGTGTGAGTGTACGTGTGAGTGTGAGTGTACGTGTGAGTGTGAGTGAGTGTTTGTGTGTGAGTGAGTGTTTGTGTGTGAGTGTGTGTGTGAGTGATGTGTGTGAGTGTGTGAGAGTGTGTGAGTGTGAGTATGTGTGTGAGTATGAGTGTGTGAGAGTGAGTGTGTGTGTGAGTATGAGTGTGTGAGTGTGCGTGTGAGTGTGAGTGAGTGTTTGTGTGTGAGTGTGTGTGTGAGTATGAGTGTGTGAGTGTGAGTGTGAGTGAGTGTTTGTGTGTGAGTGAGTGTTTGTGTGTGAGTGTGTGTGTGAGTGATGTGTGTGAGTATGAGTGTGTGAGTGTACGTGTGAGTGTGAGTGAGTGTTTGTGTGTGAGTGAGTGTTTGTGTGTGAGTGTGAGTATGTGTGTGTGAGTATGAGTGTGTGAGAGTGAGTGTGTGTGTGAGTATGAGTGTGTGAGTGTGCGTGTGAGTGTGAGTGAGTGTTTGTGTGTGAGTGTGTGTGTGAGTATGAGTGTGTGAGTGTACGTGTGAGTGTGAGTGAGTGTTTGTGTGTGAGTGAGTGTTTGTGTGTGAGTGTGTGTGTGAGTGATGTGTGTGAGTATGAGTGTGTGAGTGTACGTGTGAGTGTGAGTGAGTGTTTGTGTGTGAGTGAGTGTTTGTGTGTGAGTGTGTGTGTGAGTGATGTGTGTGAGTGTGTGAGAGTGTGAGTATGTGTGTGTGAGTATGAGTGTGTGAGTGTGCGTGTGAGTGTGAGTGTGTGAGTGTGCGTGTGAGTGTGTGTGAGTGAGTGTTTGTGTGTGAGTGTGTGTGTGAGTGATGTGTGTGAGTGTGTGAGAGTGTGTGAGTATGAGTATGTGTGTGAGTGTGTGTGTGAGTGTGTGCGAGTGAGTGTGTGTGAGTGAGTGTGTGTGAGTGTGTGTGTGTGAGTGTGTGTGTGAGTGTGTGTGTGTGAGTGTGTGCGAGTGTGAGTGTGTGCGAGTGTGAGTGTAAGTGTGTGAGAGTGAGTGTGTGTGTGAGTATGAGTGTGTGAGTGTACGTGTGAGTGTGAGTGAGTGTTTGTGTGTGAGTGAGTGTTTGTGTGTGAGTGTGTGTGTGAGTGATGTGTGTGAGTGTGTGAGAGTGTGTGAGTGTGAGTATGTGTGTGTGAGTATGAGTGTGTGAGAGTGAGTGTGTGTGAGTATGAGTGTGTGAGTGTGCGTGTGAGTATGAGTGTGTGAGTGTGTGTGTGAGTATGAGTGTGTGAGTGTGTGTGTGAGTATGAGTGTGTGAGTGTGCGTGTGAGTATGAGTGTGTGAGTGTGTGTGTGAGTATGAGTGTGTGAGTGTGTGTGTGAGTGTGAGTGAGAGTGTTTGTGAGTGTGTGTGTGAGTGTGTGTGAGTGTGTGAGAGTGTGTGTGTGAGTGTGTGTGTGAGTGTGTGTGTGAGTATGAGTGTGTGAGTGTGTGTGTGAGTATGAGTGTGTGAGTGTGCGTGTGAGTGTGAGTGAGAGTGTTTGTGAGTGTGTGTGTGAGTGTGTGTGAGTGTGTGAGAGTGTGTGTGTGAGTGTGTGTGTGAGTGTGTGTGTCTGAGTGTGTGTGTGAGTGTGTGTGTGTCTGAGTGTGTGTGTGAGAGTGTGTGTGAGTGTGTGTGCGTGTGTGAGTGTGTGTGTGTGTGAGTGTGTGAGAGTGTGTGTGTGTGTGTCTGAGTGTGTGTGTGAGAGTGTGTGTGAGTGTGTGTGCGTGTGTGAGTGTGTATGTGTGTGAGTGTGTGAGTGTGAGTGTGTGAGTGTGTATGTGTGTGAGTGTGTGAGAGTGTATGTGAGAGTGTGTGTGAGTGAGAGTGTGTGCGAGTGAGAGTGTGTGTGGGTGTGAGTGTGTGTGTGGGTGTGAGTGTGGGTGAGCGGGTGTGCGTGTGGGTGTGAGTGTGTGTGAGTGTGAGTGTGTGTGTGAGTGTGTGTGTGAGTAAGTGTGTGTGTGAGTGTGCGAGTGTGTGTGTGAGTGTGTGTATGTATGAGTGTGTGAGTGTGTGTGAGTGTGTGTATTAGTGTGTGTGAGTATGTATGTGAATTTGTGAGGTGTGTAAGTTTGTGAGTGTGTGTATGTGTGTTAGTGTGTGTGAGTGTGTGTGAATATGTATGTGAGTTTGTGAGTGTGTGTGAGTTTGTGAGTGTGCGAGTGTGAGTGTGTGTCAATGTGTGTGAGTGAGTGTGTGAGTATGTATGTGAATTTGTGAGTGTGTGTCAGTGTGAGTGAGTGTGAGTGAGTGTGTCAGTGTGTGTGTGAATGTGAGTGAGTGTGTGAATATGTATGTGAATTTGTGAGTGTGTGTCAGTGTGAGTGAGTGTGAGTGAGAGTGTGTGTGTATGTATGTGAATTTGTGAGTGTGTGTGAGTTTGTGAGTGAGTGAGTTTGTGAGTGTGTGTGTCAGTGTGTATCTGAGCGAGTGTGTGAATGTGTGTGTGAGCGTGTGTCAATGTGTGTCGGTGAGTGTCTGAGTGAGTGTGTCAGTGTGTGTGTGAGTGTATGTGTGAGTGAATGTGTGTGAGTGAGAGTGAGAGTGAATGTGTGTGAGTGAAAGTGGGTGTGAGTGTGGGTGTGAGTATATGTGTGAGTGAATGTGTGTGTAGGTGTGTGAGTGAGTGAGAGTGTGTGAGTGTGTGTGAGCGTGTTAGTGTAAGTGTGTGTGAGTGTCAGTGTGAGTGAGTGTGAGTGTGAATGAGTGTGTCAGTGTAACTGTGTGTGTGTCAGTGTGAGTGAGTGTGTGTCAGTGTAACTGTGTGTGTGTGTGTCAGTGTGAGTGAGTGTCAGAGTGAGTGTGTGTCAGTTTAACTGTGTGTGTCAGTGTGAGTGAGTGTGTGTGTCAGTGTGAGTGAGTGTGTGTGTCAGTGTGAGTGAGTGTGTGTGTCAGTGTGAGTGAGTGTGTGTGTCAGTGTGAGTGAGTGTGTGTGTCAGTGTGAGTGAGTGTGTGAGTGAGTGTTTCAGAGTGAGTGTGTGTCAGTGTAAATGTGTGTGTGTCAGTGTAACTGTGTGTGAGTGTGTCAGAGTGAGTGTGTGAGTGAGTGTGTCAGTGTGTCAGAGTGAGTGTGTGAGTGTGTGTGTCAGTGTGTGAGTGTAACTGTGTGTGTGTCAGTGTGAGTGAGTGTGTGTGTCAGTGTGAGTGAGTGTGTCAGAGTGAGTGTGTGAGTGAGTGTGTGTGTCAGTGTGAGTGAGTGTGTCAGAGTGAGTGTGTGTGAGTGTGTGTGAGTGAGTGTGTGAGAGAGTGTGTCAGTGTAACTGTGTGTGTGTCAGTGTGAGTGTGTGAGTGAGTGTATCAGAGTGAGTGTGAGTGAGTGTGTGTGAATGAGTGTGTCAGTGTAACTGTGTGTGTGTGTCAGTGTGAGTGTATCAGAGTGAGTGTGTGAGTGAGTGTGTCAGTGTAACTGTGTGTGTGTCAGTGTGAGTGTATCAGAGTGAGTGTGTGAGTGAGTGTGTGTGAATGAGTGTGTGAGTGAGTGTGTCAGTGTAACTGTGTGTGTGTCAGTGTGAGTGTGTGAGTGAGTGTGTGAGTGAGTGTGTGTGTGAATGAGTGTGTGTGTGTGAATGAGTGTGTGAGTGAGTGTGTGTGTGTGTCAGTTTGAGTGAGTGTGTATCAGAGTGAGTGTGTGAGTGAGTGTGTGTGTGAATGAGTGTGTGAGTGAGTGTGTGTGTGTGTCAGTTTGAGTGAGTGTGTCTCAGTGTGAGTGTGTGAGTGAGTGTGTGTGTGAATGAGTGTGTGAGTGAGTGTGTGTGTGTGTCAGTTTGAGTGAGTGTGTATCAGAGTGAGTGTGTGAGTGAGTGTGTGTGTGAATGAGTGTGTGAGTGAGTGTGTGTGAATGAGTGTGTGTGTGAGTGTGTCAGTGTAACTGTGTGTGTGTGTCAGTTTGAGTGAGTGTGTCTCAGTGTGAGTGTGTGAGTGAGTGTATAAGAGTGAGTGTGTGAGTGAGTGTGTGTGAGTAAGTGTGTGAGTGTGTGAGAGTGTTTGAGTGTTTGTGTGAGTGAGTGTGTGTATGTGAGAATGTTTGAGTGTGTGTGAGCGTCTGAGTGAGTGTGGGTGTGTGTGTGTGAGTGAGTGAGTGAGTGTGTGTGAGTGTGTATTCACGAGCACGATAAATCAAAAAGGATAAGTCGAATAAAATACCAAACTTAGTATTTAAGTTTAGTATCTTCCAAAGATGCGATACGAAGATTTTGATAAAAATGCTCCCACCCCAAAAACCCTGTATATGAAAAAATTACCGAAAATTTTGAGCTTCTGAAAATGGCTCTTAAGCTTTTTATAAAAAATACCAACTGTTTAACTATTTTCATGACAAACGAAATATTCATCTGTATTTTCTGGGCAAAGTCTCTTATGACTATGGATGACCTTCGTCTAACTGGTAAATCGCAACAAAGACAAAAAATGTAAATAAAAATCTGATGTGTTCCATTCACATGACTTTCTGCAACACATTATTGTTAAAAAGCTTATACCTCTATTTACTTCATGCTAATCGAAAAAAAATTAGCAGAAATATTCTTATTACTTGCTTCCTTGGAGGTATAAGCGAAATAAGGGAGTACCATAGGCTAAAGTGACAGTCAAAAGCTGGTTGCTATGTGACTGCAGTTCCTTTGTATGGAAAGGGGTTGACAAATTCCTGTATGAGAAAAGTTAAGTTTTTCAAAGCTGAAAGCAAAAACAAGGTATATCTAAAAAACTATCAACCCCACGAAAAAAATGTAGATAACAAATTGTATGTTTTAATGTGCTATACATTTTCTGTGCGGTAAGTTTTTGTTCATCTCTTACGGTTTAGCAGTTATGAAAAATTAAGTAAAATTTACCCATAATAAAGTAGTCTTCAGAAGCTATTCCTAGAAAATTCAAGATATACATTTTATTTGTCAGGTAAATATCTTTAATAAACGATATTTTAATCAAAATCGTTAGAGCCATTTTTAAGAAAATCAAATTTTTCGAAAAAACTTCCATATATAGGGTAGTTGGGGGTGAGAGACTTTCTTGAAAATCTTCGTGTCGCAACCTTGGAAGATACTGAACTTAAATACCAAGTTTGGTATTTAACCGTGTTTTCGTTTTTGAGCTATGTTGCCCATAGACACACACACGGACATTTTTCTAAAAATTTTTTTTTTTTTATTTGGGGGTTTCAAAAGATATATTGCCGGTGAAATCTCGGTATCAAATTTTGGGTGCAAAACAATTCCTTCTCTGCAACAAATTATTGTTAAAAAGCTCATTCTTCTATCTACTTCATGCTAATCGAGATTAATTTAGCAGAAATGGTCTAAATACATGTTTCTTTTTAAGTAGGAGTATTGTACGCCAAAGTGATCGGTCTTTTAAACTCCGGTTGCTATGGCCCGGAGTTGAAATTGCTGTACGAGAACAGTATTAGTATTTCAAAGCTGAAGCCAAATAACAAGGAACATCTCGGAAACGGTTAGTGTTACTAAAGAAACGCAGTTAGGTTCTATCTCTTATGGTTTACCAGGATAAAGAGGTCTTCAGAATCTATTCCCAGAAAAATCAACCTGTTAATATTATTTGTCATATAAATATCTTTGATATACACATTTTAATCAAATTCATCACGAGCCATTTTTGAGATAGTCAACAGTTTCTAAAATGTTTCCATGTAAAGGAGCGGGGAGATTTTCTTGAAAACCTTCGTGTCGCATCCTTGGCAGAGACAAAACTTATATACCAAGACTTTTCGTTTTTGAGCTCTGATGTTCCACACAGACACACAGACAGAGGCACTCAAAGACACAGACAGAGACTGACACACACAGACAGACACAGACAGACGCACACACAGATACAGACAGACGCACACACAGACATAGACAGACGAACATACACAGACAGACAGGCGCACACAGACACAGACAGGCGCACACAGACACAGACAGACGGACACACAGACACAGACAGACGCACACATACACAGACAGACGCGCACAGACACAGACAGGCGCGCACACAGACACAGACAGGTGCACACAGACACAGACAGACGCACACACATACACAGACAGACGCACACACAGACAGACGCACACAGACACAGACAGACGCGCACAGACACAGACAGACGCACACATACACAGACAGACGCACACACAGACAGGCGCACACAGACACAGACAGACGCACACACAGACAGACGCACACAGACACAGACAGGCGCACACAGACACAGACAGACGCACACAGACACAGACAGACGCGCACAGACAGACGCACACATACACAGACAGACGCACACACAGACAGGCGCACAGACAAAGACAGACGCACACACATACACAGACAGACGCACACATACACAGACAGACGCACACACATACACAGACAGACGCACACACAGATACAGACAGACGCACACACATACACAGACAGACGCACACACAGACACAGACAGACGCACACACAGACACAGACAGACGAACATACACAGACAGACGCACACACAGACACAGACAGACGCACACACAGACACAGACAGACGAACATACACAGACACAGACAGACGCACACAGACACAGACAGACGCACACACAGACAGGCGCACACAGACACAGACAGACGCACACACAGACACAGACAGACGCACACACAGACAGGCGCACACAGACACAGACAGACGCACACACAGATACAGACAGACGCACACACATACACAGACAGACGCACACACAGACACAGACAGACGCACACACAGACACAGACAGACGAACATACACAGACACAGACAGACGCACACAGACACAGACAGACGAACATACACAGACACAGACAGACGCACACATACACAGACAGACGCACACACAGACAGGCGCACACAGACACAGACAGACGAACATACACAGACAGACGAACATACACAGACACAGACAGACGCACACATACACAGACAGACGAACACACAGACAGACGCACACATACACAGACAGACGCACACACAGACAGACGCACACAGACACAGACACAGACAGACGCACACAGATACAGACAGACACACACAGATACAGACAGACGCACACACAGACACAGACACAGACAGACGCACACAGATACAGACAGACACACACAGATACAGACAGACGCACACACAGACACAGACAGACGCACACACAGACACAGACAGACGCACACACAGATACAGACAGACGCACACAGATACAGACAGACGCACACACAGATACAGACAGACGCACACACAGACACAGACAGACGCACACACACAGACAGACGCACACAGATACAGACAGACGCACACACAGACACAGACAGACGCACACACAGACACAGACAGACGCACACACAGATACAGACAGACGCACACACAGACACAGACAGACGCACACACAGATACAGACAGACGCACACACAGACACAGACAGACGCACAGAGATACAGACAGACGCACACACAGACACAGACAGACGCACACACAGATACAGACAGACGCACACACAGACACAGACAGACGCACACACAGACACAGACAGACGCACACACAGACACAGACAGACGCACACACAGATACAGACAGACGCACACACAGATACAGACAGACGCACAAACAGATACAGACAGACGCACACACAGACACAGACAGACGCACACACAGATACAGACAGACGCACACACAGATACAGACAGACGCACACACAGATACAGACAGACGCACACACAGATACAGACAGACGCACACACAGATACAGACAGACGCACACACAGACACAGACAGACGCACACACAGACACAGACAGACGCACACACAGATACAGAATGACGCACACACAGACACAGACAGACGCACACACAGACACAGACAGACGCACACACAGACACAGACAGACGCACACACAGATAGACAGACGCACACACAGACACAGACAGACGCACACACAGACACAGACAGACGCACACACAGACACAGACAGACGCACACACAGATACAGACAGACGCACACACAGACACAGACAGACAGACGCACACACAGACAGACAGGCGCACACAGACACAGACAGACGCACACACATACACAGACAGACGCACACACATACACAGAC
Organism: Hymenopus coronatus; assembly: GCA_030762935.1. Taxonomy (NCBI): domain Eukaryota; kingdom Metazoa; phylum Arthropoda; class Insecta; order Mantodea; family Hymenopodidae; genus Hymenopus; species Hymenopus coronatus. The sequence goes on along the minus strand of CM060886.1, from coordinate 143,693,700 downwards.
AGACGCACACACATACACAGACAGACGCACACATACACAGACAGACGCGCACACACGGACACAGACAGACGCACACACATACACAGACAGACGCGCGCACACATACACAGACAGACGCACACACATACACAGACAGACGCACACACACGGACACAGACAGACGCACACACATACACAGACAGACGCACACACATACACAGACAGACGCACACACATACACAGACAGACGCACACATACACAGACAGACGCGCACACACGGACACAGACAGACGCGCACACAGACACAGACAGACGCACACACACGGACACAGACAGACGCACACACACATACACAGACAGACGCACACACATACACAGACAGACGCACACACATACACAGACAGACGCGCACACACGGACACAGACAGACGCACACATACACAGACAGACGCGCACACAGACAGACGCACACACACGGACACAGACAGACGCACACACACATACACAGACAGACGCGCACACACATACACAGACAGACGCACACATACACAGACAGACGCGCACACACGGACACAGACAGACGCACACACAGACAGACGCGCACACACGGACACAGACAGACGCACACAGACAAAGACAGACGCACAGACACAGACAAAGACAGACGCACAAACAGACGCACATACACACAGACAGACGCACACACAGACACAGACAGACGCGCACACACAGACACAGACAGACGTACACACACAGATACAGACAGACACACGCATACACACAGACACACACACAGATACACACAGACACACACACAGATACACACAGACGCACACACTGACACAGACAAACGCACACACACAGACACAGACAGACGCACACACACAGACAGACGCACAGACACAGACAGACGCACACACACTGACACAGACAAACGCACACACACTGACACAGACAAACGCACACACACATACACAGACAGACGCACACGCAGACAGGCGCACAGACACAGACAGACGCACACAGACACAGGCAGACACACGTACACAGACAGACACACGTACACACACAGACACACGTACACACACAGACACACGTACACACACAGACACACGTACACACACAGACATAGACAGACGCACACAGACACAGGCAGACACACGTACACAGACAGACACACGTACACACACAGACACACGTACACACACAGACACACGTACACACACAGACACACGTACACACACAGACAGACGTACACACACAGATACAGACAGACGCACACACAGACACAGACAGACACACGCATACACACATACACACCCATACATAGATACACACAGACACACACACAGATACACAGACAAACACATACATACTCACAGTCACACACATACACACAGACGTTTCTAAACCTGTCTCAAAATATTATTCCGGTGAAAACTCGGTATCGAATTTTTGGGTGCAATATAATACCTTCTCTACACACTATGTACATAATAGTGTAGAGGAAGTAAAATACGTGTAGGACATAAATTGTGTGTTTTAAGGAGATCTACATTTTTTGTGTAGTTAGCTTTTGTCTATCTTTTACCGTTTACCAGTAATGAAAAATTCATTCAATAAAGAGGTCTTCTGAGGCTATTCACAAAAATTTTAGACGTATATTTTAATTGTGATACAAATATATTTAATAGGTATACGATATTTTAATCAAAATCGCTAGGAGTAATTTTTGAGAAAATAAATATTTTTATGTAAAGGGTAGTTGGGGTTCTTGAAAACCTTCGTGCTGCATCCTTGGAAGACACTAAACTTAAATACCAAGTTAGGTATCCAACACACTTCTCGTTTTTTAACTATGCTGTCCACACACAGAACACCACCGAGTTGTTGCCCTCCGTGGTGTAATGGTTACCATGCTGACTTCATATACACAAGGTCGCGGGTTCAAACCCGGCGGAGGACGATGGATTTTTTCGGGCGTAAAAATCCTTAGCATGACTTTCTTCGGAAGGGAATTAAAGTCGTTGGTCCCGTCTCATAGATTTACGGCACGTAAAAGAACCTCAAGCCTGATAGAGAGGCCTCTGAGCAAAATTAAGCGGCATTTCACGCACAGTATAGAATGGGACGCTGAGAACCACAGCAGTTAAAGAGCGTCCATAAATAAAACGCCATTTCATTTATTTCACCGCTGAGCTTTTTCTAACACTGCTTTTTTTCTTCTTTTTTTTTATTCAGGGGTCTCAAAACATTATTTTCGGTGAAAACTTGGTATCCAATTTTTGGGTGGAATGTAGTACCTTCTCTATACGCTGTATGCATAGCACGTGTAGAGAGATGTTATTGGATGAATTATATTATAATACTGAAATTTAAGAGGCATTTTGGAGTAATAAAGATTTAATGCGAAGATAAGTGGGAGGGAGACGAGGGAAGAGGGTGCTGATGTAGTGAGTAGGATTTTTATTGCCGATTCTATAGTTATGGAGTGAGAAGAAGGTGCCGGTGTAGGGGAGAGGACCATCATATTTACAGCCATGATACGAGTGCAAATGGTCAAGAGTTATTTAACAAATATAAGGACAATTATAGAGAAGTAATTTGTTAATATAATACAATTATAACATTAAATATTAAATTGTATAAATAAAAGTATGTGGAAAGTAATATAGTCATATATAAATTACATTATTAGGTAGAATAAACTTATTGTAATAAATATACAACTTAATGCTGGATATTAGTTGTAAAGTTGCTGGTTTTCCAGAGCAATTGCTATATTATATTTTAATTTTCTTTTTGTATTCTAGATCCTTGTATGCTGATTTTAATTTGAAAGTTTGGCTTTTAGATTAGTTAATTATCTGGAAAAAATATATAATAGACAAAAAGGTCACTTTTTTTTTTTTGAAATAAATTTAAAGTTGGAATTAATGCCCGGGTATAGTTACCTAGGTGCCGGGGTAGCATATTCGGATTTTATTTATTTATGTATTACGTGTAGAGAAAGTAAGAATGACATGTGAGTTATGGCTTCTGCAAGCTTGGTGTTTCAGCCAGGTCATGTTACCTACTCGCGTTCATTTGTTCCGTGGTCCTATAACTACCACGTCATGTGGTGTAAATCCTGTTTTAGCAGAACGCACTGGCTTTGCCTGGACAGATCCAGTCATCACCAGAAATCTGCTGCAACTCTTATCGGTGACCAAGCTCTTGGCACAGGTAAATAACAATCGATTATCGCAAGTTAGGTGTCTTGCTCGTCAACATTAGTTGTAGGCTAAAAGAAAATACATTCACATGGCTTTCTACACCAATGTTATAATCGTCGCCGTTACTTTATAATATGGGCTTGGAAAGCAACTAACTCCCGAATGTAATTATAAAAATCTAATGTGTTCCGTTCACATGACTTTCTCTAGCTGTTCCATATGCAAACTATTCTCACAAAAGCTGGTCGCTATGTGAAACAATTGAAGTTCGGTCCGTTTTGCATGTTGACTTTTGAGAAAAGTTAAGCAATTTAAAATTGAAACCGATACCAAGGAATATCTTGAAAATGGTCATCTCTGCAAGAAAAATATGTGTTAAAATCACATGACTTTCTCTACATATCTGTAACACATTATTGTTAAAAAGCTTATTCTTTTATCTATTTCATGCTAATCAAGATAAACATTAGCAGAATTAGTCTTATTACTAGCTCCTTGTAAAAGAAGGGAAATAAGAAAATGCGTCAGTCTCGTCCTTTAAAAGCCGGTCGCTATGTGAAATCCCAATCTCTTTGCTTGCCAGGAGTGAAAAACGAGAAGTGAGAAAAGTTTAAATGGCTTAAAATGGAATACCTCGAAAACGGTTAACTCTTACAAAAACTTGTAACATAAATTGTGTGTTTTAATAAGAACTACATGTTTTTTTATATCTCTTACGGGTTGCCAACCATACAGAATGAAGAGGTTTTCAGAGGCTATTCCCAGAAAATCTAAGATATACATTTCCTTTGTTATAAAATATCTTAAACATAAGATATTTTAATCAAAATCATTAACACAATTTTTTAGAAAAACAAAAATTTCGAAAAATGTTCCATCTAAAGGGTAGTTGGTGGTAGGGGTATTCTCTTGAAAATCTTCGTGTCGCATCCTTCGAAGATACCAAACTTAAATACCAAGTTTGGTATTTAACGGTCTTTTCGTTTTTTAGCTATGCTGTCCATAGACACACACACACATACACACATGGACATTTTTCTAAAAATGTTTTTTTTTTTTGGATTCATAGGTCTCAAAACATATTTCCGGTGAAATCTTTATCGAATTTTTGGGTGCAATACAATACCTTCTCTATACACAATGTACATAGTACGTGTAGAGAAAGTAAAAAAGCTGATAGACTTGCGAGGAGTTTATTGTGATGCATCTTTAGAAGACATTGCATCTAAGGAATGCGGTATTCATCCGAAGTTTCGTTTTCTAATCATGCTGTTCACACATGCAGACAAACGTTCTCTAAAAATGCTCTGTTTTATATCGATATCAATTTTGGGTGCAATACAATACATACGCCCCCCCACCGACCGGTCTGTGGCGCAAGAACGAAGATCCTCGCTTCTCCTCTTGCATATCAGCGTAAACGTTGAAGGAATGAGAGGCGGTTCCCAGACTTGTACTAGAGTCCCTGATAATATACAACAACAGTAAACACACGGAGAAAGTTAACATGCTTTCCACTTCAATTACAGAGCTTTTAATTTTTAGACAGTAAAGTCACTCATTAGATTCCCAAGTAATTAAAAAGTCTACTTGAGTCGCCGATAACCAGTAATATGCTTCTTATTTAACATCAGAGACTAGACTCTCTGCAGGGTTAAATCAAAACATTAAGGCGCCATAACAAAAACATTGCATGAGAGCACGTAGTGTTTCATTCTATTACTATTTATAATAATGATAATTACTAGCATCATTAATGTGCTTGGCAGAAGAAAAATAAAACATGAAACATTCATAGCAAAGAACATGCATTCATGAGAGCACGTAGTACACTGAAATTTTGCCTGCCTAGTGTTTGTATGTGTTCGATAGAACGCTTTATTGTTTTGATTTCCTGCCAGGTTATAATGCACAGTAATAATAATAATAATAATAATAATAATAATAATAATAATAATAATAATAATAATAATAATAATATTTACAGTGAATCATTACGCGCTGTAGTTTTTCCCATATTTTTCATTATGACGTTTCCCTGACTTGATTTATTCTACTAAGCGCATACTGCATAATGATATTAATGATGATAATACAGTAAAACATTCGTACTCTCAGGCTGTATATTTTTCTTTAAGGCGGGTTTAGGTTTTGATCTATTTTGTAGCAGCAGCAGGAGCAGTAGCAGTAGTAAGTAAGGTAGGTAGGTAGGTAGGTAGGTGGTGGTGGTGGTGTTGGTGATGGTGGTAGTAGTAGTAGTAGTAGTAGTAGTAGTAGTAGTAGTAGTAGTAGTAGTAGTAGTAGTAGTAGTAGTAGCAGCAGTAGTAATACAGTGAAACACTACGTGGTCTCATGCATGGTTTTGTTATGGCGCCTTGATGTTTTGATTTAACGCTACAATGGGTCTAGTCTCTAATATTAATCAAGAACAATTACACAATTACAAAACTAGTAATTGGATAATATTATTTGTGGATTTAAAGAGCGACTTTGTTCTCTAAAAATAACGGCTCTGGAAAGCATGTTAACTTTGCCATGTGTTTACACTGTTCTTATATATCATCAGGGACTCTAGTACAAGTCTGGGAACCGCCTCTCATTCCTTCAACGTTTACGCTGATATGCAAGAGGAGAAGCGAGAGCGACCTTCGTTCTTACAACGCCACTTAAACAGGGTATGTTTGGATTTCCCCCGTGGAGTCCTGCAATTTTTATAACGCACGAAGGGTTGTCTGCACACGCTATTGGGTAACCTGGTATAGTAAAAACGCCACATATTACATTTTCCAAAAATCATTTCTAGACTTGAGTGCAACTCATTAGTTTCCATTAAAGGGATTTCGGTTTCGCCTAGGATGGAGGTCATTTTCTGTGATTAATAGAGTGCGACTGTGCACTGTCGATGGTGTCAGAGGACAGAAGTAGTTAAAGGGCAAACAGCCCTGGTAACGGACTAACCGCTGTAAGCAAAATTAAGAATTCCCACTTCCGTGCTCGTCCGTCCCCATGTAACCTACCTCGAAACTGCAAACATGCAACATGGAATATTCAACGCTACGTAACACTCATGAATTTTTCAGCAGCAAGGTTTCGCCTATCTGCCCAGCATGTTTGATTCACATGAAATTCTCCACCTATTCTGCAAACAAACTATTCTTGTATCTACATGATGCTAATCGAGATAAACATTAGCAGAAATTGTCTTATTACTTGCTTCCTTATACATAGTGCTAAGGAAATAAGGGGATTCACTTGGCTAAGGACAATCAAATCTGTTAAAAGCTGTGGCTATGCGATTCACTTTGAAATTCGGTTCTCTTTGCATGGTCAGCAGTAAAACAAAAGATACAAGAATAACAAATTCCTGTTGGAGAAAAGTTTAAAAAGTGGAAAATTGAAACCAGTAACAAGGAATGTGTCGGAAATGGGTAAATTCACAACAAAATATACATAACATTTGGTGTTAATAGTTCTCAATTAATGAACTCTTGCAATAAACAATACATTATGATTTTTGTGACCCCCACTGTCGCTTTGAAATGCCCTCTCTCCCTCCAAAATACTTTAGTTTTCCCACTTGGCGCATTTTAACTACCATATAACTGAAGCTATAAATGGGTATGTGCTTGCTTATTAATAGGCACTTCCAACTTTAAACTTTATTTTGTCCAAAACTTTTTCCGACACATTTCCATACTCAAAATACTCAACACGGTGTAATTTTTTGTTAATTTATTCAAACATTGTATACTGTCTCTCAAAAGTACATTAAAAATGGTCATATATCATATAGAAATAACGCTACAATTTTGAAAAATCACGAGTTTTAGAAGAGTACGAATAGTTAGGGTTAAAGTAGAAAAATAAATAACATGACCTATGTTTGTAAACTCATTTACTGTAAAAATTTAATTTTGTTTAATATTTTTAAAAGTGCATCAAATATCTCATTTTTATAACAATAAGTTTAGACAGCAAAAATTGGGTAGGAAATTGTTTACAATGTAGCCACTTACGAAAACAAATATGTGTTCTCATCCATGTACACGCGTATTGTAAGAATGATATAGCGGTGATGGCAAATTCTCCCTCCATCCCTACCTTTCTCGCCGGCTCAAGCGCGGATAGAGGAAGCAGTTGAAGGCTTGAGCTGCGTAGTTTAATTACCTTGCTAAGCTATAATTCAAATCAAGGTCTCCCCATATTGTGAGGGGAAAATCTTTGGCGTATTCATTTTAACCTCAAATCGACTGAACATGAAATAATAAATACGATATAACCCATAAAATATAACACAAATTACTGAGGCATAACGCACGTAATTCTAAAATAGTAGACAACCTTAAAGCCGAAATATATTTGTTTATATAACACTTGAGTTCCATTTCAGACTCACATGTGCTAGCCTGTTTGTGAAACGGTATGTTTTCACAATCCGATATTCATCGAATTAATTATCGCTTTAATTATAGACACGAACTGCAAACAATTATATGTTGTAATATTAAAAAGATAATGTTTTATATCACTCAATGGCTAGAACGTATATTACAGCAGTAGTCTATAAAGGTTACATCTGGCCCTCATTTGCATAATCATCAGAGCAATTAATTTGCATATCAAAAAATTTTCATATAAAATGATTTGAATAATAATTAGAGAATATTATTTGCATATCAGACAGCTATCAATCATTGATGCATATTAATGAGTCCACGGATCTCGCCCCCCAAGGGCCACGCCCCTCGCGGACAACACACACCCTCACGGAAAACAAAAAATCGGTTTTATTGAGCTACATGGTAGTTTGAGGAGTCATTTCCAATTGAAATTTAATGGGAATTCTAATTATGCAATCGGATTTTACCTATCATTGCACAATAAAAAACGTTATACATTACCCGTTTTGAAAATTTACTATAGTTAATTTAATGGTCAATGCATTGGTATTTCCAGGTATACGATCACAAGATGGCATTTTACCTGTTGGGCTATGAAAATGATTATAAATATTTAATACCAACACTTAGTAATACAAAAACCAAATTTCAGCGCTTTATTTAGCGAAATCCGCTTAAAAATCGCCAAAATCACAAAATGATGAGAAATATAAGCAAAACAGATCCCTTAAGTGAATTAATGCAACTTATAACTAATAAAGGAAGTACATGACTCAGGGAAAAAGGAAAAACAGGAAATATTTATTTAATGTATTTATTTTTTATTTCATTGCAGAGCTAAGTATAAGCTCGGAAAATGGACTTGTTGTTGGGGTGTGCATTCATCCAATACTTTGAGAACGAAATGTTTATGATCCATCAGTATGACAAAATTAAAATGAAATTCAATAGCGTTACGATGAGAAAACATGGTACCAGCGGGAATCGAACCCTGATCATCAGAACACACATACACAGATACGCACACAGACACATACGTAAATTCATATATTCGTGCGAGGAAGTGTACATGTGTGAGATTTTATCTGTGTGTGTGTGTTCGTGTAACTGTGTATATGTATGTGACTGTGTGCGTGTGTATATGCAATAGTGCATGCGTTTGTGTGTATGTGTGTGTGTGATTTTGTCTGTGTGCGTATCTGTATATGGGTGTTCCGATGATCAGGGTTTGATGCCCGCGGTCGTGATATTTGTTCATCGTGGCGCTATTGCATTGCATTTGAATTTGTGATTTTTTATTGAGTATATGAATTTACGTATGTGTCTGTGTGCGTATCTGTGTATGTGTGTTCTGATGATCAGGGTTCGATTCCCGCTGGTACCATGTTTTCTCATCGTAACGCTATTGCATTTCATTTTAATTTTGTCATACTGATGCATCATAAACATTTCGTTCTCAAAGTATTGGATGAATGCACACCCCAACAACAAGTCCATTTTCCGAGCTTATATTCAGCTCTGCAATGAAATAAAAAATAAATACATTAAATAAATATTTCCTGTTTTTCCTTTTTCCCTGAGTCATGTACTTCCTTTATTAGTTATGTTGCATTAATTCACTTAAAGGTTACATATTTGAAGATCTGTTCTGCTTATATTTCTCATCATTTTGTGATTTTGGCGATTTTTAAGCGGATTTCGCTAAATAAAGCGCTGAAATTTGGTTTTTGTAATACTAAGTGTTGGTATTAAATATTTATAAACATTTTCATATCATGTATACCTGGAAATGCCAATTCATTCACCATTAAATTAATTATAGTAAATTTTAAAAACGGGTAATGTATAAAATTTTTATTGTGCAATGATAGGTAAAATCCGATTGCATAATTAGAATTCCCATTAATTTCAATTGGAAAAGACGCTTCAAACTCCCATGTAGCTCAATAATAGCCGCTTTTTTGTTTTCCGCGAGGGTGGGTGTGGCCTGCGAGGGGCGTGGCCCATGGGGGGGGCGAGATCCGTGGATTCATTAATATGCATCAATGATTGATAGCTGTCTAATATGCAAATAAATTGCTCTAATTATTATTCAAATTTTTATATGGAAATTTTTGGATATGCAAATTAATTGCTCTGATTATTTAGCAAATGAGGGACAGATGTAACCTTTATAGACTACTTGCAGCGAAAGAAAACTGATGAGTTTAGTAACTTACAGATGCGTTTGGTGCACATAATAGTTCGGAATGAAAAACCGAATTATTCAAGTCATTTCTGACTATGGTAACACTCAGTAGCACTCTCCCTTGCAGGTCCCCCCAATTAGATAAAACAGAGCTAGTTTTGAAGTGTGCAGGTGCTGCTAGTTGATTCCCCCAACTGGATAAAACAGAGCTAGTTTTGAAGTGTGCAGGTACTGCTAGCTGATTCCCCCAACTGGATAAAACAGAGCTAGTTTTGAAGTGTGCAGGTGCTGCTAGTTGATTCCCCCAACTAGATAAAACAGAGCTAGTTTTGAAGTGTGCAGGTGCTGCTAGTTGATTCCCCCAACTAGATAAAACAGAGCTAGTTTTGAAGTGTGCAGGTACTGTTAGTTGATTCCCCCAACTGGATAAAACAGAGCTAGTTTAGAAACGTGCGGGTGCTGCTAGTTGATTCCCCCAACTGGATAAAACAGAGCTAGTTTTGAAGTGTGCATGTACTGTTAGCTGATTCCATGTACTGCTAGCTGATTCCCCCAACCAGATAAAATAGAGCTAGTTTTGAAGTGTGCATGTACTGCTAGCTGATTCCCTGTACTGCTAGTTGATACCCCCAACTGGATAAAATAGAGCTAGTTTTGAAGTGTGCAGGTACTGCTAGTTGATTCCATGTACTGCTAGTTGATTCCCCCAACTGGATAAAATAGAGCTAGTTTTGAAGTGTGCAGGTACTGCTAGTTGATTCCCCCAACTAGATAAAATAGAGCTAGTTTTGAAGTGTGCACGTACTGCTAGTTGATTCCCCCAAATAGATAGAATAGAGCTAGTTTTGAAGTGTGCAGGTACTGCTAGTTGATTCCAACTAGATAGAATAGAGCTAGTTTTCAAGTGTGCAGGTACTGTTAGTTGATTCCCCCAACTGGATAAAACAGAGCTAGTTTTGAAACGTGCGGGTGCTGCTAGTTGATTCCCCCAACTGGATAATACACAGTTTTGAAGTGTGCATGTACTGCTAGCTGATTCCATGTACTGCTAGCTGATTCCCCCAACTAGATAAAATAGAGCTAGTTTTGAAGTGTGCATGTACTGCTAGCTGATTCCCTGTACTGCTAGTTGATTCCCCCAACTGGATAAAATAGAGCTAGTTTTGAAGTGTGCAGGTACTGCTAGTTGATTCCCCCAACTGGATAAAATAGAGCTAGTTTTGAAGTGTGCAGGTACTGCTAGTTGATTCCCCCAACTAGATAAAATAGAGCTAGTTTTGAAGTGTGCAGGTACTGTTAGTTCATTCCAACTAGATACAATAGAGCTAGTTTTGAAGTGTGCAGGTACTGTTAGTTGATTCCAACTAGATAAAATAGAGCTAGTTTTGAAGTGTGCAGGTACTGCTAGTTGATTCTAACTACATAAAATAGAGCTAGTTTTGTAGTGCGCAGGTACTGCTAGTTGATTCCATGTACTGCTAGTTGATTCCCCCAACTAGATAAAATAGAGCTAGTTTTGAAGTGTGCAGGTACTGCTAGTTGATTCTAACTAGATAAAATAGAGCTAGTTTTGTAGTGCGCAGGTACTGCTAGTTGATTCCATGTACTGCTAGTTGATTCCCCCAACTGGATAAAATAGAGCTGGTTTTGAAGTGTGCAGGTACTGCTAGTTGATTCCCCCAACTAGATAAAATAGAGCTAGTTTTGTAGTGCGCAGGTACTGCTAGTTGATTCCCCCAACTGGATAAAATAGAGCTAGTTTTGTAGTGCGCAGGTACTGCTAGTTGATTCCACCAACTAGATGAAATAGAGCTAGTTTTGAAGTGTGCAGGTACTGCTAGTTGATTCCATGTACTGCTAGTTGATTCCCCCAACTGGATATAATAGAGCTAGTTTTGAAGTGTGCAGGTACTGCTAGTTGATTCCATGTACTGCTAGTTGATTCCCCCAACTGGATAAAATAGAGCTAGTTTTGAAGTGTGCAGGTACTGCTAGTTGATTCCATGTACTGCTAGTTGATTCCCCCAACTGGATAAAATAGAGCTAGTTTTGAAGTGTGCAGGTACTGCTAGTTGATTCCATGTACTGCTAGTTGATTCCCCCAACTAGATAAAATAGAGCTAGTTTTGAAGTGTGCAGGTACTGCTAGTTGATTCCATGTACTGCTAGTTGATTCCCCCAACTGGATAAAATAGAGCTAGTTTTGAGTGTGCAGGTACTGTTAGTTGATTCCAACTAGATAAAATAGAGATAGTTTTGAAGTGTGCAGGTACTGCTAGTTTATTCCAACTAGATAAAATAGAGATAGTTTTGAAGTGTGCAGGTACTGCTAGTGGATTCCACCAACTAGATAAAATAGAGATAGTTTTGAAGTGTGCAGGTACTGCTAGTGGATTCCACCAACTAGATAAAATAGAGATAGTTTTGAAGTGTGCAGGTACTGCTAGTTGATTCCACCAACTAGATGAAATAGAGCTAGTTTTGTAGTGCGCAGGTACTGCTAGTTGATTCCCCAACTAGATAAAACAGAGCTAGTTTTGAAGTGTGCAGGTACTGTTAGTTGATTCCAACTAGATAAGATAGAGCTAGTTTTGTAATGTGCAGGTACTGCTAGTTGATTCCCCTAACTGGATAAAATAGAGCTAGTTTTGTAGTGCGCAGGTACTGCTAGTTGATTCTAACTAGATAAAATAGAGCTAGTTTTGTAGTGTGCAGGTACTGCTTGTGGATTCCACCAACTAGATGAAATAGAGCTAGTTTTGTAGTGCGCAGGTACTGCTAGTAGATTCCCCAACTAGATGAAATAGAGCTAGTTTTGTAGTGCGCAGGTACTGCTAGTTGATTCTAACTAGATAAAATAGAGCTAGTTTTGTAGTGTGCAGGTACTGCTTGTGGATTCCACCAACTAGATGAAATAGAGCTAGTTTTGTAGTGCGCAGGTACTGCTAGTAGATTCCCCAACTAGATGAAATAGAGCTAGTTTTGTAGTGCGCAGGTACTGCTAGTTGATTCTAACTAGATAAAATAGAGCTAGTTTTGTAGTGTGCAGGTACTGCTTGTGGATTCCACCAACTAGATGAAATAGAGCTAGTTTTGTAGTGCTCAGGTACTGCTAGTAGATTCCCCAACTAGATGAAATAGAGCTAGTTTTGTAGTGCGCAGGTACTGCTAGTAGATTCCCCAACTAGATGAAATAGAGCTAGTTTTGAAGTGCTCAGGTACTGCTAGTAGATTCCCCAACTAGATGAAATAGAGCTAGTTTTGTAGTGCTCAGGTACTGCTAGTAGATTCCCCAACTAGATGAAATAGAGCTAGTTTTGTAGTGCTCAGGTACTGCTAGTTGATTCCCCAACTAGATGAAATAGAGCTAGTTTTGTAGTGCTCAGGTACTGCTAGTAGATTCCCCAACTAGATGAAATAGAGCTAGTTTTGAAGTGCGCAGGTACTGCTAGTAGATTCCCCAACTAGATGAAATAGAGCTAGTTTTGTAGTGCTCAGGTACTGCTAGTTGATTCCCCAACTAGATGAAATAGAGCTAGTTTTGTAGTGCTCAGGTACTGCTAGTAGATTCCCCAACTAGATGAAATAGAGCTAGTTTTGAAGTGCGCAGGTACTGCTAGTAGATTCCCCAACTAGATGAAATAGAGCTAGTTTTGAAGTGCTCAGGTACTGCTAGTAGATTCCCCAACTAGATGAAATAGAGCTAGTTTTGTAGTGCTCAGGTACTGCTAGTAGATTCCCCAACTAGATGAAATAGAGCTAGTTTTGTAGTGCTCAGGTACTGCTAGTTGATTCCCCAACTAGATGAAATAGAGCTAGTTTTGTAGTGCTCAGGTACTGCTAGTAGATTCCCCAACTAGATGAAATAGAGCTAGTTTTGTAGTGCTCAGGTACTGCTTGTGGATTCCCCAACTAGATGAAATAGAGCTAGTTTTGAAGTGCTCAGGTACTGCTAGTTGATTCCCCAACTAGATGAAATAGAGCTAGTTTTGAAGTGCGCAGGTATAGCTAGTGGATTCCCCAACTAGATGAAATAGAGCTAGTTTTGTAGTGCTCAGGTACTGCTAGTTGATTCCCCAACTAGATGAAATAGAGCTAGTTTTGTAGTGCTCAGGTACTGCTAGTAGATTCCCCAACTAGATGAAATAGAGCTAGTTTTGTAGTGCTCAGGTACTGCTAGTTGATTCCCCAACTAGATGAAATAGAGCTAGTTTTGTAGTGCTCAGGTACTGCTAGTAGATTCCCCAACTAGATGAAATAGAGCTAGTTTTGTAGTGCTCAGGTACTGCTAGTAGATTCCCCAACTAGATGAAATAGAGCTAGTTTTGAAGTGCGCAGGTATAGCTAGTGGATTCCCCAACTAGATGAAATAGAGCTAGTTTTGTAGTGCTCAGGTACTGCTAGTAGATTCCCCAACTAGATGAAATAGAGCTAGTTTTGAAGTGCGCAGGTATAGCTAGTGGATTCCCCAACTAGATGAAATAGAGCTAGTTTTGTAGTGCTCAGGTACTGCTAGTAGATTCCCCAACTAGATGAAATAGAGCTAGTTTTGAAGTGCGCAGGTACTGTTAGTGGATTCCCCAACTAGATGAAATAGAGCTAGTTTTGTAGTGCTCAGGTACTGCTTGTGGATTCCCCAACTAGATGAAATAGAGCTAGTTTTGAAGTGCGCAGGTACTGTTAGTGGATTCCCCAACTAGATGAAATAGAGCTAGTTTTGTAGTGCTCAGGTACTGCTTGTGGATTCCCCAACTAGATGAAATAGAGCTAGTTTTGAAGTGCGCAGGTACTGCTAGTAGATTCCCCAACTAGATGAAATAGAGCTAGTTTTGAAGTGCGCAGGTACTGTTAGTGGATTCTCCCAACTAGATGAAATAGAGCTAGTTTTGAAGTGCGCAGGTACTGCTTGTGGATTCCACCAACTAGATGAAATAGAGCTAGTTTTGTAGTGCTCAGGTACTGCTTGTGGATTCTCCCAACTAGATGAAATAGAGCTAGTTTTGTAGTGCTCAGGTACTGCTTGTGGATTCCCCAACTAGATGAAATAGAGCTAGTTTTGTAGTGCTCAGGTACTGTTAGTGGATTCCCCAACTAGATGAAATAGAGCTAGTTTTGTAGTGCTCAGGTACTGCTTGTGGATTCCCCAACTAGATGAAATAGAGCTAGTTTTGAAGTGCGCAGGTACTGCTAGTAGATTCCCCAACTAGATGAAATAGAGCTAGTTTTGAAGTGCGCAGGTACTGTTAGTGGATTCTCCCAACTAGATGAAATAGAGCTAGTTTTGTAGTGCTCAGGTACTGCTTGTGGATTCCACCAACTAGATGAAATAGAGCTAGTTTTGTAGTGCTCAGGTACTGCTTGTGGATTCCCCAACTAGATGAAATAGAGCTAGTTTTGTAGTGCTCAGGTACTGCTTGTGGATTCCACCAACTAGATGAAATAGAGCTAGTTTTGTAGTGCTCAGGTACTGCTTGTGGATTCCCCAACTAGATGAAATAGAGCTAGTTTTGTAGTGCTCAGGTACTGCTTGTGGATTCCCCAACTAGATGAAATAGAGCTAGTTTTGTAGTGCTCAGGTATAGCTTGTGGATTCCCCAACTAGATGAAATAGAGCTAGTTTTGAAGTGCGCAGGTACTGCTTGTAGATTCTCCCAACTAGATGAAATAGAGCTAGTTTTGTAGTGCGCAGGTACTGCTAGTGGATTCCCCAACCAGATGAAATAGAGCTAGTTTTGAAGTGCGCAGGTACTGCTAGTTGATTCCCCAACCAGATGAAATAGAGCTAGTTTTGAAGTGCGCAGGTACTGTTAGTGGATTCTCCCAACCAGATGAAATAGAGCTAGTTTTGAAGTGCGCAGGTACTGTTAGTGGATTCCCCAACCAGATGAAATAGAGCTAGTTTTGAAGTGCGCAGGTACTGTTAGTGGATTCTCCCAACCAGATGAAATAGAGCTAGTTTTGAAGTGCGCAGGTAGTGCTAGTGGATTCTCCCAACCAGATGAAATAGAGCTAGTTTTGAAGTGCGCAGGTACTGTTAGTAGATTCTCCCAACCAGATGAAATAGAGCTAGTTTTGAAGTGCGCAGGTACTGTTAGTGGATTCTCCCAACCAGATGAAATAGAGCTAGTTTTGAAGTGCGCAGGTACTGTTAGTGGATTCTCCCAACCAGATGAAATAGAGCTAGTTTTGAAGTGCGCAGGTACTGTTAGTAGATTCCCCAACTAGATGAAATAGAGCTAGTTTTGAAGTGCGCAGGTACTGTTAGTGGATTCCCCAACTAGATGAAATAGAGCTAGTTTTGTAGTGCTCAGGTACTGCTAGTAGATTCCCCAACTAGATGAAATAGAGCTAGTTTTGAAGTGCGCAGGTACTGTTAGTGGATTCCCCAACCAGATGAAATAGAGCTAGTTTTGAAGTGCGCAGGTACTGTTAGTGGATTCTCCCAACCAGATGAAATAGAGCTAGTTTTGAAGTGCGCAGGTACTGCTAGTGGATTCCCCAACCAGATGAAATAGAGCTAGTTTTGAAGTGCGCAGGTACTGTTAGTGGATTCTCCCAACCAGATGAAATAGAGCTAGTTTTGAAGTGCGCAGGTACTGTTAGTGGATTCCCCAACCAGATGAAATAGAGCTAGTTTTGTAGTGCGCAGGTACTGTTAGTGGATTCTCCCAACCAGATGAAATAGAGCTAGTTTTGAAGCGCGCAGGTACTGCTAGTAGATTCCCCAACTAGATGAAATAGAGCTAGTTTTGAAGTGCGCAGGTACTGCTAGTAGATTCCCCAACCAGATGAAATAGAGCTAGTTTTGAAGTGCGCAGGTACTGCTAGTGGATTCTCCCAACCAGATGAAATAGAGCTAGTTTTGAAGTGCGCAGGTACTGTTAGTGGATTCTCCCAACCAGATGAAATAGAGCTAGTTTTGAAGTGCGCAGGTACTGCTAGTGGATTCTCCCAACTAGATGAAATAGAGCTAGTTTTGAAGTGCGCAGGTACTGTTAGTGGATTCTCCCAACCAGATAAAATATCTTGGTCTCACAACCACGAATTACAAAAATCGCATTTCTGTTGTTTCTAAATATCCTTTCCTTTGTCTTCTAGGAGTCTGTTTCACTTAATTCTGAGAGTTATAACTCGTAAACCGTAAGAAATAATACAAAAAGTTGATGTCATTAAAACAGCAAAGTTATGGCAAATACATGTTTTTTTGTGGTTAACCTTTTCCGCTTTATTCCTTGTTATTGGTTTACTTTTTCCAATACTTACACTTTTCTAAATTGTTGAGTTCGGTTTTTCCTTATAAACTCCCGGGTTGAATGGGGAACCGAATTTTATGTCCTCGCACAGCCACAAGCTCTTAAAATGTTTAGTTATCGTTTAGCCTGGTTTCCCTTGTATACACAAGGAAATGTTAAACAATAGAATTTCTGATCTTCTGCATCAGCATGAAGTAGACACATAAGATTAGTGTGCAGCAGAATAGGTAGAGAAAGTCATGTGAATGTTACACATAACTCTGTTCATATGCTTTCGGTTTCAGGGGACCTCATAGTGAAGTCCTGATGTTGACTTTTTACTGAATACGAGAGAAAATGGAAATGGCGTGTTATTTATGGACGCTCTTTAACTGCTGCGGTTCTCAGCGTTCCATTCTAAATTGGGCGTGAAAGACCGCTTAATTTTGCTCAGAGGCCTCTCTATCAGACTTGAAGTTCTTTTACGTGCCGTAAATCTACGACACGGGACCCACGGCTTTACTTCCCTTCCGAAGGAAGCCATGCTAAGGATTTTTATACCCGAAAAAATGCATCGTCCTCCGCCGGGTTTGAACCCGCGACCTTGGGTATATGAAGTCAGCATGGTAACCATTACACCACGGAGGGCGACTGAGAATACGAGAGAGAGAGAGAGAGAGAGAGAGAGAGAGAGAGAGAGAGAGAAATGTGGATCATTCCTCATACAACAACAAGATTTGTGTTCCATTCACATGACTTTCTCTAGCTGTTCCACAAACAAACGAAACTTATTTTGTCTATATCAAAATAAACGCTTACTTGCTTCTGTGTGAACAGTAGGGAAGTATTAGCCTAAAGCTACTGTCAAACTTTTCAGAAACCGGCCACTAAGTGAAACAATTGAAATGCATATCCTTTTGCTTGCTAGACGTTGAGAAACGTTTAAGTTGCTTAAAACGGAAAGCAATAACTCGAAAAACTGTACACTATAATGTATAACACAAATGGTGTTTTTTAATGAGATGTGCATCTCTTTCTAATACAAAAGGTCTTCAGAGGCTATCGCTAGAAAATTAAAAGATACATATTTCGTTTTTATCAAAATATCTTAAATATATGGTATTTTAATCAAAATCGTCAGCTATTTTTGAGAAAATCAAAATTTTCTAAAAATATTTCTTCTATAGGGTAGTTAGGGGTGGGGGTTTTTCTTGAGAATCCCCATGTCGCATCTTTGGAAAATGCTGAACTTAAATACCAAATTTGGTAATTAACCGACTTTTCGTTTTTGAGCTATGCTATCCACACACTGACATATTCTTAAAAATGTTTTTATTTTCTCTAGCCCGTACGTGCAAAGTACATAGTCGACAGAGAAGGTATTGTATTTCACCCAAATATTCCATGTCGATATTTCACCGGAAATGATTTGAGGTCCCCTAGCTTCAAAAAATAATTTTTAGAAGAAAATACATGTGTGTCTGTGGATGGCATAGCTCAAAAACGAAAATAGTATCTTCCAAGGAAGCGACACGAAGATTTTCAACAAAATCCCCGCACCACAATGTATCCTTTACATGGACATATTTTTTGAAAATGCTTTTATCATAAACGGCTTTAACGATTTTATTAAAGTACCGTAAAATAAAAATATTTAGAGTACAAATAAAATGTATATTTTGAGTTTTCTGGGATAAACCTCTAAAGACCTGTTTATTCTGGATGAGTTTTGCATAACGGTTATACCGTTAGAGATGGGCAAACGCTTAGCTATCACACAAAAATTTAGATCTCGTTAAAATACATAATTTATGTCATATACGTTTGATATGCAGTGTCGGCCGTTTCTGAGACATTCCTTGTTATTGGTTTCAATTTTAAACCTTTCTAAAACGGGAAGTGGCGTTTCGATTCACATAAGACCAGCTTTTATAAGATTTAGCCTATTCCCCTATGTAAGAAGCAAGTACCTAATTGCTGCTAATATTGATTAACATGCCATAGATAAAATAATTATTATCTTTTGTAAGGAAAGTTGTTTGTGTAACAGTTAGAGAAATTGAGGTGAATGGATCACCTGATTTATTCATGGATTCTCAAAACGAGAATTTCCGGCGAAATCTCGGTATAGAAATTTTGGATGGAATACAATATCTTCTGTATCCACTATGTAAGTGTACGTACCTGAGTAAGAGAAAGTAAAAATCAAATTGGTATGACGCGGAATTGCGACAATAATAACTAGAACAGTGCTACTCAACCTTTTTTCTCCGCGTCATTCATACTGACAATTTAAATTATACATTGCAGATAGCACATATATATGTTTCTGACCTGTTGGTGAGCTTGTGTTCTGGACACCAGCTCCTGTATTCGTGGCTGAGCACCAAGGGGGATTCAAGCGATTTCTTGTTTCGTTTTGATTGCAGAGAAACCCAGCTCACACAGATAAGTTGAGGGCAATGGAAGAACAGTCACTAAGTTCAGTGTACTCTTTTAAGTTCGTAACACCAAAAATCACAAATTGACATGTTTTCTAATTTTATTTTCAATGAAGTGTCAACGGACATTTCCATAAGACTTTCTTGTAATCAGAGAAATTGTTGGCGGTGGTGCAAAACGGATTTGTAATCCATTGTCTTTCTCAATTTCTGGGAAGTATTTTAAAAGCTGTAACCTGAGATTTTGTATGAGGAATATGATTATTTCCAAAAGTCCATCAGCAATACTAAGTTCATTTTGTCCACTATGACCCAAAAGAGTTGGAAAAACTGCAATATTTACCTTATTATCGCAATGAATCGAAAATAAAACCCCTTTTATTTTCTCATGAGCTTTAAAAATGTTTCTGCCGAAACCTTGGAGTTGAAGATTAAGTTCGGTGAATATATCTGTCAGATAAGCTAATTGGCAAGTCCGCTCTTCATATTCACCAGATTGGATTTCAATTGTGTAAGTAAACATTTTTAGTTCAAAAAGACAAGTCAATGCGCGTTCTCGTGATAACCAGCGCATCTCGGTGTGCAAAAACAATTGAGTGTACGTAGTTCCCATCTCCTCACACATTTTCTGAACAGCCGGGAGTTCAGTGCACGTGACTTTATTAAATTGGTCACTTTTATAGCAGTGTTTGAAGTTTTGTATAAATCAGGAGTTCTTTTTTTCGCTACCAAATTTTCTCTGTGTATAATGCAATGTTGCCAAATTATTTTGGGGTTAATTTCAAGAATACGAGCAATAACATCGTTTTTTTTTTACGTCAATGAAGCAGCACCATCTGTGGACAAACTTGCATACCAGCCCGATGCCAAATTTAGTTTTGATCTTATAAAATCCTCAAGAATTTTAAAAACATCCTCCCCCCTTGTATGTTCTGGTAATTCTTTACATCCTAGAATTTTATCAGCAATAGCTGCCTTTTTAACGTCTAAATACCAAACATATATAAGTAGCTGAGAATCATCAAACGCACGTATCGCTTTATCAGCAATAGCTCCCTTTTTAACGTCTAAATACCAAACATATATAAGTAGCTGAGAATCATCAAACGCACCTATCGATTCATCGCTTTATCAGCAATAGCTCCCTTTTTAACGTCTAAATACCAAACATATATAAGTAGCTGAGAATCATCAAACGCACCTATCGATTTATCGGTTTATCAGCAATAGCTGCCTTTTTAACGTCTAAATACCAAACATATATAAGTAGCTGAGAATCATCAAACGCACGTATCGCTTTATCAGCAATAGCTGCCTTTTTAACGTCTAAATACCAAACATATATAAGTAGCTGAGAATCATCAAACGCACGTATCGATTCATCGCTTTATCAACAATAGCTCCCTTTTTAACGTCTAAATACCAAACATATATAAGTAGCTGAGAATCATCAAACGCACGTATCGCTTTATCAGCAATAGCTGCCTTTTTAACGTCTAAATACCAAACATATATAAGTAGCTGAGAATCATCAAACGCACGTATCGCTTTATCAGCAATAGCTGCCTTTTTAACGTCTAAATACCAAACATATATAAGTAGCTGAGAATCATCAAACGCACGTATCGCTTTATCAGCAATAGCTGCCTTTTTAACGTCTAAATACCAAACATATATAAGTAGCTGAGAATCATCAAACGCACGTATCGCTTTATCAGCAATAGCTCCCTTTTTAACGTCTAAATACCAAACATATATAAGTAGCTGAGAATCATCAAACGCACGTATCGCTTTATCAGCAATAGCTGCCTTTTTAACGTCTAAATACCAAACATATATAAGTAGCTGAGAATCATCAAACGCACGTATCGCTTTATCAACAATAGCTGCCTTTTTAACGTCTAAATACCAAACATATATAAGTAGCTGAGAATCATCAAACGCACCTATCGATTCATCGCTTTATCAGCAATAGCTGCCTTTTTAACGTCTAAATACCAAACATATATAAGTAGCTGAGAATCATCAAACGCACGTATCGATTCATCGGTTTATCAGCAATAGCTGCCTTTTTAACGTCTAAATACCAAACATATATAAGTAGCTGAGAATCATCAAACGCACGTATCGATTCATCGCTTTATCAGCAATAGCTCCCTTTTTAACGTCTAAATACCAAACATATATAAGTAGCTGAGAATCATCAAACGCACCTATCGATTCATCGCTTTATCAGCAATAGCTGCCTTTTTAACGTCTAAATACCAAACATATATAAGTGGCTGAGAATCATCAAACGCACGTATCGCTTTATCAGCAATAGCTGCCTTTTTAACGTCTAAATACCAAACATATATAAGTAGCTGAGAATCATCAAACGCACGTATCGATTCATCGCTTTATCAGCAATAGCTCCCTTTTTAACGTCTAAATACCAAACATATATAAGTAGCTGAGAATCATCAAACGCACCTATCGATTCATCGGTTTGAATGGCAAATCTTTTGTCTATTTGGTGAACAATATCACGAGTTACACTTGTGTCAGAATTCGGAATTGTTCTGATTACTTTAGCGCAATATTTGTGTAACATTTGATCTGCTATAATCAAAGAACCAGGAATAATCTAAGAGATTCAACGGCTGTATAAGGTGATTTATTTTTGCAACTAGCAACGCTATCTCGTACGATGTCTCCAGTGCCACCTTAGTTGATATTGTGAAACTGTGTATCACGTTTGAACTTTTATTCCATTTTTTGCTTTGCTTGTCTTTACCAAAGTCTGTGATGGTTTCATGGTATTGTTTGGTTGCAGAGGGGAAGAGATGGATCACACGTATTTCAAACAAATCCAGATTCACTGTAATGTCTGTATTTCACTTTTCTGGACTGCTCGTCGATGGTTCAACTTCAGCACTATTTTCACCTATGTCCCGTCGACACTATCACTTGTTTCGCTGAGACTACGTTTTCCTCTTATGACGAATTTATCATCCTACTATAAAAATTAAAGTAGTGGACTATCACAATAAAGACATTCAACAGTTCATAAATGTAAAGAATGAGATTTGAAAGTTTGAGTAAAGAAAAGGAACCTGCATTCTCAGACAATGTTATTGTTGTCGGCGTTTGAAACAAACAACACAAAGTATTAGTGAGCGCAGCTGTATGTTATCATTGTTGGGTATACCAGTAGGGCAGTTCAAATCTCTCTGGTTGAAATGTGTTTCGTTACTTTGTAATCATTCAGGAAACATATTATATGTACCTCTAAGAAGTGTTCGCGTAGCCCAGGTTGAATATGCGTGCACCTCAAGGAGTGTTCATACGTGAGTGGCAGCCTACACCAACATCACTGCGAACCTTACATCAGTCGTGCCAAGATGATGTCCTCGTTTTATAGCCTTTACCTGCACATGCGCGGTAGACGTTCTGTATCAAGGAGAAGAAACGTGCACCATTTTGAGATCGCTGTCAGCCACATACGCTTTGTTGTGCTTGTTAACAATGTCGGTGTTAATTGAGAATCCCGCCGCTTGTGAAATCAGATCTATGATTCGTTTTCTGAATGCTAGGAAAGTGAAACCAATTGAAATGTATCGGCAAATTTGCGAAGTTTACGGACAAAATGCGATGAGTGATTCAATGGTGAGAAGATGGGTCCGACAGTTCAATGAAGGACGTAGTGAAGTGCACGATGAAGCACGAAGTGGGCATCCATCTTTAGTTACAGAAGAATTGGTTCACGCGATTGATG
The DNA here is from genome assembly GCA_030762935.1 of Hymenopus coronatus. NCBI lineage: Eukaryota > Metazoa > Arthropoda > Insecta > Mantodea > Hymenopodidae > Hymenopus > Hymenopus coronatus. The sequence goes on along the minus strand of CM060886.1, from coordinate 143,670,487 downwards.
ACAAGATCCAGGAAAACCGCAAGTCTACAATTAGTGATCTCGCTATGGAATTTCTCCAAAGCTCACGATCACTAATTCATGAAATTGTTACCGAAAAACTGAAATTTCGTAAACTTTGCTCTAGTTGGGTACCAAAGATTCTTACTGAGCAACACAAAACAAAACGGAGGGTAGAGCACTTCAGTTTTTAACCCGTTATGATGAAGACGGCGAAGAATTTCTGACACAGATAGTCACAGGAGATGAGACTTGGGTTTCTTACGACACCCCTGAAAGTAAGCGGCAATCAATGGAATGGAGGCACACTTCATCCCCAGCAAAGGTTAGGCCGAAACAAATCTTGACACCTCGAAAAATGATGTACACAGTGTTCTGGGACTGGAAAGGCATCTTACTCATTGATTTCTTACCGCGTGGCCAAACAATCATAGCAGATGCTTATTGCGAGACACTTAGGAAATTGCGCCGCGCAATACAGAATAAGCGCCGAGGATTGCTGTCAAAAGGTGTTGTTTTTCTGCACGACCACACACTGCAAATGGGACGAAAAACCTCCTACAGAGATTTGGCTGGGACGTGTTTGACCATCCTCCATACAGCCCTAACCTCGCTCCTAGCGACTTTCATCTCTTCTTACCTCTCAAGTCTTTACTTGGCGGTCAACACTTCAACAATGACGAAGAGCTGAAAGAAAATGTTTCCAACTTTTTGAAGACACTGGCGGCAAACTTCTATGAAGAAGGTATACAAAAACTTGTGTCAGGCTATGACAAATGCCTGCAAAAGTTCGGCAGTTATGTGGAAAAGTAGTTTAAGGGTTGTAGAATTGTGTGCAATAAATAATTATTCCGTATCTGTACACAATTTAATTTTATTACCAAACGGAACTTACTTTCTGGACGTACATTAACATTACAGTTGGAAGTCGCCTTACAGTCATAATAAAGAAACCTCGTCACGTCAGAGGCACTTCATGTCCTCACTGTCTATATACGAGTATAAAAGGCTCATCACTATCACACCTATATACTTGCTCAGTCGGAAGATCAGCTTAGTTCCGAAAAACAGAACAGGTGTCTCTGTTTGAAGACCAGCGCAAAGTTCTAGAAGTAACAGTTGTCCTGAGCAGAGCTTGCAACTCGTTCCAACCCGCTAGTTCAACAAACTCCTCTAAACTACCCACTGTACCCAGAAAACACTAGTATCTATTTCTTACCAAAACAGCTGCGAACAGAGTAGTTATAACAAGAAATCCATTTTGGAGTACGCACACATGAATTTTCCTCAGGGCATACTAAATCTAGAATTATAAAAAAAGTCTTATGTGCACCATTCACATGACTTTCTCTACATGTCTGTAACACAGTATTCTTTTTTTTTTCTTTCGTAGTTGGCTTACCTTCCCCTTATGTAGGACTGACACCCCACAAGACTTACAAGCGTATGCCTAGGGGTCAGAAGCCTGCCGGGGAGCCAATGACACGAAATCAGAGAATGGAGAACTGGAACGAGTGGTCGGCCCACAGCCAGGCATGAGCGTGAGGAAGTGGATGATATGAAATGCAAGCGAAATGGGTGATAGGAAAGGTGATGATGCAGCAATTAGTGGAATGAGTGGCGGTGCAAACCGGAGGACCCCTAGAAAACTCGCCCAGATGCCGCTTCGTTCACAAGCGGGTGCTAGGGATCAAGCCCGGGCCACCCAGGTGAAAGGCGAGCTGTCTAACCGCAGCGGGCGCTAGGGATCGAGCCCGGTCCACCTAGGTGAAAGGCGAGCTGTCTAACCACAGCGGGCGCTTGGGGTCGAGCCCGGTTCACCCAGGTGAAAGGTTCGCTGTCTAACCACAGCGGGCGCTTGGGGTCGAGCCCGGTCCACCCAGGTGAAAGGCGAGCTGTCTAACCACAGCGGGCGCTGGGGATCGAGCCCGGGCCACCTAGGTGAAAGGCGAGTTGTCTAACCACAGCGGGCGTTAGGGGTCGATCCCGGTTCACCCAGGTGAAAGGCGAGCTGTCTAACCACAGCGGGCGCTTGGGATCGAGCCCGGTCCACCTAGGTGAAAGGCGAGCTGTCTAACCACAGCGGGCGCTAGGGATCGAGCCCGGTCCACCCAGGTGAAAGGCGAGCTGTCTAACCACAGCGGGCGCTAGGGATCGAGCCCGATTCACCCAGGTGAAAGGCGAGCTGTCTAACCACAGCGGGCGCTAGGGATCGAGCCCGGTTCACCTAGGTGAAAGGCGAGCTTTCTAACCACAGCGGGCGCTAGGGATCGAGCCCGGTCCACCTAGGTGAAAGGCGAGCTGCCTAACCACAGCGGGCGCTAGGGATCGAGCCCGGGCCACCTAGGTGAAAGGCGAGCTGTCTAACCACAGCGGGCGCTAGGGATCGAGCCCGGTTCACCCAGGTGAAAGGTGAGCTGTCTAACCACAGCGGACGCTAGGGATCGAGCCCGGGCCACCTAGGTGAAAGGCGAGCTGCCTAACCACAGCGGGCGCTAGGGATCGAGCCCGAGCCACCTAGGTGAAAGGCGAGCTGCCTAACCACAGCGGGCGCTAGGGATCGAGCCCGAGCCACCCAGGTGAAAGGTGAGCTGTCTAACCACAGCGGACGCTAGGGATCGAGCCCGGTTCACCCAGGTGAAAGACGAGCTGTCTAACCACAGCGGGCGCTAGGGATCGAGCCCGGTTCACCCAGGTGAAAGACGAGCTGTCTAACCACAGCGGACGCTAGGGATCGAGCCCGGTTCACCCAGGTGAAAGACGAGCTGTCTAACCAAAGAGTACGCTAGAGGTCGAGCCCGGTCCACCCAGGTGAAAGGCGAGCTGTCTAACCACAGCGGGCGCTAGAGATCGAGCCCGGTCCACCTAGGTGAAAGGCGAGCTGTCTAACCACAGTGGGCGCTAGTGGTCGAGCCCGGTTCACCCAGGTGAAAGGCGAGCTGTCTAACCTCAGCGGGCGCTCGGGATCGATCCCGGGCCACCTAGTTGAAAGGCGAGCTGTCTAACGTCATCGGGCGCTAGGGATCGCGCCCGGTTCACCAAATGAAAGGCGAGCTGTCTCACCACAGCGGGCGTTAGGGGTCGTAACCGGTTCACCCAGGTGAAAGGCGAGCTGTCTAACCACAGCGGGCGCTAGGGATCGAGCCCGGTCCACCTAGGTGAAAGGCGAGCTGTCTAACCTCAGCGGGCGCTAGGGATCGAGCCCGGTCCACCTAGGTGAAAGGCGAGCTGTCTAACCACAGCGGGCGCTAGGGATCGAGCCCGGTCCACCTAGGTGAAAGGCGAGCTGTCTAACCACAGCGGGCGCTAGGGATCGAGCCCGGTCCACCTAGCTGAAAGGCGAGCTGTCTAACCTCAGCGGGCGCTAGGGATCGAGCCCGGTCCACCTAGGTGAAAGGCGAGCTGTCTAACCACAGCGGCGCCACAAAGTATTCTTAAAAAACTTATTCTTCTAATTCATACTAATCACATAAACATTAGCAGAAATCGTGTTATTAATTGCTTTCTTGTAAGTAGAAGGGAAATAATGGAATGAACTAAGCTAAAATGACAGTCAAATGTTTTAAAACTGAAACAATGACAAATTGTGTTGTCTCTCTCTTACGGTTCAGTAGTTTTGCAACATTCACCGAGAATAAGCGCAACTCGAAGGCTAATGTTATCTTGCCGATGCTCAAGTTTGATCAAATTTCTCAGTAAAGATATTGAGCACAACTTTTGCAGTTATATCTTTACTGTTGACACTTCTGTTCATTACAAGGAAACTATGCTTTTGTCAAATAAAGCTCTAAAAAGTTTATTGAATAATATGAGTTTTAGATTTTAAAAAACTAACTAATCCATAATCATAAAACCTTTTTCGTTTACATAAGGCCTATTTAGATGCAAATGTGTGATAAAAATATGAGTGGGGTGTGAATAGCTAAAGTAGAACTTTCCGATCCAAATAAAAGGGAGTTCCTCTCCTACATTAATATTTACAAAGTTATTGAAGTTTTACCAAGGGAGTGAACCAAAATCTTCTAAAAAACCACTACGCAGGATTATTTCAAAATATTTTAAAACTGTTTTAAATTAGCGCATCTCTATGAAGTTATACCAAAATAAGCGGGAAATTTCAAATATGCAATTAACACATGAAAATGGAAAAATATAAAAATACCATTTTGACTCCCCTTAAATACACGGTATTTTAATCAAAATCGTTAGTCATTTTTGAGAAAATCAAAATTTTCGAAATTTTTTCCATGTACAGTTTGGGGTGGAGAGAGTTCTCAAAATATTTGTGTCTCATCCTTGGTGTTTTGCCGACTTTACTATTTAAGTTATCGTGCTTACAGAAACGTGCGCGCGGACCTTTTTCTGAAAATACTTTTTTTGGATACAGGGGACGCTAAACGTGTATTTCCGGTGAATTCTCAGTATAGAATTTTTGGGTGGATTGCAATGCCTTCTCTATACATTATGTACATAGTACGTGTAGAGAAAGTAATTAGGCTACTCGGGAGTTACTCATTTATTTACATAAAACAATAGCAGCAGCAGAAGCAGCAGCGAGGTGACCACTTCACTCTCACCAAGGCGTCCTGGAATACCGCGTATGGGAATTGTAGTGCAAAATGCGGTGTAAATAAATTGTGTTTTACGACATCTACAGTTTTACAATGTGTATCTCTTCCGGTTTGCCAGTTATGCAGAAGTCATCCAGAAAATTCAAGATATATGTACATTTATTTATCTGCCATATTTAATATACAACATTTTATTGAAAAAATGTGTTCCATTCACATGCCTTTCTCTACATCTCTGTAACAAATTAATGTTGAAAGCTTATGCTTCTATTTACTTCATGCTAATCGAGAAAAAAATAGCAGAAATAGTCTTATTACTTGCTTCCTTGTAAGTAGAAGGGAAATAAGGGAGTACCATAGGTTAAACTGATAACCATAAGTTGGTTGCTAAATGACTGAAGTGCCTTTGTTCGTATGGACAGGAATTTATATGAGAAAAGTATAATTTTTTCAAAGCTGAAACCAAAAACAAGGAATATGTCAAAAACCATCAACTCCAGGAAAAAATATACAGACATAAATTGTATGTTTTAATGTGCTCTACATTTTTTGTGTGTTAAGTTTTTGTCCATCTCTTACGGTTTAGCAGTTATGCAAAACTCCGTAAAGTTCATCCAGAATAAAGTAATCTTCAGAGGCTATTCCCAGAAAATTCAATATATACATTATATTTGTCAGGTAAATATCTTTAATATTTGACATTTTAATCAAAATCGTTAGAGCCTTCTTTAAGAAAATCAAAATTTTCGGAAAAAGTTCCATGTAAAGGGTAGCTGGGGGTTGGTGAATTTTCTTAAAAACCTTCGTGTCGTATCCTTAGAATATACCAACTCAAACACCAAGCTTGGTATTTAACGGCCTTTACGTTTATGAGCTATGCTGCCCACAGATACACACGGTCATTTTTCTAAAAATACTTGTTTTGGTTTCAGGGGGACCCAAAATATGTATTTCCGGTGAAATCTCGGTATCGAATTTTTGGGTGCATAAGTACCATCTCTATACACTGTGTACATAGTACATGTAGAGGAAGTAAAACTCCATGTAAAGTGTACTTTGGGTCGGGGGATTTCTGGAAATCTTCGTGTCGCATTCTTGTGTGGTATTCAACTCAAATGCCAAGTTTGGTATTGAATCGACTTTTCGTTTTTGAGTTATGCTATCCAGACACACGGACCTTTTTCTAAAAATGATTTTTACCGTCTCTAGTACGTATGTAGATAGAATCTACATAGCATCTAGAGAAGCTATTGTATTCCAAACAGAAATTCCATATCTAGATTTCACCGGAAATATGTTTTGAGATCCCGTGAGTCCATAAAAACATTTTTAGAAAACGTCCGTGAGTGTATGTATCTGTGTGTGTGTGTGTGTGCGTGTGTGTGTATGGAACAGTATAGCTCAAAAACGAAAAGACCGTTTAACACCAAACTTGGTATTTATGTTTAATGTCTGCTAAGAATGTGACACGAAGATTTTCAAGAAAATCCCCCCACCAAAAAATACCATTTACTACTGCGTCAAGAAAGTTCCCGGAATTTGCCAATAAAACACAAAAAAATGAATTATTCATCCAATTTTATTTTATCGCCTTCAAAGTAGACCCCTTCTGAAATTATACATTTATGCCAACGAATAATACAATGATAAAAACATTTTTGGTAGGCACTTTTAGAATCGATGTCAATTGTCGCCGCGAATTTTCCTTTATGTCTTCTATCGACTAAAAACGGGTGCCTCAAAATGGTAACTTGAGTTTTGGAAAGAGAAAGAAATCAGCAGGAGCCAGATCAGGTGAATCCGGTGGTTGTTCAATGAAATTTGTTGAGCTTTGGGCCAGAAATTAGTTCAGAATAATAAGTCTTGTGAGCTGGTGCGTTATCGTGGTGCAGAATCCATGAGTTGTCGTTCCACAAATCTGGCCTTTTTCGCCGTATTTGATCTCTCAAACGCCGCATAACGCTCAGATAATAGCCTTTATTTACCATCTGAACTTCTGGCAAGAACTCTGAGTGCACGATACCGCGATAATCGAAAAAAACTGTCAACATGACCTTCAGTTGTGATCGAGTTTGACGTGCCCTTTTAGGTTCCAGTTCAGTGGAAGGCGCCATTCGTTGACTTGTTTGAGTGTCAAACTCGTGTACCCACATCTCATCACCAGTTACAATGTGTTTCATGAATGTGGGGTCGGAACTGGCTCGTTCTAGCATGTCTTCAGCAATCCTTACGCGATTGAGTTTTTGTAGAAAATTCAACTTTTTCCAAACTAACCGAGCTGCAACGCGTGTCATGCCCAAACAATCGTTTAAAATGGTACGAATCGATTCGTGAGACAGAGAAAGTTCAGCGGTAATCTCTCTCAGACCTAAATGACCATTTTCAGACACCATTTTCTTCACTTTAGCGATGTTCAGCTCAGTTGAAGCCGTTGATGGCCGACCAGAGCGAGGCAAATCTTCCACCACATCTCGACCACTTTTGAATGAACTGTACCACTCATATGCACGTGTTTCTGATAAAGTCGATTCACCGTAAGCCCTCTGTAACATTTTCAGCGATTCGGCACACGAAATACCATTTGCAATGCAAAATTTGAAACAGATTCTTTGTTCAATATTTGTATCCATCGTAAAATCGCAAATCACCTTTGAGATGAACTAACAAAATGGCGTACTGTAAACAAACTAGATGACAGATGACGATCAAACTCCGCGTGGGTACAGAGGAAAGTTGAACCAACTTAGCGACAATAATAATTTCGAATCCCCTTTTAAACAGGATTTTTAAATGATCAATTCCAGGTACTTTCTTGACAGAATGTACATGAAAAAGAGTTTGAAGATATTGTTTTTCTGAAAAAGGGCTCTAAGAATTTTCATTAAAATATCGTATATTAAAGATGTTTACATCAAAAATAGTATGTATATTTTCTGGGAACAGCCTCCTAGAACCCCTTTATTCTCAATGACTTTTGCCGAATTTTGCACAACCATAAGAGGTAGACAAAAACTTACTACACAAGAAATGTATAGCCCCTTAAAACAGACAACTTATGCAATATACATTTTTCTTGAATAGTTGAGCTTTTCGAGGTATTCCTTGTTTGTATTTTAAATAACCTTACATTTCTCAAACAGCTAGCCACCTTTCAATTCATCTCTCGATATCGATATGATAAATTGACATATTTAGCAAGAAGGAGATTTTTACCTTTATTTTTTATTTAGGTTTTAAAATCTTGTTTTAAAGGCTTAGTTAAGTAAATAATGTAGTTATTAAGGGATTTTAACCATTTCATTATGATTTCAAGACGCATTTTACTACTGGCTATGCAAAGCGAACCGAACCTCAATTGTTTGATACAGCGACCAGCTTTTTGAATATTTGACTATCGCCTTAGCTTCCTTATAAGGAAGCAAGTAATGCGACCATTCCTGCTAAGGTTTATCTCGATTAGTATGATGTAAGGGAAGTTTGTTTGTGGAAGAGCTAGAGAATGTAACGGATCACATTTGTAGTTCATTCCCTCAACTGTGTAACAGCTGATGCTGACTGCCAAGTGGGCACTGTGTGGTAGTCACTCAACAATAATAACAAAGAGTCGTTGAAGACAAATGTCGATGGTTTACTTTCCAATCTTTACTTTCTCTATCACATATGCACATACATGTACATAATAGCTAGAGAAAGTATTCTATTTAACCCAAAGTTTCAATGTCAAGACTTCGCCGGAAATATGTTTCAAAGTCCCCTTAGTCCGAAAAAAGCGTTTTTAGAAAAAGATCCGTGTGTATCTGTGGACAGTAACTCAAAAACGAAAAGACCGTTAAATATCAAACTTAGTATTTACATTTAGTATCTTAAAAATGTAAGACACGAAGATTTTCTAGAAAATTCCTCCACTACAAACTACCCTTTACATTTACCTGGATAATTTTGTTTTTCTCAAAAATGACACTTATGGTTTTGATTAAAATGCCGTTTATTAAAGATATTTACCTCACAATTAAAACGTATATTTTGAAATTTCTGAAAATAACCTTTGAGGACATCTTTATAATGGATAAGTTTTGCAGAATTTTACATAGATAGCGGTTAAACCGTAAGAGATGGACAAAAACTTAAAACACAAAAACTAAATATCTCGTCAAAACACATAATTTATGTCGTGTACATATATCTTGTACAGTTGGCCGTTTCTGAGATATTCTTAGTTGTTGCTTTCAATTTTAAACTACCTAACTTTTCACAAACGGTAGCATGCGAAAATTCCGTAAAATACCAAACTTGATATTTAAGTCCATTATCTTCCAAGGATGCAACACGAAGATTTTCAAGAAAAGCCCCCCATCCCCAACTACCTTTTACATGGAAAAATGTTTAAATGTTTGGTTTTCTCAAAAATGTCTAACGATTTTGATTAAAATTTCTTATATTTAAGATATTTACATGAATAAAATGTACATCTTGAATGTTCTGGGATTAGCCTCTGAAGACCTAGTTATTCTGGATGAATCTATCTGAATTTTGTATAACTGGTAAACCGTAAGAGATAGACAAAAACATACAACACACAATTTATGTTATATACATTTTTTTCGTAGAGTTGACCGTCTTCAAAATATTCTTTGGCATTAGTTTCTTTTAAAATACTTAAAAACTTTTCTCATGTGAAAAATTGTCATCTCCTGGCCACGCATAGAAACGTATTTCAATTCCAAGTAACCACATTTTAAAAGGCTACTTCCGTTTCAAATGGAGGTCGTTAATTGATAATTTTCTATTGCAAAAGCTTCTGTCTATTTGCGTATAAAGTAAATAATACGTGTTATATATTTTCATACAGCATAACGTTACAAAGCACTTTATGAATCACGTCATGATTCTTAAGAAATAAACAAATGTTTCCCTCGACTATAGTCCTTTTGGCAATAATCCTAGATTTGCCGCTTCTTCAATGTCCTCTACAGCATACAAATCATCCATAATTTTAAAATCCATTATCGAAAATGGCGACTTCTTGATTTCAATGAACTACATTGGTAACCATAACAAAAATCAAGTTCGCGATATAAATGGTAATAGGATTAAAATTGATATAACGTTTAATATGTCATAATTACTGCGTAGCGGCGCCGTAAATGAGTGGTTAGACCGCTCGCCTTCCATCTAGGCGGCCCGGGTTCGATCCAAGCCCCCGCGGCGTCTGGGCGGGTTTTCTCCGTCCCTCGTTGCTCCATCATCACCTTACATTTCATCCACTCCCTCGGCCCGGGTTCGATCCCAAGTCCCCGCGGCGTCTGGGCGGGTTTTCTCCGTCACTCGTTGCTCCATCATCACCTTACATTTCATCCACTCCCTCGGCCCGGGTTCGATCCCAAGTCCCCGCGGCATCTGGGCGGGTTTTCTCCGTCACTCGTTGCTCCATCATCACCTTACATTTCATCCACTCCCTCGGCCCGGGTTCGATCCCAAGCCCCCGCGGCGTCTGGGCGAGTTTTCTCCGTCACTCGTTGCTCCATCATCACCTTACATATCATCCACTCCCTCGGCCCGGGTTCGATCCCAAGTCCCCGCGGCGTCTGGGCGGGTTTTCTCCGTCCCTCGTTGCTCCATCATCACCTTACATATCATCCACTCCCTCGGCCCGGGTTCGATCCCAAGCCCCCGCGGTGTCTTGGGCGGGTTTTCTCCGTCACTCGTTGCTCCATCATCACCTTACATATCATCCACTCCCTCGGCCCGGGTTCGATCCCAAGCCCCCGCGGCGTCTGGGCGGGTTTTCTCCGTCACTCGTTGCTCCATCATCACCTTACATATCACCCACTCCCTCGGCCCGGGTTCGATCCCAAGCCCCCGCGGCGTCTGGGCGAGTTTTCTCCGTCACTCGTTGCTCCATCACCTTACATTTCATCCACTCCCTCGGCCCGGGTTCGATCCCAAGCCCCCGCGGCGTCTGGGCGGGTTTTCTCCGTCACTCGTTGCTCCATCATCACCTTACATATCATCCACTCCCTCGGCCCGGGTTCGATCCCAAGTCCCCGCGGCGTCTGGGCGGGTTTTCTCCGTCCCTCGTTGCTCCATCATCACCTTACATTTTATCCACTCCCTCGGCCCGGGTTCGATCCCAAGTCCCAGCGGCATCTGGGCGGGTTTTCTCCGTCACTCGTTGCTTCATCATCACCTTACATTTTATCCACTCCCTCGGCCCGGGTTCGATCCCAAGCCCCCGCGGCGTCTGGGCGGGTTTTCTCCGTCACTCGTTGCTCCATCATCACCTTACATATCATCCACTCCCTCGGCCCGGGTTCGATCCCAAGTCCCCGCGGCGTCTGGGCGAGTTTTCTCCGTCACTCGTTGCTCCATCATCACCTTACATATCACTCACTCCCTCGGCCCGGGTTCGATCCCAAGTCCCCGCGGCGTCTGGGCGAGTTTTCTCCGTCACTCGTTGCTCCATCATCACCTTACATATCATCCACTCCCTCGGCCCGGGTTCGATCCCAAGTCCCCGCGGCGTCTGGGCGAGTTTTCTCCGTCACTCGTTGCTCCATCATCACCTTACACATCCACTCCCTCGGCCCGGGTTCGATCCCAAGCCCCCGCGGCGTCTGGGCGGGTTTTCTCCGTCCCTCGTTGCTCCATCATCACCTTACACATCCACTCCCTCGGCCCGGGTTCGATCCCAAGCCCCCGCGGCGTCTGGGCGGGTTTTCTCCGTCACTCGTTGCTCCATCATCACCTTACATATCACCCACTCCCTCGGCCCGGGTTCGATCCCAAGTCCCCGCGGCATCTGGGCGGGTTTTCTCCGTCACTCGTTGCTCCATCATCACCTTACATATCATCCACTCCCTCGGCCCGGGTTCGATCCCAAGCCCCCGCGGCGTCTGGGCGAGTTTTCTCCGTCCCTCGTTGCTCCATCATCACCTTACATATCACTCACTCCCTCGGCCCGGGTTCGATCCCAAGCCCCCGCGGCGTCTGGGCGAGTTTTCTCCGTCACTCGTTGCTCCATCATCACCTTACATATCACTCACTCCCTCGCAACAGGTTCTCCATTCTGTGGTTTCGTGCCATTGACTCCCCGACAGGCTTCTGACCCCCAGGCATTGACTTGTAAGTCCTAGGGAGGTGTCAGTCCTACTACGAAATGAATTATAATTATTTCATGCATTAAAACGTATTTCCTTAAATGAACGTATCAAAAGTAGCGGTCGTGAGCCGCAGCACAGGGACATAATGGTAAGCGATGTTGACGACTGAGGAGAAGGAGCACAGCTTGGTAAATTCAGGAATACTGCAAGTGTGAACCTGGGCGCCCAGAAACGGCACAAATGCTTTTGGCGAAAGTAGCAACAAGACCCACGAAATCAACTCGCCAAATATGTTCCTCTCACAACAATCCGGCATCACTTTATCTACATCTCAGCAACAAATTATTGTCAAAAAGCTTATGTTTCTATTTACTTCATGCTAATCGAGAAAAAAATAGCAGAAATAGTCTTCCTTGTAAGTAGAAGCGAAATAAGTGAGTACAATAGGTTAAAGTGATAGTCAAAAGCTGGTTGCTATGTCACTGATGTTCCTTTGTTTGTATGGACAAGAACTGACAAATTCCCGTATGAGAAAAGTATAAGTTTTTTTAAAGCTGAAACCAAAAATAAGGAATATCTAAAAAACCATCAACCCCACGAAACAAATGCTATATAACATAAATTGTGTGTTTTAATGTGCTCTGCATTTTTTGAGGCAACTTATGGTTAAGCAGTTATGCAAAATTCCGTAAAATTCATCCAGAATAAAGAAGTCTTCAGAGGCTATTCCCAGAAAATTCAAGATATACATTTATTTGTCAGGTAAATATCTTAAATATATGATATTTTAATAAAAATCGTTAGAGCTATCGTTGAGAAAATCAAAATTTTCGAAAAAATGTCTACGCAAATGGTAGTTGGGGGAATTTTTCTCAAAATCTTCGTGTCGCATCCCTGAAGGATACTAAACTTAAATATCACGTTTGGTATTTTACCGACTTTTCGTTTTTGAGTTATCGTTTTCACACACACACGGACCTTTTTCTGAAAATGCTTTTTTTGGATACAGGGTACCCTAAAACATATATTTCCGGTGAAATCTCGGAATTGAATTTTAGGAGGAGTGCAATACCTCCTTTATACATTGTGTACATAGTACGTAGAGAGAAAGTAAAATGCTCAAATTTCACCCGTACAAGTTGCAGTTGTTACACCATGACACACGATCCGGATCGTCGCATAATTCACAGTTGTAAACAACTGTTTGTAGCAAATGGTGAAGTTACGTTACTGGTCCGACAGTAATCTACCAAAGAACAAGGCGCTACCCGTGTAATAGTTTGTGGAAAGACCGTATCATTGGCCCCTACTTTTTTGACAAGTGTCGACAGTGAAACCTACCTGACAATGTTGGCAGATTCATTATTGCCCGATTTGGATGTCATTTGTACCCGCCCTGACTCGTTAAACAGTATGGCGCACGACCACATTTCGGCATCCAAGAACGGACTTGGCTGCACAACTTCCCGCAGTTGATTGGTCATAGAGAGCGAGTGGAGTGGCCTTCTCGATCCTCTGATTTAAATCCAACGCATTTTACGATATGGGGATACCTAAAGGCAAAAGTGTATGAGTGAATATCAGGGATGAAAACCATTTTCGAGAGCGAATTGTAAGGCAGTGCCGTGCTGTCGCGCCAAACTTGGTGTACAATGTTCTACGGAACATAAACGACTGTTTACACAGGTGTATTGATTTCAAAGGTCCTCATATTGAACACATAATATAGTCGCTATGGGACGCGTGAATTTTGGCCCATCCTCTAGTTAAATAATACACTTTTACTGTCTGTTTAGCCTAGTGTATTCCCTTATTTCCCTACTACTTATAAGGAACTAAGTCATAAGACCGTTTCTGCTAGTGCTTATCTCTATTAGCATGAGGTAAATAAAAGAATAAGCTTATTAACAATAATTTATTACAGAGATATAGAGAAATGTATGTGCAAGAAGAGCAATACGTGCGTGTAGCGAACTGTGAAGTCATGTCACGTGACTTGCAGCGCGGTGAGTCACGACAAACTTGAGTAGGTCACGCCGTGGAGTTAATTCAATCAAGTAGACCCATTTCTTCACAGAGAAGGAAACGCCTTGTATTAAACTCCGAGGAAACATATTTACTTTCTCTAGCATGGGTGTACATAGTACATAGAGAAGGTATTGCATTCCACACAAAAACTCGATACAGAGATTTCACCATGAATCCACGTTTTAGAATAAAAAAATTAGCAAAAGGTCCGTGTGTTTGTGTGAACACGATAACTCAAAAACGAAAAGTCAGTAAAAAAAACCAAACTTGGTATTTAAGCTAGGTTATCTTCCATGGATGGGACACAAAGATTTTGATGAAAATTCCACCACCCCAAACTACCCTTTACATGGAAAAAATGTGAAAGATTTTTATTTTCTCAAAAATGGCTGTAACGATTTTTATTAAAATATCGTTTATTACAGATATTTATATCAAAAAATAAAATGTATACTTGAATTTTCTGGGAATGGCCTCTGAAGAACTCTTTATTCTGGATGGATGTTGCTCAACAAGTAAACCTTAAGAACCGCTTACTACACAAAAAAATGTAAATTTCGTTAAAACACACACACACATACTCGTGAATGTAGATATATTCTTTGTTATTGTTAAAACATTTCACATATGGGAACTTGTCAATTCCTAGCAATGCATGGAAACGGCCAGCTTTTAAAACATTTGAGATACAATAACGTATTATCGAGATGTAGAGAAAGTCATGTGAATGGAACACCTCAGAGTTTTCTTTTGCCTACAACATAAACTTGCTTCCTTGTAAGTAGGAGGGAAATAAGAGAATGCAATTGTCTAATCTTTTAAAAACTGTCATCGCTACGTCAAACATTTGAGGTTCGGTTCGTATTTCTTATGTGAAACAGCTTCAAATAAAATAACGTTTGGTCCCTATTTCTATTGTAGCCATCGATTTTCGTCAGCCATGTCATAATTCAGGAGGAAAATAAACATGTTCGAACGCGTCATTTACCATTTGAGAACTAATGTAGTATTACAATGATAAAATCTCCCTTCCTATGTTATAATAGTCTATTTCACTGAATTGTCTTATCAAACACAGCTCGTGTTTTCATCTCTTAGGACAATTGACTCAGGTCGTGAATTATCGACAAGATGAAAACAATCGTGCTTATGAAAATCCCCCACCTTATATGGAAATTTTGCTCTTGTTCTTTCATTTTTCCATAAATGGCTTTATGGTAATTTAATGAAAATCGTTACAGAATATAAAAGGAATGTTGTGGACATTTTCCTGTAGCATTCTTGAAAGATGCTGGACTTGATTTATTCATTTTTGCAATAATGTGAGCAAGGAAGCCAACACTTGCAGCCGTATTGTGATGTGGGCCCACTTTTTGCTCTGGGTGTCAAGACAGAAGTTTAAAATGTACTGGCACCAACAGCCATCTGATAATGTCGCCGGTATACTCTGTTGCACACATGCAGAGAATGGAACACATCACATTTTTACTTTCTCTAGCCCCGTATGTACAATGTTTCACCACAAATATATGTTTTAGGGTTCCCTGTATCCCAAAAAAATCTTGTGTTACACTCACATGACTTTCTCTAGCTGTTCTACATAAGATTATTCTTCTTTCCGCATCTTGCTAATCTGCATTTTTGTGTAGTAAGTTTTTGTCTATCTCTTACGGTTTACTAGTTATGCAAAATGTATCCAGAATAAACAGGTCTTTAGAAGCTTTTCAAAATATACATATTATTTGTCAGCTGAATATCTTTAATATACGATATTTTAATCAAAATCGTTAGCCATTTTTAAGAAAATCAAAATTTTCAAAAAAAGTTCCATGTAAAGGATAGTTTGGGGTGGGTTTTTTTTTCTCAAAATCTTCGTGTCGCATCCCTGGAAGATACTAAACTTAAATACCAAGTTTGCTGCTTTACCGAATTTTCGATTTTGAGTTATCGTGTTCACACGGAAACACACACACTCACGGACCTTTTTGCGAAAATGCTTTTTTTGGATACAGGGCACCCTAAAACATATGTTTCCGGCGAAATCTCGGTATCGAATTTTTGGGTGGAATACAATACTTCTCTATCCCTATGCACATTGTGCACGGGGCTAGAAAAATTAAAAAGCATTTTCAGAAAAAGGTCCGTGTGTATGTGTGTGTGTCTGTGAACATGATAACTCAAAAACGAAAAGTCGGTAAAATACCAAACATGATATTTAAGTTTAGTATCTTCCAGGGATGCGACACGAAGATTTTGAGAAAATGCAGTCATGGAAAAAATTTCAAAAATTTTGATTTTCTTAAAAATGGCTCTAACGATTTTGATTAAAATATCGTATATTAAAGATATTTACCTGACAAATAAAATGTATATCTTGAATATTCTGGGAATGGCCTCTGAGGATTACTTCAATCTGGATGAATTTTACGGAATTGGGCATAACTGCTAAACCGTAAGAGATGGACAAAAACTTACTACATGAAAAATGTAGAGCACGTTAAAACACACAATTTATGTCATACACATTTTTTTTCGCGGAGTTGATCATTTTTAAGATATTCTTGGTTTTTCGTTTCTGCTTTGAAAAACATACTTTTCTCGTACAGGAATTTGTCAACTCCTGCCCATACAAACAAAGGAACTTGAGTCACATAACAACCAGCAATCATTTTAACGATAGTACTCTCAATTCGCTTCTACTTACAAGGAAGCGAGCAATAAGACTGTTTCTGCTAATGTTTCTCGATTAGCATCAAGTAAATAGAAGCATAAGCTTTTTAACTACGATTTGTTGCAGAGATGTAGAGTAAGTCATGTGAATGGTGCACATCAGATTTTTACTTTCTCTATACGTACTATGTACATAGTGCATAGAGAAGGTACTGCACTCCACCAAAAAAAATCGATACCGAGATTTCACCGGAAAGATATGTTTTAGGGTCCCCTGTATCCAAAAAAAGTATTTTCAAAAAAAGATCCGTGTGTGTGTGTCTGTGAACACGATAACTCAAAAACGAAAAGTCCGTAAAATACCAAACTTGGTATTTAAGTGTAGTATCTTCCAGGGAAGCGACTCGAAGATTTTGAGAAAAATCCCCCTACCCCAAACTACCCTTTACATGGAACTTTCTTCGAAAATTTTGATTTTCTCAAAAATGGCTCTAACGATTTTGATTAAAATTTCGTATATTAAAATATTTACACGGCAAAAAAAAATGTATATCTTGAACTTTCTGGGAATAGCCTCTGGTCTACTTCATTCTGGATGAATTTTACGGAATTTTGCATAACTGTTAAATCGTAAGAGATGGACGAAAACGTACAACACAAAAAATTTAGAGCACCTTAAAACACACAATTTATCTTATATACATTTTTGTCGTGGAGTTGATCGTTTTTGAGATACTCATTTTTTGGATTCAGCTTTAAAAAACATACTTTTCTCATACAGGAATTTAACAATTCCAGTCCATACAAACAAAGGAACTTCAGCCACATAGCAACCAGCTTTTGACTATCACTTTAACCTATGGCACTCCCTTATCGCTTCTACTTACAAGGAAGCAAGTAATAAGATTATTTCTACTGATTTTTTTCTCGATTAGTATGAAATAAATAGAAGCATAAGCTTTTTAACAATAATTTGTTGCAGAGGTATAGAGAAAGTTATGTGAATGGAACACATCAGATTGTTTCTTAATGTTCAATAAAATACTGAAAAGCAATTTTGATTTATTATTGTTTTTTTTTTACAGTTTTTTCAAGTATTTCAAAAAGTAATTGGCTAACCACAAACTGTAAGTTACTTATCAGATCTTAGAGCGCAACATACTATAAACATACGTTTTTGAATTATTATGTTCAAAACCACACTGACATACACACACCATTTACTAGAACTGATGTGCTCCAATCACATGACCCTTCTTCAGGCTAATCGAGATTATTACCACAAATTGTTTCCTCTAAGTAGAATGGAATACACCAGACCAAAGTGGTACTCAAAACTTTTAAAAGCTGGTTGGTATGCGGTTAAAGTTCGCTTCTTTGCACCACCAGAAGTTGAAACATTCTGAATGAAAAAAGGTTTTGAGTATTTTAAAAGTAAAATCAATAACAAAGAATATCTCAGAAATGGCCAACTCCATGAAAAAAATGTATGCTGCTAAATTGTGTGATTTTGCGAGTGTGTATTTTATAGTAAGCTTTTACGGTTTACCATGTATCCGAAAAAACATCCAGAAAATTCAAGATATACATTTGTCACGTGAATATATTTAATATACGGCATTTTAATTAAAATCGTTAGAACTGTTTTTGAGAAAAGAATTTTCGAATTTTTTTCCTCGTAAAGGGTAGATTGGGGTGGGGGATTTTCCTCAAAATCTTCGTGCCGCATCCTTGAAAAATATTAACTTAAATACCATGTTCATGAATTACATGTTCACCGACATGCATAGATATGTGGCCCTTCTTTCAAAAATGCACAATGTACCCAGATAGAGAAGGTATTGTATTGTGCCAAAAAATTCGTTATGGCGATTTCACCCGAAATGCATATTTTGAGATCCCTTGTAAAAAAAGCATTTCTAGAAACATGTCCGTTTGTGTGTCTGTGGGCAGCATAGCTCAAAAACCAAAAGCTAACCAAAGGTATTTAAGTTGAGTATCTTGCAAGGATGGGACACGAAGATTTTTAATAAAATCCCCAACTACCCTTGACATGGAACATTCTTCGATAGGTTTGTGGAACAGCGCTGAAGACTTCCTTATTCTGCATGACAGTTGTATAACTGGCAAGAGATAGACATCTCGTTATTACACAACATTTATGACCTTTTTCCCCCGTGCAGTTTACTATTTTCCTTGTTACTGGTTTCAGTTTTAATATACGGGAATGTATAAGGGCCTGGCCATGCAAAGAAACGAGTTTAAAGCATATAGTGACCAGCTTTTAAAACATTTGACTATCGCTTTAGTCTAGCGTATTCCCTTCTGCTTACAAGGAAGCAAGTAATAAGTCTATTTTTGGTAAGAAATAAGAAGAATAAGCTTTTAAACAATAATTCGTTACAGAGATGTACAGAAAGTGATGTGAATGGAGCACATGAGCAAGCCTGGCTCTAGGGCAGTCGGCCAAGGCTGGGCACCTGCAGCCAGTTGAAAGCAACTCTAGTCGAGGTTGCTTTTGCCCTCCGTGAGGGTCCTTGACCTCCTTTGACTCCCGGCTCCTGGTCCGATCTTCATCTGTCTGTTTAACATATCAAAGGGCAATTATGTAACTTGATTCTGGCACATGCTCCAAGGTGGGTGTAAAAGTGAACCTTGTGCGCATGTGCGACATCCTACTCAGTCGGAATATAGGAGAGTAAAAGAGAAGTCATGAAATTATACTTAAAATGATGGGAACCAATCTCCCAATTTGTGCGAGAATCAAAAAGAAACTTTACGCTTGCGAATAATACTATGCTTTTTCTAGGAGGGTTTTCTGAAGAAATGTAAGATGAAATAAGGGTTGTTATTTCCCATTGCTAGGCGCGATGACGGTACGGTTATAGCAGATCCTAACAAACCAATATTATTGTTGTTCTGTGATGTATTTGGAGAATAACGATACCCTTAGAGCTGCGAAAGAAGCAGAATCAATATACTACCTGGTAAATCCCGAAAAGTTTACGAGGCACAATACGAGAAATTTAGGAAGTGTTTGTTGATCAGTGGTGTATACACACTAATATCGTGAATTATTTTGGCCACTGTAAATTTGGAACAAAATGACTTTACGCTTGCTGCACTTCTTGGAGAGTGGGTTCATAAAAATCAATTTTGCGATCTGAAATGAGCTCGTAAACCACTCTGAGTGTGAACACGATAACTCCAAAACGAAAAGTCGGTTCAACACCAAACTTGATACTTAAGGTCAGCATCTTCCAAGGATGCGACACGAACATTTTCAAGAAAATCCAATCTCATAAGGGTTTTGAGTAAAATGTGTACATTTTACATACTTAAATGACAAACAAAATGTATATCTTGAATTTTTTAAGAGTATGCTCTTCATCCTGATCGACTGGTAAACCGCAACAGATAGACAAAAAGTTACCGTAAAAAATGTAGGTCTCGTTTAAACACACTTATACTTAATCATTTCCGCGATATTCTTTGTTTATTTTTAAAGTTTTTCTCATACAGGAATGTGCCAACTCCTGGCCATTCAAATAGAACTGAACTTCAATCACATGGCGACAGCTTTTAAAGTATTTGACTATAGATTTAGCCTAGTGTATTCGCTTATTTCCCTTCTACTTACAAGGAACTAAGTAAAAAGACCATTTCTGCTAATATTTATCTTGATTGCATGATCATTAAGCAGATGAATAAGCTTTTTTAAGAATAATTCGTTACAAAGAAGTGAGAAAAGTAATGTGAATAGAAGACATTAGTTTTTTAAATTTAGTGGAAATAATTTATCTGGCCTGGGCTTTTCCTGGGGTGCCATTCTAATATCACAGGTGAGGCTCAGGGCTTGTCCCTGGTGCGGCATCTAGTAACACTGCTAGGGACTTGTGCGCATCTCTGCGATTGGCTCCTGTGTGCTGATAGATCAACTTGTATCCCCCTGACACTGGGGAACCAACTTTGTGCCAGTCAAAACGCGTTCCTCAGAAAGTGGCGCGATCGGGGCGGGTCATTCAACTGTTTGTCATGAAGCAACACAGTGCCTTGACTGGGCATTCTGTTTTGAATTGCACGCCGAAATTTGTCAATGTTTCACAGTATCGCACCACATAGGTATTTCATTTCTAGGAAGGGACTCAACGAGCGGAATGTCCCGTCTGTCGTTTTGAATGTTGTTTGGGAGATTATGTGTGCCTCCACTTCATCGTGTTGTTTTGATTCTGGAGTGCCAAGCTTCATCACCGGTCACTATCCTGCTTAAGAAGTCGTCTCCCTCGTTACTGTTTCCGGTAAGAAATGTCCAATCGCTTTAACATCTTCGGAAGCCAATGAGAACACAGCTTGCGACAATAAGTTAAACGCCGTGACAATCTCACGCAAAAGTTGCTGGAATTTGCGGAAACATATCACAAAGCATTCTTATTGTGAACCGTCTGTTTTCACGGATTATCTCATTCATTTGTTCAATCAAAGCATCGGACCGAGATCTTAACTTTTTTTTTTTTTTTTTTTTTTTTTTTTTGTCCAAGAGGAGGTGGAGATGCTATTCTGATTTTTACTTGTTTTGGCTGGAATAACGAACATTTCTCAAATTCATTTTTCAGTATTGCTTATAGGTTAGTTAGGCATTAATTTTGTTATATTTAACTTTTTTGACTAGAAGTTATTGATTTGGGTTTGAGAGAATGTTTTGGCGTCCACAATGTGTATTGTATTTTAATGACAACTCGAACATTGCATTACGGAACGCATCTCTCAGTCGTTTTTAACATTTTCAACGATCATTAACAACTGTAAACACAGCACGACCCGGCCGTAATGACGTCAGTGGACAGACAGTAAATCAGAGATACGAGTGGAACTGCGACGGTGATGATACAACAAATTATACTTTCCGAACGCGCCTCGTATTGTAAGATTGGTTGTGATAGAAACACGTCATCTGAGCTAACATGCATATCAAAAAAGTAGTCAAATGTACAAGAAAAATACATGAATGCAGAATAATCAAAGTGGATTAAATTTTTAATCAGTTTTTGTAATGAAATATGGAAGGAAAACAAGGATGTGTTATAGTGTGAAATGGTGACAAAGTGTTTTTGTAATGAAATATGCACAAAAAGGTTGTCATTGAGTGAAAGCTTCTGATAAACGAGTAGAGCTTTTCTCAGGTGCTATTGAGCACGTTCACAAACTTTAGTTATCAATATATATTATAGCATTATTGGAGCAACGTTGGACATTTCGCATCTGCTAATGCCGGAATGAAAGACATTATAGCGCACAGAATATACGAACCCTTTATTTCAAACAATTTAGAAAGAGGTTATTCACAGATGTTTCCCAAAAAACGAAAGAAAGGTAAACATATAATATATTAAATTCACATGACTTTCTCTACCTATTATGCAATAAACTATTCTTAAAAAAAAAAAAAAAAAAAAAAAAAAAAAGCTTATTCTTTTATCTACTTCATGCTATTCGATACACATTAGTAGAAGTGGCTTTACTACATATTTTCCTCAGGTTCAAATGGACTGGACAATTAAAATATTTTAAATGCTAATCGTTATGCTACGATGTTAAAATTTGGTAATCTTTGTATGGTCAGGAGAAAACAATAAAAATATGAAACGAATGCACCTTCCCATTTGAGAAAAGTACAAATATTTTAAATTTGAAACCAATAACAAAGAAATGCTTAGCTCTATTAGAAAAAAAGCTGTGTTCCATTCACGTGACGTTCTCTATATCTCTGGGACAAATTACTGTTAAAAAAGCTTATGCTTCTATTTATTTCATGCTAATTGAGAAAAATTAGCAGAAATAGTCTTATTACTTGCTTCCTTGTAAATAGAAGCGAAATAAGGGAGTATCATAGGTTAAAGTGATAGTCAAAAGCTGGTTGCTATGTGACTGAAGTTCCTTTGTTTGTATGGACACGAGTTGACAAATTCCTGTATGAGAAAAAATTATAAGTTTTTTAGAGCTGAAACCAAAAACAAGGAATCTCTCAAAAACGATCAACTCCATGAAAAAAATGTATATGACATATATTATGTGTTTTGTCGTGATCTACATTTTTTGTGTAGTAAATTACTTAAATACCAAGTTTGGTTTTTAACGGTATTTTTGTTCTTGAGCTATGCTGTCCACAGACAGACACATACATACACACACACACAAGGATATTTTTCTGGATTCAGGGGGTCTCAAAAAGTATATTTCCTATGAAATCTCGACATCGAATTTTTGGGTGCAATACAGTACTTTCTCTATACCTAAGTACATAATACGGGTAGAGAAAGTAAAAAACCCTAATTGACAAATTGTTTTATTTCTGCATGTCATTCAGAGTGAAGTGGACTTGAGAGGCTGTTCCTAACAAACTCAAGATGTAAATTTATCTGCCATGTATCATTTTACTCAAAAACATGAGCCATTTATGAAAAAGTAGAACATTTCGAAAAACCTTTCAATTATAGGGTGGAGTGTTGAGGTGGACTGATTTTTCTGAAAATCTTCGTGTCGCACCCTAAGAAGATACTAAATTTAAATACCAAATTTGGTATTTAACGGAACATTTCCTTGAGCTACACCGCCCCACACATACACATGCATTTTTCTAAGCACTTTTTAAAATGCAGGGCTCCTCAAAACTTGTATTTCCGGTGAAATCTCGTTATCGAATTTCAGTGGAATACTCTCTATCTACTATGTAGGTACTAATACTTGGTAGAGAAAGTAAACAATTGAACATTTTAGTAATTTTTCAAGATATTTTCGAGATGGTGTCAATGCTGAAAGTCTTCCCCTTGGGGCGCCAAATCCAAAGTGTGGACTATAGTTAGCGTTTGGAGACAGAGAGTGTGCTCTCATGTTGCTGTCTGGCCATGGCGTTGTTCCACTCCACACCACATTCTCGAGTGCTCTGCTTCTTAGCTATAGTAAGCAGGTAAAATATTGCATTTCATCCAGAAATCCGATACAGATTTTACTTGAAATACAAATTTTGATACTCTCTGAATAATAATAAAAATGTAAATGGTAATGCAGGATACCCAGTGTGGAGTTACCCCTACACTCCGCATCACTAGGGGGTAGTAGTTCCAGTCTGCGAGAGGGAAGCACTTGGCCTTAGGCATCTTCGGTTCTGGAAATGTTAGCAACTTCCGCCCGACTCTTGGCCTGTCCGCGTGCGACCTACAGCCCCCTGTGGTTCCCGCACTTTATCCCATCCTCCTGGGAGCTGTTAGCCACAATAGTTCTGTGTATATTGCAGTGGGCGAAGTGCCCACCTCCGTTGTCAAAGTCGGTCTGAATGGCTGAGTGGGTTTACTGGCCTGTAAAAGAACTCCTGCGTGACGAAATTCCGGCACACCAATGGCGCTGATACGGTCCTGACAATTGGCGTTCTTAATAATAATAATAATAATAATTATAATAATAATAATAATAAACCTATCTTATTCATTCAAAATCTTCTCGGGCTTCTAGCCAGGTGAAAACTTGGCTTCACACCAACGTTTCGAAGAAGTGCATCTTCCTCGTCTTCAGGGTGAACTTTACCTGGCTAGAAGCCCGAGAAGATTTTGAATTAACACGTCGCCAGGAACGCTTCAGTTCTTATTTTATCTTATTCAGTTTACAAGCAGACGGATTATCTTTGATATTGTCTTTGCTTCCAGATCTGTATAGAATATTGTTGATGTATTCCAAAAAGGAAAGAAAGATAATTTTTTTTAAAAAAACTTTTCTTCCCATTTTTTGCGTTAATAACCATCTTTCAAAGACTGGCCTGGGATAGAATCCGAAACTGGAATGAGATTCATTTTTCAAGGGAAACCCATTAAGGGGCGCAGCAAAAACTTGGTTAGTAAACAAAAGGAGTGAACTGGCGCCGCCTATCTCATTAAAATCCAAAAGTGCTGTTAACTGCCTAGAAAATAAACATAAAGCTTGCGTAAACTTTTCTAAATAATGAGCTTTCAAAACTTAAAATGGAAACACACTGAAGTGTTTGTAAACATGGTCAAGAAATTCTGGAATGCACGAGGGCAAGCATTCCCATCAAATTGATATGTGCATTTTAGGGTTGTAGCCAAACAACCAATATACTGCAAGGAGAAGCTTTATTTCCACTAGGAGCAAGTTTTGCATTCCACCCAAAAAAAAAATCCCAAATATAGATTTCACCAGAAATACCGGTTTAGAGGATTTTTCAATGCAAAATTTTAACTTTCTCGGCACGTTTTATGTACACAGTGAATAGAGAAGGTAATGTATTCCACCCAAAAATTCGATACCGAGTTTTCACCGGAAATATACGTTTTAGGGCACCCTGTATAAAAAAATCAGAAAAAGGTCCGTGTGTGTCTGTGAACACGATAACTCAAAAACGAAAAGTCCGGTAAAATACCAAACTCGGTATTTAAGTTTAGTATCCTCCAGTGATACGACACGAAAAAAAAATCCCCTACCCCAAACTATCCTTTACATGTTGACATTTATTTTCTAAAAAATTACTAACTATTTTGATTAATACACCGTAGATTAAAGATACTTCTATGGCAAATAAAATGTATATCTTGAATTTTCTGGGAATAGTCTCTAAAGACCTATTTATTCTGAATGAATTTTGTTCAATTTTCCGAAACTGGAAGCCGTAAGAGAGAGATAAAACCTTATTACACAAAAATGTAGATCACGTTAAAACACACAATTTATGTTATATATATAAGCTTTTTAACAATAATTTGTTGCAGAGATGTAGAGAAAGTAAACGGAACACATCACATTTTTTAGAAAAATGTGTGTTTGCTGTATGTGTGTTAGCGTAGCTCAAAAATGAAAATACCGATAAACACCAAAGTTGTTATTTAAGTTTAGTACCTATTATATTCCAAGAATGCGACACGGTGATTTCCGTAAATCACCCACCCTAATCTACCCTTTACGTGGAAGGTTTTTCGAAATTTTTGATCAACTAAAAATGACCAAATTTCAATTAAAATTCCGTATATTAAAGATATTACATGATAAATAAAAATGCATGTCCTGTATTTCTTTGGAATATCTCCTGAAGTCCTCTTCATTCTGGATTACTTTTCTGTAAGGATATACAGGATGTTTCAAAAATACGGGGCATAATTTCAGGTATGTATTTCCCACATGTAGACAATCAAATTAGTTCATCATAACATGTGTCCGGAAATGCTTCATTTCCGAGTTATGGCCTTCACAACATTGAAATTCACTGGAACGTTTTTCTTTCCGCAGGTTGTCATTACAGAAGATGTTCAAAATGTCCACCTCCTGCTTGAATACAGACCTCACATCGATGTCTCATTGACCTGCGAACACGACCCCAAATTCCAGGAGTATTGCGTATGTCCTTACAACTTGCCTCAATTCGATTCCGAAGGGATTCCAAATCCGGCACCGGAGACGAATAAACCAATGATTTTAAATGGCCCCCCAAGTAGAAATCGAGAGGGTTCAGATCAGGTGAGCATGGAGGCCAAGCAATTGGGCCACCTCTACCTATCCATCGATCAGGAAACCTTCGATCCAAGTACCGGCGAGCCGTAAGACTGAAGTGTGCAGGAGCGCCATCATGCAAGAAGTGAATGTGTTGATGATTGATCACTGGAGTGTCTTCGAAAACGTCAGGTATGGTGTTTTCCAGTTTGTGTACGCCTGCCCCTTAAGTCTATTTACAAGTACATGGGGTCCAACTAATCGATCACCAATGATACCGGCCCACATGTTGAGGGAGAACCGCACCTGGTGATGAGATACAACAGTTGCACGTGGGTTTTCATGCGACCATACATGCTGATTGTGGAAATTTGTTATGCCATCTCTTGTGAACTGTGCTTTATCTGTAAATAATACGACGGCAGAAAAGTTCGGATTTACACCACACTGCTGCAAGAACCACTGACAGAACCTAACTCGTGCAGGGTAATCTGCTGGTGACAGGGTCTGTACACGTTGCAAATGATAAGGATACAATTGATACTCGTTCAACAGTCTCCAGACAGTCGTATGAGGAACATTGACTTGCAACGCTAACCGTCGTGTGCTGATAGGAGTCCTGTCCACAGCCTCCAGAATCTCCTCCTGCACTTCTGGAGTTGTAGATCTTGGTCGTCTCCTTCCCAAACCAGGAGAGGTGAATGTTCCATACTCGCACAGACGGGAATGGAGACGTACAAATGTCTTCCGATCTGGACATTGTCGCTGTGGGTACCTCTCCTGGTACAAACGATGAGCCAGCGCAGCATTGCCGTCCGCTTTACCGTACATGAAGTGTATCTCTGCCAGCTCTTGATTTGAATACATGTCGCACAGTCTTAACGCCTAAAGAACACTGAATGTAACCTTCCTCAGAATGAACTATCAGAGTGCCCTTCTAATGCCTCCTTTGACGGCAAAGACCTGCGGAAAGAAAAACGTTCCAGTGAATTCCAATGTTGTGAAGGCCATAACTCGGAAATGAAGCATTTCCGGACATGAACTATTTTGATTGTCTACAGGTGAGACTTTCAATGTTGTAAAGTCCATAACTCGGAAATGAAGCATTTCCGGACACATGTTATAATGAACTATTTTAATTGTCTTCATGTGGGAAATACATACCTGAAATTATGCCCCGTATTTTTGAAACATCCTGTATTTATACCATGGGCCCAATACTGTATTTCGTGTGTGCATATAATCCTTCTTGAGTTATAAAAACTGCAGAACTCCACGGGGTAAATCAAGCATACCCCGGTTAATGGCGTTGTTAAGAGAGCGACTTTCGTACTTCTCTTGCTTACCAGCGTAAACAGTGAAGGAATTGCGCTCATTCTGAGGCACATCCCAGGCTTGTACTTGAGACCATAATAATATACAAGAACATTGTAAATACACGAGAAAGTTAACAATTCTTTCCACATTAACTACAGAACCTTTATTCTTTAGGGAATAAGCAATCTTTTATATTTTAAAATGTCGCCTATAATAAATAATAATACAGTGAAACGCTCTGTGCTCTCATGCTTGGGTTTTGTTACGGCGCCTTCATGTTTTAATTCAACTCCACAGTGGTTTTTGTCTCTAATGTTAGATAGATAATAATTTCTTATTACATAATTCCAAAACTAGTTATTAGCGGATATTGGTAGGCAAAATAGAGTTTTTAATTACTCGTGAATTTAAAAAGTGACTTTATTCTCTAAAAATGGCTCTGTAACTGAAGTGGAACGCATGCTAAATTTCTCCGTGTGTTTATCGTCATGGACTCTAGTACAAGTCAGGGAACCGCGTCTATATGAACGCGATTTCTTCACTGTTTATGCTGATATGCAAGATGATAAGGAATGCCGCTGTCGCTAACAACGCCTGTGACCGGTGTATATTTGGATTTACACCTTTGAGTTCTGCAATTTATTCACTCATGAAGGGCTATCTGCACGCGCGAAATGCGGCGCAGTTGGACCACCTGGTATGTAAACTATAAGAGATAGAAAATGGACAGCTCATTAAAAGGCATATTTTATTTATTTTTAATGTACTTCTTTATTTATTCTTTTAAGAGCTGGCCATATCGAGATTTTAAAAATCATAAGTTTCTCCTAAACGGGAAGTCTTCATCCGTTTCACATCTGCTTTGTTTTACTCCTGGCCAGTATAATCGAATAGTGAAGTGTACTCCTTCTACTTACAAGGAACCAAGTGTTAACATCATCTCTGGTAATGTTTATGTAGCCAAAAGAATAGTTTTGTTTGCAGATCAGGTAGATAAAGGCATGTGCATGGAACATATCAGATTTTTACTTTCTCAACACATAGTGTATATCTACTACACACTGTAGTGTTTGTGTGTGCAGCATAGACCGCTAAGTACCAAACTTGGCATTTAACTTAGGTATCCTTAAGGATGCGACACGACAATTTTTAAGGAAATTTCCCCACCCAAACTACCCTTTAAATAGAAACATTTTTGAAAATGTTTTTCTCAAAATGCCTCTAACGGCAGCTCACGGGGAACCTTGGCCTACCGCCCGGCCGCTGCGTCCCCCATCTCGGTCCACTACAGACGTCATGGATGAGGTGCAGTATTGGAGGGCGAGACGTGGTCAGCGCCTCGGCCGGTTAATGCGGTCCTCATGACCTGGAGCCGCTACTTCTTTTCAGGGACCTTACGAGGCTGAGTGCACCCCGGGCCGGTACTGGGGATCGAACCCAGGTCTCCCGCTGCGCTAAGGAAAGGACCATTTGATTACGATATCACATATTAAGGCCATTTCCATCACAAATAAAATGTATATCTTGAATTTTCTGGGAATAGCTTCTAAACACCTGTATATATCATGGAGGAATTTCGCTGAACTTTGCATAACTACTTAATCGTAAGAGATAGAAAAAAAGTTACTGCACAAAAATGTACATCTTGTTAAAACACACAATTTATGTCATATATATATATATATATATTTTTTTTTTTTTTTTTTTTTGGTAGTTGACCTTTTTCGAGGTATTCCTTGTTATTAGTTTCAATGCCAACCTCTGACCGCGCAAAGAAACAGAATCCAATCCTATAGCGACCACATTTTAAAACATTTGACTGTCGGTTTAGCCCAGGTGTCCCTTCTACTTTAAGACCGTTTCTACTAATATTTATCTCGATTAGTATGTAGAGGCAGAAGAATTAGCTTTTTAACAATAAATTTATTATAAAGATGTAGAGAAAATCATGTGAAAGAAAGGGAAAATATGGAGTTTTCATTTATGGACGCTCTTTAACTGCTGTGGTTCTCAGCGTCCCTTTCTATATTGGACATGAAAGGCCGCTTAATTTTGCCGAGATTCCTCTTTATCAGGCTTGAGAGGTTCTTTTACGTTCTTAAATCTACGACATGAGACCAACGGTTTTACTTCCCTTCCGAAGGAAGCCATGCTAAGGATGTTTAGGTCCAAAAAAGCAATCGTCCTCCACCGGGTTTGAACCAGCGACCTTGGGTATATGAAGTTAGCATGGTAACAATTGCAGCACGGAGGGCGACGAGAAAGTGATGTGAATGGAACACATGTTTTAGTCATCTTATTTACGATTTTCAAAAATGTTTAGGTAATCAAAATCCGGCCTCCGGTTTTTGTTGATTATTGAAATGATAGAAATTAAGGAGTATTTTTGTCTTATTGCATTAAAGTATTATTAAATCCAACACATTTATGTTGGTAGAAACGAATTAGTATGGCAGAGGGGTCTAAATTAGGCCTCATGTAATCAAAACAGAAATAGCCGATATTGAGTTATCAGAGCTTCCCAAGGATATCCGTTTAACTGCTGCGTGTTCGAAGTGAAGAAAGGCGGACATTGTAAAGCTCAGTGAGTGTATTAAGATGGCAGATGTCAGGGGCTAAGTGAAATCAGCTGTAGGAAACAAATGAAGTTAATTACTAGCATCCGGTGCTGAGCGTCGCCTCTGGTCCACCCGCGGGTAAATTCTTTCCTTACATCGCATCTTCTTCTGTAACTGTTGCTTTTTTACACCTTCTCTATCTACCATGTACAAAGTATTTTTTTTCTACTTTCTCTATTTTTATTTCATTTTGGGGGAGGGGGAGAGGAAGATCCAGTAGAAAAGACGGGACCAATATTTGTATTTTGTTTATTGCATGTCATGTTATTGTGGTCAGGCCTATTTCACGTCTTGCGGAATTTTGTTCTTTTCGTTGGTTGTGTTTTGCACAGCAGAGGGAAGCCTAAGCCAGGACTTTAAGTTGTCTGAGGAAGCTCTCTCTTTGCCTGGTGCTCCCGCTACCAACCAGATCTGCAGATTCAGACTAACGCGCTTTCCTATTGGTTACGTGACGGGTCAACGACAGGTTTCGTGTATATACGAGCTGCATCCAGAGAGTAGGTCCCGACGACAACAAAAACATCACTACGTAAGAAATATTTATTGGTATGATTACATAGACTCACTGGCTACTTTTCAACATAGTCACCACCATTGTTGAGACATTTATTGTAACGGTGCACCATTAATTGTAAGCCCAAGTCTTCGGATTCTGCCGCCACGAAGTCACTTCATTCTGTACCTCAGTGTCACTCCTGCCAGAAAACGCTTCACGAGACGGAAAGTCACTTGGAGCGAGGTCAGGGCTGTAGGGTGGATGTTCGAACACTTCCCATCCAAAGTTATTCAACACATTTCGTGTGGCGTTGGCTTTATGGGGTTTTGCACTGACATGCACAAGCGCAGTGCTTCTTGTCAACATTCCACGTCTCTTGTTCTGGATTGCCCAACGTCTGGCAATATGGATCAGCACACACAAGACGCGGTAAAAATTCACACAAGAGGACACCACGTCGATCCCAGAAGACAGTGCACATGATT
This sequence comes from Hymenopus coronatus, assembly GCA_030762935.1. Taxonomy (NCBI): domain Eukaryota; kingdom Metazoa; phylum Arthropoda; class Insecta; order Mantodea; family Hymenopodidae; genus Hymenopus; species Hymenopus coronatus. The sequence continues at coordinate 143,639,716 of CM060886.1, read as the reverse complement.
TTTTGACAAAGATTGTTTGCTTGAATTTGGTCTTCACAGGTGAACCACTATTGTTGTTTTGTCTCTGGTATGGCATGCGACACCCAAATTTCATCCCCATTGACAATACTTGTCACCTTCCGCTGCGGCCAGACATTTTGTTTTGTGTTCATCTGTCAGTTGTCTAGGCACTCATCTTGTGAAAACCAAGCCACCGGGAGACAATTTCGAGCGAAACATCTGGGGAAACTGACAAGAGAGTTCTGAAGTAGTGAAACGCCGGTTCTGCACAGTTGCTTGCCGCACACTTTCTAACACTTCTGGCGTCACCAGGGACGGTCTTCGTCGTGAATATTGGTTCTTCCTTCCATGAATTGCCTGCACCATACTGTCACACAAAACGTCCTGTCCATTGAGATTGCTTTTGAGCAAGCAAAAATCGGTTGACTGCACGAACCTCTCATGTGGCGGGAGCAGCCATTTTCTTCTAGCACAGAGCGGTAACCACTGCCGTCACAAAACTGAAACTTTACCACAATGTTACCATATACTTCCTCTTTTCTCCTGCGCACGCGCATTCCTATCTGACTAGTGGTGCCATCTCTGGACGTGATCGAGACTTACTTTCTGGATGCACAATGAACTGGTTCGAAATAAGGGGTAAGAATGGACTTTCTGAAAATCAGTTGTTCTTTCCAATGTGAAATGCACAGTCTTGCATTCGTTTTGTCTGCTTGTGCATGGGCAGCCATGTTTGTCAATCGACCAATGGCAGAGTCAAATCTAAAACTGAACTAGAATCTGCACCATTGGTGAGATATCTAAGCACCAGCAACCTGCCGACAAGATATAAAGCCATGCTCCAAAGTACCAACTTCTGAGCTGAGATTGTGTTCGTCCATGTCGCCAGTTTTTTTTGCTGTCGTTTAAAACTTCATAAACCGTCAAATCTTAATGTATTTAGAATGACATTTGCGACTGCGCAGTAACATAGGTAGAAAAAGTATAGCATTTCGCCAAAAATTCGACACCGACATTTCACAGGAAATTAACGTCAAGGGGTTTTTTGAATTAAAATAAAACAAAACAAAAATCTGATGTGTTCCCTTCACATGACTTTCTATAGCTGTTACGCAAACAACGTCATCCATTACATGCTAATGAGCGTAAACAATAGCAGAAATTATTTCATTACTTGCTTCCTTGTAAGTAGAAGGGAATACACTAGGCTAAAGTGATAGTCAAACGTGAAACAACTGAAGTTCGGTTCGCTTTGCATGCCCTGCAGTAAAACAAGAGATGAGAAAGTTAGGTAATTGAAACCAACAAGAAGGAATGTCTCATAAACGGTCAACACTACATAGAACGTAAGATGTGAGTTTTAACGAGGTCTACAATTGTAGTGCTGCAAGTTGCTTACGCTAGGTAAAACTCATCCAGAAGAAACAGATATACATTTTATTTTCCATATAAATATCTTTAATATACGGCATTTTAATCAAACACTAAGAGCCAATTTTGAGAAAATCAAAATTTTCGCATTTTATTACATGTAAAGGCTAGTTTGAGGTTGGGGGAATTTTTCTCAAAAGCTTTGTGTCGCATCCCTGGAAGATACTTAAATACCAAGTTTGGTATTCTACTGACTTTTCGTTATTGAGTTATCGCGTTCACACACGAGCGTGCGGACCTTTTTCCAAAAATGCTTATTTTGGATACTGGGGACCCTAAAACGTACATTTCCGTGAAATCTCAGTATTGGATTTTTGGGTGGAATGCAATACCTTCTCTATACACTGTGTACATAGTGCATGTAAATAAAGTAAGAATGTCTTTTTAGGAATCCAAGTTTTGTTTATGGACGCTGTGGTTCTCAGCGTCCCTTTCTATACTGGGTGTGAAAGACCGCTTAATTTTGCTCGGAGGCCTCTTTGTCAGGCTTGAGGTTATTTTATGTGCCGGGACCTTGAGTATATGAAGGGGGAGTGAAGCCGGTGGAATGCAGTAACTATATAGTGTACCTGCGTGCTAGAGATAACAATAATAAACAACAATGGCGCCATTAGCAGATTGTTGCCCTAAACTGGAGTCACGCGGTCAGTGCAATGACCTCGGTCCGATTCCGCTGCCTTTCGTGTCAGCCACTCCCCTTTTTAATTTCCAGTATGAAGGCTGCATTTGTCAGGGCCGCCAAAAATCGAATCAGATATGTTAGACCAGCATTCAGCAAGTCAAACTTAAGCGTGTGCTATAATTTTTACTTTCTCAAATTATTTTGATTAAAATGCCATACATTAAAGGTATTCGCATTGAAAATAAAATGCAATAGCCTCTGAAGACCTGTTTATCCTGGTTGCTTTTTGCAGAATTTTGTATAACGATTAAAATTGAAACCAATAATTCGGAATATCTCGTAAACGTTAACTCTACCAAAAATGTGTAGAGTTCTACATTTTTTGTGTAGCAAGTTGTTGTCTATCTCTTACCGTTTGCCAGCTTAACAATGTAATGTTTTATTTAAACTATATAAATAATTAAGATGTAAATGGATTTTGACCACTTGAATAATAAGTTTGCACATTTTATTCGATCAACACATTTTGAGCTATGCTACCACACACATATGTGCCCGCGTACATTTTCTAAAAATGCTATTTTTAGATTTAGGGAGCCTCAAAGCACATTTCCGGTGAAATCTCGGTATCGAAGTTTTTGGTGTATTACAGTACCTTCTCCATACGCTATGTACACAGTACGTGTAGAGCAAGTAAAAATGAATTCATCTAGGACGCTAGTCGCCCTCCGTGGTGTAATAGTTACCATGCTGACTTCATATACCCAAGGTCGCGGGTTCAAACCCGGCAGAGGACGATGGATTTTTTCGCGTGTAAAAATCCTTAGCATGGCTTCCTTCGGAAGGGAAGTAAAGCCGTGGGGCACGTAAAAGAACCTCAAGCCTGATGGAGAGGCCTCTGAGCAGAATTAAGCGGTCTTTCACGCCCAGTATAGAATGGGATGCTGAGAACCACAGAAGTTAAAGAGCGTCCATAAATAACACGCCATTTACATTTATCTAGGACGCTGGAGCCATAAAATGGAAATCTCTGTATATTCCTTACTTACGCAAGTTGAGTTTGCCCTCTCGCTTACTGCGAGAGCAGTACACCACATCTTTGTTAATGCAGCAGCGCCGCCACCGGCAGAGCTCAACGGCCTTCACTGAATTAACCGTGAATTGAGAACAGACCATCATCTGTTTACATTGGTTAATTCAGCAGCGCCGCCACCGGCAGAGCTCAACGGCCTTCACTGAATTAACCGTGAATTGAGAACAGACCATCATCATTGTTTCCAGCAGCACGGTCTATTTCAAATGGAAGATTTGCTAAAACTGCAACTTCTGCATTTCGATACAACATCTACTATCGATCATCATTATACGGAAATCGATAAATAATTGAAATTGTTCTTAGCTTTTGAATTAACGTCAGTTGTGGAAGAAAAAATCTGATATTATCCATTCACATGTATTTCTTTATCTGTTCTACCAATAAGCTATTCTAACAAACATTGTTCTAGAAGTACCCGACCTGACGTGTACAAAGCGGTTATTTCAAACAACAGTGGTAAAAAGTATCAACTTTAGAAAGCTTAAGTTTGACGATTATACATTCTTAAGCATTTTTTGGTAGCCATCATTAGTGAAAGCTCTCAGCGAATTTATAAACATGGATAAAACAGGTCATCGTTATGTGATACAATACTTTCATTTGAAAGGTCTTACTAATCTTAACACTGAGCTAGATTCTACTTTGGGGGAGTCTGCTCCTTCGTTTACAGCAATGAAATATTGCATGGCAGAGTTTAAGCGCGGCCGTACGAGCTGCCAAGACGAACATCGCAGTGGTCGATCAAAAAAGGTTACCAGTCCAGAAATCGTAAAGAAAATCCACAAAATGGAATTGCAGGACCGTCGGCTGAAAGTGTGCAAACTAGCAGACCTTTCAGGCATTTCAAAAACTTCTGCACATCGCATACTGGCTGAAAATTTGGATATGAGAAAGTTGCGTACAAGGTAGGTGCCGCGTTTGCTCACAATAGATCAAAAACATTCATGGGCATGTTTCATTCAAGTGTTTGGCAAAGTGTCACTGCAATAAAGCTGAGTTTTTGCGTCGATTCATAAAAATGGATGAAACCCGGGTCCATCTCTTCACACCTGAGACGAAGGAACAATCAAAATAATGGATTGGAAGGGGAGAATCGGCCCCAAAGAAGGCGAAGACAGTTCCATCTGCAGGGAAGGTCATGACGTCAGTTTTCTGGGACGCACGCCAGATAATTTTCATTGATTATCTCAAAAAAGGAAAAGTAATCAATGGCGAATATTAAGCGAACTTGTTACAGCGTTTGAGCGGTGAAATCGAGCAAAAAGAAAGTTTTCTTTCCTCAAGACATTGCCCAGTTCACACGTTCGATTATCGCCAAGGCCAAAGTCAATTACATAAAATTCCAATTGCTTCCTATTCGCTACGTTTAGCCCCTTCTGATTATTTTCTGTTTCCAAACTTGAAGAAACGGCTTGGTGGTGGAAGATTTGCCAACAATGAAGAGGTGGAGTCTGACTATTTTGCAGACCTCGATAGTTCTCACTATAAACAAGGTATCGAAGCTATTGAACATCGCTGGAAAGTGTATCGAACTGAAAGGAGACTGTGTAGAGAAACAAAGATGTTTTTCTTTGTTAGGTCGGTACTTCTGGGGCAGCCCTCGTGCCATCGTTACCAGAAGCGATCTTGTTACTCAACTTCTTCTAAGCAGAAGGGAAATAGACTAGGCTAAAGCGACAGTCAAATGTTTCAAAAGCTGGCCGCTATATGAATACTTCAATTTCGATTCTCTTTCCAGGGCCAGAGAAAAAGAAAAGAGAAACCTAATGAAAGATGGTTTCCCGATTGAGATAATTTAAAGTGGTTAAAATTGAAACTTATAACAAGGAATATCTCGCACCTGTTAAATGTATATAACATAGATTATGTGTTTTGACGAGATCAACATGTTTTGTGTAGTCAGTTTTTGTCTATATCTTACGCTTTACGAGATATGCAAAATTCATTCAGAATGAAGAGGTCTTCAGAAGCCATTTCCAGAAAATTCAAGTTAAATATTTTATTTGTCATGTTATAAACACCTTCAAATTAAGGCATTTTAAACAAAGTCGTTAGAGTTATTTTTGAGCCAGTCAAAATTTTCAAAAAATGTTTCATGAAAAGGGTAGTTCGCGGAGAGGCGCGCAATTTCTTGATAATCTTCATGTAGCATCCTCGGAGATACTAAACTTAAATACTAAGTTTGGTATTCAGCGTTCTTTTGGTGTTTTTGAGCTATGCTTTCCACAGACTTTTCCTACAATTTTTACTTACTCTATACGTGCTCTGAATATAGTGTATAGAGAAGGTATTGTATTGCACTCAAAAATTCGAAATCGAAATTTCACCGGAAATATATGTTTTGAGACCCCCTGAATCCAAATAAAAGTATTTCTAGAAAAATGTCCGTATGTGTGTCTGTATGTGTGTGTCTATGGGCAGCACAGCTCAAAAACGAAAAGACTGTTAAATACTAAACTTGGAATTTAAGTTTGGTATCGTCCAAGGATCCGACACAAAGATTTAAAAAAAAAAAATCTCCCTCCCCCAACTACCCTTTACATGGAACTTTTTCCGAAATTTTTGATTTTCTCAAAAATGGCTCTAACGACTTTGATTAAAATATCGTATATTAAAGATATTTACGTGTCAAATAAAATGTATATCTTGCATTTTCTGGGAATAGCCTCTGAAGACTGCTTTATTCTGGATCAATTGTTCTGAATTTTGCGTAACTGCTACAGCGTAAGAGATGGGAAAAAACTTACCACACAAAAAAGGTAGAGCACGTTAAAACACACAATTTATGTAATATTCATTTTTTTTTTCATGGAATTGACCGTTTTTAAGATATTTCTTATTTTTAGTTTCAGCTTTGAAAAGCATACTGGAATTTGTCAACTCCTGTCCATACAAACAAAGGAACTTAAGTCACATAGCAACCAGCTTTTGACTATCACTTTAACCTATGGTACTCCCTTATTTCGCTTCTACTTACAAGGAAACAAGTAATAAGACTATTTTGGCTAGTTTTTTCTCGATTAGCATGAAGTAAATAGAAGAATAAGCTTATTAACCATAATTTGTTGCAGTGATATAGAGAAAGGTATGTGAATGAAACACTTCAGATTTTTTATTTACGTCACGCCAATCGAGATAAAGAGCTCTTATTACTTGCTTCCTATCGTTAAGCTGAAACGATAGTCGATATGTGAAACAATTGATGTTTGAAATGGAAAATCTCGGAATCGATTTGCTCAGCACAAAAGTGTATGTTTTTTAACGTATCTACACTTTTGTGTATCTTGTGGTTTACCGGTTATACAAAAGTCATTAAGAACGAGGAGATCTTATGGGACTGTGTCCAGAAAATTAAAGATCTACGCTTCATTTGGCAAAAAGTCTAATCAAAATCGTTATAGCTTTTTTCATAAACTGTTCCATGTAAAGATGGATCTTTGGAAAATGCTAAACTTCAATAGTAAGTTTACTAATTAACACACATTTTGTTTTTAAGTTACGCTGTCCCCACATACACACACGTGAGGCCAGTTTTTTAAATAACTTTTTATTCAAGGGGCTTCAAAACATGTATTTCTGAAATGCCGTACTACATTTTCGGCCACAGTGTACATATTTAATCGATAAAGTAAAAATAAATTCAGCCATCAAATGTTGCATTGTAGGTTTCGTCGCCGCCATTATTTCAGCAAGAATGTCATTTCAGTGATACAAGACAACAACAATCTCTTACTGCAGTATTCAACAATGTAATGCTACCGTGTTACATTCACTATTCAAATATACACAACAAACTAAAATTAAGACTCTGTATAGATATTATTGTCGATATGAAAGGATGTCAGTTTAATGTGTATTTGGCTGCTGTCAGATGTAAACATTACAACTTATAACATAAAAAAAAAAAAAGACTGCGTAAAATAGGTAAAAGCTTTCACAGACGATCCAGTGTTGAAAACATTAGTTTGTCCAGTTTTGAAATGCGCTATACTGACGAGGCTGGGGTTTTAGCTTCACAGATACTTGGGCTACGCGCTTGCATCACTCTTCTATTTATAAAAGACATCCCACGGCTACGCTTTGTGGCTTAGGGCACTAAATGTTTATAATAGAGCATTATCTATAAAGTGAGTAATGATAGAACAACAAAAGCATCAAATCCGGATCACGTATGGATGTAATGCCAAAAATAGAACTTGGATACAAATGGACGGTCTCACGGAAAAAGGGAATAAGTCATTTTTATCCATTTTACAGGAGAGCCAAATACTAAACTAAGGTTACAAAGGAATACATGAATCATCTAAAACAGTTAATTTTCAAAATCTAATACACTGTTTTCAGTTATTCCCTTTTACCCAGAGATGCACATTACAAAATACTTTAATTTAGTGAAAGGGGAAAAAATTGACAAAAATGACTTATTCCTTTCACCCTGAGACCATCTAAACATTCTTCTCCAATTTATTGATAATTGTATTACATAACACTGTGTCTTCGTGAAGGAGTTAATATATAATATTTATTTAAGGAAGTGTAATTCTTATTTTACTTTTTAATTAGTACTCCTACAAATATAAGTTTGTTCTTAAACTAATATGAAAATGTAATCATAATTATTGTTCTTGCTATAAATAGTTAATTTTCACCCTACTTCTAGGTTTTCTCCAGATTTAGGTGCTTTTAGGTAATTTAGGCAATTTCCTGAAACTTTTGAGTGCTATTTAAAGGTTTGACATATGAACCTCGTACAAACGATGTTCTAATGTCAGTGAACAGCGTTTAACCCTACTTCACTACATTAGAAAGTATGCAGGCCACGTGAATAATCAACAGGTGACGTCCACGCCTAGCATTCCGTTGTAAACTAACTTTTGAAAGCCATTGGTGTTATACAAGAGGTACAAGTAACGCCTACATTAAAATATCAAACAAACAAAAAATGCATGTGATGCATCTATAACGTTCACTATCGACAATCCTGTAGAGAAAGATTTATAAAACGACATATATTGACTGTAGTCTGTCTTTATGCATATAAAACTATCCTACTCGTTAAAATGAAAATGTGCTCTACAAAGACTGCCATAACTATGATACAAAGATAAGCATAAATAAAAAGAAGATTAATAAGGACTCTTATAAAATAGAAGTCACATGTTACAGTAAGTTGTGGTGACGAGTTAAGATTACTGTAAATACTAAACTATTAACAAATTGTTTAAATCTTACCTTATTGAGAGGTGTTTATATCGGGTGTATAATGTATACACATAATTATATTTTACGTATGGAAATGTGTGATTGTAATAGATATTTAGAGCACAATAATTATATTCTACCGTATGTAAACATTTACTGTTTGATGCAATAGAACTTTCGTTTAAACATCGACAATGTCAGATGCTCTCTTGTAAGTGTTCAGTTGTTTTACTGCGTAGGGAAAACGTTGCCACAGCCAAGCCCTAGAGGTCTCCTTATGAATAACAATGGATTGCAAGCTTACCCCAGCTGAGGCCAGTCCTACCCAGGACGGCGCCTGTTTCCCGATTATACAGGAAAGTCCTGATTATCTCCGACGTGCTTCTTTCTGGTGGTCTGAAGTTGCCCACGAATTCTGTGCTGTAATCCACATTGTTGTACACGTTCTTCGCCATGACTGCCACGCCACACTGTGCTATGGACACAGACCGCGGCAACAAGTTCTACGTCTCGACTCCCCCTTCCTTCAGTCAGCCTTCCCCACCCACTCCCCTACCTTGTCCAGGTGTACCGTTGGTATACCTGGCCTTGTAATTGTTTCTCTGTTCACGCAAAGACAAAAGACGCGCGCATTACTCCATGCAACAGCCATAGAAGCTAATTCCAAAGAGAGAGAGAGAGAGCAAGAGGCTAAATGAATCAGAAAGAGATGACAACCAAAAACATCTGCTCACATGCCTTCTCATTCTTATACACACCAACTTATAAATACTTATTCTCCTTTCACTCATTTATTTGTTTATTTTATTGTTATTTTGTCTACCGAAAGCGTTCATAGTACGTAATAGTAACTAAAGAAGTATCGTTTTTTTACTTTCTCTATACGCACTATGTACATTGTGTGTAGAGAAGGTATTGCACTCCACCCAAAAATTCGATACCGAGATTTCACCGGAAATACATGTTTTAGGGTCCCCTGTGTCCAAAAAAATATTTTCAGAAATAGGTCCGTGTGTCTGTGAACACGATAACTCAAAAACGAAAAGTCGGTAAAATACCAAACATGGTATTTAAGTTTAATAGCTTCCAGGGATGCGACACTAAGATTTTGAGAAAAATCCCCCCCATCCCCAACTACCCTTTACATGGAACTTTTTTTCGAAAACTTTGATTTTCTCAAAATTGGCTCTAACGATTTTGATGAAAATATCGTATATTAAAGCTATTCACCTGACGAATAAAATGTATATCATGAATTTTCTGGGAATAGCTTGTGAAAAGTGCTTTATTCTGGATGAATTTTACGGAATTTTTAATAACTACTAAACCGTAAGAGATGGATAAAAACTTACTGCACGAAAAATGTAGAGTTCTTTAAAACAAACAATTTATGTTATATACATTTTTTTCCTGGAGTTGATCGTTTTTTAGATATTCCTTGCTTTTTGTTTCAGCTTGGAAGAACATACTTTTCTCATACAGTAATTTGTCAACTCCTGTCCATACAAACAAAGGAACATCAGTGACATAGCAACCAGCTTCTGACTATCACTTTAACCTATGGTACTCCCTTATTTCGCTTCTACTTACAAGGTAGCAAGTAATAAGACTATTTCTGCTAATTTTGTTTGAATTAGCATGAACTAAATAGAAGCCTAAGCTTTTTAACAATAATTTGTTGCAGAGATGTAGAGAAAGTCATGTGAATGGAGCACATCAGATTTGTTAACATAGAGATGAGGGTTTAGAGCATCGCTTTAGCCGAGTGCGTTTGCTATTTACCTTACTTATGAAGAAGCAAACTGGAGCTAGGAAAAGTGAGCGTAAGCGATTAGTAACTCAAAGCACATTAAAATATTTATTTAGAATCCAGGAGTTATCTAAGAGTGATTTATTAAATGTGCGTTTGAATTTAAAAAAACAAAAACAAAAGCGGAAGCATAATATAAATACATGGTTGAGCAAAATGAAAGAACTGTTGATGATAAACTGGCTAATTGATATGTGGGCAAAAAGTCATTTAGTTTTAGAAGGAAAGTGAATCAGGGAGAGAGTTATCTTTTAAACTTTGTGAAAAGAACGAAAGACAAGGGATTGCTTGGTTTCAGTTGGCAATGTGCAAATTGAGATGTTTTTATGCAGCTTAACGTCCTTTAACCTGGTTGGTCATATCGGAGATGATGTCGAGGGCTATGGACATTCGTCTTCTCAGGATAAGGGAAAACCTTATCGGGTAACTCACCCTAAGCGAGATTCGAACTCACGACCTTTTGAACGTGAGACGATCGTTGGAGGAACAATGAGAAAATGTTTCAAAGAAACAAATGAAGAGGACAGAACAGTTGAATCTTTTGGAAGTAAAATGCATTGTTATGGTTTTGTGTGATGAATGACATCAGCATAGCCAATAAACGGCTAATGTTTATCATGATGTGCCGCTGGGTGTAACAATTCTTTCCTACACAATACGTTGTTATATAAAATACTTGTACAAGTTTTATTGTAACCAAATGTGCTTGGGAACACAACAACGGTTAATTGTAATGCACATTTATGTAACACTATGTAGTGTTAATCTATCCCCGTAACGTTCACCACTAATACAAGATCGTATAATGCTGGCGTATTTGCTTAACATTCAAGAGTCCCGAGCTCGAATCTCGAGTAGGGTGCAGAAGGATTTATTGTGCGTCAGGATAGGATGATATAAGAGTATTACTGAGGGACGGCCGAAACCGGACCGCGGGTAAGGAACCACCGTGGAGGGTCCCTAACATACTGCAAGCAGTTCTTCAGTTCGACGCGTGGTGAAATCTGTGAATATACTAAAAGTATTGTTAATAAAACCAATGTTTGGTTTTCACTTAAAATATACTTTTAAAAATGCATTTTAGGAAGAAGGACCTTTGTTTAGTTTTACCAATTCAAGTTAATAAAACAACGATAGCTGAAAATGTAAATGGATAATACTGTACTGCAGGAGCCCGCCCCCAGTCCTCGCCGGGGAATGAAGAAATCTCTCCAATGCTCACTTAGTAACCCGCATGGGAGTCGAACCACCACCACCAGTCCGAGAAGACGAATGTCAGGTAGCTTTAAGAGTATCACATCCGGTAGCACCTTCCAGGTCAAAACCTTACGTGTTCCATTCACATCACATCATTATTTTTAAAAAGTATTCTTCTATTTGCTCCTTGTTAATCGAGATAAAAGTGAGCAGAAATGATCTTATTACTTGCTTCCTATAAGTAGAAGGGAAAATAAGGGAGTACACTAGGCTGAAGCGATAGTCAAATCTTTTAAAAGCTGGTTGCTATGTGACTGAAGTTCCTTTATTTGTATGGCCAGGAGTTGACAAATTCCTGTATGAGAAAAGTGTAAAGCATTTTAAAACTGAAAACAATAAGGAATGTTTCAAAAACGTTCAACTCCACGAAAAAAATGTAAACATATAACATAAATTGCGCAAAATGCATCCAGAATAAAGATGTTTTCAGAGGCTATTCCCACAAAATATACACTTTATTTACCATGTAAATATCTTTCATATACGATATTTGAGTCAAAATCTTTAGTGCTATTTTTGACAAAATCAAAATTTTCGATTTTTTTCCATGTAAACGGTAGTTGGGGGTAGGGGGGATTTTCTTGAAAATCTTCGCGTCGCATCCTTGGAAGGCTGGACTTCAATACCAAGTTTGGTATTTAACCGACTTTTGGTTTTTGAGCTAAGATGCCTACAGACACCACGCGCGCGCGCACACACACACACACATTGATAGACAGTTAGACACACTGATATTTTTCTAAAACTGTTTTTTTATTCAGGGGGTCTCAAAACATATATTTTCGGTGAAATCTCGGTATGTAATTTTTAGGTGCATTACAATACCTTCTCTATACACTATGCGCATATTGCGTGTAGAAAAGGTACAAATGCCTTCCGAAGGAGCAGGATTTCACATGCTACGGAAAATTCAAGCTATACGTTTTATTAGTATCTTTAATATATGCCATTTTAATGAAAACCGTTAGATTTGATTTTTAGAAAATCCACAGTTTCCATATAAAAGGTAGTTTGGGCTGAGATATTCTTGGAAATCTTCGCGTCACATGTTTTGAGCATACCAAGTTCAGTGTTTCAGTATTTATCTGAGTTTTGAGTTATGCTGTTCAGAAACGCGTATACCAGGTGGCGCAACTGCGTGTGGGACTGTTTCAAGTTAAAAGCTGTCAGTGGAGTACTGGCGAGAGTGAATTTCACTTTACACGTCTTGTTAGCAGTGAGGGGTTCACGTTTATTGAGAGGGGTGTAAAGGTCGCCCGGTTCTCCGCTGGCAGGTTCTAACTTGTCCATTAAATTATGAGGCAACCTCTCTCACGATCTCTCTCCACTTCGCGAAAATCCGAGAGCCGCCGGCAAAGTTCCACTGGAGTCCTTACCTTGCTGAAAATGTTGACCTTCTGCTCCCAAACAGGCAGTATAACAAGTTCCCGCTCAGCAGCAGAAATCCCTGTGTAACCTAGTGACAACATCACAAGGATCCCTGCTGCTCAGCTGAGACGAAGGAATGAGAATGTGTAAACAGAGGGTCAACATTTCCGTGATTTATCTTAAGATACGGCACCACTCTCCCGGCGACTCTCGCGCAGTGGAGAGAGGCCATGACAGGGGTTATCTTATAATTTATCGTAAGATACGGCACCACTTTCCCGGCGACTCTCGGATCTCTCGCGCAGTGGAGAGAGGCCATGACAGGGGTTATCTTATAATTTAACGACACTATATAGGGCAGCTGGGCTTCCTATTACACACACACAAAATGGACAGTTTTCTAGAATTCCTTTTTGTAGATTCAGGGATTCTCAAAACATGTCTTTCCGGTGAAACCTCTGTAGAATTTTTGGGTGGTGCGCAATACTTTCTATACCTACATGGTTACGAGGATAAAAATATTATGTGTTCCATTCACATGACTTTCTCTACATCTCTGCAACAAATTATTGTTAAAAAGCTTATGCCTCCATTTACTTCATACTAATCGAGAACAGATTAGCAGAAAGGGTCTTATTACTGGCTTCCTTGTAAGTAGAAGTGAAATAAGGGAGTACCATAGGTTAAAGTGATAATCAAAAGCTCGTTGCAATGTAACTGAAGTTCCTTTGTTTGTATGGACAGGAGTTGAGAAATTCCTATATGAGAAAAGTTCAAGTTTTTCAAAGCTGAAACTAAAAACAAGAAATATTTTAAAAACGATCAACTCCACGAAAAAATGTATATAACATATATTATGTGTTTTTAACGTGCTCTACATGTTTACTTTCTCAAACCTAAAGATAAAGAATGAAGGGTTGGGTCGTATGCAAGAGTTTGGTACACAAAGAAAGGCTTTCTATGGGAAGGATTGTCCATCAGCGATATGGAGACAAGGGTTCTAGTTATTGTCATTATCAAACGGCAACAACCACTAGCTGGTGAACATTCCCGTCTAGTTGCGTGTCCCAGGAAGCGTCGATGATGGCCTTCAAGTGTTGTACAGGACTTATGGCGACCAGGAAGCGCGATGTTGCGAGAGTTGGGGCAACGCTATGTGCCTCCTGACTGTATGAAAGCAGTGCTGACGTGGCCTCGGCTCTACCAACTTGCTGATGGAGTTGACAGGCAAATGGATGTCCTCACTTGCCCTAGAGCCCTGAAACCATCAGGCGGGTCCCTACAACGACTCTAGGATAACTTTTTACAATGCAGTCGCAACCTACCTTGAACCCTGGGAGCAGCAAATAGAGTCGGGGGATGTAATAAAGCTATCCAGTATTCGTCTGGTGAACCGCGGAAACCCCCGGAAAAACATATGGTTGGGCACAGGGATCAAACCCTCCCGAACGCGGACCACAGCGAGATGGAGCAATATTTTAAAGCAAATTCTAGGCTTTTACATGCAAAAATGTTACTTTTTCACTTTCTCAATAAGCATTACCATTTTTACTTTCTCTAGCACTTGTGCATAATAGAGAAGGTATTGTATTCCGAAAAAAATTCGATACCGAGATTTCACCAGAAATACATGTTTTGAAACTCCCTGAAGCCGAAAAAAAAGTTAAAAATAATTTCCATTTGTATTTTTGTGTGTCTGTGGGCAAGGTATCTCAAAAATGAAAAGCCAGTTAAATACCATATTTGGTATTTACGTTCCGTATGTTCCAAGGATGAACACGAAGGCTTTCAAGAAAATCCCCCCACCCCAAACTATATCGTTTAAATGGAACATTTTTCGAAAATTTAGATTTTATAAAAATGGTGGTAACGCTTTTGATTAAAATCTTATAGTTTTATGATAAACGAAATGTACATCTTGAATTTTCTGGGAATAGTCTCTGAAAATCTCTTCATTTTGGATGACTTTTGTATAACTGGCAACGTAAGAGATAGGCAAAAACTTACTTCACAAAAATGTAGATATGTCCTTTACATTTTATAGCGGAGCTAACCGTTTTCCAGATATTCTTTGTTATTGGTTTTAATTTAAAATAACTATACTTTAAGATACAGTAAGTCGTCCGTGTTTCTTTTGTTTTCCTCCTGATCATGCATGAGAATCGCATCGCTTTTAAAACATTTGACTATCGCTTTAGCTTGGTGTATTGTCTAATTCCCCTTCTGCTTATAAGGAACATTCTCGACTTTCTGATCAGCATGGAGTAGAAAGAAGTCTTCTCTTTCTAAAAATGCTGTTTATGTATTCTGGGTGGTTCAAAAAAAGAATTTCGATAAATACCGATGGGCTAATTCAGTCTAAAATAGTAAAACTTAAAATAGACGGTAATTGCGATTGTGCTGCCATCTGTCCAGAGATAGGGCATGCAGTAGACTGATCGGCACCTCTAACTCCATCTGCCTGTCACGGGGCTAACTGCTAAACACGGTGTGATGGCACTATCTTCTACTATGCTAGAATGGACGGCCCTCTAACACCGTCCGCTTGGCGCTTAGCGAAGGTCGTATGGAACGGGGCTGACACCTTGACCACCGAACATTTCCGTCGCCATATGACCGAGTAATTAAAGAACGTAAAATACACATATTTGATACGTTTAATTTTTACTTTCTCTGCCATTTACCTAGTAGGTAGCGAAGGTATTGACTTCCTCCCAAAAATTCTATATCAAGATTCCATGTGCAATGTAACTGGTTGGTAGAGAAGGCATTGCATTTCACCCAAAATTCGATACCGAGATTTCCCAGAAACACACCTGAATAACAAAAAGGGGGAAGTTTTAGAAGATGTTTTGCACGTGCGCGTGTGTGAACAACATGACTTAAAAATCTGAGTGTTCCATTCACATGACTTTCTCTACATCTCTGCAATAAATTATTTTTAAAAAGCTTATACTTCTACTTACTTCCTGCTAATCGAGAAAAAATTAGCAGAAATATTCTTATTACTTGCTTCCTTGTAAGTAGAAGCGAAATAAGGGAATACCATAGGTTAAAGTGATAGTCAAAAGCTGGCTATGTGACTGAAGTTCCTTTGTTTGTATGGACACGAGTTCACAAAGTCCTGTATGAGAAAAATATAAGTTTTTATAGCTTAAACCAAAAACAAGGAATATCTAAACAAAAAACAAAAACAAACAAAAAAAAAACGATCAACTGCACGAAAAAAAAAATGTATATAACATAAATTGTGTGTTTTAATGTGCTCTACATTTTTTGTGTGGTAAGTTTTTGTCTCTCTCTTACGGTTTAGCACTTATGCAAAATTCCGTAAAATTCACTCAGAATAAAGTAGTTTTCAGAGGCTATTCCCAGAAAATTCAAAATATATATTTTATTTGTCAGGTAAATATCTTTAATATACGATATTTTAATCAAAATCGTTAAGAGCCATTTTTTAGAAAATCAAAAGTTTCGAAAAAAGTTCCATGTAAAGGGTAGTTTAGGGTGGGGGGATTTTTCTCAAAATCTTCGTGTCGCATCCCTGGAAGATACTAAACTTAAATACCAAGTTTGGTATTTTACCAACTTTTCATTTTTGAGTTATCGTGTTCACAGACACACGACACACTCGGACCTTTTTCTGAAAATACTTTTTTTGGATACAGGGGACCCTAAAACATATATTTCCGGAATCGAATTTTTTGGTGGGGTGCAATGCCTTCTCTATACACTTAGTACATAGTGCGTATAGAGAAAGTAAAAACGAAAGTCTGATAAACGCGAAACTTGATATTTAAGTGCAGCACCTTCCAAAGATGCGACACTAAGGTTTTCAAGGCAACCCCAAAGCACCCATTATATAGAATAATTACGATGAATCAAAGATTTTGGTTGGAAGTTAAGATAATTTCATAAATCAAATGGGTGTCTTGAATCATCTAGGAATAGATTGCGGAGGGAAAGTTATATAATGTTGAAGAACTGGTAAACCTGTTCCATTCACAAGACTTTCTCTACATATTCTTACGGAAGCTTATTCTCGTCTCAGCTTCGTGTTAATCGAAATAAACTTAGCAGAAACAGCGGTTGCTTCCAAGTGTAAGGGAATATATTAGGCTAAAGCGACAGTTAACTCTTTTAAAGCTGGTTATCATGTGAGGCAATTGAAATACCCCATTCTTTCCATGGCCAGAGAATAATAAGGTGAATAACATAACCAACAACAAGGAAATAATGGTTAGCTCTGTGTTATAATGATATATACATGTGTGTCTATCTATTACGATTTCCAGAATGAAGAGGACTTCAAGACACTTTTATAAACGACATTTCACTATTCAAAATCTTAAGTCGTTTTTTCAGCAAATTGAAAATTTATAAAAATGTCTCATGTTAAGTACAATTTGGGGTGAAAAGACTTTCCTGATTTGTATTCCACCCAAAAAGCAATAACGAGATTTCACCGGAAATACATGTTTTGAGATCACATAAATCCAAAAAGGAAAAACATTTTAGAAAAGGTCCTGTGTATGTGTGTGGGCAGCATAGCTCATAAACCAAAATTTGGTATTTAAGCTCAGTATTTTCCAAGGATGCAACACGAAGGTTTTCAGGAAAATCCCCCCCATGCCAACTTCCCTTTATTTGGAACATTTATTCAAAATGTTGATTTTTTTTCAAAAATGACCAATAAATGTTATTAAAATAACGCATGTTTAAGATAATTTCATGAAAAACAAAATGTAGATATATCTAGATTTTTTGGAACAGCCTCTGAAGACTTAATGACTTCAGTAAAGCTTAAGGGATACACAAAATCTTACCACACACAAAAAAGTAAATCTCATTAAAACATAATTATGTCATATATTTTTATTTATTTATTGGTGGAGTTAACCGTTTCCCAGATATGCATTGCCATTGCTTTCAATTTTAAATTACTTAAACCTTTCTCAAGCGGAAAGTCAACTTTCCTTTTATCTCTTTTGTTTTACTCCCAGGAATACAAGATAGAATCCAATTTCATTTATTTGCTACAACGATAGTTTTTAAACGATTTGACTATCGCTTCTGCTTACAAGAAAGCAAGAGGCAATTCTGCTAATGTTTATCTCGATTAACAAGATAAATGAATAATCTTTTGTTTGTGAAATAGCTAGACAAATCTTCCAAGGATGCAACAGGAAGATTCCCCCAACCCAAGTGCCCTTTACATGGACAAAATTTTGAAAATTCTTATTTTGTCAAAAATGGCTGTAACGATTTTGATTAAAATGCCGAATATTAATGGTATTCACATCACAAATAAAATGTATATGTTGAATTTTCTGGAAATAGCCTCTGAAGACCTCTTCACTCTGGATGACTTTTGTATAACTGGCGAACCGTAAGAGAGAGACAAAAATGTAGATCTCAATAAAACACACACGTTTGTAGAGTTAACCGTTTCCAGATATTCAGGGTTATTGGTTTCAACTTTTCTCAAACGGGAAGACACCTTACCTGTGTAGCCCAAACTTGGTATCTTCCAAGGATGCGACACGAAGCTTATCAACAAAATCCCCCCACCCCAAGCTACCCTTTACATGGAAAAAATTTCGAAATTGTTTATTTTCTTAAAACTGGCTCTAACGATTTTGATTAAAATGTCATATATTAACGATATTTACCTCACAAATAAAATGTATGTCTTGAATTTTCTGAGAATAACCTGTGAAGACTACTTTATTCTGGATGAATTTTACGGAATTTTGCATAACTGCTAAACCGTAAGAGATGGACAAAAACTTACCACACAGAAATTGTAACTCACGATAAAAAACACAATTTATGCCATATACATTTTTTTCATGGAGTTGATCATTTTTAAGATATTCCTGGTTTTTCGTCTCAGCTTTGAAAAACATATTTTTCTCATGCATTAATTTGTCAACTCGTGTCATACAAACAAAGGAACTTCAATCACATAGCAACCAGCTTTTGACTATCACTTTAACCTATGGTACTCCCTTATTTGTCTTCTACTTACAAGGAAGCGAGTAATAAGACTATTTCTGCTAATGTTTCTCGATTAGCATGAAGTAAATAGAAGCATTAACTACAATGTGTTGCAGAGATGTAGACAAAGTCGTATGAATGGAACACATCAGACTTTTTTCACTGCTACCATGTGCTACGTCACTGCTTTGCACAGTCGGCTTTCCCTAATGGCTAATATCCGCGCACCGGTACTGCAGCTCTTCCGCATTATTAGCCAATCAGAATGCAACTGGGTGAGACGGCAGTTAACTAATGCTGAAGCTCATGTGGTCTTTATTACTTTACCTACATGGTATATACAGAAGGATTGTATTACACACAACATTTCGATACCGAGATTTCACCGAAAATATGTTTTAGGGTTCCCTGCATCAAACATGCATTTTTAGAAAAAGCTCCATGTGTGTCTGTTTGTGAACATAACTCAAAAACGAAAAGTCGATAAAATACCAAACTTGGTAATTAAATTTATTATCTTCCAGGGATACGACACGAAGATTTGAGAAAAATTCCCCCACCACCAACTACCCTTTATATAGAACTTTTTTCGAAACATTTTATTTTCTCCAAAATGGCTCTAACGTTTGTGATTAAAATATCATATATTAAAGATATTTACCTGACAAATAAAATGTATATCTTGAATTTTCTGGGAATTGCCTTTGGACACTACTTTATTCTGGATGAATTTTACGGAATTTTGCATAATTGGTAAACCGTAAGAGATGGACAAAAACTTATCAGAAAAGAAATGTAGATCACGTTAAAACACACAATTTATGTTATATACATTTTTGTCGTGGAGTTGATCGTTTTTTAGATATTCCTTGTTTTTAGTTTCAGCTTTGAAAAACTTCTCATTCAGAAATTTGTCAACTCCTGTCCATACAAACAAAGGAACTTTTAGCAACCAACTTTTCACTATCACTTTTACCTTTTAGTACTCCCTTATTTCTCTTCTACTTACAAGGAAGCAAGCAATAAGACTATTTTTGCTAATTTTTTCTCAATGTAAATAGAAGAATAAGCTTTAAGAATAATTTGTTGCAGAGATGTAGAGAAAGTCATATGATTGGAACACATAAGATTTTATTTTAAATATTGAGTTATGCCATACCTTTGAGAGTGTATTTCACCACTTGTGCATGTGCACTGCTTGGTATTTTCGAGTTCAATCAATATCCCATTTAAAATGGTGTGCGAATATAACAACCTGCCATATCCGTTGGTGTTTCAATCGTAGAGAGTACAAGCCATTTTGTGAGAGGTTGCAACAGACAATATGTCGATCATTGCACACTTGAAACAGCGAAAAAGTCTAACAGGCATCATGCCCAAGGTAATGTTGCGAGTCAGAAAACACCTTAATTCAGTTGAAAGAAAATTAGCGACATTTAATGCGATTAATAATAGAACTTATGATCAAAAAGTTTTTCTCATTTTTCTCTAAAACTATAAATGTGGATGTGGTAGACTTGATACCAGACTCTCATATATATATTTACTTAAGGTCCTTTAACCTGGTTGTTCATATCGGACGATAAAATGATCTCAGAGCTTAAAGTTGCTCGACATAAGGGAGAACGACCTT
The DNA here is from genome assembly GCA_030762935.1 of Hymenopus coronatus. Taxonomy (NCBI): domain Eukaryota; kingdom Metazoa; phylum Arthropoda; class Insecta; order Mantodea; family Hymenopodidae; genus Hymenopus; species Hymenopus coronatus. The sequence goes on along the minus strand of CM060886.1, from coordinate 143,619,297 downwards.
GAGTGTGAGGCAGACACTCTACCCCCACAACAACGAGGCGAGCAAGAACATATTGTACTCATTCAAAACTTTGATACCGAGATTTCCACAAATAAATGTTTTGAGGTCCCTTGAATCCAAAAAGGAGCATCTTTAGGAAAAAGTCTACGAGTGCGTACGTGTTGTGTGAGGAGGGGGGGGGGGCACACAACTGAAAAAGGAAAAGTCTGTCAATTACCAAACTTGGTATTTAAGTTTAGTATCTTCCAATATTCTCCCACCCCAAACTACCCTTTGCATGGATTTCTTTTATTGTTTTTTTTTTTTTTTTTTTAATTTTGATTTTCCCAAAAATGATGCTAACGAATTTGATTAAAATACCATATGTTTAAGTTTTTTTAGACAAACGAATGCTATATCTTGAACTTGCTGAGAATATCCTCTAAAGACCTCTTCAATTTTCATGACTTTTTTTTTTTTTTTTTTTTTTTCAATTTTAACTGAAACTGTACTCAAACGGTAAAGCATCTCTCTTGTCTTACTACTGACATGTAAAGATGACCAAACTTCAATTGTTCACATAGCAACCAGCTTTTAAAAGATGTGACTAGCGTATTTCCTTATTTTGCTTCCACTTACAAAGAAGCAAACAATATGACCATGCTCAGGTTTGTCTCAATTTGCATGATTTAGATAAAGGAATATTCTTTGTAACAATAGTTTGTTTGCATGGATTTGGGTGGGGGAGGAGGCATTTAACCTGATACGTCATATTGCATGATGCTCAAGCGATGTCTACTTCTTGATGAACTACAAGCTCGTGTTCATTGATGAGTTCCATTCACACAACTTACTCTGCCTGTCCCAAACACTCTATACTTACACAAGATTACTCTTTGATCTACACCAGGCTAATTGACATACTCTGTCTTATTACTTGTTTGCTTTTAAGTGTCAAATCCTTAAAAGTTCGTCGCTATGTGAAACAATTGAGGCTCGGTTCACCTTGTATGGTCCCGTTTGAGGAAGGTATATTTTAAAGCTGAATCCAACATCTAATATCTCGGAAACGGTCAGTGTTACACAAAAAGCACAATTTTTGTGTTTTAATGAGATCTATATTTTTTGTGTGATAAGTTTTTTATCTATCTCTTATGGTTTACCAGTTATGCAAAATTCATCCACAATAAAGAGGTCTTCAGAGGCTATTCCCAGAAAATTCAGAATATATAGATATACTATTTGATGTAAATATATTTAATATATGACATTTTACTTAAAAAAAAAAAAAAACGTTAGAGCCATGTTTAGAAAATCAAAATTATCTAAACTTTTATAGTGGTTTTTTGTGTAATCTTCGTGTCGAGTCCTTGGGAGATACTAAACTTAGATACCTAGTTTGGTATTTAACGGACTTTTCGTTTTTGAGCTTTCCACACACGGATCTTCTTCTAATAAATAGGTCATCATAGACTATTTCCAGAAAACTTTGTTTGTGATGTGAATATCTCTAATATACGGCATTTTAATCAAAATCGTTACAGCCATTTTTGAGAAAATCAAAATTTTGGAAAAATGTTCCATGTAAAGGAAAGATACTGAACTTAAATACCAAGTTTGGTATTTACCCGACTCTTCGTTTTTGAGCTGTGCTGTCTACAGTCAGACACACACACACGGACCTATTTCTACAAATGCTTTTTTCGGACTCAGGGGATCTCGAAATACATATTTCCGGTGAAATTTCGGTATATAATTTTTAGGTGGAATACAATACCATATCTATCCACTATGTATATTATGCATACGGGTTAGAGAAGGCACAAAGCTGCTTGCCACTTTAAAAATTGGATGTGTTACATTCACATGGCTTTCTGGGTAGGTACACAAACTTTTCTTACAAAATGTTACTTTTCTATCTACTTCATTTTAATGGAAATGAAATAGCCACAGTACACATTCTGTTATAGGCTCAAACGGAATAATGAGGGTCAAATATGGACATGACTCTCCAACTGAATGTCGATACGACTTTACAACTAATTAAGGGATATCTCACAAATAGCTTATGACATAACAAATTGTGTATTTTAAAGAGATATATCTTTTTTATACAGCAAGTTTTCGTTTACCAGTTATACAGGATTATACAAAATGTCTTACAAATTAACAGGACTTCAAAATTCAAGTTACATACTGTGTTTCACATGTAGGTAAATATCTAATATATGACATTTTGTGACATCCAATTTTGAAAAAATAAGAATAACTTCGAAAATGTTTCATGTAAAAGTAATTAGAGGTGAGGAGTTTTTTTTTTTTTTTTTAAAAAAAATCATGTCGCAAGTATGGTATATATATGATACACATAGATATTCTTCTAAAATAATTTTCAGCACCTCGAAACATGTATTTAGGTGAAATCTTATCGAATTTTGGCGTGGAATGCAATACCTTCTCTAACTACCATGTACGTGGTAAACAAAGTACACAAGACACGTGTAGCATGACTTTCTTTACCTAATGTGTAACAAAGTACACAAGACATGTGTAGCATGACTTTCTTTACCTAATGTGTAACAAAGTACACAACACATGTGTAGCATGACTTTCTTTACCTAATGTGTAACAAAGTACACAACACATGTGTAGCATGACTTTCTTTACCTAATGTGTAACAAAGTACACAAGACTCGTGTAGCATGACTTTCTTTACCTAATGTGTAACAAAGTACACAAGACATGTGTAGCATGACTTTCTTTACCTAATGTGTAACAAAGTACACAACACATGTGTAGCAAGACTTTCTTTACCTAATGTGCAACAAAGTACACAACACATGTGTAGCATGACTTTCTTTAGCTATGTGTAACAAAGTACACAACACATGTGTAGCATGACTTTCTTTACCTAATGTGCAACAAAGTACACAACACATGTGTAGCATGACTTTCTTTAGCTATGTGTAACAAAGTACACAACACATGTGTAGCATGACTTTCTTTACCTAATGTGCAACAAAGTACACAACACATGTGTAGCATGACTTTCTTTAGCTAATGTGTAACAAAGTACACAACACATGTGTAGCATGACTTTCTTTACCTATGTGTAACAAAGTACACAACACATGTGTAGCATGACTTTCTTTAGCTAATGTGTAACAAAGTACACAACACATGTGTAGCATGACTTTCTTTAGCTAATGTGTAACAAAGTACACAAGACATGTGTAGCATGACTTTCTTTAGCTAATGTGTAACAAAGTACACAAGACATGTGTAGCATGACTTTCTTTAGCTAATGTGTAACAAAGTACACAACACATGTGTAGCATGACTTTCTTTAGCTAATGTGTAACAAAGTACACAACACATGTGTAGCATGACTTTCTTTAGCTAATGTGTAACAAAGTACACAACACATGTGTAGCATGACTTTCTTTAGCTAATGTGTAACAAAGTACACAAGACATGTGTAGCATGACTTTCTTTAGCTAATGTGTAACAAAGTACACAAGACATGTGTAGCATGACTTTCTTTAGCTAATGTGTAACAAAGTACACAACACATGTGTAGCATGACTTTCTTTAGCTAATGTGTAACAAAGTACACAAGACATGTGTAGCATGACTTTCTTTAGCTAATGTGTAACAAAGTACACAAGACATGTGTAGCATGACTTTCTTTAGCTATGTGTAACAAAGTACACAAGACATGTGTAGCATAGACATGTGTAGCATGACTTTCTTTACCTAATGTGCAACAAAGTACACAAGACATGTGTAGCATGACTTTCTTTACCTAATGTGCAACAAAGTATTCTTACAAAAGATTAATTTTTTTATTTACTTCATGCTAATTTAGATGAACATTAGCAGAATTAGCATTATTAAACATTTCCTTGTAGAACAATGGAAATAAGGGAACGCACTAGGGTAAGGCTAATCAAATCTTTTAAGTGCTGATCGCTACGTGAAGGCATTGAAATTCCGTTCTCTTTGCATGACCAGGATGAAAAAAGGCGAATCATGACCTTCCTATGTGAAACAAAAGTATAAGTTTGGGAAATCTTGCCCCATTAATAAGGAATATCTCTGAAAAATATTAATTCTACAAACACACAAACATGCAAATTGTGTAGATTAAGCAAATCTACATTTTCTCTGCTTAAGATTTTGTTTATATCCTAAGGTTTATTAGTCATGCAATCCCACCCAACACAGCAGAGGCTATTCCCAGAAAAGTCAAGATGTACAATGCATTGCCATAAAAATGCCTTAAACAAATGACATTTCAATCAAATCCGTTAGTCATTTTTAAGAAATTAAAACCTTTCGAAAAATGTTCCTTATAAAATGTAGTGTGGTGGTAGCGTGTCTGCCTCACATTCAAAAGGTCGCGAGTTCGAATCTCGCTTAGGGTGAGATACCCGGATAATGTTTTTTGGGAGTTTTCCCTTATCCTGAGAAGACAAATGTCGAGCAACTTTCAGCTCCATGGACCCCCGAGATCATTTGAGCATCATTTCACCAATTTCATTCATCGTCCGATATGACCAACCAGGACGTTAAGCTAAAAAGAAAGAAAAAAAAAATGTAGTATGGGGTGGGTGTTTTTTTTTTTTTTTTTTTTTTTTTTTATTAGTTGTTTGAGTTGCACCCTTAGAAAACGCTGAACTTAAATACAAAGTTTGGCGTTTATACAACGTTTCGTATTTGAATTATGTTTTGGACAGCACGTCATTTTTATTTAGGGAGTCTGAAAATGTGTTAGAATTACAGGGAAATCTGTGTATCAAATTTTGGGTGGGATGCGAATAGTAGAGAAAGGAACTTCTATTGTTAGCTAACTTAAATTGTACCCAAAATATTTACAAGCAATTTCTCACATCGAAATGTTTAATTTAGTTTCCTCAAAATGGACTATAAGATTGTGATGAAATTACCATTCGTAGACTAAGCTTTCCAGAAAACGCATAAACCTACGTGCGTGCGTGCATGCCCACCCACCTACATAAATACCACAAAATACCTGGTTTTATTCGTTACATGTAACTATTCCGAAATGTACGTTTCAACTTTCCTAGATTTTAAGCAGCATATTCTGTAAAGTCATTTTGATTTAAACTGCATCTTTTCTACGAATTTAACAAGCAATTTATTTCATTGCGTAGTATCACGTGATTTCGTTAGCTACGATAGAGATTAATGGGTTGCTTAAATAATTTACTCGTTTTCTTTCAACTTGTAACAAAGTGTGGGGGTTATACCTGAAACGATTAAATTTACAAATATTACTTTAAGCTACGTATCTACTTCTGCAAAATACCTTTAGAAGCGCTAGGCAATACATGACAGCTTCGGAGTTCAGAAGTGCTGACAGCGCCATTTTGTCGTTCAGCTGCGATAGTCGAAGAGCTGCATGCGCGCTTCTTTGCTCATCATTTATTAAACTTCGTTCTCTATTACATACGGATATCTCCAGCCCTATAGCGATTGAGTGCATATTAAAATGGCATTTTTGCAACTGTAATGCCAGTCTCGCTAGCAACGCCACTGAGCGTGTGACAGTTTTAGGAACCTAGTCACGTACGATCATCGTTTGAACGAAATGAAGCAATTTGGAACGTTCTCAATGAGAACTTACTCGTCCCAGCCGACCTTGTCTATGTAACATTGCTAATCAGCTCCTAAGAATACGCACGATATGTGCGTTACTTTTCAACTATTAGCTATCTTATAAACACAACGATATATTTTTTACTTTTCGAGCCAGAGGAATTAGTTCATTCGATCAAACTACTTTGTAACGTAATTTTGAAACCCCAGAATAAATAAGAGGAAATGCTTAAAGTGTTATTTGGGCTAGTTTCAGATCACGTTCTCTATTAGTCTCGTTTATTTTTATACTTTCTACAAATTATTCTTACACAAGTTTACCATATACTTCCTAAGGCCGCGACTGTAGAACGCTAACAGGACGTAGCCGAAAGATCTGTGAAGCTAAAACCCCAATGATCCCAAGAACAAGTCAAAGCCTTGGCAATACAGCAGATTTCAAATCTGGACCAGTTATTTTCAACACTTTCAAATCCGGATTGTTTGCAGAAGTTATTCTTGTATCTACTTTAAGTTATCTGAGAAAATATTTGCATAAATATTACATTTCACCATCAATACAAAAGAAGAGATGCTGTAAATTTATAACACCACAAATCTCAGACTGTAAAGATATATATTGGACAAACATAGGCACACATCTAACAACATTTTAGAAATAAAGACATTGACAAATCAGCTGTTTCCACAACCTTTTGGGAGAAAAATCGCAATATTAATAATGAATCACATCTTCTCAAATTAGTAAACAATGCAGCAGAATTGAAAACACAAGGAAAAATGTACTTAAAAAAATTGGAAGAAACCTCGTGGATCTTGATTTGCCAGTAGAACGCAACTCTCTTTTGGGACTCACAATCAACAGCACCACCGACATTAGCCAAGACCAAGGGGATTCTGGAAATTCCGCCATTTGACCTAGCCGAAGGTGCTTCTATGGAAACACATGTCCCAAAGGAAAATAACGTTTGTGAACAATAAGAGTGTTTAGTAATTAATTGAAAAAAGCTTTTGTCTATCGCTTGTGGGTTCAAGTTCGAGTGGGCAGCACCATAGCCAATTGCTAACACTACTCTCCTCTCTCTAGATGGCCTGGGTTTCCAATTTTCCCCCATTTATTCCATCAACTGCTCCATAATCATGTTTGGCTGCTCACACATTCTGGTTCTGGCTTGTACATGAGAAGGGTAAACACAAACATCTGTGGGACAAAACCCATTTTCCACAAGATGAGGATGAGTGCCCTTGAAAACATCAAGTTTTCCATTCCTTTAGCTTTCTCTACCCATTCCAAATACAAACTTGCATTATTCTTTTATCTACATCATAATTGTGATAAATATTAGCAGAATTGGTTTTATTGTAAGAAGAAAGGAAATAAGTGAATACTCTACGCTAAACCGATAGTCAAATGTTTTAAAAGCTGTCATTATTCAATTGTCATTGCAAATCGCTTCTTTGCTTGGACAGGAATAGAACAAAAGAAAAACGGACACTTCCTGTCTGAGAAAATTATAAGTACTCACAACTGAAACCAAAAACAAGGAATATCTTGGAAACGGTTACCTCCACAACAAATATGTAAAGGACATATATTGTGTGTTCTGATCAGATCAACATTTTCTATGTAGTAAGTTTTTGTCTATCTCTTACCGTTTAGCAGCTAAGCAAAATTCATCCAGAATAAAGAGCTCTTCAGAGACTATTCCCAGAAAATTTAAGATATACATTTTATTTGGTATGTAAATATCTTTAATATACAGGATTTTAATCAAAATCGTTTGCCATTTTTTAGAAAATCAAAAATTTCGAAAATGTTTCCAAGTAAAGGGTAGTTGGGGGTGGGGGGATTTTCTTGAAAATCTTCATGTTGCATCCTTGGAAGATACCAAACCTAACTACCAAGTTTAGTATTTAACCGCCTTTTCATTTTTGAGCTATGCTGTTCACAGACACACACACACATACACATGGACCTTTTTCTGAAAATACTTTTTTTTTAATTCAGGGGGTTCCTAAAACATGTATTTCCTGTGAAATCTTGGTATCGAATGTTTGGGTGGAATACAATACTTCCTCTATACACTATGTACATAGTATGTATAGAGAAAGTAAAAATTAGTGGGATTTTTATAGGTTTTAATCATTTTAACGTAAGATAAATTAAAGTATAAAAATTTTATTTTTCTCTTGAATAAAACTGGTAAAATTCAAACACCACCGTGCATAGTCATATGCTTACAAAGTAGAAAATTAATATTCATTAGTGGTAAAGAAAACAGCAAGCTTAACCTGATGTGGATTGTTTTACATATCCTGTGCTGATGTTTTGATGATCAGACTGCACTGCACTATATTCTCTGACTGCATGCTACACCAGCAACCTCCCCAAATAACAAGAAAGTAGTATAAGGAGTTATTAAAAACCAAAACCTCAGATATCTATTTTGTAAAAAAGATAACTTTTCATATACTACTTGAATTTAATTTAAACACTCTTGTTTCAACAAGTTAAATAGCTACCTTAAGTTATTTAAAGAAATCCAACATGCAGTTAATGTTCACTTGTTTCTTGTATGAAGTGTTGTTATTCACACTAACTCTGCATAGGCTAAGAGAAAAAGTTGAATTCCATTTGAAAACCCTAATACTAAAAATCTAACTCACTTCAATGATGCTTTGCAGATTGCTCTCCAACTGATGACCATATCTCTGATTTTTTGGTGTTTAAAATTGCATTTTAGAATAGATTTAAGTATAAAATTACTTTTTAAAGAGTTCTCAGCTAATGTAGTCAACAAGTAATAAAAGTTAGCAAATTGTAATATAGTCATAGACCATTAACATGTTCACTGTTTTTTACTTTCTCTAACACACATGGACAATGTACATAGCAGATAGAGAAGCTATTGTATTCCACCCAAAAATTTGAAACCAACATTTCTCCAGAAATATATATTCTGAGACCCTTTGAAAAAAAACATTTTTAAAAATGTTTGCGTGTGTGTGTATGCATGCGCACAGCATTTAACATCTGTTAAATATCAAACTTCATATTAAGTTGAGTATCTTCCAAGGATTTCTATAATAAACCCCCACCACTACTATCCTTTACATGCAACATTTTTTCAAAATTCTAATTTTTTTAAAAAATGACTTGACAATTTTGATTAAAATACCATGTAACTAGTAAACCATAAGAGATAGAACATAACTTCACAAAAAATACAGCTCTTGTTAAAACACACAATTTATGTCATATATATATATATATTTTTTTTTTTACTTTCTCTATAAGAACTATATACATAGTGTATAGAGAAGGTATTGTATTGTACCCAAGTTTTTGATACTGAGATTTCACTGGAAATACATGTTTTGAGACTCCCTGAATCCAAAAAAAGCATTTTTAAAAAAATGTCCATACGTGTGTCTGTCTGTGTGTACCATAGCTCAAAAATGAAAAGACTGTTAAATACCAAACTTGGTATTTAAGTTCAGTATCTTCCAAGGATGCGATACAAAGATTTTCAAGAAAATCCTCCCCACCCCAAACTACCCTTTACCTGGAAAAAATTTCGAAAATTTTGATTTTCTTAAAAATGGCTCTAACGATTTTGATTAAAATATCGTATATTAAAGATATGTACCTGACAAAATGTATATCTTCAATTTTCTGGGAATAGCCTCTGAAGACTACTTTATTCTGGATGAATTTTACGGAACTGCTAAACCGTAAGAGATGGACAAAAACTTACTCTACAGAAAATGTAGCTCGTGATAAAACACACAATTTATGTCATACACCTTTTTTTTCTGGAGTTGATCATTATTAAGATATTCTTGGTTTTTCGTTTCTGCTTTGAAAAACATACTTTTCTCACACAGGAATTTGTTAATTCCTGTCCATACAAACAAAGGAACTTCAGTGACAGAGCCCAACTTTTGACTATCACTTTAACCTATGGTACTCTCTCAATTCGCTTCTACTTACAAGGAAGCAAATAATAAGACTATTTCTGCTAATGTTTCTCGATTATCATGAAGTAAACAGAAGCATAAGCTTTTTAACTAATTTTTTCTTGTTCAGCATGAAGTAGTAAGAAGTATAAGCATTTTAAAAATAGTTTGTTGCAGAGTTATAGAGAAAGTGATGTGAATGGAACACATCAGATTTTTTTTTTGTACCAACTTTTTCCAAGATATTCCTTGTTATTAGTTTCAATTATGAACTATTTAAACTTTTCCTAATGGGAAGTCATCTTTCGTTTCACAACTCTTTTGTTTTACTCCTAGCCACACAGAGAGAACTGAATGTCAGTTGCATAACGACAGCTTTTAAAACATTTGACAATCAGTATTCTAATTTATTTATTTAGTTTGCCCACTTATAAGGAACTAAGTAATAAGACCATTTCTGCTAGTGTTTATCTCGATTTGCATGAAATAGAAGATAATCATCTGTAAGAAATTGGTTTGCTCTACAGGTGGAGACAGTTATATGAATGTAAAACTTCAGATTTTTTTTTTTTCTGTTTTGCACCTCTTACCCATTAACACTTTTTTGTGTGTAGAAAATGAGCGATCCGTATTAACTGATGTCACCAAAGCATATTTAAATCTTGGTGTAAGATATGGGGGATTTACAAATTAATATACATAGATTTGTACATAGTACATCGAGCACAGTTTGAAGAATTGAAAATCCCAGATCTTTGTGAAGCACTGTAACAATTTGAGCAGCAAATGCCATTTGAATTGTTTATTGTAGCTGGGGTTAGAGGTCATGACATGCTTTCAGAAATGTAGCAATTTCAAAATAAGTTAATAACATTGATATTTCATTTTATGAATTTAAGAAATATTTGTGTTGAAAATACTTAAAAGGTAAAAGTATGTTCTAACATAATTTTAAGTAATTGTTTCTTCCATCCTAGTTTGTGTAGGACAATAATTGGGAAGGAGAGTCAGACTGAAAAATTCAGAGCAATAATTTGAATTTAAAGTGCAGATGTGTTGGCCTGCACAGAGCACTGAATTTTCTCCAAAAACCACAGGTTCTCATGTTATTTTGAGATGGCAACTTACAATGTCGTAAATACAGCCAGCTACAGGGTCATCAGATTAGGCAGTCAAGCTTTTAACAGCACACGCTACACCCTCCTCATACTTTTTTCCACACATACATCAAAAAAAGTAGGACGAACAGACGAGGTCAAATAGAAACATTATTATTACACAAATTACAATGTTGAACATTTACCTTTTCAAAGAAAATGTTCTCCCTGTGCTCGAAGACACATATTGCATATTATTTTGTAATGTCTGGGGATTAAATAATACGTAACAATGTCGCTGAGGCAAGAGCTGCAATGTGAGACGTCGGAGTTGCAGACCGAAGGCCACCAGAATCTTCTCAGTGTTCTGCTTCGAGATATTTCCAGTGTGGTTTGAATGAGTCATGAGTGACTGCTATGGGACGCGAGCCATTAACTGCTGTCTTAGATCGAGTGAATTGAATTATTTATTTGTAACTAATTGTAAGCCATTTGTTACAATACACTTGTCTATCAAACTGTATAACCTTGAGAGAAACTTTCTTGGCAAACATTCTGACCGTGTACTGATATCATCAATCTTTTCCTTTTTTAAATTTTTTCCAGTCTAACACTGATACCATTGTTCACTATTGTACTTGTGTCAGGGTGACCATTATCAGGAAAGCTCTACAACACAGAAACGGAGAGTTTTCTTTTATAAAGTTGCAACAAATGAAAAAAATGTAGTGTATTGGACCATGAATTGCACTAACATAAAACTAAAATTTCTGATGTGTTTCATTCGCATGACTTTCTCTACATCTCTGCAACAAATTATTGTTACAAAGCTTATGCTTCTATTTACTTCATGCTAATCTAGAAAAAATTAACAGGAATAGTCATATCACTTGCTTGGTTGTAAGTATAAGCAAAATAAGGAAGTACCATAGGTTAAAGTGATAGTCAAAAGCTGGTTGCTATGTGAATGAAGTTCTTTGTTTGTATGGACAGCAGCTGACAAATTCCTGTATGAGAAAATTTAAGTTTTTTAAAGGTGAAATCAAAAGCAAGGAATAACTGAAAAACAATCAACTCCATGAAAAAAATGTATATAACATAAATTGTGTGTTTTAGCGAGCTCTACATTTTTTGTGTGATAATTGTTTGTCCATCTCTTACAGTTTAGCAGTTATGCAATATTCCATAAAATTCATCCAGAATAAAGTATTCAGGTACTATTCCCCCAGAAAATTCAAGATATACATTTTATTTGTCAGGTAAATATCTTTAATATACAATATTTTAATCAAAATCGTTAGAGCCAGTTTTGAAAAAAACTAAAATTTTCAAAAAAAGTTCCATATAAAGGGTATTTTGGGATGGGAAGATTTTTCTCAAAATCCTCGTGTCGCATCCCTGGAAGATACTAAACTTGAATACCAAGTTTGGTATTTTACCCGACTTTTCGTTTTGTGTTATTATGTTCACGGACACACACACATGGACCTTTTCCTGAAAATGCTTTTTTTGGATAGATGGGACCCTAAAACATATATTTCCAGTGAAATCTTGGTATTGAATTTTTGGGTGGAGTGCAATAGCTTCTTTATACACCATGTACACAGTACGTGTAGAGAAAGTAAAAATCATTAAAGAACATATCCTACTGCCTTCATCAATCACGTATGTGGCGTAAGATAGGTCATGCCATAGCAAAAACTGCTATCTCAGCATTCAAGTGGCATGAGCCTGAGACCCAAGTGCTGATAAGAGCATGGCTGCTTAATCTGATGATCCGTTTTACGTCAAACATTGGTACTCAATTGTTCAGTCAGAATCATCCCTTTCCTGCACATAAAATAATAATAAATCAAATTTTGGAATATACACAAAACAAACTCATATTGATAATTACATAAAAAACAATGACTTTAACCCTTTTTCACATAAATTAGCTGTTTTTAATTGTTAAAAATATAGGTTAATTATTTACCTGTTAATAAAGAATATAAAACATTATAAATTCTAATTAATGGTTTCAACTGATTTTATAAATAAAAAAATTGAGCAGTTGAAATATCAGAAAGTTATTAAGGAGATTTCTACAATTAAGAAAATAAAAGATAATTACATTTTTAAAACATTTACTTATCACTCTTGGGCAAATAAAAAATTCACAAATATTTTCAAACAGCATGATATAATAGAGGTTCCTCAAAGTAAATACAACATAAAAATTTTGTTAGGCTTTTCTAAAAAGATGAAATTTCAAAAAATAAAAAAAATCCTGCATTATCAACTAAATTGTTTAAATTGTGACCTTATTTACATTGGCAAGACCAAACCTGAGATAAGGAGCACTTTAGAAATATTAAATATAAACAAATTGATAAATTAGCTGTGGCAATACATTTTTGGAAATTTAATCATGAAATAAACCCAGATGTTAAATTATTAAAACAATTAAATGGACCCACAGATTTAATGGTTTGGGAGAAAATATTTATAATTAAGAATAAAAATCATGTTATGAATTTTGATAGACTGCCAATTGATTCTCTCACCAAATTTGTTCTGACTCCAGTAGTTAGCACACATCTATCGAGCAGCAGTAACCATAACAACCACAGCAAAGAGAAATTTAGCTGACAATGCAATATAAACTAGTCCTGTGATGAATTGTTACAAATTATTATTATATTAATATTTGAGTTACTTCACTGTTAATAGCTCCATTTTTACAATTCTGAGAACCTGTTTAACTTAATTTAAAAATGCCCCTTTTTCAGATCAGGCACCACTTATGTTTGTATGTTCATGGGCATGCACTTATAGTGTTAAAATAGTTATTTATACCATTCAAATTATACCAAACTAGTTAAAATTACAGGTGGTATATTACAAGTGACCAAAAGCGCTAGCTATTACATAAAAATGAGTAATGCGATATGTTTTGAAAATTTAAAGAACCAATAGCAATTAATATTATAATTGGAAAATAATTTTTGTACTGCTTTCGCAATAAAGAAATATATTTTAGCATATAATAATGAAGTCAAAATATTGGTGGGAGAAAATAAAATGAAAGGTTTAACTTTTTTAACATAAGGTTTTGAGTAGTGAAAAAATTAACTGCCTTCTAGCAGGAATTTAGGCAAAAGCAATATACAAATTATTATAAATTATTTGTTTGCCAGGATCTTATCAGTGCCACTTGTATGCCAGAAATCTGTCCTACAGAATTCTTTTTTATACCAGCACACTTAAAAACATCAGTCTTGGATGGGTTTGAACCCATGACCTTGAGATCAGAAGGTTAACGCTTAACCAACTGAGCTACCCAGACCAACAAAAAAAGCAATAAAAAGTATATTTCTACCAAAATCACATTTTTGCCATTTTAGTACCAAACAAGAAATAAAGAAAATTTCCCCATCTCAAACCATGTTTTATGTCAATTTTTCTTTATTTTTTACCCTTTAAAATCAGTACTAGCAATCGAGAAGTAAAAATAAGCTTTTGAGAGAATAGTTTGCAAATGGATATATGTAAACTAAAAATAATGGCTAATGAAAACAATTTATTACTTTATTACTTTTTGTAATAAATCTTATGTATTAATCATAATGAAAATAATATTAAATTTAGAGTATTTGAAGTTATTTAATTTAGTGATAAGAAAGACCCTGATGTGATGTGGCAAATTTTGTGTTACGATGAAAAAATGTAAGATTTTTCTCTGCCTTGCCAAATAAGAGGCTTCAGTCTAGGTAGTTTATTTGCAGGAATACACAGAGTTAGGGGGGGGGGGGGGATGGAGCCCTCAAATGATATGAAGTTCACATATGCATGAAAATAGTATAGAAAGAAAAAACTGGATGGCACTACAAACCTATACTTATTAGTGTCCTAGCAGATAAAATACTGTTTCAATAAAACACAAGTATACAGAACATAATGGAGCTATTTATGACCACAAAAACATCATCCCAGATATGCAGTTTCTGGAATTATAGGTATACATACTGGGAAAATAATTGCTTTTGCGTGACCACTTAATTACTGTCACTTGCAACATATTTAAAGATTAAAAATTAAAAACAGAAACACTATTAACTGTGGAGTATTCTTCTTGATGAGTCACACTTGAATACAGTCAATCACCTTCATCTTGCCATCTGGTGTTAGGAGTAAAAACATAGCTTACACTCAAACTTCACTCTTGAAATAAAGTAAATTACTTTGGACATGTTTCGGTGGCCGTTGCCACCATTTTCAACAGAGATTCACTGATGAACACGTGGTAGCGACCTGTACAGGTCTCTCTTCTGGATAGATGAATTTCGAGATGAGTCCATTTGTTTGTGGTATGTCAAAATTTATGATCTTGTTCTTGTTTTTTAAAATTAATAGATTTTTCCCAATTTGGTAATCCAATTGGATTCTGCACTAATTTTAATAACTTGGGCTCACTGTGAAAGTTAAGTTACTTTATTTCAAGAGTGCAGTTTGAGTGTAATCTATGTAAGTTAACTTTTCCTGTTTGATTAGTTACTTCACTGTGCATTCCCATTAATGTTTTACTTTTGGCACTTCGTTCAATGTTGGTGATGTAAATGGTTTTAACAGTTTTATATTCTGACTAATGTTTTTTTCTGTCCAAAAAAAAGGTGTGATACCGCAGTGATTCTCTAGTACTCTCTCAGTCTAATTTCTTTTTGTTTTGCGTATTTGTCATGGAAACTTGGAAATTGGACCGAAAGAACACCAAAAAAACATAGAATTAAAGCCAACAGAAAAATCTGTGGTATCACACTATTTTTAGAGAAAAAACCACAACAATGTACAAAATATAAGACTCTTAAAGCCATTTATATCACCAATAGAGCTGGACATTTGGGAAAAAAATACATATCATCACAAATAGTTACATTATAATAAATTTTGAAATCCTGGCTTGAACAGAGTGTTACAAGTTTGTGCCCCTAATAACAGGTGGCAACAAGAAGGAGCTTCAGTCACCCAACGGCTAAAAATAAGGACAAATGTCTATGAAAATGTTTTGATGTTTTCTAACATTTAAAAAGTGAAGGTGTAAATAAGTGTGACTCATCAAAATTCCTTATATTTAAAGTTTACACTTTTATATTTTCTATCATTAAAATCCTGTTCATCAGTGCTTTCACTGCCTCTTTCTACAGGGTGAAAATTATTTAAACCGACAAACTCTGGGAGGTTGTAGGGGACACCAAAACAAATATTTTTCCTTAATGTCATTTTTTCCTATGAGGATTATTTAAACCGGTAGAGGAAGATTTCTCTGACATCAAAGCAACCAACAAACACTTTTGCATTTTTTATTACCAAGAGACAACACATGAACACAACGCAATTACTTAAATTACAGTAGAGGTTCAAAAATGCCTCCATTGACATTTAAACAAAGCTGACACTGACGGATCATGTTCTGTCTAACATGGGCAAAAACTCCAGGAGTGTCGTTAATTGCTCCTGCTGCTGCTACTACTATCCGGGCAACCAGATCCTCTTCTGATTCAACAGGAGTTCTGTAAACTAGGTAGCACATCTCTCCCCACACAAAAAAATCCATAGGGGTCATATCTGGGGACCGAGCAGGCCATGGTACAGGACCACCTCTGCCAATCCACTTTTCTGCAAACTGTCGGTTCAAGAATCGACGCACAGGACGACTGAAATGTGCCGGCGCCCCGTCATGTTGGAACCACATGCGTTGTCTTGTAGGGAGCGGGACATCCTCCAGCAATGCTCTGGCGTTGCCTGCCATTTAATGGCCTAGGTAGGAGATATGGCCCAATTAAACAGTCCCCAACAACACCGGCCCACACATTAACGACGAACCGCACTTGATGTGCGCGAGTAACTGTGGCATGTGGGTTATCCTCACTCTAAACATGCGAATTGTGCAGGTTGAATACTCCTTCACGAGCAAACGTTGCTTCATCTGTAAACAACACAGAGGATGGAAATGTAGGATGCATTTGACACTGTTCCAGGTACCACTGCGAAAACTGTGCTCTGGGTGCATAATCAACTGGTTCCAGGTTGTGGACACGCTGTAGGTGAAATGGACGTAAGTATTGCTCATGAAGGACGTTTCTTACATTCGTCTGATTCGTCCCCATGTTACGCGCAATTGCACGAGTGCTGATAGAAGGATCTCGCTCCACATGCTCCTCAAATTGCAGCGTTCTTACTGTGCAACAGCGTCCCTGTCCAGGTCCTCTGCTAAATGACCTGGTCTCGTGCAGACGTTGGTACACAGCAGTAAACGTCGTATGATGCGGGGTACAGCGATTAGGATATTGTTGTTGTACACACCAACCATATCAGTGTACTCACTTCAGGTGTATCGCTCCATTAGTAAACAAATACTGTACAGTATGCACACTACACTGGTGGATAAAACAATTCCTACCATCAACAGCAATTGCATTTATGACAACTGAAGGTTGCCCTCTACCGGTTTAAATAATCCTCATAGGAAAAAATGACATTAAGGAAAAATATTTGTTTTGGTGTCCCCCTACAACCTCCCAGAGTTTGTCGGTTTAAATAATTTTCACCCTGTATATCATCTCCAAATGATTCACCATTTCCATACATTCATCTAAGACTACTTCAGCCGTGACGCATTTATCCTCTATCATTTTACACATTTGCACACTTCTGTCCAGTTTTCTTGGGAAATACCGTTTTCATCTGCTGTCAAATAGCATCATGCATTTTAATGTAAAATTTTTCTCTGAAATTGAGTTCTTCACATTTGCACTATGAATTCTATTGGACATAATTCTAGGTGATATGGTGAAAAATACAAAATACTATGGCCATAGTTACAAAATAGTTGAAAACCAATTGGAATTAACACTGTGAAGCACTGTAATAATAGAGATTGAGTCGACCAGACACTCTAAGGCTTCACAAACCTAAAACTTATCCTTTTCACATTCCGAGGAAATTGCTACCAACAGCAATCCGGACTAGCAATGGGAAACCCATTATCCCCCTTCCTTGCCAATCTATTTATGAGCCACTTCGAAACACGAATTATTACAGCTTTCCCACTCCTGTTCAAAACCTGGTACAGATACATGGATGACATATTTGCAATAGTAAACAAAAAACATAGCACAGATGCCCTAAAACTGCTCAACCTACAGGAACCTACCAATGGAAATTGAGTCAGACAACACACTACACTTTCTAGATTTAAAAATAATGAGAAATAATAATAAATTAAAATTTGGTATCTTCGGAAAAGACCCTCTCACAGACAACTACATCAAGGCAAACAGTTTCAATCCTACACCACACAAACACGCAATCATAAATAGCCTAACCCACAGATTGGTACACATGCCATTCAATGAAAAGCAATATAGGATTGAATACTCTAACATAATAGAAGCAGCTACCAAGAATGGCTTCAACAAAAAGTTAGTAGACAACAAAATAAAAAAGTTTATAAGACAAAAACATCTAAAGCAAATCACCACACTGACACCTTCCATAGACAAAAAAATATATAGGAAATTTACATATCGCACCTGGGCAACTCATAAGTTTCAAAAGGTGTTCAAAAAACTCAACATTATCTTAGCACCTGTCAATAAATTCTGTGTCAAGAATCTTCTGAAGAAACCAACGACCAAAAAAATTCCCCATGAAAAGAAGTCCAGAATTATAAAATTAACTGTTGTGATTGCAATAGAGTATACATTGGCAAAACCAAAAGGAACATTGGAACTAGATTAAAGAAACATTTTGGCAACATCAAGAACAAAGAAACCAATAAATCTGCAGTGGCACAACACTTTTGGAATGCACATCACAATATTGAAAAAAAGACTCATCTATTAAAATCGGTCTGCCTTGTATCAGAATTAAATATTTGGGAAAAGATTTATATAAAAAACAGTGATTTTCTTATGAACTTTGACATCCCACCAGAAGTTAACTTGCTACTAAGCCTCATAAAACCACCATCAGATGTCTCCACCCCAGAGAAGAAAGACCCACAGAAGCACCAGGGTTCCAGCCAGTCGACACCTTGATGATGCCTTCAATGGAAGGTGAAACGCGTCAGGATAAGTTTTAGGTATGTGAAGCCATAGAGTGTCTGGTCGACTCAATCTCTATTATTTTATAAGTTATTGTGGCCATGTTCAGCAACAAGCATTCCATTTCATAAGTAGAATGCATTGGTTTATTTTCCTTGAGGTTGAGGCGTTAGCATGGCAATATTGAAAGAAATCAGCTTTTCTGTTAGCCAGGTTGTATTTGAGGAGGGGCAGGACTGAGCTATGATTTTTTGTTGTCATTTCTGACACTCCCCATATGATTTTTGACCCTCACAGGTAATCCCATTCCAACAATTTCTGCTGGATCCACTTCCGAGGGCAACGCCCATTATGCTGATGGAATGAGAGGGCCTAAAGCTTTTACTGTTGACTCTGAACTGCACTGGACCTAGGGGATATTTCACATGAGCTGGTCAGATAGGGCCAACTGGAAAATCAAACCATGGACCCTCTGCACAGCTAAGCATTGTGAAAAAGTGCATTATCAATCACAAAGACACTATTGGGTGGCAGATGGGGAATTAGTTTCAGAGTCAGTCATTTTTACTTTTTCTATAGGCACTATATGCATAGTGTATAGAGAATGTATTGCACTCCACCAAAAATTTTGATACCGAGATTACACCGGAAATATATGTTTTAGGGTACCTTTTATCTAAAAAAAAAAAAGGATTTTCAGAAAAAGGTCCTTGTGTTTGTGTGTGTGTGTGTCCGTGTATCTGTGAACACGATAACTCAAAAACGAAAAGTAGGTAAAATACCAAACTTGGTATTTAAGTTTAGTATCTTCCAGGGATGCGACACAAAGATTTTGAGAAAAATCCACCCACCCCAACTACCCTTTACATGGAACTTTTTTTCGAAAATTTTGATTTTCTCAAAAATGGCGATTTTGATTAAAATTTCATATAAAGATATTTACCTGACAAATAAAATGTATATCTTGAATTTTCTGGGATGAGCCTCTGAAGAGTAGTTTATTCTTGATGAATTTTATTAAATTTTGAATAACTGCTAAACCGTAAGAGATGGACAAAAACTTAGTACACAAAAAAAGTAGAGCACGATAAAACACACAATTTATGTTATATACATTTTTTTCGTGGAGTTCGTTGTTTTTGTGACATTCCTTATTTTTGGTTTCTGCTATGAAAAACTTACACATTTCTCATACAGGAATTTGTCAACTGCTGTCCATACAAACAAAGGAACTTCAGTGACATAGCAACCAGCTTTTGATTATCACTTTAACCTATGGTACTCCCTTATTTTAGCTCTACTTACAAGGAAGCAAGTAATAAGGCTATTTCTGCTAATGTTTTACTGATTAGCATGAAGTTAATAGAAGTATAAGCTTTTTAAGAATAATTTGTTGCAAGGATATAGAGAAAGTCATGTGAATGGTACACATCAGATTTTTCATAAATGTTGCAGTCCATTTGTGCAGATTTGAAACACAATTGCTGTGAAGCCTTTGAGTCTATTGCCTTTTGACGAGTCGTCACTCCAGCTGTACACACGATGTGTGTATGCAGAACAGATACAACTGGGTTCCTATAAGCTGTAGTCCAGCAATCCTTCATTCTCGTCTTCTTTGTCTTTTTCCTCTGAATCCAAGTGCATGCAACATGTTCCAGATGTTGAAAACAATAGATCCTTTCAAGTGTGGGCCTTCTACATAATGTACCTTACTCTAACCTATTGCTACCTCGGCACCCAGGTCGTTAGCTCTTGTCAATCCCTCTCTGTCTTCTTCTTTTGCACTCCTTACTTTCTTTCTCACCACACATTTCAGATATTTCTTTTTCACTGTCTCTTATCCCTCTTAGAAGTGTTGTTCCTGTTCTCATCCAAGCTAGTCCTTTTTCTTGCCTGTTACAGTAATCTACATATGCTTCTTGTCCCCAGTCTCTTTTTTATTTGTTTACAAAATTGTACAGATTTCTTGTTTTCTAAACTTCCCCATATCTCCTTCTTTATACGTCTTCTATCCTGCATTTTAATAGTTTACCTTCATTGCTTTATTTATTTCTTCAAGCCTCCTATTCCTATTTTCTCCATAATTTTTCCAATCCCTGCCCACCAACTATTTGCACTCTCTAGTTTGTTTGTTTTTTTTTTTTTTTGTTGATTCATACAAAGCTTTAAGATTTCTCCATCTTCTTTTACCAAACATTTATACGAAAATGTTATTATTGTCTCCATTATTATTATTCCATTCG
The DNA here is from genome assembly GCA_030762935.1 of Hymenopus coronatus. Classification (NCBI taxonomy): domain Eukaryota; kingdom Metazoa; phylum Arthropoda; class Insecta; order Mantodea; family Hymenopodidae; genus Hymenopus; species Hymenopus coronatus. Next base: position 143,598,312 of record CM060886.1, on the reverse strand, counting down.
TTGTTGTTTTCCCCAAGTTCTACCAAGACAACCTCCCTTGGCATTGATCTCAATAATTCTTTGCAAAACATTCTATACATATGATCCACCTTCTTATTTATGTCGGTGGTCTCCACTAACCCCTCTTTCCAGCCACTTGTTTCTCTTATATGTAAATGTGATTCATTGTATGGTGAACAATATACTCATTGAAGTGACCTTCTTCAATCTTCTAGGTCTTTCTTTATGAGCTGTTTAGAAATATACATAATACAGTTCTATTATAGCTTTGATTCTATGGACCGAACTAAATGATACACCAGTTCTGCTACCTGTTTCTGTACAGATTTGAGTTTAATAAGGTCCCCTCTATCTTCCTTCATCATGAATCGATGTACATTACTGATTAGTTCTCATGTCTGGCTATGAATCAGTGGTATTAATTTTATCTCCACTTTACGTCATATGGAATCACAGTGCTGCCTACCAACCAAATCACATCATGTTTACCTGCTCATAGTTTCCTTTGCTTTCTAAAACACAATCATAACTAAAGCTCGGTTTTGGGCTCCAAAGCGCACATAGTTATGAACACACAGAGCAGTCAGTGGTATAAAAAGAGGGTAATGGGGAGGGATTTGTAGCATAAACATACACACAGTGAGATATAATCTGTTCCAAAAGTAGTTCATTACATGTATTCACATTAGATGCATTGTTCCAATTCGTAAATTAACACAATAAAACAATTATTTCATAGTATGATTAGTAAATAAAATGCCTTACTTTTACAAATAAAAGTATAAAGCTTGATTAAAAAAATTCAGGATAATAATGTGCAGAGCTTTGAAAAGGCAATAAACATAAATCAGAATTCATTGCAGTGAATTACAAGACATGTGTTTACTGTACCAAAAGAAAAGGCTCTGCTCCTGTGACTCAGAATATGTTTGTCGGTGTCAAACACCCACCCTTTCCGTGTTTACTAGCAGGAACTGAACGAGGCCAGGCAGTGAGCACGTTTCGAAGCAGGCTATAGGGACCAAGCCTACTCCATCACATCATGTGCACACCACCGCAAACCAGTGACCCTGGGCCAACCTCTAATCATAACCATTCTTCACATTCAAAATAAGGTACACAACTTAGTTTCAAAATCCTATTGGTTTAATAATCATGATCAGCCTTACTGAAGCACAGCAAATGGACGTTTACAACATTCTACAGAGCAACAGCCCTTAGTTCTTTGTTACCTAAAATGTTAAAGGTTAAGAGAACTGTAATCAACTTCTGTTGTATAATAACTGAATCGACATGGTATGCCCTAGTGGTGTAAATGTTGTTCTCTCATCGCAACCAACCATTAACAGTATACAAGAAAGGGGGGTGAAAAATTAACCCAAATAATACACAACCAAGATCCGACTTGGCCAGTCACCGTGGTCACTGGTCCAAATCTAAATCATCTAGTTCTTCATTTAAATCGTCTAAGTCTTCATCGTCATCTATAAATAAGTTTTCATTGATTGGAACTGCTGTTGCACCATCTCCTTCCTTTTTACCATCTGAAACAAGAAAGAAAACACAGAACAAATAATTAGGACTGCCTCATAATTGAAATGAGATTCAGGGATTTGCATCACCATATTGTTCAGAAAGGGGCCTAAAGGTGAACCAAAACAAAACAAAATGTTCATATGTAAGAAAGCAGGAAAGTTGAGCATTTAAAAAAAGAGAGAGGGATGGGAACAATACCCTGTTCCCAAAACACATCCAAGTAAGTGAATTTTCAGTGACATAGTATTACCATTTACCAACTCAATAGCTTCTATTTCCTCAAATTAGTGATTACGTACACCTTTTTATGTGTGTTTGTTTTATTCTTTGTATTTTGCTTACTGCCTCACTAAAGGGCAGTCCCTACCTAGAGCAATATGCTCATTGGGACATTCTAATAAATAAACAAAAAGATGGTTGGAAAGAATATACAGAATGGTGCATGAACAACTGACCCCAAGTACAACATGAAGAAATAGAAAATAAGCTGATTTGGCAGCAACGTGGTTAGAGAAGTAGCTTGAAAACAGGATACTGGTGTTCATAGGAACACATGCAAGAACACTTGACTCAGCTCTCATTACATTCCACATCACCACGTTTGATTACAGGCTATGTCCATTGGGAACCTTGCAAACCACATATTGTCTAACAACCATATTGAGAATGCTGTTGTAAACGTCACTGAAAACATTCGTGCTAGCATCAGAGAATCAATGACTTGCTTTAAGAGGCCAAAACCAGAGTCATTCGCACAGTCAAACACACCATTTAATACATATCATCACTTTCATCAAATGATGATACACTATGGCAAGCAACAAATATAATACCAGCATTACACGTCAATGGACAGATTGTTACCAACACAAGCTCAACTTGCTTCTTATTTACTCCCAATAATAGTACTAATGAAATTATTCACCAAATGTTCCAAACAAAATTTCTCCTACTTAAGTGCATGAATTGATCTCCTTTATTAGGCAGCTACCAGGGCATGATCCGATTCCAAACATTGTAATATTTAAGAGCAATCTTCCCGAAGAATAGGCTAACTTCCACATACATGGAAACTCACTCAAATTATTGTTTTTCATAAACCTAACACATGCCATCTAGCTACCGACCAATCAGCTTATTACCAACATTATCAAAATTGTTTGACAAAATTATTCATACACATATTTCCCACTTCGCATTTTACAATAATATTATTCCAGATTATCAATTTTGTAATGATCAATTATGAATTTGGTGTCTGCCCTAACCATTCTTCAACGCATCAGTTGTTATGGATAATCGAAGCTATCCTTAAAGGATTTGAAAATAAAGAATATAAGGCAGCTGTTTTCTTGGATATTGCTCAAGCTTGCGACAAAGTTTGGCATGAAGGACTTCTACTTAAATTATACAGAATTGGATTACCAGACTACCTTATTCATGTTATGAAGAGTTTTCTAATGCAACGCTTGTTCGTGGTATGCATTGATGGATTCACATCGGCACCCAGGGCAATTACTGCTGGATCAACATTATTTAATATATCCATGTATGACATACCCCACTGCAACCTAGCTCTACGGCAGTGTATGCAGATGATACTGTTCTGTTCTATTCTAATTCAAATGTAATTTTAGCAGTCACCTCTCTTCAGGTATCTCTCTCTGCATTGACAGACCTGGCACCTTTCGCTAGACTGAAACAAAAGTGTTTTCCTTAAGACCCTTTAATACCGTGCCAACATTATTTCTTAAGGTTGTTCTCATATACTCCTGATAAATACCTTGGCGTATTATTACACAGCAGATTAACATGGAACGCCCATGTAGAATGCATCGTGACGCTTGCTACCTCTAGACGTACAAGGTAAATAGACACTCCAGAATTGGTCTTGATTGCTCCATTCTTGTGTACAAATCTCCTCACATATGGGGTTCAGCTTGTACAACACATATTCATAAACTTGAGGCTATTCAAAATAAAGTTCTTCGAGTTCCTCCTTGGTTCATCAGAAACATCAAACAGTACATCAGATGTCTCTCAAAGATCTTGTACTCTAAGTTACCTAGCGTTTCAGGAGCTCTGCTGCACAAATTGGGAGAAAGAAGTCATCAACAGCCAACACTGCAGAGACATCTTATTATCGGACAACGAAATTGAACAAGACTGATTCAACCTAATTTGTAATAATTATACCTTCTTATTTGTTAATAATATAGATTAATTTTTCAACTGCTATTTTACAAACTTGTTAATATTATTTTTATTTTAATTTTTGAGTTTACCTGAAATTTGTATTTCTAAGCTTGTTATAACTTCATCGTAGTCATTGTAATTTCTTTTAACTTCTACACTTTTCAGACAATGTTAAGGTGTCATATGACCCATATCAATGTTATTTTATTATAAATGGCCTGTATAGCTATTAGCCGGTCGGTCACAATAAGCTAATGCAAAGGTCTGTATTTACTGAATTCATCTCATCTTTTACATTACATTAAGGTGCTAAAAATGACCTTATGCTTCAAAGCTCTTTTGCATCCTAACAATATGGTAGTTGAAGCAAATGCTATATGGAAGGGTGGATGTGGTGCATAGGACGCTTTTTAGAGAAGTGTTGGCTCTGCCAAATGCGACAGCAAAGGAATCTGCTCAAATTGAAATGGGAAGGAAAGCAGTGATTATGGAGAGAGCTCTTAAATATTGGTGTACAATATTAAATCTACATGAAAGGGATTTGCTAAGCTAATACTTAGATTTTCAACAAAGAGAAATGGGCAGCGTTACGATATGCAAACAAACTTAGAATATACATGGATGCAGGAGGGTGAACACTATAAATAGTTTTTGGAAAGGAGTTAGGAGTAGTTTTAAAGATACAGAAATACAAACATTTTTTGCTAACATTGAGGGGAAAAAATCATTAGAATCATTATACACCAATAAAAAGATTCACAGGAATGATGCTGCAAGAAAGAAAACAAGATTTACAAGAACTTTACATAACACCCTACAACTTTCTACAAATTCCAACGTATCATTCTCGCCCCAAAAAACAATTACTGCATAAAAAACATATTAAATTCTAAATTAAAAGATGATATTGCACAAGAAAACAAAACAGGAATACACCAGTTCAGCCACAACAAGTATGCCAAACTAAAAGAAACATAAAAACAAGAACAGAAGAACACCACACAAATATTAAACTTAAACAAGAAGATAAATCGGTGGTAGCTTGGCAGTTTTGGAAAGAGCAGCACACCATAAATAGAAGTCCAAAAATACTAAAAAATATTATAAAGGATAATAGAATTACAAGTTTAGGAGAACATCTATATTTGGAAAAACAGAATTGCGTTTTCAATTTCAAAATCCCGCCAGGCGACCTACTGATGCAGAGGTTCATCAAACCACCACAGCAAGCAATGAGGCAATTGAAACATGTTTTCCAATAATAAAAGTAAGTGATGCAGTGTTATAAAATCGACTCACTATTTAATTTCAATTGATACTTTAAGGAATTTAACACAATGCTCATAGCAGAATATTTCTGTTTGTTACACTCATGATGTGTGTTATATTTACAGCACTGCTGTTATGTTACAAGCTGCCAAACTTACAGTACTGTTCCAATAAGCTCATTTTCTATTAATATGACTACTTACCATGTTCGGAAACCTCCCCATTAACCTCGGTGTGATTCTGTTCAGCCAGTAGCCGATCTTCTTTTGCTATTGTTCCTGTGCCATCAACCTCCTGTGCTTCTAATGCAAGTACATCCAGTTTTATTTCGCGGTACTGAAAAAGAATGGAACTCACATTGTTCAAAAACACAATAAAGAAGATTATAATACTCAAAAAAGCAGAGCTTAATATACCTGAATATCATCTTCCTCTTCCTCTTCTTCACGATTATAAGAATCAAAAACTTCATCTCCTTCTTCATACTGATCTGCTGCTGCCAAATCTGGGTTGAAGTAGAACATTTCACGTCCAGAAATCTGTAACAACAAAATATTCACTTGGAGGTCACGTGAGAAAATAGCACACTGAAGTGAATAAACTCCAGGAAACCAACATTTTTATTTTATGATTTTTCAATATCCAATAGCTACCTGAAGGGTTCATTTTCAAAAATCTGATGTGTTTCATTCACATGACTCTCTGCAAAAATTGTTTAAAAAGTTCATTCTTCTATTTACTACATGCTGTATCAAGAAAAAATTAGCAGAAATGGTCTTATTACTTGTTTCCTTGAAAGTAGAAGGGAAATAAGGGACTTCCATAGGCTAAAACAATTGTCAAATCTTTTAAAAGCTAGTTGCTATGTGACTGAACTTCCATTGTTTGTATGGCCTGGAGTTGACAAATTCCTGTATGAGAAAAGTATAAGTATTTTAAAACTGAAAACATTGACAAGGAATATCTCAAAAATGGTCCACTCCACGAAACAAATGTATATACCATATATTTTGTGTTTTAACAAGATCTACATTTTTTGTTAAGTAAGTTTTTGTCTATCAAGTTATGCAAAATTCATCCAAAATAAAGCTGTCTTCAGAGGTTATTCCCAGAGAATTCAAGATATACATTATATTTGTCCTGTAAATATCTTTAATACACAAGATTTTAATCTAAACCGTTAAGAGCCATTTTTCAGAAAATCAAAATTTTCAAAATTTTTTCCATGTAAACGGTAGTTGGGGCTGGGAGGCAGGGGCGTATTTTCTTGAAAATCTTCTTGTCGCATCCTTGGAAGATACTGAACTTAAATACCAAGTTTGTTATTTAACAGACTTTTCGTTTTTGATATGCACATATGGACATTTTTCTAAAAATGCTTTTCTCTATACATGTATTTCTGGTGAAATCTTGATGTGGAATTTTTGGGTGCAATACAATATCTTCTCTGTGTACATAGTACATATAGAAAAAGTAAAAATCTGACGTGAGGAGACGAGCAATTTTTCCAAGTTTGAAGGTTGACTAAGATGCATGTGTAACAGACAGAAATAACCAATGACTTTATTGCAGTCAACATCATTTATAACAAGCGTAACCACCTCTGCAAATAATCCCCAGACATCTGAATAACACATACAGAAGTGATTAAGAGATGGTCATTTTTAAAAGCCCTCACCAAGCTTTCTCTCAGGTTTTAATACTTTACAAACATGCAATACAATTGAGCAGAATTTGCGATAAACAAAGGTTTACGTATTATTGGAACCAGTTGAAAAATTCAATGCCACAGCGGGGATTTGAACACGGTTCTCCTACTCTAACCATTGAGCTACCCGGTTCAACTAACCAGTATGCCTCGCTTCAGAGAACCACCTTAATGGTGACTTGCCTCTGTAAGTACTTACGTTTATGTTCTTGGCAATATTCTTATACATTATGAAAGTTATAGACATTGATCATCAGACATGTTGGTTTACCTCAATGATACAGAGCCTGTCTTCAACTATTATTTAATGAAATGGAAATGGCGTGTTATTTATGGACGCTCTTTAACTGCTGTGGTTCTCAGCGTCCCATTCTAAACTGGGCGTGAAAGACCACTTAATTTTGCTCAGAGGCCTCTCTATCAGGCTTGAGGTTCCTTTACGTACCGTAAATCTACGACACGGGACCCATGGCTTTACTTCCCTTCCGAAGGAAGCCACACTAAGGATTTTTACACCTGAAAAAATCCATCGTCCTCCACCAGGTTTGAACCCGCGACCTTGGGCATAAGAAGTCAGTATGGTAACCATTACACCATGGAGGGCGACTATTATTTAATGAGGATCTGCTGAGAATAAGAATATTATGTTCTGAATATAATGCTGTTAAGAGATCCCAAGTTTTGTTGCAGGAGGAGAATGTTAACCCGACATTGGTCAAGGTCGTTACACTAACGCCGATGGTTGACATGTGAGCATGGTGCCATAAAGTGTTCTCCCAGGTTTTAACACACTATTCTATGGTTACATTTAGTAAATATGAACATGATGGAGTTGTATTGAGTCACACTTATTTTTACTTAAAAATCTCCACTTATTATGTTAAAAATATGAACATGTTTTTTAGGATTTCCTTTATTAAATAAATTGTATAACAGCACACAACTGAAGACTACAGCTAACTTTTCATTTTAGTACTGTAATGTATTGTATTAATATTTAACTCGCTTTCTTTGTTTGGTAGCAGCAAAATACTTTGATGACATACTGTTATAAATTTATTGTGACCAACTTTTTACATTCCCATACAAAACCATCTTCTAGTAGCGCAAGCCTCGCGTTGGTTTATCTAAAACACTATGTGGTAAAAGCAGCTACCATCATTCCATTTCTGAGCTCCTTGTTTTACACCTAAGGGACGAATAACAATGTTCCTCTTCCTGATAGATGTAATGTTCAGATACTTCCGAGGCTGTATCATGATCACTGTATATGGAATTTCCCTTGCAAGCACCTGACCAGATAAGTTAACGTCATAAAAAATTCAAATTCTGAGAGAGATTCATTTTCAATCTCCTCAAGCCATTTCAACATTTTTGTTCTTGTCATTCCATCATTGCAGACTGACACAGTGCAATGTTAGCCGATAATATGGATGTCAGTAATACCCACGAATTATTGACTTGGAAGCTGGGAAAGAATAACGCAATGCTCGCTGTACGCTCAGTTCGGTGCACGAGTTAATTCTTTTTTATTTTGTAGGGAATTAAAATGCTCTGAGCAGCACATTAACCATGCTTTGAGAGGTACACTTACTACAAAACATTATTGTCTTGGAAGCTCAGAAAGAATAACCCAATGGTCGCTGTACGCTCAGTTCAGTGCACGAGTTAATTCTTTTTTATTTTGTAGGGAATTAAAATGCTCTGAGCAACACATTAACCATGCTTTGAGAGGTACACTTACTACAAAACATTATTGTCTTGGAAGCTCAGAAAGAATAACGCAAAGGTCGCTGTATGCTCAGTTCGGTGCATGAGTTAATTCTTTTTTATTTTGTAGGGAATTAAAATGCTCTGAGCAGCACATTAACCATGCTTTGAGAGGTACACTTACTACAAAACATTATTGTCTTGGAAGCTCAGAAAGAATAACCCAATGGTCGCTGTACGCTCAGTTCGGTGCACGAGTTAATTCTTTTTTATTTTGTAGGGAATTAAAATGCTCTGAGCAACACATTAACCACTTTGAGAGGTACACTTACTACAAAACATTATTGTCTTGGAAGCTCAGAAAGAATAACGCAATGGTCGCTGTACGCTCAGTTCGGTGCACGAGTTAATTCTTTTTTATTTTGTAGGGAATTAAAATGCTCTGAGCAACACATTAACCACTTTGAGAGGTACACTTACTACAAAACATTATTGTCTTGGAAGCTCAGAAAGAATAACGCAATGGTCGCTGTACGCTCAGTTCGGTGCACGAGTTAATTCTTTTTTATTTTGTAGGGAATTAAAATGCTCTGAGCAACACATTAACCATGCTTTGAGAGGTACAAAACATTTTGATTTAAAAGTGGACAAGATAGCGTAACTTTTTAATCAAAGTGAGCGCAGTGCTCACATGTTCACCAATGTACATAGTTATAGAGTAAGTGTAATTTCACTATTGATGCAAAATTAATAATTTACCTGCACTGCATTCTCAATATGACAACATGTGCAGAAAGTATATAAATATTTATGAACCTTAAGTTAGATTAAGAAAACATTCTGCGACATGAAATCATAGTAAAAGGTAATTTTAAATACATATTAGGTAAAAAAATCCAAAATTGTTATTCAAAAAACATTCACTCACGTTGGAAAGATGAACCAAAATTAATACTGTTAATAAGCAAGGCTTGAATTTCACATACATGGCAATCTTCTTGAGTTGAGCAGCTAACTAATAAACACACAACATTACACAGGTAATTAGCTCTAAATAATAAAACAATACTTACACCCATTTGTCTCCCTGCTTTATATTCTGAACGTTTTTTCTCTTCCTCTTTGGCTGCTGCTTCCTTCTTCTCTTTCAACTTGCGCTTCTTCCATGCCAGGAAGGTTTCCAAAGTGACTTTTGTTAGCATTGAACCCAATGACGCTCTCTCACGCTCAATCAGGTCCTCCAATGAAATCTCATCCTTCTTGTCTTCTTTTTTTTTATCCTGTAACAAATGTACACTGATGATTAAACAGATTCTCATCGCTTATGTCATGTTTATCTAACAGCCACTATAGTGACAAATTCTCTAAATGAAGCTGCTATTATTTTCTGATCTGTCCCATTCACATGACTTTCTTTACCTGGACTGCAAACAAACTATTCTTGAAGAATATTATTCTTTTATCTGCGTCCTGCTTTAGCATAAGGAGAAGGGAACTAAGGCAAACACTAAGTTAATGCAATTGTCAAATTTTAAAAGCTGGTCGCTGTGCAATACAATTGAAAGTTGGTTCTCTTGGAGTGAAACAAAAGAGAACAACTTCCTATTTGAAAAATGTGTAAGTATTTTAAATTTAAAAACATAACAAGGACCATCTTGGAAATCATTTAACTTAAAAAAAAACTGTTTGTTCTAATGAGATCTAGATTTTTTGTGTACTAACTTTTTGTTTACCTCTTATGGATTACCAATTATGCAAAAATCATTCAGACTGAAGAGGACTTTAGAGGTTATTCGCAAGAAATTCAGAATATACTGTTGCTATGTAAATATCTTTAGTATGCATTTTAATATATTTTGAATTTTCTGGAATAGCCTCTTAAGACCTCTAATGCTGGATAATTTTTTTTTAAATTCTGCATAACTAGTAAACCGTAAGAGATAGACAAAACCAACTAAACAATAAACGTAAATCTCATTAAAACACACAACTTATGCCATATACATCTTTTTCCTGATGTTGAGCATTTTTGAGATATCCCTTACAGCACACGTAAGCAGTTTCTATGATAAAAATTAGGGAATTAACATGTGATTTACAACATCAACCGTATTCACCAAATTTGGTAAATGACCTTATTTACCTTCTCTACATGTAATATGTAGAGAGCAGGTATTGCATTCCACCCAAAATTTCAATACCGAGATTTCACCAGAAATACATGATTTGGTCCCCCCGTGTGTGTGTGTCATGGGAGGTGTGCGTGCATGGGTGCATGCGTGCGTGTGGTATGTGCATGTGTATGGGGGGGGGGGTGTGGGAACAGCATAGTTCAAACACAAAGACACCACTGAATACCAAACTTCCAAGGTTGCGACATGAAGATTTTCAAGAAAATCCCCCACCCCTGACTACCCTTACATGGAACTTTTTTCGAACATTTTGATTTTCTCAAAAATGGCTGTTAACGATTTTGATTAAAATATTGTATATTAAAGATATTTACCAGACAAATAAAATGTATATCTTGACTTTCCTGGGAATAGCTTCTGAAGACTACTTTATTCTGGATGAATTTTGCAAAATTTTGCATAACTGCTAAACCATAAGGGATAGACAAAAATTTACCACACATAAAATGTAAAGCACATTAAAACACACAATTTATGTTATATACATTTTTTTCGTGGAGTTGATCGTTTTTGAGATATTCCTTGTTTTTGGTTTCAGCCTTAAAATACTTATAATTTTCTCATACAGGAAGCTGTCAACACCTGTCCATACAAACAAAGGAACTTCAGTCTCATAGCAACCAGCATTTGACTATGACCTTAACCTATGGTACTCCCCTAATTCGCTTCTACTTTCTAGGAAGCAAGTAATAAGACTATTTCTGCTAATTTTTTCTCGATTAGCTTGAAGTAAATAGAAGCATAAACTTTTTAACAATAATTTGTTGCAGAGATGTAGAGAAAGTCATGTGAATGGAACACATCAGATTTTTTATTTCTAATCTTGAAAAAGTGGCTAGGCAGAAAGTGATTCAGTCTACAAGGTCATCTGCCAAACAGATGCCTATTTTGAGGATCTTATGAAATTGTTCTTTTTGGATAGTTTAAAATAGCTGGGAAGAATTATCAAGCTAAAAGGACTTATTGAATCCCCTGATATTTATTAATGCAAAGCATACAGCTCACGCGTGTTGGGATAAGTTAGCAGCATAGTTGAGCATAAACATACCTAAATAATAAATTAATTATTGGTTTTTCTATTTATTACTTCAGTTACAATTTGCAACAGCTGAAATCATAAAAGTAATACCAATAGCAGTACAAACAAATGATAAATAATATTGTGGCTTGACTTGTTTAGTGGATATACTGTTGCTTACTTACCTTTTTGAGAACAAAACCCGGTGGAAGCGCATGCCTGTAGATACAGCTGCCTCCATTGGGACATTGCCAGAACCACCCGTATTTACTTTTCTCTACAGCATCAATGAAGTATTTGCAGATCTGAACAATATCACAAAAATGCCTTTTAACGACAAATATCACAAAAAACCTATATTTATTATTGTTATTATTATTATTAAACAGATATATCACTCCGGAATCAACTCATTCATTCTATGCTTCTTTTGTTTTTAAATTTTATTTATTTATCATCTTTTATATGTCACACCCTGGCTGTATGCACAGGATGTGGTAACACTGGGAATAATACAGTGTTTCATATGTTGGCGACATTGCTATTTATGAAAACCACCTGTAGAGTAGCTTCTTCCTGTTTTGTAAGGTGTAACTGGTAGGAGGTTGGTGATACGAGAAATCATGTAAAAGGTAACACGTGCCTTTACTGGAGCATGTAGGCTGTTTTTCCTGTGTTAAAATATGGAATAGAGCTGCGTTCCCACATGCACACCTAACTGTAGTGAAAACTTCATTCTCCCTAACGCATCCTCTCATAGCCAAGCGAGTTTCTTGAATTAATAACAGTAGGAAATGAAACCTAGCGGGGGTGGGTCCTAGGCAAAGGAAATAGAGCTTGTACGAAGTAATGAGTGTCAGGTAACTGTCACCTGCCAGACCAAGGCTCGGTCCCGAGCACCATAAACACCCAGTAATTATTGTGCATTTCCAGATTCTTCTGCACACACCAGGTGAGAGAGTGAGTAGTGTTCATACTACAGTCTGGCTGCGTATTCACCTCACGACCATGTACACATATTAAAAATATTTTTCAGGACAAACAATTCATGTGGAAAAACTAGACGTAACTTAAAGCCTAAATTTCATAATAGAGCACTTACCTGATGGAATACAATATCGCACCTCGTGGATTGGTTTAAAGAAACAGATTCTGTGAATAACAATCCCATCATGTTCTTACAGAGGAAAATCAGCGCTGCCTTGGAATGTATTCTAAGAAATCTTTATTTGTCAGATACTGTAATTATGTAGGGCTTTAATTTTGTTGCTCTCAACATTCCTGTCTGCTGCCTGTGTTTTTGTGGCTGAACTTGCTATATATTTTCTGGCTTTGCTTTGTACAATTTCTCGGCCGCCATTAAACTGTTTGGCCCCAGTAAACGCTCCATTCTCAGACTATATAGCATACCTGAACTCTGCCTTCACACAAGTTAAAATCTCAGAGGGTTTAAACCATTGAAAACTTTATAATAATGTTAATTTAATTATTTTTTTACACAAGATGTGTAGGACAAAAGTTGGATAAGTAGAGTTCGACTGAAAAATTCAATGCCATCTGATCTCCTGGTCTCTAGCCGGTTGCTCTTTTGTTTTTATAGTGTTTAATGCTATGGCACTGCAGGCGGAATGAAGATGGAGCACCAGTGGAATGTGATGGCGGGGGATACCAAAGAACCCTACCCATGCTCTGCTTTGTCTACCACAAATCTTGCATGCAGTCACCTGGGCTGTCTAGGCAAGACGCGAGCGGCTGCTCTACTACTCAGTTGTCATGGCAACATACCTCCTAGTATTAAATTCCTCAACTGACTCGCATGTTTCCCGGCGATCTCAAATCATTTTGTGATAACATACCCCAATGGCAACGTACAATGTTGTAAATACATTAAGTCCTGGTCTTCATAGTACGGCCAACTATTATGGTCAATTATTGTTAATTTAATTGTTTTTTCACACAAGCTGGGTGTGAATAATGTGTTGCACAATAGACGTGAAATATTCATGTTGGTCGAAACACATATTAGTGATATTTACAATTGAAATGTGTATCACTTGGGAGCACTTACAATAAATGAAAGTAGTGATGCATTAATACAGCAGCAGATTATAAAGGTATGTCCTGATGTTCTGCTTGAACAGTATAACGTTCCAACAGTCCCTTGCGTCTTCAGGGAGGCAATTCCAAACACGAGCTGAATCTGTTGTAAATGATGATGAATAGAAGGTTGTATGGTTATACTGTAAATGGAAATGGTGTGTTATTTATGAACGCTCTTGAAATGCTGTGGTTCTCAGCGTTCCATTCCAAATTGGGCATGAAAGACCACTTAATTTTGCTCAGAGGCCTCTCTATCAGTCTTGAGGTTCTTTTACGTGCCGTAAATCTTCCGAAGGAAGCCATGCTAAGCATTTTACACCCGAAAAAGTCCATCATCCTCCGCCAGGTTTGAACCTGCGACCTTGGGTATATGAAGTTAGCATGGTAACTACTACACCACGGAGGGCGACATGGTTGCTATGATGGCAGAGTTGCTAGTATATAACAACAGCTGATTATGAACATTTTATGATGTCTAAAGTCACAAATAAATAGTGTGCATAATAGTGAATGCCAATAAATAATTACAAATTCATTATTATTATTATTATTGCTAGTTGAAAATAAAACATGCATAATATAATTCAAAAGAATGAATTTTCTGGGCTTATTGGCCATGGTCCATTTCGCCTGTCTTTCCGTCGGGCATCTTCAGAGAGACGGGTGAAACATTAGGTGCCTTTTCATCTATTGCATCACAGCCAATAAGCCCAGAAAATTCATTGTTTTGGATTAATGCCAGCCATGAAAGCCTAAGCATTTATATTTATATGCATAATATATTTTAACATACATAAAATAAAGTAAGCACCTTTGACACTACAAAACAAATTAATGCAAACTTGCTTGTTACAATGAGAGAAATGAAACATATAACAAAATGCTTTTCCTGGTTTAAAGCTGTAAAGGCTTAATTCCATCATTACCATCATCATTCCCTTGCTGATAACAGTTCTTTTATCAGCAGGAATAGAGAGCTGCCCATTAACATTCACATACTCCCTCCTGTTCAAACAATGCTTGGGTGCTTCTTAATAATTTCAATGCCTCAATATATACCTTTATGCAAACAGTTTTCACTCACTGATTAGCGTCATTTTTAGCATTGTTACATTTCAAATCTTATATAAAAATAATATGAATGAAATTTTTAGAAATAAATAGGAAATTAAATGTAGATACTTATACATGAAAAATACCAACACTCAACAATAACAACAAATAGTATTTGAGAAGATTTTGAATTAACATGTCGCCAGGAAAGCTTCAGTTCTTAAATAGTATTTAGTTTGCAAAGCACTCGAGTATATGTTGGTCACAAATTGAAGCATGTGGTTGGAAATAGCCAGATGTGGCAACATAGCCAGTTCTCTTTCTACCTTGTAACTGGTTCAGGAAGTCTAATAGGTAACCCTTATCATCTTAACTGCAAGCTGTCAGCGGGGGTGTAATCGTACTTACTATATCAGTTGGAGGCATTTTCCTTTCTGCTTCCCCATGCTTCTTCTCAACTACTTCCTTTAATTTCTCTTCATCCCAGTTCTCCATTGTGTCATCTTCGTCTCTCATGTCACAGTACACGCTCCTCTTTTCTGCCTTACGCTCCAAAGCCAGATCATGTGAGAACTTACACCGGTCTCCCTTTGTACACTGTCCTTGCTTGAAGAATGCACACAGTACAGACTTGGGATCTGTACCTAAAAAGAATAACATGGGGTTAGTAAAATCTTCTAATTTTGGTTCTTTTCATTATCTCTTATTCAGAGCATTTGTTGTTCCACAGGTAGCTGAAACAAAAGAAAGAATAACACAGCCCAAGAAATTTACATCACACCATATTTGTGTCTTATAACCAAGGCAAGATTTTTAGGTTTTAACCTATTTTTACTTTCTCTACATGCACTATATACATAGTGTATAGAGAAGTTATTGCACTCCACCAAAAAATTTTATACCGAGATTTCACCGGAAATATATGTTTTAGAGTCACCTGTAGCCAAAAAAAGTATTTTAAGAAAAAGGTCCGTGTGTGTGTGTGTGTGTACGTGAACACGATAACTCAAAAACGAAAAGTCGGTAGAATACCAAACTTAGTATTTACGTTTAGTATCTTCCAGAGATGTGACACGCAGATTTTGAGAAAAATCCCCCCACTCCAAGCTATCCTTTACATGGAACTTTTTTCGAAAATTTTGATTTTATAAAAAGTGGCTCCAACGATTTTGATTTACCTGACAAATAATATGTATATTTTGAATTTTCTGGGAATAGCCTCTGAAGACTACTTTATTCTGGGTCAATTTTATGGACTTTTGCATTAACTGCTAAACCATAAGAGATGGACAAAAACTTACCACACAACAAATGTAGAGCACTTTAAAACTCATAATTTATGTTATATACATTTTTTTCGTGGAGTTGATTGTTTTTGAGATATTCCTAGTTTTTGGTTTCAGCTATAAAATGCATACTTTTCTCATACAGGACTTTGTGAACTCGTGTCCATACAAACAAAGAAACTTCAGTCACATAGCAATCAGCTTTTGACGATCACTTTAACCTATGGTACTCCTTTATTTCGCTTCTACTTACAAGGAAGCAAGTAATAAGACTATTTCTGCTAATTTTTTCTCGATTAGCATGAAGTAAATAGAAGCATAAGCTTTTTAACAATAATGTATTGAAGAGTTATAGAGAAAGTATGTGAATGAAACCCATCAGATATTACTTAATGAACGAATTTCAATATATATATATTATTATAATGGTAATGCTCCTCTTTCTTATATATACTATACAGTTAGTATATTAGAACCAGCTGAAAAATTCAATGCCACTACCTGCTCCGACCAATGAGCTACTGTGACAACTGATCATGTGTCCAAGCAACCGGTATGTCTCACACCAGAGAGCTACCTTAATGGCAACTTACCATCCTAAGTACTTAGTATCCGGGTAACATTTACTGTGTCCTTGCCAACGTAAGGCTATTATTATTATAATACTTTTCTCTCATATATATCTATTCCTTTCACATTTCCTGGAGCACAATATGTGAAATTCATTTTACCTAAAAAAAAACTACCACTGGATGTAGCACATCCCACATCTGATGACTTCTTGATGCAGGCAATAGAAGGTCTGGAGGAGCTAGCCTGCGTAACGCAATTACCTCCAGTTGCTTAGTTTTTTTTTATAGTGTTTAATGCCCACTTTAACTACTTGTGGCACCGCAAACGATGACATTGGTGATATATGGAATGCGATGGCAGCGGAAACTGGAAAAAACCCACCCCTGTGCTGTTTTGCCCACTAAAAATCTTGTATTTGGTCGCTTGGGATTGAACCCAGGCCATCTAGGTGAAAAGCAAATGGTCTAACCACTTGGCCACGGCGCAGCCCTTAGTTGCTTAGTGAGAGTGTACCAGACAGGAACTGTTGTGAATGTTTGCTGCAATAGGTTTATAATTTATCTGTTGTATAGCAAAACTATGCCTAAATCCCACTTTTTGAAACAATGCATTCCAAAAGATCTGGACTTTACTTCTGATGGTTGAGTAGTTTACTGCCAGGCACGGTTGCCCTCGATGGTGTAATGGTTACCATGCTAATTTCATATACCTAAGGTTGCGGATTCAAAGCCGACAATGGATTTTTTCGGGTGTAAAAATCTTTAGCATGGCTTCCTTCGAAAGGGAAGTAAAGCTGTTATTCCAGTGCCGGTATGTAAAAGAACCTCAAGCCTGATAGAGAGGCCTCTAAGCAAAATTAAGTGGTCTTTACGCCCAATTTAGAATGGGATGCTGAAAACCACAGTAGTTAAAGAGCGTCCATAAATAACATGTCATTTACATTTTTTGTGCCAGTCATGCTACAAGTAAGTAAGCTCTCATAAGTAATATAAAAATTGTACTGTAATACTGTAGCACTCGTACTGAAGTGTATTCAAGATTTGATTTTTTTTAAAATTTCAGGTTTTCGCATCTTGAGCAGCATAAGTCTGCAGCCAGGAGAAATAACCCTAGCAGCAGTAGTAAGCAAACACTTATTTCTTCCACAGTTGGTAATTCTCAAGATAACTTCAACTTTCACCTGTGCCAAGCATTGGTATCTGCTAATGTCCCATGGAAAGTACTAATCAACCTGACAATGAAAACATTTTTACAAGACACCAGTGGCCGCAATATATCCATTGAATCCATGCTAAGGAAGAGCTATTTGGTTCCTGTATACTAGAAAACATTAGATGAAATAAGAAAAGATATAGGTGATCACTTTATCTGGTGTTCTGTCAATGAAACAACTGACAAATAACAGTACAATAACCTGCGCAGTAAGGGATGCTTTACACATATTGTGGCCAGCAGAGAGTCGGGATAACAGACAGTGCAGTGAGAGATTCTACCATGACACATGTTACTTTGATGACGCGAACCACCCAGTATCTTCAGTCTTTAAAGCTCCAACATGTGTACAGCTATTCAAAGTGAAACCACCAGACACCCCTCTTCCTCTCCCGCTGGAGGATGTGGCTGTCTGCTGCCGAGCACTTAAAAACGTGTTCAATGACACAAGCTTGCTGCATTGCCAAGGCTAAAACATCACTCGAGTGTTCCACTCTTGCTGCTCCCCTTGCGTATATTAACTCATTTTTGTTTTTACCAGGAGCTATTCTATGGTTGGAAAGTGCAACCTTGCCACTTAAACAGGCTCTGGACACCATTGACAATGTTTCCATAAAAGAAATACCTGGACAAGCTGAACAAGATTCTGCAATGAAATCCTGGTTTTGAAGACATGAAAATTATAAACTCAGTGTACAGGAAAATTACCCCTAGAACCTGTTGCATTAGCATCTATGACTTCACTGCCAATTGCCAAACAGCTCTGTTTCCTTATGATTATGTTTCGAGAATATACAGTGTACAGTTGACTGCAAAGTGTTGTGTGTTACGGGTTTATGTCATTGCCTTAACAAAAGCTGCTTAGTGACAATGCCTCCTATAATGTCAAAACTAATAGGAAACTCTTAATAGTCAAAGTCGCAAAAATTATGTCATGTGGCTGCATACTACGTTAGTTACAAATTTACTTCCTAACTCTGTTCTAGTAATCTGCAATGCTTCCTATCATAATGAACAGTTAGACAAACCTCAAATATTAAACTCTTTAAAAACAGATGTTCAGTCCACAACATTCCCTTGAAGATGCAATTCTATGATGTAGTTTTAGCCAGTAAACCAGCTGAGAAAAATCTGATGTCTTCTATTCGCATCAATTTCTCTAGCTCTTCTGCAAACAAACTTTCCTCACAAAAGATTATTCTTTTATCTACCTCATCCTAATAAAGATAAACTTTAGCAGAAATATTCTTATTACTTAGTTCTTGTAAGTAGAAGGGAAATGAGGGAATAAACTAGGATAAAGCGATAATCAGTACCCGTGTGAAACAATGAAAATTCTGTTCTCTCTATTTGCTGGGAGTAAACAAAAGACAGATGAAAAAAATGACCTACCGTTTAAGAAAAGTTACGCAGTTTAAAATTAAAACCAATTACACAATATCTCGGAAGCAGTCAACAATATAACAAAAATGAATATGACAAACTATGTGTTTTAATGAGATCTACTTTTTGTGCATTAAGTTTTTGTCTATTTCTTACAGTTTACCAGTTATGCAAAAGTCACTCAGAAGAGGACTTCTGGGGCTATTCTCAAGAAATTCAGGATATACATCTTATTTGCCATTTAAATATCTTTAATATACAGCATTTCAATCAAAATCATTAGGGCCATTTTTTAGAAAATCAAAAATTTTAAAAAACGTTCCATGTAAGGGTAGTTTTGGGTGGGGGAGGGGATTTTTCTGAAAGTCTTGCAAGTTGCATCCTTGGAAGGTATTTGGTACTTAATCAATTTTTCATGTTTGAGTTATGCTGCATGCCCACACAGACCTTTTTCAAATAAGCTCTTCTTGTGCCAAATGAAACATTTTATAAAATAAAATAAACAAAATCTCCTACAACAACATTGTAATCAAGACCCAGTTACAATTTTCACATAAATTCAGTATTTATTGTATTCATTTGACTGCATTGCTTTGATGCCTTGGAGCCAAATAGTTTAAAAAATATTTTTAAAAACTGATTAATAATATTCATAACAAAATGTATGAGTATCAAAGCTAAAATTAAATGTTTCCACTTAACAAAACAAAATCTATAAGTAATATTACATTCCATATATTTCAATGATAGGATTCTTGAAAATTCAGCAGGTCTTCTTTCTTCAAGCATCTTTTAAACGAGAATACATTAGGTACTGGAATTGTCACTTGTCTGTGAAGGGAAGGCAAAGCCTGCCTTCTAATGTCGTTGGTGCCCGGTAATAAGTACTAGGACAAAATGCTGTTATAAATGAGCTTAGTTTGTCTCGAAGTGTAACTGAAGTTACAAAACTGTTTGTGGAAAGTGATACTCAAAGCTTTCAGACTTCACTGCAACAAGTTGTAGCGTTGAGAGAAGCTGCTCTTGCTTCAACAGAAGGAAGTCTTACTTAAGGAGCACAATGGCACAACAGTGTAAATTTAAGTTTCCTTAAACTATTGTAACAAAAGCATATTGAGCACTTAGTTTCCATCTATGTCAAAATTTTGCTGAAAATAAATGTTTACTATGTAGAATAGAAAGAGAAATAACACTTAACCAAACACAATTGTGCTCTGTCATTGTTTGTTCACTTCTGATATTCTGCTTAAATAAGGCTGTGTGATTCAATTAATCCTTCAGGATGATTAACTATACATCTCGTTCTTCAATCACAATCTTTTCTAAATTTAATTTCTGCAACATTTAAAAATTAAATCACAAAATAGCAGTCCAATGAATTTACTGGTGCAATGTTTGTTACACATCTAAGACTTAGAAGTAAAAGAAATGTTTCCAAGCGTCTGTGAATAATGTTTTTGTTTTTATTATATCAATATCAACAGACCCACTGTATCCATAAGTACAACACTCTTTAATATTTGTATCAATCATCTTCCATATCAATTATAAAAAGAGAATCAAAAGTCTTAATGTTTGCAAATGATGTAGTCATATGCAATTCTAAAATGAAAAATCAAAATCAACAATTAATAAATATAGCACAACAATCCTTGACGACATTACAGACTTGGATATCTAATAATTTAATGAAAATTAATACACAGAAAACAAATTATCAATTATTTACACTAAGGAAGAAACCAATAAATATTTCCCTTCAACTAAATGGAGAAACTCCCATAGAAACACATGAAGCCAAATATTTAGGTATTATTTTTGATACAAAATTAACATGGAAAAAACACATTGATAATATAATAAAAAAAAAATAAATAAAAAAAACAAGGAAAAAATTAGAAGAAGAAAATGAAAGAAATGGGGAACTACTACACAAACTTTAAACACTTTTTACAAGATGTATATTAAACCAACATATAAATATCGTGAAGAGATACTAATAACTGCAAATATAGAAAAACTTAATATTCTACAAAATTAAATTGTTCGCCTAGTAACTGGAGCTGTTAAAGCTACCCCAGTACTTGCTCTACAAATTTTAACAAATAATCCAAGACTGAAACTTGACATTGAACAAGCAGCCATCTTACAATATGAAAAATTAATCAGACTACCTGTTAATGACTCGGAAAAAAGAAAACCACAAGTAAACCTAAAAACTCCACAAGAAGTCAAACATAGATTAAAACTTCCTTACTTAAAAGAAAACATACAAACAAATAATTTATAAAATAATAGAGATTGAGTCGACCAGACACTCTATGGCTTCACATACCTAAAACTTATCCTGATGCATTTCACCTTCCGTTGAAGGCATCATCACATCTTGATGAAGCCATAGAGTGTCTGGTCGACTTAATCTCTATTATTTTATAAACTATTACAGTGCTTCACAGTGGTAATTCCAGTTGGTTTTTAACTATTTTGCAACAAATACAAACAAATATTAGCCCGTTCGAACTATTTGATATTGAACACTATCTACACTTAGCTGAAGAATTTACAAAATCTGAAATCTCTTCGTGTGTTCTGAAACAAATGACACTAGAAATAATAAATTTAAGATACCCTACCAATGAATGGCTACATGTTTATACTGACGGTTCTAGCTTACCAAATAACAGTGGTACTGGTGCAGGTGCAATATGCCCTCTCTTCTCTTTCTACAAAACATTAAGTTTAAATACTACGTATTTTGATGGAGAGATTTCAGCAATACTTCAGAGCCTACTATACCATATTTTTAAATAGTGAACTTAATTCTTACCATTCACACTGTTCCAAAAAACTAAACTCGTCAGAGCCAAATAAACAATAAAAATATAAAACCAAAACAAATCCATAATCCTTACAAAACTAGCAAGACCAAAGCAATTACTCTCTTGAATTATATTAAAACCAAAGAGTCGACTAACTTCAAAACTTAAATTGAATTAAAATATTATGACACACTTTCTCATAAATAAATAAAAATATATATAAAAAAGAAACAACAGGAAGCATAAAATATAAAATTCATAAATACATGGTATAGATATCAAAAGAATTTTCTACAGCTTTAAATTTAAAAACAAGCGGCTAAATTAAATAGGTTATTCAAATTTTGCTTACATTAGCATTTTAGGTGCTTTGTAGTGGCATTTTCTATTACATACCTTTTTCAACCCTTTGGGTGGCCACTGGTCTAAATAACATATTAATTTCTTTCTGCTCCTTAAGCTTCTTCTCCTTTTCCAGCTTTTTGTCATCTGGTTTTTTGGGATCTCCACTCTTTACCTGCTTTTGAACTTGCTGTATAAATCGTTGCTGTTTTGCTCCCTTTTTATTCTTTAAACCGAATGTTTTGTCCTGTCAAGAATTCCAAGAAAATTACAAAAAATTAATCTAAATCTGGGCATGAGGAGTGCTTCTATTGTCTTTGAGACTCATTTATGAAACAATTAATTTATACCTCTTGTTAAGGAAGAATAAGAATTGCCTACCCAATTTCAACATAATTTATTAGTTATATCAAGCATTTACTTATTTATAAATAAGAAAGCAAATACTTCGGAGTTATACTATCTTTCATCTTTATAGATATTCTTAAATATTTAATGTCATCTATCTTCGGCTACTGCTGCTGGTACTTAAGATTTAAACTACAACATCCTTAACATGAGCCTCTTTCTGAATCTCTAATAGAAATGCCAAATTAACCAGTAAAAAATGTATAACTGAAGTTATTTCATCCTATTCCACAGCGAACTTCGCAACAAATGAAAAAAAAAAATTGCAACCTGCGTCTGGACCTAACCTTTAATCATAACTTTATCCTGAAGGAAATTAACTTACTTTAGCAATTTTTAAAAAGTTTCATGCAATGCAACAAAATACGCCTCTCTGATATATTACAGTATGAGTAATCTAACAACGTAATATAAAGAATGAAGCATATGTTTGCAGCATTTCCACACGCATGTATTTCACTTACCTCAATCACTTTTTCTTTCTTCTTCTCCACAGTTTTCTTGCTTGGTTGAGCTGGCTTTGGTTTAAGAGGCATTTTTACGAAGTTTAGAAGCAAATTTACTATCCGTCAAATTGTGTAAAGTCGTCTGCTTTTATTTAATGTCACCAAAATTTCAATAACCTCTTCAGACAGTATTTGTGGCCTACGTTCCGGCGATAGCGAAATAAGATAGCAAGAGCACAAACAAAACAAAATCAAATGTTTCACGCATATTTTCCGTAATTCCCTCAAAGTTGCGAGGCGGATATTATGAATGTCGTAATCCGATTACACGGTGTAAAAATATAAAAGCCGGAGATTGTACAAATTTTTGAAGACTCTATGATACTGTAAATTTAACTAAGTTGATTTAAGAGTTTACATTATAACCACTCGCTTTAGGATGTTATAATATTTTAAACTTTTTAAACTTACTTGCCTTATATCATTTATTTTAAAAAAAATTCAATGAACGATGAGCTCAATACAACATAGACTGCCTCCGTGGTCGAGTGGTCAGCTGATTTCTTACCCAGAGTTCCCTGGTTCGATTCCCGGCTGGGGAATCGAATTATTATTCCCTGTCCCCCACAGGGTCTGGAAGAATGTATGTGAGAGTCAATGTGTGTGTGTGTGTGTGTGTGTGTGTGTGTGTGTGTGAGTGAGTGAGGAAAATAACACGATTTAAACCCTAACGTAAAGAACCTATAGACGAGTTGTTTGTAATGCAAAGCCCCAATATGACTTTAGGTGTTAAAGGTGGCTATATAAATGAAATAAAGAAAAATACAACACTAAACAGTCATTATTATTAATCATCATTATTATTATTAAATCATACAACATTGTTCTGATTTAATTAGACATAAAACTAATCCAAAACTGCTTGTTGCAGTGATTTAAAACTTAATAAACGAAAACAAAATGAATACTAATAGTTATTAAAATACATTTTGAGTGGCTTGCTAGGCCAGCTGTTGATGGGGTTTTCCTTCCTCTGTACCAGTTGTTCCAGAGCCTGGGCAGTCTCACTTATCTTGGTTTGTCCTGGATATTTTATTTTCCCAGTACCTACCCTCAACATCCTCCTGATGGGGATCGCTGCAGAATGAAGCCGCGCATCTGGCCACTAAAGCAGCATGAGTGGTAGGATATATGAATAGGAACGCATGGAGAATTAAATATTTAAATAAAGATACTAAAACAAGAACACACAAGGGTCATTTTTAAAGTAAGAACTGATTGCACATATTGTCCGCACATCCTGTCAATTGACATCAGTTCAAGGTCAGCCACTATGCCGTCATTATGTTTTATGTCTCTGCTGGTGTTGGTTGTATGGTTATACTGCTTTGTTTGTTGACATGTCAATCAGTAGTCCGATGCTCGGCTTCACATTGCGGCAAGAACAAAAATGCAACTGGATAAGTTTCGTATGGATTTGCTGGATTATCCACCATACAGCCCTGACTTAGCACCATCAGATTTTCATCTGCTTCAAAACTTAGGGAATTTCTTGGTGGAAAGCACTTGGAAAATGATGACATGTTGAAAGAAACTGTTGCTAACTGGTTTAATGATTAGGTGGCAGAGCTGGTGCCACGACTTGACATGTGTTTAAATGTTAATGGTGACTATTGAAAAGTGAAAAACTGTGTGAAACAATTTACATTCATAAATAAAGTTACTCTTACTCCATTACAAAATGGTTCTTACTTAAAAAATGACCCTCATGTAAAGCAGTGATAACCCAATATTGAATTAAGTTGCTGAAACAAGAACAGACCCTAATAAAATAAAACAAATTAAAAGAATATTCTGAACAAAACTGTGTATAAATCAAGGAAAAAGCTAAAATTAGAAGTGAAAAAATCTGTTTCCACCACATCCTTCTCATCTGTTTCAGGATTGAAGGATGAGGTGATGGTGCTTTACATGATTATGAATGAAATAGAAAAAACACACAATATGTAAAGAGTTTAGGATTGGCCAGTACAGAAGTTTGATCCCCTCTCTGTTTGCAAGTCGTGACACAGCCATCCTAATTGTGGTTTCCCCTGGTTCAGTCTTGTTGATCATCAACTTGTGCAGCATCCTCAGTCTAAGCTCTTCCACGAAACACTGTGAGAAAGTACATCAGACATGATGGCATAGGGCTTTCTCTAGCTCTGCCAGGTAAGGCTATCGGTGTAATCTTCCATGGCTGTTTGATGCTATTCATCTTTCACGCCCAGGTACTTGAACAGGGTCACAGCTGCTAGAGGTCTTCATTTATAGAGGAACACTGCCTGTCTTTCGCGTCACTGAGACAGTTTTTCTCTCGTTTATGGCAAGTTCGTTTTCTTGCGCCCAGTCTATCAGCTTCCTGAGACGTTGTGGCTAAGATCATGTGCATATGGTCTAACATACTCTGTCATTGCATTTGTGACATCTGTTGTCGCCATTATAAAGAGCGGGGGGCTTAAAGGATGACCTTGCAATACTCTGACCGTTTGTTTTATTGGCTTTAGACAAGTCACTGATCTCGACAAAGTTTTCATTTAAGGTAATTAAGGTTCCTGATCAGCAATTCCAGCTTCTTTAGGAGAATGCCGGTGTCAGTGGTGATGAATGTCTTAGTGAAGTCGATGAAAATACTTTCCTTTTGGTGTTGACAGTGTCTTCAATGCCCTTCCGTGAACATTACATAAACAGCTTGCAACATGGATCTGCATTTTTGAAAGCCAAACTGAGCTTCATGTATATAGTAGATGCTTATTCCAGTAAAGCTCTATCAGGACCCACTTTTGGGTGCTTTCAGTTTAGGGCCCCTTTCGGAAATTTCCAGAGGCTTATAGACCAGACATGCGTAGCATTAGAGGTGTTCCATCTAGAACCATTACGGGCCCCATCCATGCATCATCACTCTTTGGTTCTCTCCCTTCATCCTTTCCTACCTCGGATCATGCAAGTCACAAGGGCCTACATGCAGTGCTTTGCTTCATGACTGGATACTCCATCCGAGTGTAATTCTAATCCTTATGACTCTAAGTTTTTAACATTAATTTTAATAATTAAACAGTCATTTCACTTTTATAATTATAATTACAGACTACAGAGGATAGGAGAATGATCCAAGAGAAAAATACCGCAGCTCCAGCTGGGAATTGAATTGGGGTCCTCAGGATTGAAATACTGGTTCCTTGACCAGAGAGATAAGACAAAATATATATCTGGACATCTTTACCTGGGACATATTTTCTTGGAACCGGACAAACTCCTGTTTTTACATTCCCAATACATCCTGTATGTTGGACACCCCTGAATCCTGAAAGCTGGATACCTTATGGTTTTATCTTGCACAATTCTTAATATATATCCTGTTATGTAAGTAATTGTTGGAGTTTTATGCTTTTGTGCTTTATGTGGATATTTTGCTCAGTTTAATGGAAAGGATTTTTCTTTACAACTGTCATTCCTGGTCCTTTTGCTGCTAAGTTTGAGTGAGGCACATATAGGCTGTTATTGTAACCATCAACACAGAGGGTTTTTCTTTGCAATTGTGAAATGTTATTGCTATTAAAGATTTCAAGGTATTTTTATTCATGGAAATTTTACCCACTTTTGTTCTTTTGTATGGTTAAAGTTGAACGTTCAGTGAGGGTTTTATCAACTGAACACAAGATTAAAGAAATATCTTCAGATGAACATGATGCGATTTCTGTTACTGAACATCCACCCATTCATCGAGCTCTTGAGTGCAATGGCAGAATTATTCATTTGCACATACATAATGATTGAACTTTTACTTGGACTTTAAACAAGATATTGGGCTTTGTCAAAATTTAAAAATACCAAGCAGAAAGTCAGATAAATAACTCATGTAACTCCATGGCATGACAGTACACATGGCCATTGCATCCCCCATGTTGGTCCAAAGGCTTCATGAATGGGGTGAGACATGATCAGCAACTCAAGTTCCTCCCCGCCGGTTGATGTGGTCTTCTCAATTGGCCTCTTAGGGATCTCACGAGGCTGAGTGCATCCTGAACTATGTCTCCCAGTGGGGAAACTTCCCCATGACATACCAGGAATCGAACCCAGGTCTCCCTCTTGGCAAGCAGCTGCGCTACTACCACGTTCAGTTGGATGAAACCAAGAAAAACAAAAGCTGTGGGTCAATGAAACCCCTTTCAACCCCCAATTACAATAGTGGGATCATTTGGCTTTAACGCTTGCACTTTCGAGCAGGAAAGTTCAATAGTTTAAAATATTGTATTGATTGTGCACCAATAATACATTCCTTCGACTGCTGACATACAAATGAGACATTGTGAATGACAATAGGAGCAACACGTCCATGTTCTTTTGAATTATGGCCACTGATGTGCAATCCAGAAAACATGCCGTAACTTTAACATTTCTTAAAAGGGACAAAAGGTTCTCTATCTGAAAGTATTCATCTAGGACCCCTCCCAATTTGTGCAGTTGAATTCTGGGACACCTGTAAAACCTTTCTCAACTGGACACCTATAGTTCAATAACAAATTTTCCAACCAAATTGTCCACCTTTTGGTTGGACAATTTTGTACTGAATTATAGGTGTCCAGGTTAGAAAGGTTTTGCCGTGTATGTGTATATATTTATAGGTATATCCATTAATCCCTCCAATATTAATATAAATACATCTTTTTTTTTTAACGTCCTTATACTGTACTTAAAAAATTGTAGGTCGCCTTTGGGGTACATCATCTCAAAATGAATTTGAGTTCTTGTGGTTTACTAGGAAAAATGGGAATCAGTTGGGAAATTTAATGTTGTGTTGGCATGCTGTCAAGGTGGCTTAGTTGATTATTTTTTTTTTATAATGTTTAACACCCGCTTTTACTACCAAGGCACTGCAGGCCAGCTTAGTTGGTCAGAACAAATGGAAGGAAAGTGGAAGATCCCAGTTATGGCATTGAATTTTTCAGTCTGATTCTGCCTTTCCAAACTTGTCCTAGAGATGGCTTGTGTGAAACGGCAATTGATTACCAATAATATTGTAGCAAAGTCAAGAGGAGGGAAACAATGTTTCAGCATGGAGGAATATTTAGGAAGAGTAAGAAGCAAATCAATTATACAGTTAAAGGAAAGGGAGAAAAAGTAGAACACTTGTCAATAATCACAAGTTTATGAGAAGAGCAGGAAGTGGATGATGATAATACACTATGCCTTTTCTAGTGAAACAATGTCTACTCAATATCAACATGGAATTAACAAGAAACAGCATTTAGCAACATACTGCTTCATTTACACAACTTAACTGTTTTAAGCTCTTCAATATCCACTTTCTAACCATTCTTTAATGTCAGGCTGACCAGACATTCCAATTTTCACATAAATGGGACACATAATTGTCCCAGTTTTTAATTAAGAAACAAATTTGTAGAATAATATTTCTTATTTAATTAAATATTTGTGAAAAACTAGTACTATATCATAATTTCATAAATTAGAACAGCATCACTAAAACCATTTCTCCTGAGAGGACTGCAGCCATGTGGAAGTAAATTTTATAAGGAATGTGAACAAAAAAACAAAACATTTAAATGGCATTTTATTTATGTACGCTCTTTAACTGCTGAGGTTCCCAGCGTCCCATTCTATATTGGGCGTAAAAGACCACTTAATTTTGCTCAGAGGCCTCTCTATTAGGCTTGTGGTTCTTTTATGTGACTTAAATCTATGACATGGGACCAATGGCTTTACTTCCCTTTTGAAGGAAGCCATGCTAAGGATTTTTACACCTGAATAAATCCATTGTCCTCTGCCGGGTGTGAACCCCCGACCTTGGGTATAAGTTAGCATGGTCACACGGAGGGCGACAACGTGAGCAATGTTTAGATATTGTTTGCACATCAACTCTGATTCAAGTTGCACATTGTTTCACTCACTCAGCAAAGCTTCAAATCTACCAATTTTTAAATTCTTAAAAAAGGTGACTGTTGATAAAGTTGAGGAATGACTTGCAGATCAGACCTAGGTCATGACTGGAGAAACAGTTCTCACTAAACAGTAAAGGTCAGCAGAGCAACTGAGTGGTCGTTGCCTGTCAGTGAATGTGAATTTTAAGCTCAGAAAGTGCAGTGTCAAGCAGACGTGAAATGTAAAGCAAAAATAAGCCTATATCAGATTCAAAATATCACAAGAAAGGTAACTTAAGTGTAGTAATGAAGTTACGTGTAAACAAAGTGTCACAACTTTTTCTCTTTGAAATCTGGTAAAACTACTAATGTAAGGTGAGTTCAACACAAAATATAAAACATCTAAATTTTCTTGAAACAGTTATTATAATCCCACAGCAAGTCTTATGATTGTGAATATGAAAATATGAAAGTCTTGAAAATAAGTACCATGCAATGCTAGTGTTGCAGTTCCATGCATGTGGAGCACACTTACCACTCTGGGTCATTCTGTGGCCAATATAGTCGGATCATATTAAGTTTATGATTGTTAATGATTCCCTGAATGTGAAGTGCATTCCATAATACAGTTTTTGAATGCAAGAAATGTTAAGCCAGCTGAAATTCATCATCAACTTGTACAGATTTACGGTGAAAATGTAAAAACAGATTGAATAGTGAGAAAGTGGGTTACGTAATTCAATGATGGACAACCCATTTTTATGATGAAACACAGAGTGGGCAGCCTTCTGTTGTCACTGACGGTTTGGTTGAACAAATGAATGAGCCAGTTCATAGGTGCAATATCAATGTGGTACAATACTATGAAGCATTAAGAAACCTTCGGTGTGCAATGCCCAATCAAAGCATTGTGTTGCTTTATGACAATGCACAGGTCCATGATGCTGGTGTCACACAAAACCTTATTCAACTTGGTTGGGAGTAGCTCAATAGTCGCCCTCTGTGGTGTAATTGTTACCATGTTAACTTCATATACCCAAGTTCGCAGGTTCAAACCTGGCAGAGGACGATGGATTTTTTCGGGCGTAAAAACCCTTAGCATGGCTTCCTTTGGAAGGGAAATAAAGCCGTGGGTCCCGAGTATAGATTATGGCACATAAAAAAACCTCAAACCTGATAGAGAGGCCTCTGAGCAAACTTTAGCAGTCTTTCATGCCCAATATAGAATGGGATGCTGAGAACCAAAGCAGTTAAAGAGCAGCCATTTTATTGCAGTAGCTCAATCACTTCTGACTACCGTTTGTTGAACCTGCAGCATGAGTTCAGAGGAAAGTGCAGTGGCAGCTACATCGTGTTCTACTCACATCACTTTCTCTACAGCTCTGTAACAAATTATTGCTAAAAAGCTTATTCTTCTATCTACTTCTTGATAATCGATATTGCTTTCTTGTAAGTAGAAGGGAAATACACGATAATCAAATCTTTTAAAACCTGGTTGAAATCTGTGTCTCTGCAGTTGACAAATTCCTATACATGAAAAGCTTTTAAAACTGATACCAATAACATGGACTATCTCAAAAATAGTCAACACCATGAACAAAATCTGTGTTGCACTCACATGACTTTCTCTAGCTGTTCAACATAAGATTCTTCATCTTTCTGCACCTTGCTAATCGTGGTACTCATTAGCACAATGTTCTTATTATTTAGTTCTGTATAAGTAGGAAGAAAATAAGGGAATACACTAGGCTAAACCAATAGTCAAATGTTTTAAAAGCTGTCGTTATGTGATTGTCATTACAAATCGCTTCTTTTCTTGGCCAGGAGTAGAACAAAAGAAAAACGGTCACTCCCGTCTGAGAAAAGTATAAGTACTTCACAACTGAAACTAATAACAATGAAGACCTCTAAAACAGTAAGCTCCACGAGAAAATTATATATGACATAACTTGTGTATTTCAACAAGACCTAAATTTTTTGTATAGTAAGTTTTTGTCTATCTCTTATGCTTTACTAGTTATGCCAAATTAAGCAAAATTCATCCAGAATAAACAGGTCTTCAGAAGCTATTCCCAGAAAATTCAAGATATACATTTTATTTGGTAGGTAAATATCTTTAATATATGATATTTTAATCAAAATCGTTAGAGCCATTTTTAAGAAAATAAAAATGTTCGAAAAAAGTGCCATGTAAAGGGTAGTTTGGGATGGGGGGATTTTTCTCAAAATCTTTGTGTCGCATCCCTGGAAGATACTAAACTTAAATACCAAGTTTGGTATTTTAGCTACTTTTCGTTTTTGAGTTATGTTCACAGACACACGGACACACACACACACACACACACACATGGACCTGTTTCTGAAAATGCTTTTTTTGGATTCAGGGGGTCCTAAAACATGTATTTCCGGTGAAATCTAGATATCAAATTTTTGGGTGGAATACAATACTTCTCTATCCCTATGTACATTGTACATATGGGGCTAGAGAAAGTAAAAATGTATATGACTTAAATTGTGTTCCAACAAGATCTACATATTTTGTGTAGTAAGTTTTTGTCTATCTCTTACAATATACTAGTTATGCAAAGCCCAGCAAAGAAGGTCTTCAGAGGCCATTCCCAGAACATTTAAGATATACATTTTATTTTTTGTGTAAATATCTTTAAAATATGGTATTTTAATCAAAATCGTTCAGCACCATTTTTGAGAAAATCAAAATTTTTCTATGTAAGGGGTAGTTTTAGGGTGGGGGAATTTTCCTCAAAATCTTGTC
Organism: Hymenopus coronatus; assembly: GCA_030762935.1. NCBI lineage: Eukaryota > Metazoa > Arthropoda > Insecta > Mantodea > Hymenopodidae > Hymenopus > Hymenopus coronatus. Next base: position 143,566,367 of record CM060886.1, on the reverse strand, counting down.
ACATTTTTGAAAGATACTAAACTTATATCCCAAGTTTGATATTTTACAGACTTTTCGTTTTTGAGTTATTGTGTTTATAGAGACACACCCACGGACCTTTTCCTAAAAATGTTTTTTTTTATAGAGGGGACCCTAAAACGTCTATTTCTGGAATCAAATTTTTGGATGGAATGCAATACCATACATAGTATGTGTAGAGAAAGTAAAAATAGGTTAAGGAATACTCTTTCATGTAGAAATAAATGTAAAAACATATTTTATGCCTTTTTTTTTTTTTTTTACTTTGTGGATACAGCTCATACTTAATGCAGATGGCTAATACAGGGTTTGGTGTATGAATTTTTGAGAATATTTAATTATTAGACAGGACATTTCCACTTCAAAGAATGGACTTCCTCTGGGCTGGAAACCAGCCTTACTGTAGCAACAGTTAACAGCAGCTATATTGATGTGAGGAGAGATCCCAGCTTTGTAACCTCATTAGGGAATTGGAGGTTAAGTTTGCAAACTGCAAGTGCAATTCAAACTTTACAATAAATTTCAGCAAGCTGCTCCAGTTAAGATGCACCAGCTGCTGTGATTAGTTCTTGAAACCTACAGTAACAAGCAGCTGGCCATATATTCAAGTATCCCTTTCCCTTGGGAGTGCAATGCTATTATTGTTGTTGTTCTTATTATTATTTATTATATTTATTATTACTATTATTATTATCAACATTGTCATCATCATTATTAATTATTATTAATATTATCATCATCTTCATTATTATTATTACTATTATTATTAACTAGCTGCCCGCCCCAGCTTCGCACGGGTGGTGTACCTAATGAAAAAACTAAGACAAAATCTTCCTTTTACAATATGACCATGCAATGAAATAAAATTACAATTAAATAATTTGACAATATTTTATTGTAATGCCTTGCAGTGAACAATTTTCCTTCTGGAGAGAAAATAAATAGCACCATTGGTTTGCCGACTCTCGAGCATGCAACGCACAACTGCCCATGCGATAAACACAATTCAAGGTATATTCCACACACCTCTATTGACCTTGGGATGACAGGCACATGGGAAACTGAACACGCTTAAATTCAAAAGGAAAGTCGGTTGACATTACTGGTTATTCTTGGAATAACTATAACTTCGCACTTGAACTTTCCTATGTTATGGTAGCGTAAATCAAATTTGTCATAACATCATTATTACTATTATCATTACAAAGTGATGGCAATAGATGTTGACTGCCTCTGGGAGATGATACAAATCATCAAGGTAGAGACTTGAGAACAAATGTATAATTCATATACTGCCAGGACCTTCTTCCCCCTTTTCCATTTTTTGCCCAGTCCTCATAAGGGACAAGTGAAGGGAGGTACAGTTTGTATCCAAGCTCCTTGTAGCTGGAAGGAATCCAACTGAAGAAGGCAAGGGGAAGGAAGGTGGCCAGGTGACCAGCAGCATTTAAAAGAGCTAAATGTCATATATGCATGTATAGTGCTACTTGTCTAATCATTTGAAGGTGAAATTTCAACCATTTTCAGTCAAAATAGGTTTTTATGGGAATATACTAAATATATTAAAATGCACACTTGCAAAGTTTCAAATGATATCTGACAGTTACCTTATTTACATCAAATTTAAATGCCCCTTAGTAGGGGTATTAAACTCATTTTTCAAGGCTTAATTTTTACACCATACCTGAACATTCAAATCTTAATTTAATCCACAAAATACATACCACAAATTTGAAACTTTTACTGGTTCTTCCCTAAGCCATTCTTGGTAAATTAAGTATGCTCTTTTTATTAGAGCATTCGTTTTTAAAATAAATAAGTGGTGAAACAGTAAAAGGTTTTGAAAGTTTGCTTCTACAGTGGATATTTTTAGTTTCTCTAGCATGTATGTGAAATGTATATAGTGGATAGAGAAGGTCTTCTATTCCATCCAAATATTCAATACCAAGATTGCACCAGAAATACATGTTTTAGGATCCTCGGAATCCAAGAAAAGCATTTTTAGAAAAACGTCCATACACTGTGTGTGTGGGGACAGCATAACCCAAAAATGAAATGTTGGTTAAACACTAAGTTTGGTATCTTCAACACAAAGATTTTCAGGAGAATCCCACCACCCTCAACTATTCTTTACATGGAACATGTTTTCTTTCCTGTGTAAACAAGATGTGGAAAATCTGATGCTTGAAATTTTTTCTATATGCTGATGATACTGTCAAAAATGTAAGTAATTTTATTCAAGAATTCCACAAGAAGATGCATTTTGCAAACTTTTGTTTTTTGCATCTAAGAAAATGAAAAGTAATTTCATGCCCTGATGTGTGTAGATAAAATGAAGTCCATGGTAATGAAATTGTGGAAAACTTAAATTTCAGCCATTATCCACCTTAAGGGTAACAGGTTTTATATTCTGGTGTGCATTTTAACAGCACCACTACTGGATAGGGAATGCCTATCCCAACATATGTCGCAAATTCCTCCCTGCACCTTGCAAACACGCTGACCTTGGTCACTAGCAGAAGCCTAAACTTAGGTCTGGAATGTTCCCTTCCCAAATTTCCATTTTGTTTCATGTATCATGGGTATCCACCGCAAATACTAAAACAAACTGGGCTCTGCTATACCAAAGAATTATTACAGATGACTTAAATAGATAGCAACCGAGTTAGATTGGAATCAGAGAAATCCAAGCTCTTGACTCCGTGGTCTTTGTCGGGAAACTGAGAAAGAATTATTGTATTTATCCGAATGCAAGACAATCCCCTTTTTCAGAACTTAAATTTGGAATTTAGCATATCATGTTTATAAAAAGAAGACAATTTATAAATTAGAGCTGCTAAGTGGAGCATAGGGCATCGTTACAATGTTTCCTTGATCAGATTTGAATTTGTCACAATGGTGATGAGGAATTGGCTCGTTGACCACAATGGCACTGCAGAATAATATGACTTGTAGAAATGAAATAGCGCAATATTGCCAGAAACCTTCTTCTTCCAACATCTGGGTTCTTTCACATGCAAATAACATTACATGGAACCACCTGCCTTACTTCCCTTCCGAAGAAAGCCATGCTAGGGATTTTTACATCCAAAAAAATCCTTCACCCTCTGACAGGTTTGAACCTGCAATACTGGGTTTTATCATGGTGACCATTATACCACGGAGAGGGCAACTAAAAGAAGACATAACTAAATTTGTTAACAAAAGGGAGGCTTAAGTTGATTAAGACCTACTGTTTTTATTATGTAATTTGAATTTGAGTAGAATTCACATGATGGGCAGGAGGGAGAGAGGGGGGAGAGGGAGGGAGAGAGGGAGGAGAGAGAGAGAAGAATGCAAATATAATGGTATATGCAAGGTGGCAGGTGATGGATAACATTCTTAGTATAATACATTGCTGTAAAAAGTTTAATTTGGATTTGAGTAGAATTCACATGATGGGCAGGAGGGAGAGGGAGGGAGAGAAGAGTGCAAATGTAGTGGTATATGCAAGGTGGCAGGCGATGGATAACATTCCTAGTATAATACATTGCTGTAAAAAGTTTAATTTGAATTTGAGTAGAATTCACATGATGGGCAGGAGGGAGAGAGGGGGGAGAGGGGGGATAGAGAGCGGAGAGAGAGAGAGAGAAGAATGCAAATGTAGTGGTATATGCAAGGTGGCAGGCGATGGATAACATTCCTAGTATAATACATTGCTGTAAAAAGTTTAATTTGGATTTGAGTAGAATTCACATGATGGGCAGGAGGGAGAGAGGGGGAGAGAGAGGGAGAGGGAGGGGGAGAGAGAGGGAGGAGAGAGAGAAGAATGCAAATGCAGTGGTATATGCAAGGTGGCAGGCGATGGATAACATTCCTAGTATAATACATTGCTGTAAAAAGTTTAATTTGGATTTGAGTAGAATTCACATGATGGGCAGGAGGGAGGGAGGGGGGAGAGAGAGCGGAGAGAGAGAGAAGAAGGAAAGTACCATGTGTGCGCAGTGGGATAAAATGGCTGCAGTAACAATAGGGAGAGGGAGGAGAGAGCGGAGAGAGAGAGAAGAAGGAAAGTACCATGTGTGCGCAGTGGGATAAAATGGCTGCAGTAACAATAGGGAGGAGAGAGCGGAGAGAGAGAGAGAAGAAGGAAAGTACCATGTGTGCGCAGTGGGATAAAATGGCTGCAGTAACAATAGGGAGGAGAGAGCGGAGAGAGAGAGAAGAAGGAAAGTACCATGTGTGCGCAGTGGGATAAAATGGCTGCAGTAACAATAGGGAGGAGAGAGCGGAGAGAGAGAGAAGAAGGAAAGTACCATGTGTGCGCAGTGGGATAAAATGGCTGCAGTAACAATAGGGAGAGAGAGGGAGGAGAGAGCGGAGACGGAGAGAAGAAGGAAAGTACCATGTGTGCGCAGTGGGATAAAATGGCTGCAGTAACAATAGGAAGAGAGAGGGAGGAGAGAGCGGAGAGAGAGAGAAGAAGGAAAGTACCATGTGTGCGCAGTGGGATAAAATGGCTGCAGTAACAATAGGGAGAGAGAGGGAGGAGAGAGCGGAGAGAGAGAGAAGAAGGAAAGTACCATGTGTGCGCAGTGGGATAAAATGGCTGCAGTAACAATAGGGAGAGAGAGGGAGGAGAGAGCGGAGAGAGAGAGAAGAAGGAAAGTACCATGTGTGCGCAGTGGGATAAAATGGCTGCAGTAACAATAGGGAGGAGAGAGCGGAGAGAGAGAGAGAAGAAGGAAAGTACCATGTGTGCGCAGTGGGATAAAATGGCTGCAGTAACAATAGGGAGAGAGAGGGAGGAGAGAGCGGAGAGAGAGAGAAGGAAAGTACCATGTGTGCGCAGTGGGATAAAATGGCTGCAGTAACAATAGCAGTGCAGCTGTAATGACAATTATGGATATAATTTTCTATTTAGACAACGTTAACTAACATAGCACATGTAAACGTTTATAGTTTGCAAATATACAATTTCATTAAATTAGGTTAATTATCTCCAGAATTTGCAGCACATTTTTGGATACAAGGACACAAAATTGTGAACACAGCATCCCTTGTTAGGCATGCACGATTTAAATATTTGGAAGAAAATATTTCTTTGGAAATTTTGTCCAAGATAATTGAACTTTGAGGTCCCAATGGAAGAAAATCTGATCACAAAATTCATAGAACCACCACCAGAGGGGCTATGAGACACTCGTAACCATCAGAAGAGAGCAAATCAGTTGCAATCAGCTGACGATGATGAAGTGATTCCTTGAAAATAGTTGAGGTAATAAACAAAATTTAATGAAATTGTATATTTGCAACCACATCTAAACTATAATAGTTAATAACTTTATTATGTCTTTGATTCAAAAATGAATGAGAGCTAATCCTCTCTATCCTTAAAATTCAATGAAAAAGGAACTTGACACAGTGAAAGTATATTTTGAGATGGAGTCGACTGAATACTCATAAGTTTTCACTCATCATACAATTAATGCAGGAACATATTTTCGTAGGCTTTTGCCTACATTAGCAACTATTGTCGACTGGCTTGAGATTCCGGTAACAGTTTGGTTCGTGGTGTATCACTTGGTGGTAGAGATTGGAACCATTTTGAATATATCAAAAAACTCCAACTCCTTAAAATATCCTGCGATCTTGAAGAGTTTGATATCTTCACCGATTTTCTGATTCTCCAAAAATGATTTGAATGTCTGTCTGTATCTAACGTTCCTGAAGTGTTCTTTTTGTCTAATCTTTAAACTTCTCTTAGTTTTTCCTACATAGATCTTGTCATAATCTAAACTTTTAATCTGATATATCTCTGGTTTTTCATTTGCTTGTGCTTTGTCCAGTTTGTTAGATTTATTTAACTTTTTTATAGAATATCTATTCTGAGGAGCCAAGATGCTACATTTTTTTATAATCTTTTGGAATTTATGCACAGTAGTGGGATGGAAAGTAAACTGCTTGTTACATGTTCTATTTCTGATTTTTTATTGTTGTAATTTAATTCAAGTGTTTTTGTTTTTATGAATTTTCTTGTTGAGTGTTCAGTCGACTATATTTCAAAATTGAATCCTCTCCTTTTGTTTGACCATTAGCTTCCAATACAATATGTAAAAGGAATCATCTATATTTATATTAGTCTTGGAGGCAAATTTGTTTCCCCAGTAAGAGTGCTTATAAATCCTCAGAATCCCTTAACAACTAACTTTTCAGTGCAAATGAAATTCACAAAATCTGCCACACACGTCATGATCTTGGGAGTAATATTTATCACTTTCTCATACTTTGCCACTGCCCTCTATGGTGTAATGGTTACCACGCTAACTTCATATACCCAAGGTCGTGGTTTCAAACCCGGAGGACGATGGATTTTTTCAGGCATAAAAATCCTTAGCATGGCTTCCTTTGGAAGGGAAGTAAAGCCATTGGTCCAGTGTCATAGATTTACGGCACATAAAAAACCTTGTCTGATAAAGAGAGCAAAATTAAGTGGTCTTTCATGCCCAGTATAGAATGGGATGCTGAGAACCATCATGCTCAGTATAGAATGGGATGCTCAGAACCATCATGCTCAGTATAGAATGGGATGCTGAGAACCATCATGACCAGTATAGAATGGGATGCTGAGAACCATCATGACCAGTATAGAATGGGATGCTGAGAACCATCATGACCAGTATAGAATGGGATGCTGAGAACCATCATGACCAGTATAGAATGGGATGCTGAGAACCATCATGCTCAGTATAGAATGGGATGCTGAGAACCATCATGACCAGTATAGAATGGGATGCTGAGAACCATCATGACCAGTATAGAATGGGATGCTGAGAACCATCATGCCCAGTATAGAATGGGATGCTGAGAACCATCATGCTCAGTAAAGAATGGGATGCTGAGAACCATCATGCTCAGTATAGAATGGGATGCTGAGAACCATCATGACCAGTATAGAATGGGATGCTGAGAACCATCATGAATGGGATGCTGAGAACCATCATGACCAGTATAGAATGGGATGCTGAGAACCATCATGAATGGGATGCTGAGAACCATCATGACCAGTATAGAATGGGATGCTGAGAACCATCATGAATGGGATGCTGAGAACCATCATGACCAGTATAGAATGGGATGCTGAGAACCATCATGAATGGGATGCTGAGAACCATCATGACCAGTATAGAATGGGATGCTGAGAACCATCATGACCAGTATAGAATGGGATGCTGAGAACCATCATGACCAGTATAGAATGGGATGCTGAGAACCATCATGACCAGTATAGAATGGGATGCTGAGAACCATCATGACCAGTATAGAATGGGATGCTGAGAACCATCATGCTCAGTATAGAATGGGATGCTGAGAACCATCATGACCAGTATAGAATGGGATGCTGAGAACCATCATGCTCAGTATAGAATGGGATGCTGAGAACCATCATGCTCAGTATAGAATGGGATGCTGAAAACCATCATGCTCAGTATAGAATGGGATGCTGAGAACCATCATGCTCAGTATAGAATGGGATGCTCAGAACCATCATGCTCAGTATAGAATGGGATGCTCAGAACCATCATGCTCAGTATAGAATGGGATGCTGAGAACCATCATGCTCAGTATAGAATGGGATGCTGAGAACCATCATGCTCAGTATAGAATGGGATGCTGAGAACCATCATGCTCAGTATAGAATGGGATGCTGAGAACCACAGAAGTTAAAGAATGTCCATAAATAAAATTCCATTTTCATTTTTTTACAAAGCTTGAAACTTATTTTTCTCTGCATGCTATTCAAAAAGCATATATCGCAAATGCAAGTTCACCCCTACTTTTCAATATTAATATTTTAGTAAAAAATACTGTCTGGTATCCGGATAAATATGGTACAAATATAGAAAACAAAACCGGGCTTGTAGGCTGTGGTCCACTGGGCTTCTCCCCTTGTTCCCTGGATGTTTCGCCTGCATCTGCAACAAGCAACTTCAATGGCATATACATCTCCATGGCCTCTCATTAGCGACTAGTACGCAGTCTGGAGCATGACCTGTAGTTCCTGGCGAAGATGTGGTTCACATACTCTGGTTGCTCCGTCCACTAATGGCTCTCTTCTCACTCAGACTAGGATTGGTGTGTGTGGATTTGCGATAGACCTTATGTCCCAAAGTGTCGTCACTTTGTTTTGGTGACGACAACGTCCAAGAAAGGAAGGCTATCACAATCTTCTTTCTCCATTGTGAATTGTATTCGTCAATTTATGCTGTTAATGTAGCAAAGGAAATCACCTAGAGTTGAATCGCCTAAGCTCCATATGATGAAGGTACCATCAGTTTTGTTTTCTAACACCGGCCGTCAAAGCCTTCAATTTTTAATGGTACAAATATTTCACAATAATAGTCTTATTGCAAAAAATCACATTTTTCATTAACATCTGCAATCACTATTGGAAAAGTAATATTTTTAAGAAACACATTTTCTTTAAATAAGAATATTTAAACTCAAAAAAAGTGTCGCAGATTAATGCACTTGGAGCCACAAGGAAATAGCAGGCAGAGGATACACATGGGATCATGCATTGCAGTGCAATCAACTCCAGGCATATAACAAAATACAAAAATAATGGCAGAATTTGCTTTTATTACACAAAATCAGTGCGGAATGGTATAAAGAAAGAAAATGCCAATAAAATAAAGCAGATAAATATTTACTATTATGCATCTGATGTGAAACAAGAAATAGACTTGAAAATAAATCATTTTGCAAAACATTTGCTAAAGCAATCATGTTAAAACTCTGGAGCACCCCACCGGATCTGCAAATAAACAAAAACAAAGAACTGATAAAAACACTACATAGCATTACACAAAAAGCAAAATGATATGATAGACATTCACAAAACATTCTACATTTGCTTTTAATATGCAGATAACAGTTTCAAATCATGCAATAATTTGAATTGTGTACATAAACGAGTTTTACTGTACAAAGGTAAAGATGTTCAAATTAATACTCCTATTAAAATTTAGTTGAGTCGATTTTGTAACACTACATCACTAAATTTTAATTGTTAAAACACATCACTGTCTCAAAGTCCACCATATATCAGGATAATACTCCTATGTTGGTGTACTTTAGCTCATATTTATTTCTCTAGTGGCCAGTGTCATCAAGCCTCTTTAAATACTGCATTAATCTGTCCTAAAAGTTTTCTTTCAGCCGGACATTTTTGCATCAGTTATGGAAACATCCCTTTCATAACATAGCAGACATCTACGCATTTCATAAAAAAAAAACCTGAACTATTACATACAGCTACTCAAGTAATAACACATGCATAAGGAGTTGTTAAACAAGAAACAGTTTTTATGTTAATTAATTTCCCAAAAAGATTGATCAAATATACAAGAACATCTGTGGGAATGTGGATATAATTCAACCTGTAGAAATGAGAAAACGTGTAATTGCTTTTCTTGTTTTCTTCCTTGCTGGTTACAGGCTTCTTCTCCTGTTTGTAACTCGAAACTCCACATAACATAGATAAGTGACTGTTGGAACAACATGACAATGAAAACAGCACAGTATGAGTACTCGACTGTTGGAACCAAGGTTAATGGATTGTTAGAACAATATGACGACAATGAAAACCGCAAACCAGGCTATACACAGCATTTGGTTTTTTAAAAACGTATAAATGGGTACATTTTGTGTATGGGGATCAGAAAAAGTGACGCATTACTGAGAAAATGTATAATTGAGCAACATTTTAATGGAGAATGACTGGTCCCTAAATTTTAGTGTATAAAATGTTGAAGTGAATAAGCAAGTTTCAACTGTAACTAGTGTGTTCAAGAAGGGGAATAAACTGCATAAAGATGAAAAATGTTTCATGGCAGACAAAGAAATTCACGTTGTCAACGAGTTCTCATATCTGGGTATCAAGCTGAGCGGTAATGGAGGCCGGGAGAAACAGAAAAGAAATGCATTGGTTCATGAGAAAATGATTATAAAAGCAATACAAAAATATTTATATAAGATGCCAGTAATGATAAGGTTCTTTCTGCATTTTCCCTTATCTTGAGAAGACAAATATCACATTACTTTATAGCTCATTTGATCATTTCACCATACGATATGACCTTCAGGTTAAATGGCTTATAGTTGAAGTGGAGCAACAATTGACAATGTGGCCAAAAATCTGCAACATAATTGTTCTACTCAACAAGATCAAGTGAGGTTTGTGTAAAAGTTAACCACATTAATCAATCTCATTGGCCTACACAATATTTTACATTTTGTAAAGGATTATAAACTTTAAGTTACATTAAGAAAATGTTCTTTGTATGAAATCATAGTTAAAACTGATTTTAAATATATTGTATATAAAATAATAATACTGTATTTATCTGAATACAAGACAATGTTCTTTGTATGAAATCATAGTTAAAACTCATTTTAAATATATTGTATATAAAATAATAATACTGTATTTATCTGAATACAAGACAATGTTCTTTGTATGAAATCATAGTTGAAACTGATTTTAAATATATTGTATATAAAATAATAATACTGTATTTATCTGAATACAAGACAATGTTCTTTGTATGAAATCATAGTTAAAACTGATTTTAAATATATTGTATATAAAAAAATAATACTGTATTTATCTGAATACAAGACAATGTTTTTTTTTTTCCAAAATATTAATGTTCAGAACTGGGATCATCTTACATTTGCAATATATGTTTTCCGAACACCATATGGGGAAAAAGTAAGTTTCCAGTGGCAAAGCCTGGGGGAAATGCTATAGATTACAGCCAAGGTCATGACATATGCGGCAGATTTTGAGCACTTCATTTTGCACCAAAAATGACCTGCTAAGAAGCCAATGAGCATTCTCATTGGAAAAAAGGTTACTCAAATAAAATTACAGAGCTTCCTTTCACATCAGCAGTTACACATAATGTACTGGAAGTCAACGGTCAAGCAGAAAGAGGGAGGTTAGCTGCACATTTCTCCTCCTCGGGCCCACATATACTGCAATGTCAATTTACATGCGCTGCCACGAGTTTAATCATCGCACATATTCTTCTCCTGCTCGCAATGTGAATTTCTGCATATATTCAAATTAGATAAAAACATTTACGATGTGTTGTCTAAATACAAAATCATATCATCACCATTACAGTTGTGCACCAACACACCCATACCATGCTCTTCTCTCTGGCAACTGCTCAAAACATGAATTTCCGTGCAAATTCAAATTAAGTACAAAAAATAAACAAATAAGGGACTTAATCAGCTTAAGTGTACATTATTTTGTTCAAAATATATGGCAAATCTTTAAATTTAATTTAGAAATTCTTATTTTTATATATCAATGTCTTTTTAACATGTAGATAATATGCTAAATTGCAAAATTAAGTTGTGAAAAGTATTTGTATAAATACAGTATGTATGTGTGTCCCATGTTGGAAAGAAGAGACACCAATCCCTTTCTCTGCTTCCATTCTTTTTCCGTGATGGTTACTGTTCTTAGCTATTGTGAACTAGCCTTCATTTACACTGTCTAAACAAGAATACCTCTGAAAACACTATACATCTATTTGCAGCTTTTACTGGCCTTTTACTGACTGGTCCCTAAATTTTAGTGTATAAAATGTTGAAGTGAATAAGCAAGTTTCAACTGTAACTAGTGTGTTCAAGAAGGGGAATAAACTGCATAAAGATGAAAAATGTTTCATGGCAGACAAAGAAATTCACGTTGTCAACGAGTTCTCATATCTGGGTATCAAGCTGAGCGGTAATGGAGGCCGGGAGAAACAGAAAAGAAATGCATTGGTTCATGAGAAAATGATTATAAAAGCAATACAAAAATATTTATATAAGATGCCAGTAATGATAAGGTTCAGTATGTATGTGTGTCCCATGTTGGAAAGAAGAGACACCAATCCCTTTCTCTGCTTCCATTCTTTTTCCGTGATGGTTACTGTTCTTAGCTATTGTGAACTAGCCTTCATTTACACTGTCTAAACAAGAATACCTCTGAAAACACTATACATCTATTTGCAGCTTTTACTGGCCTTGGTGAATCCAGCCTCAGAGAGGAAAATATAATAGCAATTTCATTTGGGCATCACAACTATCTCACCTGATGAGCAAGTATTGCCTTAATGCTAAGCATTCCCAGAAAAAAAACTTTGCAATTCTTAAATACTAGTCAGTAGTTTTCAGCAACTAAAGTTCTAATGAAAAAAACATGCTAAATAATATGACTGACACACCGTAATAAAAACGATTATGTAATTTTAAACCTACAAGCAGCTCCTTCATCACTTTACAAGATCTATTTATTTTATTTTAACAATATCAAATGTATTCAAGAGTTTTCATGTAATTAACACCTTTTGTGGAAACCGAGGTATTTATTTAAAACTTATATGCTTTACACACAATTAATACATAAATATATCAAAAAAGTTTTAAAAATCTACGTAACTCTGTTACCTTCTATGTAATTTACATGATTTACCATTTTAAAAATCAGGATTATAAATATTTTAACTGCTAAATGTGGGAATGATAGAGACATGTCATGCTTTCTGCAGAACCTAAATCTTGTTGTCAGCAACATATATCTAAAACACAAATATAGGCCTAAGTGAAATCATGCAATTTTGTAGATTATCATTACCAACACTTTTCTTTCTGCAGATAAAGGAGACTGTATTTAAAGTTATTAACCCAATCAACGATACCAAATAATAGAGATGAAATAAATAAAGAAAAGAAATAATATTTTGGTACTTTGGGGCATCAACCTTAGACCATACTAGTATGGTCAATTCTAATATACCATCACTTATCATTTGGTCACATAATAACTGCAGTATTATCTGATCTTTAATGTGTGTAATAATGAGTGAATTAAAAAAACAAACAAGTAAAATGCATGTATCTGCATTCAACCATATCATCTCACTGATTGCTTTAGTTGGGTCCTTCCCATCCTTTTCCACAGTCTCTCTTGAACACAGAACACATTTTGACTGATCCCATGGTCCTTATTTTCTGTTCACTCTTAGGTTGATCCATGTGGTCAGTGCACCGCAGTACAACACAGTAGCAATGCGCAGGAATGTAATCCCGTACTAACAATCTAAATTACAGAATGAATTTATTCTTAAACTGTAGAACTGCTCTATACAAACACCTAAGAGTTAAATTGACGCCTATTTGTACCGTTAAACAGAGTTACATGCTTATTCGTATGAGTCACCGGATTTCCGCAATATTGTTTACACAGTAACGGTCGCCATGATTTTGCTCTTGCATCTTTGTCGAGTTACATAAAGCACAAGGCTGGTAAACTGTTGACTACAAATGAAAAATCTATAACATTGAATGTTTATTGTAAGTTTTGTGAGAAATATCCAACATTTATGTGAAAGAAGTGGTAAAATAACATCTGAATTCACCGGTGTTTCGGTTACAAATATAAACAGTGCTCACAAACAACGGAAAAGTGGTTACAATGAAAGTGTGTGAAATATGTGAAGAATGCTATACATGTAATAGTGTACAATTTGATAAGTGCATCATGTAACAAAGAAGAAGTGTTGTTTTGGGAGATGGATAATTTAAGTGACACCGTTGTTGATAACCTGTAAAGCTATAACACAAACATCTCAGACGATGAGTCTGAGATAAGTTTGTGATATAAGTTATCGTGTACATGTTATTTATTTTTTTTGCAGTTAATTATTACGTGTGTAGCCATTTATTTTGTTATAACTATCAATATTATACCTAAGAGAATATTTAGTTACCATTACAGTTGTCAGAATAAGGGCTCTGTATGTTTTACATTACGTGCACAGCATTTCTGGTGTGAACAGCGGCAGGCTATATTTAACGGTGCACTGGGCGCCCAGGTTTTGTTTAGGCGAGGATTAACTTGAGGCTGAATAGGCTTTAGTTTGATAAGTTAGCTACTCTTATTTTCCCTCAGACCTATGGTCGTAAATCCAGTTTGTACTATTTCACTTATTCTACGTTAACTGTTGGTAAAATAGGTTATTTAACAGCCATGCACATGTCATATCATGTCCATATTGCTGAAGGGGTTAATAAGGAAGTGCAAGAGGTTCTTTATAAATAACTGATGAACGACAAAAGGAAAAGAGCGGCTGTTATTTTCACAGCAATTATGCACATAGCTGTTGAACACTTTTGTAACTTTTTAGATGCCAGAAATTGTTAGTTTCACTGGAGATTTCTGGTTTTGTCAAGAAGTAATAAGATTATTGAAATCTTACATCAGTCCTGGATTTCAGTTTCCTTTCAATCAAATTCTGTAGGGCTTCTGAGCGAACTGAGAGAGAATCTATCTTCTCAACAAGCTGCTGGTACGGAGATAATGGCTCTGTACCCATCACGACATGCCCCAGCTTGGAATCAATCTTGGCATCTAATCTTGCATTTCGAATCAGGTTCACAATCCAGCATTCTGCTTCCTCTGGGTTCATGTTCAGCTTCTCAGCAAGCATCCTAATGTACACAAAATACAATAGTTCTATTAATTTAAATTTGCTATTTTACTAGTATAGGTAATAATTGGATTGCAACATTTCAAAACTAAGGTAAAACAAAAAGAAAGGCGCATTTAAATAGTCTGATCAATAATTATTAAATAATGAACCACACTCTAATTACATTTTAAAGGTTTTTACAGCATCCTCGGCTAAACGCCTGCCAAATTTGGTGAGCTGTGTGGCATCCTTGGATTCTCTATAAGTAGCAAAATGAACTTCAAATTCAGATGTGTGTTGACACTCTAATTCATTAGGCTGTTTTCAATTTTTACTTTCTCAACCCGCACAATGTACATAGTGTATAGAAAGGGAACGGTATTGTATCCAAAAATTTGATACCAATTTTCACCAGAGATATATAATTGTTTGGGACTCCCTGAATCAAAAAAAAGCATTTTTAGAAAAAGGTACATGTGGGCAGCGAAAAGTCTGTTAAATATCAAACTTGATATTTAAGTTCAGTATCTTCCAAAGATGCAACATGATTTTCCAGAAAATCCCCCCCCCCCACTCCCAACTACTCTTACATGGAAAAAATTTCGGAAACTTTTAGTTCTCTTAAAAATGGTTCGTAACAATTTTGATTAAAACTCATTGAGAATAAGCAGGTCTTCAGAGAATATTCCCGGAAAATTCTTGAATTTTGCCTAACTGGTAAACCACAAAAATTGTAGATCTTGTTGAACCACATAATTTATGTGATATACATTTTTTTTTTTTTTGTGGGGTTGACCATTTCTGAGATATTCCTTGTTATTAGTTTTCAAATACAAACTTTTCTCCTGCAGGAACTTGTCAACTCCTGGTCAATGAATTTCAATCCCATAGCAACCAGGCTTTAAAAGATTTGACTATCGCTTTAGCCCAGTATATTCCCTTATTTGTCTTCTACTTATAAGGAAGCAAGTAATAAGACCAGTTCTGCTAATGTTTATCTTGATTAAAATGAAATAAATAGAAGAATAAGCTTTTTAATTATAATTTGTTACAGAGATTTAGAAAAATTCATTAAATGGAACCCGTCAGATTTTTTAAAATAAATATATGTTTCCAGATCTTAAATTCAGCATTGCTGCAAATTTTTTTTTAGTAGTTTTACATCAAATCTTATATCACATCTATCCTCCCAAAAGTGGTGAGCAACTGCAGATTTGTCTATTTAGGCATTTAAACAAGGAAACATAAATCTGCAGTGGCCCTCCACTCTCTCCCTCTCTCTGTTTGTCTCTCTCTCTTGCTCTCACTCTCCGTCTGTCTGTGTGTCTCTCTCTCTCTCTCTCTGTTTGTCTCTCTCTCACTCTCTCTCTCTTGCTCTCACTCTCTGTCTGTGTCTCTCTCTCTCTCTCTCTCTCTCTCTCTCTCTCTCTCTCTCTCTGTTTGTCTCTCCCTCACTCTCTCTCTTGCTCTTACTCTCTGTCTGTCTGTCTCTCTCTCTCTCTTACACAACCTTTATCTAATTTTTTATTGATTCAGTGGCTTGGAAAATTTACATCTGGGAAATCTCAACATCAAATTTTAATACAGTACTTTTTACTTTCTCTTGCCCCATATGTACGATGTACATAGGGATAGAGAAGTATTGTATTCCGCTCGCAAATTTGAGATCGAGTTTCCACCAGAAATACATGTTTTAGGACCCCCCGAATATCAAAAAAACATTTTCAGAAACAGGTCCATGTGTGTGTGTCTGTCTGTGGACAGCATAGGTCTAAAACAAAAAGACGGTTAAATACCAAACTTGGTATTTAAATTTGGTCTCTTCCAAAGATGCAACACAAAGATTTTGAAGATAATCCCCCACCCCTAACTACCCTTTACATGGAAAAATGTTCGAAAATGTTGTTTTTCTTAAAAATAGCTCTAACGATTTTGATTAAAATCCCATATATTAACACCATTTCTATCACAAATAAAATGTAAATCTTGAATTTTCTGGGAATAGCTTCTAAAGACTTATTTATTCTGGATGAATTTTGCTTAATTTAGCTTAACTAGTAAACCATAAGAAATACACAAAAACTTACATTTACAAAAAATGTATATCTTGTTAAAATACACAAGTTATGTCATATAAATTTTTTTCATTGAGCTTACTGTTTTTTGAGGTATTCCTTATTAGTTTCAGTTGTAAAGTACTTATACTTTCCTGAGACGGAAATGCCCATTTTTCTTTTGTTCTACTCCTGGCCAAGCAAAGACAATTGCAATAACGACAGCTTTTAAAACATTTGACTATCACTTTAGCCTAGTGCATCCCTTAGTTCCACTCTACTTATAAGCAACTAAGGAATAAAATTCTGCTAATGTTTATCTCAATTAGTCTGGTGTTGAAAGAAGAATTATCTTTCGTAGAAGTAGCAAGTGTAACTCATCAGAACAACACACACATAAGCCCAAATGTGCATGAACTTGCTGCAATAGCAAGCTAAGAAGGTCTACAAATTAATAACACTAATTGATCATACCCAATGCTGATACACTGATGTATACGACAAAATGTCTCAAATATCATTAGTCGAGCATTCTCCACAAATTCATCCAGGCAGGCAATGAGGAAGAAGTCATTGAACAAAACAATCTGACATTCATGCAGTTTCTTTCTTGCACCATCAAAGTCGAAGTTAACATACAAATGTTCTAGAAATTCTGTAATAGGGTCTCGGTATGTATAGGATTCCTGGAATAAAGAATACAACATTTTTACTGGTCAAGTTAAATAAGTTTATTAAAATATTTGTTTCTTCATGCAATTATATCACATTACACAAAGTGGTTCACTAAAATCTGCTTAACCCAACTAAAGGGTCTCAGCTGTTTTGGATAATTAATATATGCAGGATGCACTTCAATATTGTAATGGTGGTCCGGGCTGCCATCTGTTGACCTAGGGACCACTGTCTGACAAGTGAATAGCCTTTGTGTTGGTTCCCTGCAAAACAATCCCAAAGGTTCATATTTTCTATTTCTAGAAGAATCCATTTCTGTTACCTTTTGAAATGTGATTTCTTGTAATTTCATAGACCGGAACATTCAGAGCCAGTTATTTTGTGTACCAAGTATTACAAGTCTAACCTGTTATATTGTGCTGAGTGCCTTAGTGGCAAATAAAGTGAGCTAAGCAGAATCTCATTTGCTACAATATTAAGCCAATGTCCCACAGTCAAAATTTGGTCCAACATTTTTTTATACAACGCAAACGTTGTATACAATTTCTCCATTCCGTTCCACGGGAGTGTGTACTGGTTCAAATATTTCTCGCATGCACATGAACAGCTGATGGAAAATGGTGAAGGTTGCTGATCCACAATTATTTATGTTCGCTGTCGCAAGCTTAGTTTATGTATCCATTGCAAAAGCATGTTATAATAGAAAAAAAAAATCAATAAAGAGATGTTGGTGAACTAGACCATGGCAGACCAAGGAAGAGTGTACTACATATGCTGCAAAATGAACTTGTTTCTAAATTATTTTAACTTCCTTAGAATGGACGAAAATTTGTTTGTTTGAGGCAAAAATCATTTGCCAAGACACAAATATGAGGCAGTCCATACCAGCAGATGAACCAGCAATCACGTTTTTGTTGACAAAAGAGGTTAGGTACAAATAGGTCTGATAAAATACATTCGCAGGGGTTATAAATACCCGAGTCATTATTTCATAAATCCCTGCAACACAAAAAATGTGTATTTCAACCATAGCTCAGCTACTATAACCCTATTATTTACAGCAAAGTTTCACACAAACAATCACGTTGACGGCGCTAGCTTACGTCATTCCCACCAGGTCACTCATTGGTTGATTTCATAAGTTTGGACCTAAAATGGATGGAAATTGTATACAATGAAATTATCTATGTCCCACCATCCAATTTGTAGTTTGAAGAGTATTGGACCAAAATATTTGACCATGGGACATTCGCTTTAAAGAAATATAAATTAATAAAATCAATAACTTTTTCTCAACTTTTTTCTTTAAAATGCTTGCAAGTAGCTATATCATGCTCTCATTTGATAAGCAGTTTGTGTTGATTCAACACTTTGTTTCGTAAACTACATGGCAACCTAAAAACAAAAAGTTCTTATTGTTGATAGTGCCAAATTTCAATATTTTCCAATGAGGTTTGAATGAAATTGCAGTCTTTTTTTTTTTAATCTTTGAATCCACTGTCCATTGCCTATTTATTACTAGTGGCTTTGAGTTTCTGTCCAATGTTTAATTAGATTAACTTATACCCACAAGCAATGCTGTTATAAAGACAAAGTAATGTCATAACAATCGTCAACAGTATACAATGCAGTTCTGATCCTGCATATAAACATATTGCAAAGTTTTAATACGAGGAAATATTATTAAATAAATGAATAGAGGTAAGATCGGAACAAAAACTTTCTGTGTTTTGTTATATTTACATGTATTTACTCATAGAATATAGGTAATGTGACTACAGCTTATTGTTGGTATCCATTGTTACAACACATTAGTGGACATCTGTGCTGCGGCAAGTTCTTTTGACATCACAGTTACGATTATTACACCTGTACAAGTGGACACATGTGCTGCAGCAAATGTCAAAAAGAAACTATATGGCAGAATTGTTACAAAAGATAAGCAGATTCTGATTATAATCACTTTGTGAAAGAAAATCAAAGGGAACAAGAAGCCTTTTCCAGGCACTATTGACAGAAAACATAAATCATAATGACATTGTGATTAGAGATGATAACAATGGCAAAAATGTCTAATTTAACTTTTTAATTTTTTTTATATATGAGGTCTCAGTAGCATCCTTAAACAATACAAAAAAATCTCAGTTCAACCTCTATGTAAAACCTTACATTTCACTTTACTTACGTTAAACAGTAACATAGCATTAAAGAGTACTTTGTTATGCTAATCTAAACTGTAAGCACGTGGATTGCCTTACCTGTTGAATAACCTTCACAAGATCTTTTAATGCAGTTCTGCGACCTCTGTTTATTATTACAGCTGTTGCTAGATATCGCAGAATGTGAGGGCACATTGTCTGGATTGCATTCAAATATCTAGAAGATAAAAATTTTACTTTTACAACCTAATGATCACAAAACACACTTCCCAGGTGCAGGGTACAAGACTAAGCAAACTCTGTCCAATATGCATTCAAGTTATAACACCTCCCATTGTTTTAGGGTAAGTTAATGCTTGACAGAGATGGCAACATTTGAGTAGTGTGACATGGCTATGTTGTGAGAATCTCGGCATCACATGATCAGCGAGTGGGAGAAAAGTGTTCCCTAGGTGGGTGTCACGAATGCTGACAGATGATACAGCAGTTTCTTTGTGCAAACAACTTTGAAGTCATTCCTCTTGCTCCCTACTCACCTGACCTGGCGCCTAGAGACGTTTGGCTGTTTCCGACGATGAAAGATTCTCTCCATGCTGCTATTGCATCAGCAATTTTCCAGAGTCAGAACAAGCTTCTAAAGAAGCGTTCGCAGCAGCCATGGAAAGATGCCATCAAAATTACAAAAAATGTGTACGGCTGCAGGGAAATTACTCAAGAAGTGACACAAGTTTCAGAATTTTTGTGAGATTATTTAACGAGAAAAAAAATCAGAGGTGTATATCTTCCAATGCACCTCGTAAATAACTAGAAATAATGGTTAGTTTTATATTGAGTATTACTTTGCATTAAATAGAGGATATAACATGCTGTTAGTATTTTAAGCAAAATATACTTACGGTGCTCTGTACAAGAACATTTCAATGATGAGATCCCTTCCTTTAACATGATTAAAGAATACAAATAGACTCCAGTGTATCAACCATGTGCGTTGATGTAGAAGTTGCAGGGCTGAACCAAAGTTTGCAGTATCTATGAACTCCCTCAGTTTATTTAGATCTTCAAGTGCAGTGTCCCAGTTCTGTACCAATATCTCTGATGCCAGTTTTCCCCATAATACATTCAGGAAGTTCTGTAGTTATAGAATAATAGTTACTACATAGAATATAATATTTTCACAAAGTTTTACATTAGGAGTTGGTTGTGATATGAAACACTATGAAAACAATTCAAAATTCTTTGAAGATCTGAACCTGAATACAAAATGTGGTAGTTGTTAAACATTTCATTTTAAGGTTATGTTCACAAACAAACATTTATTGCCCACTTGGGTAGTGTAGTGGTAGCGTGTCTGCTTCACATTCAACAGGCTGTGAGTTCGAATCCTGCATAGGGTGAGTCACCTGGATAAGGGCTTTTTTTTTTATTGTGGTTTTCCCTTATCCTGAGAAGACGAATGTCAAGTAACTTTAAGTTCCATAGACCCCGAGATCATTTGAGCATCATTTTACCAATTTCATTCACCGTCCAATATGACCAACCAGGATAACTACCAAAAAAACATTTATTATTGGGTAATTTTATTATAGAATTGGTTATCTATATTTATGCCCTATCAAGGGTATATGTTTACTGTTAGAACCAGCTGTGACGAAGAGCTGAAGAACCCTGTCTAAAACCTGGCTTAGGCATTGAATTTGTAGCTGGTTCTGGTTCTAACCTTTTTTCTACTTAAAAACACGAATTACATTTTCATTGCTTTTTCTATCCACTAAACAGTTTGTAAGAAAGCGTATTTTTCTAATCTTGATCTTTATCTTGAAGATGCTTGATTACACATTTTATTCTCGGTATGCAGGGATACAGAAAATGAAATTAATTGTTTTGTTTATAACATTATACTCATTTTAAAATTCTAATAATGTTGCATCATTTTTATTCAGAGGCCACATAATCTTGCTAAAACTATACCAACTTTAGTTAATTTCCTAAAACGTCTAAATTTGTGAGTTCACTCATTGCCCACAGATGGCACCGTGGATGCAAAATGGCAGAATTGTGCCCAGGAATCTTCTTCTTTTAAGGCATGTTTTTTTATGTGCAAATAAACATTGCACGGGACCACCAGCTATACTTCTCTTACAAAGAAAACCATGCTAAGGAATTTGAAACTGCAATCTTAGGTTTTAGAGGCTAGCATGGTAACCAGCACCGTGGAGGCGACATACCAACTACAGAAAGGAAGAAATTGCTATGCTCACAATTAGCTTGACAATTATGAAAGCATACCGTTTGTCAAACTCCCTGCCACCTGTAACAATATGTTAAAACTTTGTTAAATGAACATTTTAAGGTTTAAATTGCAGAATTGCATGAGGTTGTGCTTTATTATTTCACATTAAATGGCACACTGTGCTAGAACTTGAATGCTTCTCTAGCCAGGAATATGGAAGTTCAAATGAGAGTGTGATCTGACAATAGTGCACTTGTCCAAATGTGAACACAACTAGGACCCTGCAGTTAAACATGAGGTATAAAGGAAACAATAAAACAAAAAGTACAGTACACAGAAAAGGTATTGTATTCCATCCAAAAACTTGCTACTCATATTTCATTGGAAATATATGTTTTGATAGCCCCTAAATAAAAAAGAACACACACACATTTTTTTTAGAAAAAGGTCCATGCATGTGTCAGTGGACAGAATAGCTCAAAAAAAGAAAAGTAAGTTAAATACTGAACTTAGAATTTTAAGTTTCATATCTTCCAAGGATGCGACAAACGTTTTCAGGAAAATGCCCCCACCCCTGTACAAGGAACATTTTTCGAAAATTTTGATTTTCTCAGAAATAGCTCTAATGACTTTGATTAATATGTGTAAAGATATTTACATGCTAAACAAAATGTTAATCCTGAATTTCTTGGGAATAGGCTCCTGAAATCCTCTTCATTCTGAACCACTTTTGCTTATCTAGTAAAGCGTAAGAAATAGACAACACAAATAATGTAGATCTTGTTAAAACATACAAATTTAGGTCATGTACAGTTTTTTGTTGTTGTTGTAGAGTTAACCATTTCTGAAATATTCCCTATTAATGGTTTCAATTTTAAAATACTTAAAAATGTTACCAAATGGGAGTCCTCATTGATCTCTTATCTCTTGCAAAGAGAACCAAATTTCAATGTTAATCGTATAGTGATAGCTTTAACACATTGAAGCCCAGGCGTTTCTTTAGTTGAAAGGCCAAGAAACCAGGATTTTTACGCCTACCTTGAGTTATTGTTTACGGCACATCAATCAAAGTTGCCAAAAAATATAGGGACAATTTAAATTCAAGAATTTCCCAACAAGTAAGAAAATAGTCATCATTTTCATATTAACATTTTATTTTAAATTTACAATAAGTATCAAATACGAGTTTGAGAAAAACTGCATAAAGCTTCTTACACTCCATTTATTGAAAGTTCGAAAAACTCTCCCTCGGAATCGGAATCTTTCAGAGTTTCATTTGTATCCTGAATTTCAGCTTCAGTTCATAGAAATCAAGGAAAATGCAGCATTTTAACATTTAAGAACACCAAATGTAACAAACAGATCACCACCTTCAAGAAAAATGGCGCCTGAGAGCAGCCAATATTACTAAATTTCCCAATAGTTAACTAAAAAAGGACAGATGGCAGCACAAATCAGACAACTAAACGATAACTGATGTATGTTCTTTGCCGCATAACCCAAGACCAAGTTAAAGTCGTGGAATTGTATTAAAAATGTGAGAAATGCCTGCCTGAGTTATGGTCGGGTGTGGGCCGCATAAACATTTCGCATCGCCTGAAATGTTTGGGCTTGGGCTTCAATGTGTTAAAATATCTGATAAACATTTTCCCTTCTACTGATAAGGAACTAAGAAATAGTAATGTTTATCTTGATTAGCATGATGTAGATAAAAGAAAAGTTTATTTGCAGAACAAATAGTGAAAGTCATGTGAATGGAATGTATTAGATTTTTACTTTCTCAAGAAGTACTATGTACTTAGTGTAGACGCAACCTCTGATCTTCAAATGTTACACCTGAATGTAACAGAAATTATGGATGTTTTGTTTACCAGGATAAAGATCTGAAGCATGTGCAGCTATGGTTCTGCATCCTATAGAACCAGTTTGGGATAAACTAACATCACTTGGAAGAGAGATTGCAAGAGGAATGGATTTAACTTTCTCATCTTATCAGAAAAACTATGATTCCCAGTATGCCAAATACGTTGCAAGAGGTAATAAAAAGGAGAGGAACAGTCAAAAAATATTTTCTTCGCTCATAATTTGTTATGTCTCATTAATTTTGAGCACACAAAAAAGCTATATTTTTTAATGCTTAAAAAGTTGAATTATTTAATCTTGTGCGTGAAATAATATCTATTTTATTACAAGGATGAATCATTTATTTATATATTTTTATTAGTTTTAATAAAGAAATATTTGAAATATTCATTTTCATTTTATAAAATTAGTACTCTGCTTTGTTCAATTATTTATGGGAGTCATTGTACGTATGTGCTAGAGAAAGTAAAAGTTGGTTTCACTGATCTTCAAATTGCAACCTTGGCCTAAAGATTATAATGAAATATTCAGTTGCATATTATTTCTATAAAGAATCATTTCTACTCACCTTGTCAGTTGTTGGCATTACCAACATATAGAAGTACAAATAGCTTGTACTCACTGAATAGTTGCCACATTCATAGCGATACTTTGCTAGCTTATATAAGCTCTCCATCTTTTCTATGTCCAGCTAAAAGAAAACAAATAGTTTCAGGTATATGCTTTTCTCTTGTTTATTGCAAAGAGAAATATTTTGTTCAATATGCACTTACATTATATTCTTTTATAAGGTGATTTTGAAGAGTTTTTGAGTCTCGCATATTCTCTATGCTCTTCATCACTTCTTCGTCCTGCATAAGTTTTGTGAGCTCTTCACAGCTCTTTGTGAGTTCACCCAGCTGTTGCACAACCTGTGCTCTTCTGTCTTTTAGCGTCTGTAACATCATAAAATATGATACATTCAAAACTCAAAGTAATTTGTTTCAAATATTACGACAATGCTTTGATAAAAAAATTTACCTCTGGCACCTCTTGCTTTGGGTGTAGCTGTTTTCGTATATCTATGGCATAATCAATCATGTTTGTTTTGCTTAAAATATCCAATTTGGCTTGCAGCAATTCATTTTCATCATATATCTGTAATCAGACAAAATATATTCCCATACATCATATAATTCTCAACCACTGTTTGTCACTACTGATGGAACACATGCTTTATGGGAAGAAATATCATCTCTCCACCACCTTTTCTCCGTTTTAGGTTGCCTTTATGTTAAGAACAAGTTAAACATCCTTTTATTTTGTTTGTTTTGTTCATCTGGTCCCATCTTCGAGCCAGACCTGGGGACATTGAACACGTCATACAGATAGCCAATTCACCACCAGCAAATTATAACTAGGTTTTTATTATTATATTATTGTCACCACAAATAATTCAGTATCTACAATTTTAATATCTTTTCCAATTTCTACTACACTTGCAATATTCGATTACTTATTACTGATACTCGGCAAACAGTTATTTTACTAATATATAAGATCAAATTGGTTAGGAATGAGTCATAGGTCCTAGCGACTCAAGTAGCAGACAAGCATGCAGATAATTTAAGTGATTACACTAACATGTGTATTACAGAGAATGCTTACACTAATGGCAATACAGTGAGACATGTTATAATTATGTATTACATTTCCTTTTCAGGCATAGTACACTTTACAATTCCTCCATAAACTCCTGTATATTGAGTAACAGGTCTTGCTGCATAGATGGTTTTTAACAGCAGATTTGAATTTTTCTTATTTTACCCGAGGATAGTAATTTTAGTCATTTTAAAATTAGTGTGATTCTCTCTGCTTCCCCGCCCTTTCATATGCAACATAAATATCATATTTTGAAATTTGGTAATAAAAACATTTTATGGAGCATTAATATGACTTTAAATACATAAAAATAAAGTGTTTAATGGTATCCAAAATTGTGCCTGTTCCTTATGATAGCACTGTATCAGTTTATCAACTGCTTATTTTTCCTAAAACTTCTATGTTCAATGAAAAATAATAAAAATAAATTCTTAAAGACATATTGATAATCTCCACAGCTTGACAACTCTCACCTTTCAATTTACACAATTTTAGCCTGAAAGTAGCACAGAACCAATCTTAAACATAAAACTGATACAATTTAATATAACAATAAATGAAAACTAGTCATAAAATTTTACTTTAACTAGTAAATAAATAGGTGAAAATCTACTTTGACTATAAACCAGATTTATTAATTTATCCAAGGTTAGGATGTGCTTACCATTTAATTTGAGCAATGTTACTATTTAGGTTCTAATTTGGTAGTGTTTGGTTTTCGAGGAATTGATGTTTAAACTTTTTAATAATTTCTTAGACTTAGAAAATTTGTGTGACTTACAAGGTAAACCCATAGCTTTCAATGTGTCAGGAGATATGATCTAATTGGTTAATTAGTCTGTCTAATGAGATGATAATGATATTCGAGGATTTGATCACATGATATGCTCATACAATATTCTGGGTTGGTTAATAGTTGTCAACTGTGGAAGTAATGTGCAATGAAGGCATGCGCTTTGGCGGACTGAGTTTTCCTCAGGGATAATTGTTGAGCTAGATTCTTGGCATAATGTTCGTAAATGTGAACCAAAGGAAAGAATCTGTGCATATTTTAAAGCAGCTGTTGCATTTTATCCACCAAAATATTAAGGTAAGTTAAAGTTGGATGAACCTTGTGTTTTCTATTTTTGAAAAATGACTGAGCCAAGCAGAAACTGTTAGGCCATAGCAAGCTTCAGCAAATGACAAGGTCCTCATGTTTTGAGATTTGGACAAGGTTAGGTTACGTTTACTGTGTGTATAAGTATGTATCAAAATAACGAGTATTAAAATATTTAGTTCAACACAAGTATGAGACAA
Organism: Hymenopus coronatus; assembly: GCA_030762935.1. NCBI lineage: Eukaryota > Metazoa > Arthropoda > Insecta > Mantodea > Hymenopodidae > Hymenopus > Hymenopus coronatus. The sequence continues at coordinate 143,539,912 of CM060886.1, read as the reverse complement.
GCAGAGAACATAATGAGCTGTAGTAAAGGACAGGGTCCTCTGGGATTTGTGTGTGTACATTTAAGTTTTTTGAAAAAGCAATGCAAATTAGCAGTTTTTTTAAGGGGGTCTGTGATCCACTCTGTAACTTTTAGCAAGAAATAGTTTATTTACACTTTTCTTCTTTGTTCCTTTAGATAGATACTCGAGAGAGTGGTAGAATTCTAATTTTAAATCATTTTCAAGACTTTGTAGTTTTAGCATTTAATTCTTACTATCCAACTACCTTCTTGTGTGTTCTGGATTTGGTACTTTTGTTATTCTGCCATTATATCCAATTTATAGTTACTGGATTGCTATAAACTAATAGGCCATAAGCTGCAAAGCTTAGTCGGGGGATATTTTTGGTTATTAAAGGGTTGGAGCCTTTCACCACGACTGTGGATCAATGACAGAGCTTCACCAAGGGATTTGTGAAACTAAAACCCCAATGACCCCAAGATGACATAAACCTAAGCAATCTAGTGGGAGTTAAATCTGAATATGTTAATATTTTTAACACTTTCAAATTTGGATTACCTATGGAAAGTTCACCTTTATTTCTCCGACTTTTGCAATATTCTGAAAAATGTCCACAAGTTCCCTTAACTGGCCAAGTTGATGGACACTTGTTCATCAAGTGAGATGCACCCTACAAACATCTCATAAGCATCTCGCTTTAATACTACATAGTCATTTTCAACATTTTGTTAAAACCACATATGAGTATCCTTCCTTATAAACTCCATACAAAACCGGTTAGTTCCTTAATCGTATGAGCAGGGATAGTAGTAGTTAGGTTTTAGGATACACAACTGCTGAGATCATAAGCGAGTATTCATAAACACAAATGCAGCGATCGAAGCGGGCGTTTCTTTTCCTATAAAGTTCTGATATGAACATTAACACTTCAAACGACGAAATTCCAAGCACACTTCAACAAGATAGGTTACGTTAGGTTAGTTCAACCAAACGGCCTCTTTTGCTTTCATTAAGTCTTTACCCAGTACTTCATATGCGGTAATATCTCTAGAAAATGACAAATGTTACTTACTTGTTTAGCTGAAAGAAACTCAAGAAGTGGAAACACCAAATGTCTGTCCAAATATTGTCCCATACGGGAGGTTAAATCGAACTTCGCCATGTTTAGATAATACAATAAAAACACCTCAATTCCTTAAAATCAGCGTAACGATATTAGTACAACTGAATACGGCATACAAACATTTACAAGGCGTGAAATATTAAATCACATTAAAATATAATGTCAACACAAGGCATTACTTCCAATAAAAACGGAAGTATCGTGCCCGGACAGGATGCAGGTGCTGCTGTTAATATAAGACAATATAACTATGACTTTTGCCATGGAGGAAATTCATCAATAATTTTACCGCGTTGTAATAGCACAGCCTGCCTAGTAAAATGCGCGAACTTCAAAATATATTCTTCAAGCCCCTAGCTGCGCAGAGCAGTACAAGTGTCGTGAAATGAAAACTGGCTTGGAGGGCAAGAGACCCCCAAATCGTGCGCAATACATTGATTGTAATGGGAAAACAGCTATAATTACGTCAGAAGGATACATGAGTAGGAAATAATTGTGACAATACATTCTTTATGATCATCAGCATCTGTGCAGAGATTAGACCTTGAATTTCCTGTTGGGAGTTGATTAAAATAATTTCATTCCACAACTGAACAAAACAGAAGTAAATAGTATCATTGAACTTGAATATCACATACCTGCATTTCAAGTGTTTTACAAACAGGATGTAAACATCACAGAGAGCATTAATTCAGCTTTAAGCTCCGTTATCACAGTTTCTTCTTAGTGATTCCAATGTATACTTTCTGCTTTTTACTGTAATGCACAAAATCATCAACAAGAATTATAAAGAGGGTTTGTTAAGAGTGTCTCTGCAGTAAAGTGGTCAAGATGCTGAATTAAAATTGAAAACTATGCTGGGTTCGATTCTAGGCTGATGAAGCTATTCTTATTTCATGATCATTATTCCCCACCCTCAAGAGAATGGAACTATGAATGTGATTCTGAATGTGTGTTAAGTTAATTGCAAAGTGCAGTTTTAATGTACACCTCAACAATTTAAGCAGTTGTTATAGAAGGTCAAAGTGGTGATATGATATTACCTAAGAAGGTAAATAAATAAAATGATTTAGTAAAAAAAAACATATGCGATACATTTTCAGAGATGGTATGTACAGAACAAAATAAAAATAATTAGGTACTGTATTCCACTTCAGTAAATTATATTCAAGACATTAAGTAAACATTTTCTATCAGTATTTGTGGTATGTTTGAGTTAGATAAAGATAGGTATATTAATATGCGCACCACAGGAGAGTATGATCTGTGCTTCCTGAAATAATTTATAAACAAATCTAAAATTAGAATCAATTATTACTTAATATTCTTTATGTTCTAAAACTTTTGCAAAATTCCTTTTCGGTCTAAAGTAACAGATTTGAAAAATTAACTTAAGATTTTTTCAGGTAATTTTTTTAATTTAGGATAAATTATAATACTGAATCTAATATTTTAGCACTGCCTTCTAATGCTAATGAAAGATATACAAAATATTTATAAGAATGAAATTAGCATTCTCATTACCTTTGTCAGATGAGAAGGGAAACTAAATACTGAAGCAACTGTGTCAGGGTTTAGCCTTTCTTCTCATGAAAACAATTTTTCGCAAAATCCATTTGAGTATACTCCGAGATATTTCAATGGCACAAATTTGTTACATCTTAGAGCAGCTGACGACTTACTCAATAATTCTAATTTATGTATTGGGAACCTAAAATAAACATCATTCGCTTAGTTACTTACGAAACTCACAAAAATATATCAGAATGAATTTGGAACACAAATGTTACATTTTTCTTTTTGTGGAAGTTTGTAAACAGTGTTGTTACAGTCATTTATTTGACGAGTCGATTAATTACACTAATTAAACGACTCAAACATGTTATAATTTACTCTTTCTGATGAAAAGTGGTCTCAACTTTATTTTTCTGGTGGTTGGTACAGTTATGCACCATGTTAATTATTAAACTCGAATACCACCTCACTTTTAAAGACTTTTAAGCATACTGAACAAACAGTAAAAAGCATGTTTGCCCTCCACCTGCCTATGCTGTCAATTAGCGACAGCACACCAGTGCCAGCAGTTAGTCTAAATAATATAATTCCAAGGTCTTTGATATTCTGCAGCCCTTAGTTTTAATTCCAAGTAAATAATTTTGGAGGGTGTGTTAAAGAACAGCGTCAAACGTGTATTTTAAAAGTATGTATAGAGTCAAATGATACATATCAATTAATCCTCGGTTGAAATATTTAAAACAAACTATTTTGCATTCATGGACCAAAGTGCAGCAATTGGTATTAGAATTAGACTTTGCTATTACCTATTTTTGGCAAAGGAGGTTCCAAAATCCCTACCTAGTTGTACACCTCTGCCCTTTATTGGGATTTCACTTACAGTGCATTTTCTACAAGAGAATAAATTATCTTGATTATAGCAACATAGAGACCACAAAATAAAATCAATTACATGCAAACAAATTGTAATTCAAATTACATTTACCGAGTTGAGAAGTTAGGGAAATATTGTATTAGAACCAAAAATGTAAAGATTAAGAAGTAGTGTAGCCAGAAAAATATTAAGCACCAGTTTTATATATATATATTTTGTTAAATAATTTGTATAAAATTCAAATGATAGTTATGAATTAATGCAGTCGAAATATGTTTTTTTTTTTTGTATTTATAAATTAATCAGCAATTGGAACTGAAATTAGATTTTGCCATTAATCTTTTTTTTTTATAGCAAGGGGGGGGGGGGCTTAAAACTTCAAACACCCTCCCTGGCTATGCCTCTGCTTTCAATTTTATGAATTTCTTATTTTTTAATTTTAAGAAGAAACTTGTTGCATGTATAGTTTGTTTAGTCATCGTATAGTTTAGCCAATGATGTTGACCTTTTACTGCAGCTTCCCAAATTTCTGCAATGAAGCAAAAATTACATTTCATAAAATACAGTCAATATACAGAAATGTTCCTATTAAACAGCTCATCTTATAGACATTTTTACACCAGCAATATTTTTTCTTTAGCTTAACGTCCTTTAACCTGTTTGTTTATATCAGATGAATGAAATCATTGAAATGATGCTCAAATGATCTCAGGGTCCATGGAGCTTACATTTTTGACATTCATCTTCTCAAGATAAGGAAAACAGCATAAAAAATAACCTGATCAGTGTGCTACTGCCATACTACCCAACCAAGCTTAGCAATATTTGTTTGCTTATTTATTGAGTCATTCAAAGTAATAACCTTGTCAGAATAAATATAGTCCAATGCATCAAAAGTTACAACTATGAAGCATAATAGTTCATGAACATATACACTACTTAACCATAAAAGATAGACAAAAACTTAAAACACAAAAAATATAGACATCATTAAAGTACACAATCTCTGTCATTTACATTTTCTTTGTGGAGTTAACCATTTTCGAGATATTCCTTCTTATTAGTTTGTTTTAAAATACTTGTCAACTTCTGGCATGCAAAGAAATGGATTTCAATCCCATAGCAACCACATTTTAAAACATTTGACTGTCAGTTTAGCCTAGTGCATTCCCTTTTTTCCCCTTCTACTTACAAGGAACTAATACAACCATTTCTGCTATCTGACCAGTCTAGGAAGTCTAATTACACTCTCAGTCTCAGTTGTAATTGTGTTGCTACACTGGCAGTGAAATGCTGACATTTTTCCGGTTCAATGAACTTGCTAAACACATCCTTCTGTGGAACGTCAAAATTTAAAACCCTATTTCTAAATTTTACAATGAAGATGTGTTCCCATGTGGCTAGCTCTTGTTTTCCTGCTATGTGTTTTAGAAAGTTTGGTTCTGAATTTATATTGTGGTGTTTTGTCCAAAAATGGGTGGCAACTGCTGATCTTTCCAATTGTTTTTGATTTATATTTTTGAGGTGTTCTTTAGATCTTGTTTCTAGATTTCCTTTTGTTTTTCCAATATAAATCTGATTACAATCCTTGCATTCCATTTTGTATATGCCTGATTGTTTCTTTGCTGGGATTGTGTTTAGCAAGATCATTGAACCACCACCAGAGGAGACAGCACTTACAACATCGCCAGCTTTACCACAAGGAATTAGCCAATGTCCAGTTGAAAATGAAGGAAACTAGACTTTGAAACATGTTCTGGCAAAAATCCCAAGTAAGTGTCGTTTAGTGTAATTAATTGACTCTTCAAATAAATATAACAACTGTTTACAAACTTCCACAAAAATAAAAGTTACATATTGTAGTTTGTTTTACTTTCTCTACTCAGTATAAAATACATAGGTAGAGAAGAAATTGCATTCGATCAAAAATGATTGATCAGGTTTTAAATGGAAACATATGTTTTAGGGACCCCCAGCATCAAAAAAAGCATTTTTAAAATGTATTTATAGACATTCTGTTAACTGCTGTGATTCTCAGCATCCCATACTATATTGGGCGTGAATGACAGCTTGGGCTTGAGTCGCTTTTATGTGCTGTAAACCTATGAAACAGTGCCACCAGCTTCCCTGTGCTTTTAAAGGAAGCCACTAAAACCTTTTATGTCTGAAAAAATAATCCATCGATGCAACTTTGGGAAACAGCATGTTACCCCTATACCATGGAGAACGACTAATTGATCTAGGGAATAGAGGTTCACCACTAGTGGTTTGTATTAATTTCTTTGGACCCTACAGTCAATAAGACATTTCCTTGTGATTGACACTCGTGGGGTGTGTCAATACATCATGTCATCGGTGTTGCAACACCTGTGGGTTCAGTGGAAATTTACACCTGCATTCCCATGCACAACTAATCTCATTGTTTGATTTTATTCTGTGAAAACTTTGGCTGTGTTATACATAGTGACTCTTAGGATTTACATTTACTACCTTTTACATATCATAGACATTGCTCTTGTTCTCATCTTATAACTACAAATGACACTGGATTTGAAAATGTCTTACAGCCATGATAAACAAGCTGAGGTTATGTTAGCTGAAATAATAAAACCTTTAGCTTTAGTGAAGTACAGAACCCAATGTTCAAACAAACAGATGAGGTAGCTAGTGAGAAATGGGAAAAAGTAGTTCAACATGCAGTAAGTGTGATAAAAAATCTGATGTGTTCTATTCGCATCACTTTCTCTACATCTCTGCAACAAATTATCGTTAAAAAGCTTATGCCTCTTTTTACTTCATGCTAATCGACAAAAATTAGCAGAAATAGTCTTATTACTTGCTTACTTGTAAGTAGAAGTGAAATAAGGAAGTACCATAGGTTAAAGTGATAGTCAAAAGCTGTTTGCTATGTGACTGAACTTCTTTGTTTGTATGAACAGGAGTTGACATTTTCCTATATGAGAAAGGTAAACGCATTTTAAAGCTGGAACCAAAAACAAGGAATATCTCAAAAACAATCAACCCCATGAAAAAAAATGTACATAACATAAATTGTGTTTTAACATGCTTTACATTTTTTGTGTGGTAAGTTTTTTACCATCTCTTATGGCATAGCAGTTATGAAAAATTTCGCAAAATTTATCTAGAATAAAATAGTTTCAGAGGCTATTCCCAGAAAATTCAAAATATATATTTTATTGTCAGGTAAATATCTTTAATGTACTATAATTTAATCAAAATCGTTAGAGCCATTTTTAAGAAAATCAAAATTTTTGAAAAAATTCCATGTAAAGGGTAGTTTGGGGTGGGGGGATTTTTCTCAAAATCTTTGTGTGGTATCTCTGGAAGGTACTGAACTTAAATGCCAAGTTTGGTATTTTACCCACTAAGTTTTTTGAGGTATCGTGTTCAAAGACACAAGATACACTCACACACACACACACAGACCTTTTTCTGAAATTACTTTTTTTGGATGCAGGAGCCCCTAAAACATATATTTCCAGTGAAATCTTGGTATCAAATTTTTGGGTGGAGTACAATACATTCTTTATACACTATATACATAGTACATATAAAGTAAAAATACATGGAAAGCAGGCATTTTAGTCGAAGCAGTGGAACATTGAGTAAATATGGTATCAGCATATCAAAGACAGCCATGTCTCATTAGGAATGTCACACCAGTTATACTAGCTACCTTTCTCGCACATTCACACTCCATTTGCATGCTCAGTAAGTTGCATTACTCTATCCCTTATGCCCAGAAGGATCCACATTCCAATATGAATCACTACTTCATTGCCATCTAGGCATAGCTCACTCCATATATTTACATTAACAAGTTCTCTCTAATCACATCCATATTCATTTAGTACTATACCAACAAACAAATGAAAGTACAACTGTACTTTGCTGTGTAAACTTAGAAGTAGCTCTATCCTGTCAGATGTAAATCACGACACTATCTTTATTTGATTTTAAATGGTGAGAATTTATTTCTCATTTCCTTTAAGCATAATACATGGCATTTGCAATGCAGAAAATGTAAAAAGTTAATTTAATCATGTTTTTTTTTTTTTTTTTTTTAATTCAAATTGTTGGGGGAAAATGGACAAAATATAGGATAGGTGGTGTAAAACATTTAATACATTAAGAGTTGTACAGTTTATTGATATAAACAGATTTCATTATTTTGAAAAAATATAAAGCATTTAATATGTGTAATACTAAGGTTTCATTTAACTTCTGCCTCATTGTATGCAAAGCAAAATAAACCTTTGTTTATATGTTTTTCAGGAGTCTTAGGGGAAAAAAGTGCTTAAGTGAAAGCATACATTCGGTAAGTATAAAAAAAGGGGGTGGATGGAGAAGAAACAAAATTATACAAACTTGTATTATAAAAAATATTATAATGCACTTTATAAAAAACCAAAATAAGGGTTTATGACAACTGTACATAGGGCTAGATAGACTATCAACATTGGAACAGTGTCTTCGTTGGATACAACATCACTAACGTTAAACAGATGCATTTTCTCTATATGGGGAAACAAAAGTGAACATTTTATTTGTGGAGCTTAAATCCACTGCACTAAAAAAGAAAACATTTCTCACTGAGTTGGATTATGACAAGAAGCAACTCTCTACAAACCTTGTACTTGTACATTTGTGGAGGGAGCCATTGCTTTCAGGACCACAATAACTGCATGATGCATTTTGTTATGTCTAATTAAAATCCATAGAGCAGTCAGCAGTATGAAGAGGGCTTTGTAGCACACATTGAGCTATAATCTGTTCCAAAAATAGCTCATTATATGTATCGACATATGTATTGTTCTAATTCATAAAGTAACACAATAAAACAATTATTTCATAATATGAATAGCAAATAAAAATGCCTTGTACTTTTACAAATAAAAATTAACAGCTTCATACAAAAAATTCAGGATAGTGTGCAGAGCTTTGAAAAAACAATAAACATAAATCAAATTCACTCAGAATTCATTGCACACAATTACAAGATACATCTTGACTGTAAAGGCTCTCCTCTTGTTACCACAAATTTGTTCAATGTCGAATGTCTACCCTTTCATATTTTTTACATTGTTCAATCTGTGTTCTCTTTCAGTGTTCACTGGTTTATTTACTAGCAGGAACTGAGCAAGGCCAGGCAATAAGCAATGCTATGGAGTGACCATTAGTTCTATGCAAAATTTAAATTAAATAAATAGTTGGCAATGATGGTGCAAGAAAGCATTAATACAATGCAACATAAAACCAACTAGTAAGCAAAACTTAATTTGAAATCTATATTTCAAACTTCTATTAAAAGGTTTGTAGTACTCACACTATCATATACATAATGCTTTATTTAGTTAACAAACCAATATCATCAGAAACAATGTTTTTTTTTTTTACATTTTTTCAGTATCTCAAAATCTACAGTAAGCAGAAGTGTCAAAATTGTCTTATACCATTTTCCACTAGTCTACTCTTCATGTCACAATTTTTCCCCAAGTTTTAATGGTTTTAATTTTTTCTATCATTTAAATATATGTTGCTGGAGAACCGCAGCATCATCATAAACAATGGGAATTCATGCACCATTAGTATCAAAGTTCTCATTTCCGTAGTATGTGAAACTTGCACAGCAGAAGTCTAACTTTAGTGGCATTCACTTGTCTGTAAAACGCTTCAGCTTGTGCTTAAACTGTGAAACTGATCCTAAGCATATAAGCAGTGCTTCCCTCTTCTAACGACTTCACATTTCATCACAAAATGCATAAGCAAAAAACATGTAAATGAAATAAAAATGTATGGTAACTATAGGAGTTATGCCACAACCTCAACAAAAAAAATGTAAAAGTGTAAACAATGTATAAATCTGAAAGGTATAAGCAACCTATAAGCTATGACAACATTAGTATACTTCATTCTTAATCTAAAAAGTATTGGGGTGTGTCCACGAGTCTCTGTTTAACATAGAAAAGAAATAAATTGAATATTTATTTTCCAAGACATGGCAAATTTTGTTGCAGTGGGTGCATTTACTTTAGGAACATGTATCTAACATTGCAAAATAGTTGATTAAACCTTTCAGTTTCTGCATCCACTTTAAAAGTGAAATATACTCAACTAATACATTTTCAGCACCTTTTCATACCTATATAAAGCTCACATAATGGAATAGACATTTTGCATTCCTTGAATCAAAAACATAAATACATCTAGAATGTGAGGAATATAAAAGTAGAAAAGGATATTACATAAGGTATCACACAAACAGTTTTCTGGCCAATCCAAGCTAGTCACTTAAGTTCTGACACAGTGCTTAAGCAGTCAGTGGGATTCTTTACAACATGTGACAGAACCAACCGAAAGCTGTGAGCCATATTGCATCTCACATAGGAGCCAACGTGCACATCATTTCTAAGAATTATAGCCAACCTATGCAAAAATCCCCAGACATCTTTACAACAAACTTGTAGCGATAAACAACCGATCATTTTTGAAAAGTCCTGACATACTTTTTCTCAGATTTTATAGCTTTACAATCACAGGGATGCGATCGAGCACAGTTTACTGTAGTGTGAGAAGGGAAGCATTTTTTTTTTTAATCTTATCTTAATGTCCTTTAACCTGGTTGGTCATATCGGACAATGAATGAAATTGATGAAATGATCTCTAACGACTTCAGGGTCCTTGGAGCTTAAAATTGCTCGATATTTGTCTTCTCAGGATAAGAGAAAACCCAATAAACGCCTTATTCAGGTAACTCACCCTAAACAAGATTCAAACTCGCAATCTGTTGAATGTGAGACAGATGTTGGTACCACCACATTACCCCTTACCATTGTAATAGATGGCTCGTGAGAATATGGTAGATCTGTCAGCTTGCCTCAACGATTAGGATTATTTGATGAGGGTCTGCCGAGAACAAGAATCTTGTGATCTCGGTGCAATGCACCATTAAGAGAGGGGACTGTATAAATCCCAAGTTTTGCTGCAGATAAGAGAATACTACAATCAGCTCGACTTTTCCTCTTCATAACACGTAGCAAGACCCTTTATTATCATCACTACTATTATTATATTGTTATTTTAGAACTGGACATGAACGTGTTTGAGTGGGCAAAGCTATTGCCTTGGCAAATTGATTTTGCTCATTCACCGCTTTGCATACAAGCAGTCATACGAGGTGACAATAATTGAGCATTCAGTTGGAGACCAGTAACTGAACCAATGAGATACTGTCGTGCATGGTCTCTAACAATACCCAACCTGCAAACCTCACGATGTTAACTTCAGGTAGGTACATTAACACACCTTCGGGCTGCCAACAATACCAAATACACTTCAAGAGGTTCCAGCCATTGCGTTCAAATTGACAAATATTAAAAGGACGATAGAAATTCCACCAACGGAGCATCGTAGAGGGCAACTGGATCCTTGGGATGACAGATGTGGAAACAAATGAGGTGTGGATGACAATATGTCCAAATAATAATAGGGATGCAAGCACGCTATACAATTTAAGTGTAGAGCTGCAGAGTTCACCAGTGCAATGCATATGTGAGTATTTATGGCATATCGACATTTAGCAGAGCCTTTTTTCAGGAACACATTAGACAGGTATACTCTCTGGTGCACAGATTAAGTTTAGGCTATACTTGTTAACAAGCTAGTAACATAGCTAGTGTAATTTACTGACGCTAAACGACTGTTGGCTGCCTTGCATTATTGTGATTCAAAATGGATGCTTTGGCTGCACTGCATTCTTCAGAATGTTGGAATGAAGAGCCCAATTAGCATTTCCTGTAACTCCTAAGTGAACATATGGCACCGTTACGATGTTTGTGAGTCCGCCACTATGCACCATGGTGATGAAGCATCAGCATGTTGCCCACAGATGGCACTGTAGGACAAAATCATGACTTGTGAATGCAAAATAGCAAAATTTTGCCCAGTAACCTCCTTCTTTCATGGTATAGGGTTCTTTTATGTGCAAATAAAGATTACACAGGACCACCAGCTTTACTTCCCTTCTGAATGAAGCCATGCTAAGCATTTATGTGTACAAACAAATCCTTCACTTTTTGCTAGGGTTGAACCTGCAATTTCGGGTTTTAGAGGCCAGCACTACACCACGGAGAGTGGTCATATCATAGGATATTACAAATGTAATGTGTTGTTACTTGGAACACTCAAATTGATTCAAATTTATTTGCACTTTTTTTATCCTATTTTCCATCACTTGGTAATATTGCAACAGAACTGTTGTTAAGTACCTCGTTTACAGTATATAGTGGACAGTAGGTCTCATCCCCATTACATACAACCTTCACTTAATGCCAAGTAGATGGTATTAGAGGGCCGTCCAGTCTAAGCTGCGATAGTGCCATCTGAAGTCAGATAGCAAAATGCAGTTAGCCTTCTAAGATCTCATCTGCTCACACTTAGCTCCAGGACAGGCAGATGAGGCTAGAGGTGCTGTCCAGTCTGCTGCTTGCACTATCTATGGATAGATGGCAATGCAATCACAAATGTTCCACTTGAGCCATCCCGCCTAGCACTCTTATTTTTTATACATGTATTACAGTTTTCCAGCTTAACCTATCCGTACACTTTGAACTGTTTGCCAGTCGTTGCTTAACTTATGCATTCTGTACAATGATGGGTATTTCTGTAATTAGCATTTGCTGCATTACCAATCAGACTGTTTTGGTCCTACAAGTCTTCAAGAGATGTCTCCAACTGAAAAAGCTCTCATAGCAAATGAAAGCTCCTATAAGCTGCCAAACTTCTGCTATTCCATGAGCAGCAGAGCAGCAACAATGTTAATCCAAACAAATTAGAAAATTACAATTATTTTTTATGATAGTGATGTGCCTTCAGATGATATGTTTACTGGTGAATTACCAGAATCTGATGATAGTGAGAAAGAGGACATTAGTGTTTGTGCCTGCAGTCAAAAGTGATGTATTATGTTCCATTTCAAGCACAATACTCATCTTCAACAGCTAGGCTTCTTGGGAACAAGTTGTTCAGTACTAATGGGTTTACTTAAGCAGTAACACCTGGCTGGCAACATCCTCATGTTGCAGCAAATATGTCATAAAGATACCACTTTATTTCAATTTTGTAATTAATTATTTCAATAAATTTTGAATTATCATATTTATCTGAATAGAATACAACTTCCTTAATTTTGGAATAATAGAGCATATCTTCTACACGTATAAAAAGAAGACATGTTTAAAAGACGCGTATAAAAAGGAGCAGTTTTAAATTACAAAATTTAAAGGTTTGCTATGTATTTTAAACAAACTAATGAACACTTATGCTGATTAACTCCTTTTTTTATTTATTATAATACTTAATTTGAATTTGCGCAGAAATTCGTGTTTTGAGGTTGGCAGAGAGGGGAGTATGGTAATGTACATTATGAGTGCAATGGTACAATGTGATGGCGGCAGTGTAACAGTGTATGATTTTGTATTTAGACAACATTTAATGTTTTTACCTAATTTGAATTTTTGCAGAAGTTCGTATTGTGAGTGGGAAAAACAGAGAACCAAAAATGTACATACAGTATGTGTGTGATGATAAAGCATGATGTTGGCGGCAGCATAGCTGGAATGGCGAAGATGGATGATTTTGTATTTAAATAACATACTTACTATAACACGTTGCGAACGGGACAGAGACGGAGAAGAGAGAAATGTATGTAGTGACAAATATGGATATCATTTTCATTAAGACAGCATACTTTGGAGAGAAGGGCAAACATGTATTAATGAGATAACAGCAGTGGCAGCAGTGTAGCTATAATGGCAATTATGGATGCTATTTTATATTAAGCCAAAATAGTTACAAGTACTTTAATTTTACTTTACTCTCAAAAGTAATCTTTTTTCCAATGAGAACGCTCATAGGCTCGTTAACAGCTAATTTTTGGCACAAAATCCGCTGCATACGCGCAGCCTTGGCTGTCCCCAGCCTTCGCCACTGCGTATTCGCTAATTTTGAAATTTACTTTTTCCCCTCATGGTATTCAGAAAACATTACTGTGAATGCAAGATGCCCCCCTGAATTCTGAACATTAATATTTTGGAAAAAAACTGTCTTGTACTCAGCTAAGTATGGTACCCTGTTTAAAAATTTTCAGAAACAAAATGTAAATAAATTTCTCATGTCAGGGAATGTAATTGAATTTTAACTATAATCCATAGCATATCTAACACATTAAAACATTTTTAGTAGATCTCTTTTCTATGTCAGTTTTAATAAAATCTTCAATTTCCCAATATCATTTTACTCAACTTGCTTGGATTGACCTATGAATTACCAAATAATTTATGTTTGTGGCCAATTTCTCCACTGCTAACATTAAATACTAAGTTTGTAAATTTATGAGCAGTTCACATATTCATTGAGGCTCAAAGAATTAGTATTCAAAATTGTTCACTTTGGCTGCTTAACCAAGGTTTACATTTCTACTACATAAACAATTCTGGAAATATGTTTAAAAATCAATAACACAAATTCTGTTAAACTTTTGTCATAGTATTGTCAGTCTTCATATTTTGCAGTCACATAAAATGCTGGTTGTTTTAGATGTTCAAGATCAATTATCATGCTTGAGATCCCAAAAGTCTTGTGCAACAGGGAGGTCACATCCTCTGTATGCCTTGTGGTCCACACAGGACTTGAGGACACTTCTCCACAGTGGATCAATAGCCAGCAGGTGTGGGTTGCCCAAGATAACCAACAATGCTCGTGCACGAGTTAAACTTACATTCATGCGCCTGGGGGATGCTACGAAGCCCAAACAATGCTTTAAGTCAGCTTTAACCAAAGAAAATAAGCTTCTGACAGTTGACAGAATTATCACTTTCCTCTCCTGACCTTGGAATTCTTCAACTGACCCAATTTTTGGACAAGGTATTTCAAATTCTTCAAAGAACACTCGCAGCTTCACAACCTGGGAAAAAAAAGAAAAATTAGTATGGACACTGACACAGCACACTAGTGGTTTACCATCACTCAGGCTTTTACCTCTCATAACATTTTTACTTTCTCTACACAAACCATGAACATAGTGTATAGAGGAAGTATTGTATTCTACCCAAAAATTTGATACCAAGATTTTGCCAGAAATACATGTTTTAGGACCCCCTGAATCCAAAAAAAGCTTTTATAGAAAAAGGTCTGTCTGTGTGTGTGTGTGTGTGTACGTGCACGTGTGTGTGGACAACATAGCTCAAAAACGAACAGACCGTTAAATACCAAACTTGGTATTTATATATAGTATCTTCCAAGGATGCGACACAAAGATTTTCAAGAAAATCTCCTCACCACAAACTAGTCTTTACATAGAAAAATTTCAAAAATTTTGATTTTCTTAAAAATGGCTCTAACAATTTTGATTAAAATCACGTATATTACAGCTATTTGCACCCCGAATAAAATGTGTAAATTGAATTTTCTGGGAATAGCTTCTGAAGACCTCTTTATTCTGGATGAATTTTGCTGAATTTCGCAAAACTACTAAACCGTAAGACATGGACAAAAACTTACCACACATAAAATGTAGAGCACGTTAAAACACAATTTATGTTATATAATTTTTTTTTTTGTGGAGTTGATCGTTTTTTAAATATTCCTTATTTTTGGTTTCAGCTTTAAAAAACTTATACTTTTCCTATACAGGAATTTGCGGACTCCTGTCCATACAAACAAAGGAACTTCAGGCACATGTCAACCAGCTTTTGACTATCACTTTAACCTATGCTACTCCCTTATTTCACTTCTACTTACAAGAAAGCAAGTAATAAGACTTATTTCTGCTAATTTTTTCTGGATTAGCATGAAGTAAATAGAGCAAGCTTTTTAACAATAATTTGTTGCAGAGATGTAGAAAAAGTCATGTGAATGGAACCATCAGATTTTTTAATTTCCTTATTCTAGCATCTAAATGATTCTGCATGTCGCCTACACATTCCAGCTTTTCTATGTTTACATCACCATATGGTTTTACTTCACACACAAGCTTAAATGCTTTGGAGTCACCATCCCCAAGAAGAGTGCTTTCTCTAGCCCATATGTACAATGTACATAGTGGATAGAGAAGGTATTGTATTTCACCCAAACATTTGATCCCAAGATTTCACTGAAAAAAGCATTTATAGAAAAAGGTTGTGGGGCAGGGCGTGGCGTGGTGTGGTGTGGTGTGGGTGCATGTGTGTGCGTGGGTGGGTGCGTGGTTGCAAGCGCGCATGTGTGTGTGTTCAAAAATAAAATGTATATTTTGAATTTTCTAAGAATAGTCTCTGAAGAGCTCTATATTCTGATTGATTTTTATAGAATTTAGCATAATGGTTAAACACAAGAGAGAAAAAGCTTACTAAACAAATAAATGTAGATCCCGTTAATACACATCAATTATGTCATGTACATTTTTCTTATAGAGTTGACCGTTTTCGAGATATTCATTGTTATTTGTTTCAATTTTAAACTAATTAACATTTCCCAAATGGGATGATGCAAGCAAACCCAACCTCAATTGTTTTACATAACAATCAGCTTTTAAAAGAGTTGACTTATCGTTTTAGCCTAATGTACTCCCTAGTTACAAAGAAGCAAGTAATAAGACCAATTCTGCAAATGTTTATCTAGATGTAGATAAAATAGGAACATTTTGTTTGTGGAACAGCATGTGAATGTCGCACTCCATATTCACGCAGAGAGCTGTTGCTCCTGCAGCTACAATGTTCACAATTGGCTCATACAGACAAGGATTGCACTTGTAGAAGCTTTCCCCAGCTTCATCTGGCAGAGATGGCTGCTTAACCAACTTCAGCTTCTTCTTCAGACAGTTACCAAAATCCTCGCACAGTTTATAAGCCAGGATGTGCAATTGGAATGCGTGGATTATTCATTCATATTTTTCTAACTGTAAATTTTGTTTTAGCAACATGGTGCTATGTCACAAACTGCACTTCAAAGCATGGTTTTTCTCAGAGTGTTCCCCAATCTAATAATTTCCCAGTTTGGAGATTTAACTTGGCCTTTTCAATCTCCAGACTTAACAGTTCCAGAATAGTTTCTGTGAGGATAATTGAAAAAATAAATATTCTCGCACCATTTGCAAACCATTAGGAGCTTAAAGATACCATCGGCCATTCCAAGGGAGATGGTACAACGTACCATGGAGGCATTTTGGCACCATCTTCAAGAATGCATAAATGCAGATGGGGGCCACTAAGCTGATGTCATATTCAAGTAGTGTTGATGTAAGTGTAGTATCTATGGTACAACGTACCATGGAGGCATTTTGGCACCATCTTCAAGAATGCATAAATGCAGATGGGGGCCACTAAGCTGATGTCATATTCAAGTAGTGTTGATGTAAGTGTAGTATCTATAAGTGCAAATGTATATTGTTTCACTGTACACAAATAAAGTAGTTTCACTTTTATTTAGTACTTTTATTTCTCAACCAAAATTGGTAGATACATTACGTGCCATCTGTAGATTTTCAAGCAATTATGGTCTCCACTGTTTGATTTGCAGCCTCCACATCCAGCATCAATAGATGATGTAGCAGCCATGATGTGATGTGAAAGCTTTGTTGCCAGGTACCATTGACTTTCACTGTAATATCTATTTGCAGCAACTACTTCAGTGGCAGCAATTCTCATTGAGGCTTTACTCACTTCAACAATGTCTTTCTTTGCTTGTGATAGACCTCCTGTATTCCATTGTAACATTTTTAATTTTTCATTCATATTTTGTTGTTTACCTTGGAAAAAGGTCCCCGCCCAGAAATCCGAATCGGGGACTGTTTATTCAACTTTTTGTAACCATTTAAAATTAGGCACCATAAATGGCATTTACATCACCTAAGAAAAGAAAGGTATGGACAGGAAAGAAAATGAAATGGTCCCCTAGGCCTCGAATGCTCTAATACCATTGGGGTCGAAGAAAACAAGAGTTGAGTCAAGCAAAACTGGACAAAAGAGGGGATCTTATATCAGTCCAGGTCAATAACTCACCAAGCTTATTGGTGAGAGCCCTTCCCTTTAGTTCATCACATAATTTTGTTTAGATCAGTTCCTTTAAGTCTTCAAATTATACAAGCAATTAAACATTCATAACATTCAAAACAATAAAAAAATACCTTTAATTTATAATAATAAAATAATTACAGATGACAAAGAAATAGCTAATAAATTTAATAAATACTATGCTAACGCCTATAAATTATCTGCAAATACCAAAAAAGAACAAAAGATTATAAAGGAAAACATTAAAGAATACATAAAATCAGCAACTAGATTTAAAGATAATATATTTAATCAGGAATTCAATATCAAAGAATTGAACATTGTAATTAATAACTTAAAACTGAAAAAATCTCCAGGACCTGATAATATACATACAGAATTCATCAAACATCTGGGAAAAAAAGCAAAATTAAGACTCCTAAATCTCTATAATTTGTCATGGAATACAAAAGTATCAGATGAATGGAAGAAATCTATAGTGATACCTATTTTGAAATCAAACAAACCAGCAGAAAATTGTTCAAGTTATCGTCCAATAGCACTTACCATCACATTAGCAAAAATCATGGAAAAAATTATTTCCAATCATTTAAATTGGTTTCTAGAAAAAAATAACTTAATTTCAACTAAACAAGCAGGATTTAGAAAACACCATTCAACAAGCTAACAGATTTTAAATCTTAGTCAAGACATTAAAACTGCCTTAAATAAAAAAGAAGACACTCTAGCAATATTTATTGACTTTCAAGGAGCATAAGATTGTATTTGAGATATAAACTAGTTGATAAACTTAAAATTCTTGGAATCCAAGGCAAAATGTTACACTGCATCAGTAAATTCATTATTCAATGCTTTATTACTACCAAATATAATGATAAATTATCAAAATATTTAAAGACACACCGTGGCGTACCTCAAGGCAGTATCCTTAGTAC
This sequence comes from Hymenopus coronatus, assembly GCA_030762935.1. Classification (NCBI taxonomy): domain Eukaryota; kingdom Metazoa; phylum Arthropoda; class Insecta; order Mantodea; family Hymenopodidae; genus Hymenopus; species Hymenopus coronatus. The sequence continues at coordinate 143,521,396 of CM060886.1, read as the reverse complement.
AACACTCTTTAATATTTATATCAATCATCTTCCATATCAATTATAAAAAGAGAATCAAAAGTCTTAATGTTTGCAAATGATGTAGTCATATGGAATTCTAAACCAAAAAATCAAAATCAACAATTAATAAATATAGCACAACAATCCTTGATGATATTACAGAATTGGTATTCTAATAACTTAATGAAAATTAATACACAGAAAACAAATTATCAATTATTTACACCAAGGAAGAAACCAATAAATGGAGAAACTCCCACAGAAACACATGAAGCCAAATATTTAGGTATTATTTTAAAAGATTGGCAGGCAAGAAATGGGAAACCACTACTTTAAACACTTTTTACAAGATGTATATTAAACCAACATTTAAATATTGTGAAGGGAGATACTAATAACTGCAAATATAGAAAAACTTAATATTCTACAAAATTAAATTGTTCGCCTAGTAACTGGAGCTGTTAAAACTACCCCAGTACTTGCTCTACAAATTTTAACAAATAATCTAAGACTGGAACTTGACATTGAACAAGCAGTCATCTTACAATATGAAAAATTAATCACACTACCTTTTAATGACTGGGAAAAAAGAAAACCACAAAGTAAACCTAAAAACTCAACAAAGTTTCCTTAATAAAGTCAAAGAAGTCAAACATAGATTAAAACTTCCTTACCTAAAAGAAAACATACAAACAAATATTAGCCCGTTAGAACTATTTGATATTACACACTATTTACACTTAGCTGAAGAATTTACAAAATCTGAAATCTCTTCGTGTGTTCTGAAACAAATGACCAATGAATGGCTACATGTTTATACTGACGGTTCTAACTTACCAAATAACAGTGGTACTGGTGCAGGTGCAATATGCTCTCTCTTCTCTTTCTTCAAAAGATTAAGTTTAAATACTACATATTTTGATGGAGAGATTTCAGCAATACTTCAGAGCCTACTATACCATATAAATAAATTTGAAAAAGTTATACTATTATCTGACTCTAAAGCAGCTATTATATCCATAACATCTGATGTAACACCTAATAGCCTAAATATTGCAGAATGCTGCAAAATCATAAAACAACTAATGAATTTAAATAAAAGATTAATACTTCAATGGATACAGATTAATGAAACAGCTGACTTTCTAGCCAAGAAAGATAGTAAAATTACATCAAATTCATCTGATCCAATAAGTTGTCACTCTATCAAAATAATCATATCAACATATAATAACAAAATTAAAGAAGATAATGTATTACAAACAAAAGGAAAACCTTGGAAAAATGTAGCTAATGACACGAGTAGAATCACTGCATTACCAAGAAAATGCTCTGTAGCAACTTTTAGACTCTTAACAGGCTATAAACATTTATTCAGGATTGGTATAGTGAGATCTCCTCTGTGTCCTTTCTGTACACTTAAAGAACATATAGATGGAAACCACCTACTGCACTGCCCAACCTTGAGTCAACATGATAACATGACATCAAAATACTGGAATGCAAGAGAGCGAATGGCTTCACTGTCAACTGCTCAACATTAGATACCAAATGTTGCTGGTGGGGGAGGAAGGTACATCACTGCACATAAAGCGTCTGTCCCTTGCTAATACAACTTATTGCAAGTGTATGTCACAATACCTGAGTCTGCCAACCTAGTGTTATTTTCATAGCTTACCTTTTTGCACTTAAGAATTTGATGGCTAATCCTAATCTAACACTTTTGCCTTGGAAAGTAATGGGTTAGGGGAAATGTGAAGAATGCCAGGAAAAGATTTGAGGATGTACAAATACAATAAATATTTAATGAGACAGCTGAAAAGAGATCTTTAGTATTTTATACACCATGGGGAAGGGAAAAGTATAAAATGTGAGAAATAAAGAGGAGCGAGAAGGTATTGCATGGGTGAAAGCAGGAAGTTAAAAGGTTTAAGGAAGGGTATTCCACAAAATCAAGTGGAAATGAAGACATGAAACATATATTATTAAAATGTAAAAGGGACCGAAATTTGGAGAAAAGATATATTAATAAGAAATGGTTTTTAAAAATAGAAATGTAGTTGAAATGTTTCAAAAAGACAGTAAAGATTAGACAATTCTTATACAAAGTGAAAAATTAATGGGTATAGACAGTAAATAGAGTCAAAAGTGGTGTAACAACTAGAATTAATGGGTATGGACAGTAAATAGAGTCAAAAGTGGTGTAACAACTAGAATTAATGGGTATGGACAGTAAATAGAGTCAAAAGTGGTGTAACAACTAGAATTAACAAACTATCGTAAAATATGAGTGTGACCGGCAAAGAGCAACGGTCATATTCACCTGTATACACATTTAAATTCCTTGCATCTTCTGTTACAACTAATGACTTTACATAAAATATTAATATCAATAATTACACTGCCTGTCATTTTGTTGGCCTATGTTAAAAATTATGCAATGAATTTTGATATATCAAAAATTGATTGTGTCACCAAATTTGTTTGAATTCCAATAGTTGACAATACCTTATTACAATCCATCACCTAGTACCAGTAACTGTTACAATAGCAGCAACAAGAAGTAAAGCTCAAGATGCAATAATAATTTAATTTTCAAACTAGTCCTTGGAATTAAAAAAAAATAAAGATATGTAAATTTTGTTACCAATTATTATTATATTAATATTTATTGCTGATATATGGTGGACTTTGTCAATTTTGTAACACTACAGTCCGATAATAAAAGTAAGTAATGTAGTGTTACAAAATCCACTACTCAACTAATTCGTTTCGACATTAATATTTGTGTTACTTCACTTCCTTTTCACATATTATAGATCAATATCATGTTTATGATGGCACAAATGTTTCAGAAACATATACTTGTTCATGGATTCACGGAAATTAATTATAGTTGCATATCCTGCCCTTGTAGGTTCAACATTCATAGGATTTACAAAAAGGTCCATTTAAAAATAAATTTATGAGTGCCCTATGATTAACTTAAAGTAAATCCAAAAAAAGTAAAAAATCTTATTTGAACATTGAAATAAGAATAAAGATGATATTATTGTGTTCTTAAATACTACTATAATTGAAAAAGTCAACAACCACAATTTCTTAGACATACTTATAGACAGGAAGTTAATTAATACCACTGTGAACTTGCTAAAATATTGGACATAGCTACAGAGAATGGATTCCAGGCAGAACTGGTGTACAAAAAAATTAATAAGGCCAAAAATAGGAAGAGAATTAAAGAAGTCAGTACACTCACTCAAAACCAGAAAGAAAACAAGATCTACAAGAAGTTTACATACCACCCTACAATTTTCTACAAATTCCAGAGGATCTTCAAACGACATAACATCATTCTAGCCCCAAAAAACAATTACTCTATAAAAAACATTTTAAATTCTAAATTAAAAGACGATATCCCACAAAAAAACAAACCAGGAATATACCAGTTCAGCTGCAATGACTGAGAAAAACTCTACATCGGCCAACAAAAAGAAATATAAAAACAAGGGCAAAAGAACACCTGAGAAATATTAAACTCAAACAAAAAGCAAATCTGCAGTAGCTTGACATTTTTGGAGAGAAACACACCATAAACAGAAGCCAAAAATCCTCAAAAACATCACAAGGAAGACAGAATTAAAAGTTTGGGAAACATATATATTTGGAAACACAAGAACCGTGTTTTCAATTTTGAAATCCAGCCAGGTGACCTACTGATACAGAGGTTCATCAAACCACCACAGCAATCAATGCCGGCAATCGACCAAAGGAATTGACAATGGAAGCACATGGCTTCTGAAACATGTTTTCCAAAATTAAAAGTAAGTGATGTAGTGTTACAAAATCGACTCAACTAATTTTCAATAGTAGTTAACTTTGACTTGAAGCTTTCCTGGCAGCGATATGAAAATAACTTTTCTCGGGTTATCAGCCACGTCAATTCTGGAAGGATTTCCAAGCTTTCAAGAGCTAACATCTCAGGGAATCATGTAGAGACTCCGGCTCCGCCTTTATTTACAGTCAGTCCATAGGGAGGACCGGCCCAATGTCGCTCTGTGATTGGTCAGGATCCGGAATGGGAGGCGTTGACTGGGGACCAATGGCGTCCGTTGCCAAGATGGACCTCTCTGCCAGATGTGAGCCTGCATTAAAACCAGGGCTAGCTTTTGGCAGTTTCGCAAATCTTTGTGCGTGTTTGCTGAGCACCGAACTGCAAATGCCATTCACCTGCAAGCCACTGTCCCTGTTGATACTGTATTTAATAGCTATGGCTTCTTTGCAGGTGAGTATGCACATGTGTGGGTGAGCATGCACAAGTGTGGGTGAGCGTGCACACGTGTGGGTGAGCGTTCACATGTGTGGGTGAGCATGCACATGTGTGGGTGAGCATGCATGTGTGTGTGAGTGTGCATGTGTGGGTGAGCATGCATATGTGTGGGTGAGCATGTGCGTGTGGGTGAGCGTGCGCATGTGTGGGTGAGCACGTACATGTGTGGGTGAGCATGTGCAGGTGTGGGTGAGCATGCTCATGTGTGGGTGAGCATGCTCATGTGTGGGTGAGCATGCATATGTGTGGGTGACCATGCGCGTGTGTGGGTGAGCATGCACATGTGTGGGTGAGCGTGCGCATGTGTGGGTGTGCGTGCACATGTGTGGGTGTGCGTGAGCATGCACATGTGTGGGTGAGCGTGCACATGTGTGGGTGAGCGTGCACATGTGTGGGTGAGCATGCTCATGTGTGGGTGAGCATGCACATGTGTGGGTGTGTGTGCGCATGCCTGTAACTAATCAAAATGTAAATTACTATTTACTAATGTGTCTTATATGATTTAAACAGACAAGAATATAATATGAAATTCACAGAATTTCACTCTCTATTCACAACACATGAATTTATGTGGGTAAAGTTTACCTGCTTCTGATATGGTGTTATAATTCCAATGTCATCAGGTGTTAATCCAGCATCATACAAAATATTTGCATAATTCAGTGCCTCAACAATTTCTTGTGGATTAAACCACGAGGGACTATCTTCATCTTGAAAGTTCTGGCCTCTGATGCCATGGAAAACAATTGATGGTGGTCCTCCATCTTCGGGGCTTCGTTCAGGTAGCTTGGGAGCCAGACGTGCCAAAAGTTCAGCTTCTGGGCCTTCAGTCTGCGACACCTATAATAAGCATTTCTTAATTTATTTATTTTTCACTGAATGTTCAAATATTCATCTAATGACAGCAAGCATTTCTTTCAATATGAAGTTAATTGCTATCAAATGTTTACTTAGTAATTATAATACTCCTTTAATTTGTTTGAATTTCTAAGAACTTGATGAATTCTTTACTTATGTCAATCGAAATCTGGGTCTCCACTGTCTCAATAATCAACCAGATACAACTTGAAAAAAAATCTGAGGCACTCCATTCACATGACTTGGTCTAGCTGTTCCACAAACTTCCCTTACAAAAGATTATTCTTTTATCCACATCATGATAATCATCTACAATTTATTACTTGCTTCCTTGTAAGTAGAAGGAGTACACTTAACGTTTTTCAAATGAGATGCGTTATCGTACTCTGCATTGCCAGGCCGCTCTTCTTATTTCCGTCTCACTCGCACACTGAGCATGCAACATAAGTTTTATTCATGTCTATTATGAAAACTATCCAAGCTAAAAATTTGTGGTTTTTACGGTTCTGCTACTAACATTACTCCCTATCTTCCTCATGAATTATTTTTTGCAAAATTTGAATATTTTGTCTTAGCGCAATTAGTATTTATGTGAGACGCAACCACTTAGCACATTACTCCCCAGTTAACGTTATGTCAACACAGCAGCACTCCAATTGGCTGCAGGCCTGGTGGTGCTCAAGGACAAACCTCATCCCATTTGAACTAGCTCATCATATGTAAAACAAATAAAATTCAGTTTTCTTTTACATTTCCAGGAGTAAAACAAAAGAAAGTCCACTTCCCAAATGAGAAAAGATAAAGTGATTTAAAACTGAATATTTTGGTTACGGTTAACTCTATTACATAAATTGTATGTTTTAACAAGGTCTATATTTTTTGTGTAATTAGCTTTTGTCTAACCCTTACAGTTTACCACTTACAAAAACATCATCCAGAATGAAGAGGTCTTCAGAGGCTATTCCCAGAAAATGTAAGATATGCATTTCATTTGTCTTAAAAATATCTTAAACATACAGTATTTTACTCAAAATCATTAGAGCCATTTTTGAGATCATCAAACTTTTCGAAAAATGTTCCAAGTAAAGTGTAGTTGGGGGTGGGGGAATTTTCTTAAAAATCTTTCTACACACGTGCACACATACATGGGCATGTATCTAAAAATGCTTTTTTTTTTTTTATTCAGGGGGTCTCAAAACATATATTTCTGGTGAAATCTCAGTATTAAATTTTTGGGTACAAAACACTATACACTCTTTTACTTTCTCTACATAGTACATGTAGAGAAAGTAAAAATTACAGCTGGTAAAAGATTAATAAGAGGTTACTTACATAAGCTTTTATGCTCGAGTTGTAGAAGAGCGCATTAGCTACATTCAATATTTCTGGAACAGATCGATAGTTGACTCTCAGCTGAGTGATGACAAGAGGGTTGTAACCCCCAGTGTCTGGAAACCCTTGCTCATCTCGTTGATAAGGGGAGCACTGCATTAATCTTGATAGATACGACTCTGCCAAACCCAGATTTTTTGCAAATGCAGATAGGACGACGGGTCCAAGTTGAAGAGGGTCTCCTGCAAGCACTATTTGTCCAGACTCTGGGTTAAGAAATGCTGAAAACAAATAAAATACAACATGTCAATATGCAATACAAGTGCTCTGTGCCCAGCCTAAATATACAAATAAATTAATTAATAATTTTATTGTCGTTGAGCAATTGACAAAGTCAAGAAATTAATGATACAAATCTGATTTAAAAAAAGATATTCCATTCACATGGCTTTCTCTAATCTCTGTAACAAATTATTGTTAAAATGCTTATTCTCCTAGCTACTTCATGCCAATCAAGATAAACATTAGGAGAAATAGTCTTATTACTTGCTTCCTTATTCGCACAAGGGAAAGGCAATTAACTAGGCTAAAGAAATAGTAATATTTCTTAAAGGAATGTTGATATGGCATTGAAATTTGTTTCTTTGCATGGACAGACGCTGACAAGTTTCAGTGTGAGAAAAGTATAAGGATTTTAAAACTGAAACCAATAACAGGGAATATCTCGGAAATGGTCAACTCCACGAAAAAAATGTATATGACATAAATTGTGTATTTTAATGTGCTCTACATTTTCTGTGCGATAAGTTTTTGTCCATCATTTATGGTTTAGAAGTTATGCAAAAATCTGTTAAATTCATCCAGAATAAAGTAGTCTTCAGAGGCTATTCCCTGAAAATTAAAGATATACATTTTATTTGTCAAGTAAATATCTTAAATGTACAAGATTTTAATCAAAATCGTTTGAGCCATTTTTAAGAAAATCAAAATTTTCAAACATTTTTCCATGTAAAGGGTAGTTTGGGGTTTTTCTTGAAAATCTTCTTGTCACATCCTTGGAAGATACCAAACTTAATTACCAAGTTTGGTTTTTAACGGTCTTTTCATTTTTGACATTTTTGAGACACACACAGGGACATTTTTCTAAAAGTGATTTTTTTTGGATTCAGGGGGTCTCAAAACATATATTTCCGGTGAAATCTCGGTATTGAATTTTTGGGTGCAATACAATACCTTCTCTATACACTATGTACATATACGTGTAGAGAAAGTAAAAATGCAATAAATTATAACAACAAACATATGTCTATTTAAAGGCAGTCCAATGCACCAGCAGACCTGCTCGAGAGTGTATTAAATACTATTTATTATGATATAATATACCTGCACCTGCTTTATGGTATTGATCTTTCTCGGGGGGTTGCAGCCAAAGTACATAGAGTCCTACAGAAGAAATGTCAGATGAGACCTGGAGCTCTTTATAAAATGTGATGTGTTCCATTCACATGACTTTCTCTACATCTCTGTATCAAACTATTGTTAAAAATTAAAACTTTAATGGGAATGCACAGTGAAGTACCTAATCAAATAGTAAACATAGATTACACTCAAACTGCACTGTTGAAATAAAGTAACTTACTTTGAAGTAAAAAGTAACTAATTTCAAAGTAAGTTACTTTATTTCAAGAATGAAGTTTGCGTGTAATCTATGTTTTTATTCCTATTGTTAAAAAGCTTATTCTTCTATCCACTTAATGCTAATCAAGATAAAAACTAGCAGAAATGGGTTTATTCTTTGCTTTCTTGTTAGGGAAATAAGGGAATACACTAGGTTAAGGTGATAGTCAAATCTTTTAAAAGCTGTTTGCTATGCAATTGAAATGCATTTCTTTGAATTGCCAGGAGTTGACAAATTCCTGATTGAGAAAAAGTTTAGGTATGTCAAAGCTGAAACCAATAACAAGCAAAAATTAGCAGAAATGGTCTTATTACTTGCTTTCTTATAAGTAGAAGGGAAATAAGGGCATACACTAGGCTAAACAGATAGTCTAATCTTTTAAATGGCTGAAGTTCCTTTGTTTGTATAGCCAGGAGTCAACAAATTCCTGTATGAGAGAAGTGTAAGTATTTTAAAACTGATACCAATAACAAGGATTACCTAAAAAAAGAAGAATATAACACAAATTGTGTGTTTTAACAATATCTACATTTTTGTTTATCTCTTACAGTTTACCAGCTATGCAATATTCATCCAGAATAAAGGGGCTATTCCCAGAAAATTCAAGATATACATTTTATCTGTCATGCAAATATCCTTAATATATGGTATTTTCATCAAAATCATTAGAGCCATTTTTGAGAAAATAAAAATTTTCCATATAAAGGGTAGCTAGGGGTGGGAGGATTTTCTATAAAATCTTCTTGAAAAAAGTGTATATAGCATAAATTGTGTGTTTTAATGTGCTCTACATTTTTTGTGTTGTAAGTTTTTGTCCATCTCTTATGGTTTAGTAGTTATGCAAAATTCCATAAAATTCACTCAGAATAAAGTAGCCTTCAGAGGCTATTCCCAGAAAATTCAAAATATACATTTTATTTCTGAGCTAAGTACCTTTAATATACAGTATTTTAATCAAAATTGTTAGAGCCATTTTTTAGAAAATAAAAATTTTCGAAAAAATTTTCATGTAAAGGGTAGTTTGGGGTGGGGGGATTTTGCTCAAAATCTTCATGTCGCATCCCTGGAAGATAATAAACTTAAATACCAAGTTTGGTATTTTACCGACTTTTCGGTTTTGAGTTATCGTGTTCACAGACACACACACACAGAAAATACTTTTTTTGGATACAGGGGACCCTAAAACATATTTCCGCTGAAATCTCTGTGTCAAATTTTTTGGTGGAGTGCTCTATACACTACATAGTACGTGTAGAGAAAGTAAAAAACAAAGGAAAGGAACAAAATGTTGCATTGCTCCAATAAGGCAATGTTTTATACCTAGAGGTATCATTATTTCTGGTTCGATGGCCTGTCCAGCTTCATCAACAAACACATGTGTGAAGTGGTCTCGAGTAAATCCCATCACATAAAGTTGGCCCAAAGATATGCAGGTGCTCACGGTAATCCTGTGTCGTCCTAGAACTTTTGCATTTGTTGAAAGTTTCAGAGGCGCTTCCAATGGATTGCTACTTTTGAAATCATCACTCAACATCTTAATGTCTGCTGTTGTAGAGTAGGGAAGTAGCTTTTCTGAAACATTCCCTTGCTCTAAGTAATTATATGCAACAAGCCGAACCAGGTCCCCAGGTTTTAACACGCCTGAATCCAGCAGTTGTTCAGCAAGAAGATTGGCTGAACTGTTTGAAGGGGTTGCCACCAGAATTCTGAAATAAGACATTTGCATTGTTAGGAGATGATTCTAACAAAGAAACAAGTCAAAAATCATAATACATTTTAGTCTCTCAGCAAGTTCAATGAGAACAGTCTGCTTCTTGCCTCTTCTTACAAGAATCTCTGTGTGTTCCATTCACATGACTTTCTCTACATCTCTGCAACAAATTATTCTAATCAAGAAAACATTAGCAAAAATAGTCTTATTATTTACTTCCTTGTTAGTAGAAGGGAAATAAGGGGTACCACAGGTTAAAGTGATAGTCAAAAGCTGGTTGTTATGTAACTGAAGTTCCTTTGTTTGTATGAACAGGAGTTGACAAATTCCTGTATGATAAAAGCATGTTTTTCAAAGCAGAAACCAAAAACAAGGAATGTCTCAAAAACGATTGACTCCACGAAAAAAATGCATATAACTTTAATGTGCTCTACATTTTTTGTGTGGTAAGTTTTTGTCTACCTCTTACGGTTTAGCAGTTATGCAAAATTCATCCATTTTTAAGAAAATCAAAATTTTCGAAAAAAAGTTCCATGTAAAGGGTAGTTTGGGGTGGGGGGATTTTCTCAAAATCTTTGTGTTGCATCCCTGGAAGATACTAAACTTAAATACCAAGTTTGGTATTTTACCGACTTTTCGTTTTAAATTTATCGTGTTCACGGACACACACATACAGACCTTTTTCTGAAAATGCTTTTTTTGGATACAGGGGACCCTAAGACATATATTTCCAGTGAAATCTCGTTATCAAATTTTTGGGTGGAGCATAATACCTTTTCTATGCACTATGTACATAGTATGTGTAGAGAAAGTAAAAACACAGCTACACAATATGTTTACTATAACACAATTTGTTTTTATTACTTCCTTTCTGTAGCACATATGATCAGTGTACTTAGTAGGTATATAAGATATTGTTTTTCACCCAAAAACTCAATACCAGCATTTCACCTGAAATACATGTTTTGAGGACCCACAAACACCTCCCACCCAAAAAATTTAGAGAAAGGTAGGTGTGGTGCCTTTTTATTTATGGATGCTCTTTAACTGCTTCATTTCTAATTTGGGCGTGGGAGACTGCTTCATTTTAAGTATTACATTTTCTCTTATTACTTCACCTTGCCCTTTAAAGAGTGCCAATATCGCACTTCTCTAGTACCGGTCCGCTATCAGACAACCTCCGTGGGTAATGGTTACCATGCTAACTTCATATACCCAAGGTCGCGGGTTAAAACCTGGCGGAGGACAATGGATTTTTTTGGGCATAAAAATCCTTAGCATGACTTCCTTTGGAAGGGAAGTAAAGCCATTGTTCCCATATCGTAGATTTACAGCACATAAAAAAACCTCAAACCTGAAAAAGAGACCTCTGAGCAAAATTAAGCGGTCTTTAATGCCCAGTATTGAATGGGACACTGAGAACCACAGCAGTTAAAGAGAATCCATAAATAACATTCAATTTCATTTCAGACAACATTAACCCTTTTAGTCACAAGTGTGATCTGAAAATTCTGCAAGAATTGCCAGTCACAATCTAATTAAGAAGCCAATTTCATATGTTTTAGGTCGTTCCAGAAGTCATAGTCATAGAGAAATGTTTCAGGGCCTTATCTTTATATTTCAATGAGCTAAATTAACTCTAAATTTGAATTCTCTAGCCCTTGTTTGCTTATGCCGGTTGAAAAGTGGCATCGCCTAGCAAAAGGTTATGAACCGAAGAAGAAATAAAGAGTTGCAGTTCGCTATGTGTTAGAAGAAAGCAAAACTGACCGGAATATTCAGACCTTGATCAAAGCATTTCTGATGAAAATGCATCCTATAGCAATGGCCCTTGTGCGCATGCACACAATTGGTGTACTCATCAAAATGTATTTATGGAGGTGTAACCAGATGTTGCAGACAATGTGAATCAACCATTCAGCTATGCAACAACACAAGTGCTAAATTGTACAGCACCCTGTATTATACCTAGTGTGTGTTTGGTGATGTATTTTTAAAGTCTTCAGGTTTTGTATTTTAAAAAATAAAACACCACAAAACAGTTTGCATTTTAGCAAAGAAGTATTTGTACTTCATTTCATTAGTCTGAACTTTCTGTATAGTAAGATGATGTATGCCTAGTTATTGATTTTGGGATTTTTTATTTTATTTTCAAAATTTTCTTTTGTTTTAAATTTATTAAAAATGTTGAGGAGACTTCTCATCCATATAATACATATTATACAATATATAAAAGGGTTTACCAAAAATAAAAAAAAGATTCACCTCTGTATGTCATTTGGTACTCATTTTATTACTAAGAATTTAAAATCCTGCATTCTGCTCTAAAATTACTTGGCACTTTTCAGACAGCATTTTGTTACTCGGTCTGGTAGTGCCTGCCTCCCATCTAAACACATGGCATTTTGCTGCATTCCCCCACTACCAGCTACCTTCATGCGAAAGGGCAGTATTGTACCAACCACCAACAGGTGATTGACTCTAGAGCAATGCACTTTGTATTATAAATGGGAATCATAGAGTACATTCCCTGATGAAGTGCTCCTTTCAGAAAGCACTGCAAACAAAGAACGAAGGGTAAACATAACCATTTTAACAAAGAAAAAGTTAACACAACATATGCGCAAGTGTTCAACGTTCACCAACAAAATCCACCCAGTATCATGAATGATTTATTGTTAATGGTTTCTTTCATCAGTGAATGACTTTAAGTGATGTACAGGTTTTGCGATGAGGCGTGGTTCCACCTAAATGGTTGTGATAACACGGTAGGGCCTCTGTTCAAGAAATGGCTGAGTTTGGGGTGCTGTTGGTGCTAGACACATAAGCAGTGCAATATTTTACGAGCAGAATGTTAACTCTTACCTGCTATGAGGAAGAAGTACTAATGTCTGCAAGATCACTTCAACCATTGTCATGCTCTTCCCTGTACCAGGTGGGCCAAAGATAACATATGGCAGAGGGCGTGCCTCACCTTTCAGTACATTACGCACAGCATCCTTCTGATAGGAGTTTAAACGAGCATTAAACCACTTTATTTTCCTTTTAGCTACCTCTGACACATTTGATCTACGTTGTAAAGTTTCACTATTTACTGCAGATTGTTTTTGTTTTTCAATGTTGTTCAAATAATGCATCAAGGATTTAGTTTTGTGATCAGGACTTTTCTGCCAGCTTTCAATCACTATATCTGCTGTGCTCTGCTTTTCAGTGTTTGACTTATTTTTGCAGTTTTCCTCTAAGAGAAGCTGAGGAGCCTGAACTTTGATTGTTGCAGGAAAGAGCATTTTATCGCCCAAATGTTTAACGGCAAGGTCTACTCCTGCATGGCATCTTTTCATTATAGTTCTTCCATAACGGAATGATATATTCATTTCTTCTTCCTTATAGATAGCATGAAATGAGGGATGGAACTTGAGCCATACTTGTGACTTACAAACTTTGTGTATAAATCCTTCATATGCTTGTGCTTCTGAAAAGGAAAACAGAAAAGGCTTAATTTCTCTAGGCAAGTTTGTAGCATCAGATTAAGTGGCCATGCTCTTGGATCGCAGTTCCCACTACTGCATCACTTCTGACTCACTCCAAGTAAAGTAAATGGTAAACAAAGACAGCACAGGATGTGTCAGTGCAGTCATGGTTCAATGTACTGCGGTACAAAGTGTTTTCATTTATTGCAGCTCTATAAAACATGAATCTCTGTCTTTAATTCATACAGAATTTTGGGAACACTTTTGATTCCCCTATAGTCAAATAATTTAAAAGCATGGGATCAATAGGAAAAGAATTTGAAAAAGTCACATTTTAACAGAGGAAAAGATTGATGATATTAGTGCACGATTAGAATGTTCATCAGAAAGTCTTTGTTGAAGTCAGTGATTTTTACTTGTGGGGCAGTCTGAAAGACAAAGTGCATATATCTAAACCCCAAACATTATAAGAACTACAAAATAACATATGGGAAGAAATAACTAACATATCCCAAAAAGGATTACAACATGCTTTTAATAATGTGATAAGATGTGCCTTCTAGCACATGGAGAACATCTCTGAAAAGATAAGCAATGTAAGGCACATTCAATATTGTAATTTGAGAAATAATAATAGTTCTAATTGAGCTCTTCCATTCATCCTATTTATATCAATACATAAGACAGTACATGCCAGCAAAAACTGTTGGGAAGGAAGTGGCGTATTGCAATCCAAGTGCCACTGAAAGCATGGCCACTTAATCTGATGACCCTGTATAATGAACTCATTAAATTGATAAAAGATCAACACATTTATGCATTAAACAGAAATGACAAATAACATAATTGCTCTGTTTCATATTTCCTATTATACCTGTAAAACAACAAAAAAAACAATTAGCTATTTGAGGAACTGGGAATGAAAAAATGATATGTATTCCATTCTTTACCAATACTACAAATAAACTTCTTATAAAAGATTCTTCTTGCCACTCCAAGACAAGCATTAGCAGAACGGTCTTATTACTCAGTTTCTTATATGTAGAAACGAGCTACAGGAATGCACTAGGCTAAAGCGAGAGTCAAATGCTTTAAAAGTTTTTGATATGCGCTTCTTTGTATAGCCAAGAGTAAAACAAAACAAATACCTGTTTGAGAAAAGTGTACATATTTTAAAATTGAAACCAATAACAAGGAATATCTCCGCAACTGTGAGCTCCACAGCAAAAATGTAGAGCATAATCTGTGTATTTTGACAACTGCTTTTTTTTTTAATAGTGAATTTTTTTCTCTTATGGTTTACCACGTATGCAAAAGACATTCAGAATAAACATTCCCATGAAATTCAGGAAATACATTTTATTTGTCATGTAAATATCTTTAATATAGGGTATTTAAATCAAAATCGTTAAAGAGCCATTTTTGAGAAAATCAAAATTTCCAAAAATTTTTCCATGTAGTTTGGTGTGGGGGAATTTTCTTGAAAATCTTTGTCACATCCTAGAGATATATATATTTATATACACACACACACATACAGGGTGTTAATGAACTACATTGAAATAATTTGCAAAATTGTGCACTGACTAATATAAGTAATTTGAGATCGGCGATGCATGGTCCCAGGATAACCATAACATTAAACGTGTGGGTTTCAGGTGCTGATAAGTCAGTGTTAAAGCAAAGCTGTTGAAAAAATGGCTTAGAATGTCTTTAAAACTGCTGCCTGAATATAGAAATATTGATTTTTAGCAGCTCGTTACTAGCGTTCTCAAGAGTCAATGTCGCAAAAATCTGTAAAATCTCCAACTTGACTGTGCGACACTGGGCATTCATTAACTACTTCAGTTACGTAGCCTACTCTAGAGACATTTTTTCAACTGCTCTGGTGGCTTAATGCATAATGCAAGAAGCTGCTATCCCAAAGGTCATGAGTTCGATTCCTGTCATAGAGTAAATGTTTTTACTATTATTTTTTCATTCCAGAAGAAGTGCTGCGATATGTGGCGTACTGGCACTTCAGAAACTTATAGCCGTTACTTCGAAATTTCAATAAACAGGCCTTAAGTCTTCTATCTCAAATTACTTATTTAAGTAATCTACATATCCTGTGAAATATTTCGGTATAGTTCATTAACACCCTGTATATATATATATATATATTTTTTTGTGCAAGCGAAAGGAGAGTGTCATGTGAGTGCAACAATTAAAATGTTTTGCACAAAACATTCCTATGCTACTTACTTTGATTCCCTTCATCTACCTCATCGGAGTATACAGCAACCGCAGCATTACCTAAAAGAAGTGAAGGTCTTTTTTCTGACAAGCCAGCAATTTCAATAGCAAAATATTCTCCGCAAGGTCCTGCGACTGTCAACTGAATCCTCTTCATATCATAATTATGCATGGCTAAAGTAAGTGTCACTTCTTCTAAATACAGCAGTGTATGAAACTTTCTTGCATAACTGGACATATTCAAGTCCGATGTAAGGGCAGGCTCCATTTCTTTCAGATACTGTATTACCCCATCAAATTTCTGTTTCGTCTGCATTGTCATTAAATCAAAAAACTTCTTTGGCACTACATATGGAGGAATACGAACAGGTACAAATGCTGCTGGTTTTACAGGAAATACACCAGGTATGATGTTTCCTCTGATTTGATTATAAAATTCTGGCAATACAAGCACTTCGCCAGGATAGGCTTTCAATGGCAGCAGCTGTGTTTGTGACGGGTGTTGTACTTCTGCTTCTATATATCGTCCTATTCTAAAACCTCTGAAGGAAAACACAAATAACTCTGAAACCTTGCCCAGAAAACTTCCTTTACACGAAAAATTGCATTTGATTCTCTGTCCGGGATTGATGATGATATTTTGATTTCCATTGGGATAAGTGCACCTGAACTGTGACTCTGGGAATTTGGATTGAGATCTACAGTGATACAGAACTTCAGTACCATGCCCTTTATTTTTAATTTCTGCAACAATGTCTTTTTGTTCACCAAGATTTAAGAGACCAAAGTCTAGAACTTCAGAGATAACAATTCCTTTTTTATTTTGTAGCAAAATACTGAGCTCTTTTGACAATTTTACACTTGCTCTGTTTGCATTTTTGTTTTCCTTTGACAATGATTCAGCTCCATAAGAAACGACTGTAAGTGCTCTCCAAGTCAGATGTTCTTGTTGACTTTCTATTGCTTCAACTATCACTTTGTGCCCTACAGCAGGGCAGTAGCCAGGTTCACAAAAATCTTTGTTGAAGTATGTATCTTTGTTTATGACACCCTGCTTTCCATTCCAATGAGAGATAGCACCAACATGAATTCGGGATCTTAGTGGACGTATCTCTTCCACTTCCAACACTTCTCCATCCAGATCACACACCTCCTCATCTATTTCTGTCACAGCTTCTAGTTCAATCCAGTCTCCTGCAACAGAAATTATCCTAAACGTTATCATGCATGTTGAGGATTCTAGTTCAATCCAGTCTCATGTAACAGAAATTATCCTAAATGATATCATGAATGTTGAGTTTTCTAACTCAATCCAGTCTCCTGTAACAGAAATTATCCTAAATGATATCATGAATGTTGAGGTTTCTAACTCAATCCAGTCTCCTGTAACAGAAATTATCATAAATGATATCATGAATGTTGAGGTTTCTAACTCAATCCAGTCTCCTGTAACAGAAATTATCATAAATGATATCATGAATGTTGAGGTTTCTAACTCAATCCAGTCTCCTGTAACAGAAATTATCCTAAATGATATCATGAATGTTGAGGATTCTAGTTCAATCCAGTCTCCTGTAACAGAAATTATCATAACGGTTATCATTAATGTTGAGGTTTCTAACTCAATCCAGTCTCCTGTAACAGAAATTATCATAAAGGTTATCATTAATGTTGAGGTTTCTAACTCAATCCAGTCTCATGTAACAGATATTATCATAAATGATAACATTAATGTTGAAGTTCCTAACTCAATCCTGTCTCCTGTAACAGATATTATCATAAATGATATCATGAATGTTGAGGTTTCTAGCTCAATCCAGTCTCCTGTAACAGAAATTATCATAAATGATATCATGAATGTTGAGGTTTCTAGCTCAATCCAGTCTCCTGTAACAGATATTATCATGAATGTTGAGGTTTCTAACTCAATCCAGTCTCATGTAACAGATATTATCATAAATGATAGCATGAATGTTGAAGTTCCTAACTCAATCCAGTCTCCTGCAACAGAAATTATCATAAAGGTTATCATTAATGTTGAGGTTTCTAACTCAATCCAGTCTCATGAAACAGATATTATCATAAATGATAGCATGAATGTTGAGGTTTTTAACTTAATCCAGTCTCATGTAACAGATATTATCATAAATGATATCATGAATGTTGAAGTTCCTAACTCAATCCTGTCTCCTGTAACAGATATTATCATATATGATATCATGAATGTTGAGGTTTCTAACTCAATCCAGTCTCCTATAACAGATATTATCATAAAGGTTATCATGAATGTTGAGGTTTCTAACTCAATCCAGTCTCCTGTAACAGATATTAACATAAATGATATCATGAATGTTGAGGTTTCTAACTCAATCCAGTCTCCTGTAACAGATATTATCATAAATGATATCATGAATGTTGAGGTTTCTAACTCAATCTAATCATAAATGATATCATGAATGTTGAGGTTTCTAACTCAATCCAGTCTCATGAAACAGATATTATCATAAATGATATCATGAATCTTGAGGTTTCTAACTTAATCCAGTCTCCTGTAACAGATATTATCATAAATGATATCATGAATGTTGAGGTTTCTAACTCAATCCAGTCTCCTGTAACAGATATTATCATAAATGACATCATGAATGTTGAGGTTTCTAACTCAATCCAGTCTCATGAAACAGATATTATCATAAATGATATCATGAATCCTGAGGTTTCTAACTCAATCCAGTCTCCTGTAACAGAAATTATCATAAAGGTAATCATGAATGTTGAGGTTTCTAACTCAATCCAGTCTCCTGTAACAGATATTAACATAAATGATATCATGAATGTTGAAGTTTCAAACTCAATCCAGTCTCCTGTAACAGATATTATCACAAATGACATCATGAATGTTGAGGTTTCTAGCTCAATCCAGTCTCCTGTAACAGAAATTATCATAAAGGTTATCATGAATGTTGAGGTTTCTAGCTCAATCCAGTCTCATGTAACAGAAATTATCATAAAGGTTATCATGAATGTTGAGGTTTCTAACTCAAACCAGTCTCCTGTAACAGATATTATCATAAATGATATCATGAATGTTGAGGTTTCTAACTCAATCCAGTCTCCAGTAACAGATATTATCATAAATGATATCATGAATGTTGAGGTTTCTAACTCAATCCAGCCTCATGAAACAGATATTATCATAAAGGTTATCATGAGTGTGGAGGTTTCTAACTCAATCCAGACTCCTGTAACAGATATTATCATGAAGGTCATCATGAATGTTGAGGTTTCTAACTAAATCCAGTCTCATGAAACAGATATCATAAATGATATCATGAATGTGGAAGTTCCTAACTCAATCCAGTCTCCTGTAACAGATATTATCATAAATGATATCATGAATGTTGAGGTTTCTAACTCAATCCAGTCTCCTGTAACAGATATTATCATAAATGATATGAATATTGAGGTTTCTAACTCAATCCAGTCTCCTGTAACAGAAATTATCATAAAGGTTATCATGAATGTTGAGGTTTCTAACTCAATCCAGTCTCATGAAACAGATATTATCATAAAGGCTATCATGAATGTTGAGGTTTCTAACTCAATCCAGTCTCCTGTAACAGATATTATCATAAAGGCTATCATGAATGTTGAGATTTTTAGCTCAATCCAGTCTCCTGTAACAGATATTATCATAAATGATATCATGAATGTTGAGGTTTCTAACTCAATCCAGTCTCCTGTAACAGATATTATCATAAAGGCTATCATGAATGTTGAGGTTTCTAACTCAATCCAGTCCCATGAAACAGATATTATCATAAAGGCTATCATGAAGGTTGAGATTTCTAGCTCAATCCAGTCTCCTGTAACAGATATTATCATAAAGGCTATCATGAATGTTGAGGTTTCTAGCTCAATCCAGTCTCCTGTAACAGATATTATCATAAATGATATCATGAATATTGAGGTTTCTAACTCAATCCAGTCTCCTGTAACAGAAATTATCATAAAGGTTATCATGAATGTTGAGGTTTCTAACTCAATCCAGCCTCATGAAACAGATATTATCATAAAGGCTATCATGAATGTTGAGGTTTCTAGCTCAATCCAGTCTCCTGTAACAGATATTATCATAAATGACAATGAATGATGAGGTTTCTAACTCAATCCAGTCTCCCGTAACAAAATTATCATAAATGATATCATGAATGTTGAGGTTTCTAACTCAATCCAGTCTCCTGTAACAGATATTATCATAAATGATATCATGAATGTTGAGGTTTCTAACTCAATCCAGTCTCCTGTAACAGAAATTATCATAAATGATATCATGAATGTTGAGGTTTCTAACTCAATCCAGTCTCCTGCAACAGATATTATCATAAATGATATCATGAATGTTGAGGTTTCTAACTCAATCCAGTCTCCTGTAACAGAAATTATCATAAATGATATCATGAATATTGAGGTTTCTAACTCAATCCAGTCTCCTGTAACAGAAATTATCATAAAGATTATCATGAATGTTGAGGTTTCTAACTCAATCCAGTCTCCTGTAACAGATATTATCATAAATGATATCATGAATGTTGAGGTTTCTAACTCAATCCAGTCTCCTGTAACAGAAATTATCATAAATGATATCATGAATGTTGAGGTTTCTAACTCAATCCAGTCTCCTGTAACAGATATTATCATAAATGATATCACGAATGTTGAGGTTTCCAACTCAATCCAGTCTCCTGTAACAGATATTATCATAAAGGTTATCATTAATGTTGAGGTTTCTAACTCAATGTAGTCTCCTGTAACAGAAATTATCATAAATGATATCATGAATGTTGAGGTTTCTAACTCAATCCAGTCTCCTGTAACAGAAACTAGCATAAATGATATCATGAATGTTGAGGTTTCCATCTCAATCCAGTCTCCTATAACAGATATTATCGTAAAGGTTATAATGAATGTTGAGGCTTACAACTCAATTTAGTCTCCTAAAATTATCATAAATGTTGCGGCTTCTAACTCAATGCTGACTGCTAAATTATCAGAAAAATAAACAATCTGTTTTCATATGCTTAAGAGAAAGCCAAAGGTAAAACTATGCCATTGAAGACTGTAATTGAGACTATTAGTATCAAAAAGAGCAATCTCCATTTTTTTTACAAAATTGAGATATTGGTACTACCGTATTTTGTTATTCGTGCTTACTGAAGTGTAGTGCATGTTTGTTTCAAAGGGACAATCTCCATATCTGTTGTAATCAAGAAGGGCAATCTCCACAACTACCAATAGGCTGTTTCCATTCTGGTCACGTGACTGGCAGCAATATGGCTGCTCAAGTGAGCTATATTATAAAACTCTGAATTATATTAACAATATTTTCAGGTTTTTGAACTGTGTACAGTATCACAATATGTATATTATAAAGACAAGCACTAGTTTTCTTTTAAGTGCCCTGTGATAGATATGGTGCCTCAAAATGTTTCACCCGCCACTCCCACAAAAGCTGGAAGGGTCTGGGAAGCAAGAAAATGGAAATCAGTTCTTGCTAAAAGGCTGGGATAGTTGTATTCTGTCAGTAATTAATGTTATTTTTCTCATTAATATACTTTTGCTCTTTATTAATTTTTGAACACAAACTCATCCACACTTTTATGATAAAGTCTGTCTTGAAAAGAACCTTATGTTAAAAGTTGCCAATAGGTCTAAGCAATTTAATTTCCACATTTCATCGTTCTAGTTAATGCTCTAAAGCTAACATTTTGAAGGTAGATAACCAAATTGCAACGGTTTAAAATATTTTTCTCAATGGAGAACAGTTTCATGGATGTTTTCCTTTCCATACAGTTTATATAATAATCAGTTTCACTTTTTAAGAGTACTAAGTAGTCTACCTTATATTACCATTGTTGACAATGTATTTCAGTGCAAAATAGTAATATAATTAAATGATTATAGTTTTACTAAACTAAATGAACAGGTACAACAATTCCTTCACTTTGAGGCCCAAGCATAACTCAGGCAGATATTTCTAACGTTTTTAATGCAATTCCATGACTTTAACTCAGTCTTGGGCCATGCGGCAATGAACGTACATCAGTTATCGTTTAGTTGTCTGATTTGTACTGCCATCTGACCTTGCTTTAGTCAACTATTAGGAAATTTAGGAGAGTTAGTAATATTGGCTACTCTCGGGTAGTCAGCCATTTGGTGATCTGTTTGTTACATTTTGTGTTCTTAAATGTTAAAATGCTGCATTTTCGATTTCTGTGAACTGGAGCAGAAATTCAATAAACAAATGAAGGTCGGGAAAATACTGATTCTGAGGAAGAGTTTTTTGAACTTTCAATAAATATAGTGTAAGCAGCTTTACACAGATTTTTTTCAACATGTAAATTTGAAATAAAATATTAATACGGAAGTTATGACTATTTTCTTACTTGTTGAGAAATCCTTGAATATCACACTTTTAGATTGTCCCAATACTTTTTGGCAGATTTGATTGATGTACTGTAGTAAATAATAACTCAAAGTAGGTGTAAAAACCCTGGGTTTCTTGGCACTCCAACTAAAGAAATGCCTGGGCTTCAATGTGTTAATAGAAAGAGCAATCTCCATGCTCAAATGGAGCAAACTCCACAAGAACTCTACTGTGTGAATCAAAATGGGCAATCTCCATGCTCAAATGGAGCAAACTCCACAAGAACCCTACGGTGTGAATCAAAATGGGCAATCTCCATGCTCAAATGGAGCAAAATCCACAAGAACCCTAAGGTGTGAATCAAAATGGGCAATCTCCATGCTCAAATGGAGCAAACTCCACAAGAACCCTAAGGTGTGAATCAAAATGAACAATCTCCATGCTCAAATGGAGCAAACTCCACAAGAACTCTACTGTGTGAATCAAAATGAACAATCTCCATGCTCAAATGGAGCAAACTCCACAAGAACCCTACGGTGTGAATCAAAATGAGCAATCTCCATGCTCAAATGGAGCAAACTCCACAAGAACTCTACTGTGTGAATCAAAATAGGCAATCTCCACGCTCAAATGGAGCAAACTCCACAAGAACCCTACGGTGTGAATCAAAATGGGCAATCTCCATGCTCAAATGGAGCAAACTCCACAAGAACCCTAAGGTGTGAATCAAAATGAACAATCTCCATGCTCAAATGGAGCAAACTCCACAAGAACTCTACTGTGTGAATCAAAATAGGCAATCTCCATGCTCAAATGGAGCAAACTCCACAAGAACTCTACTGTGTGAATCAAAATGAACAATCTCCATGCTCAAATGGAGCAAACTCCACAAGAACTCTACTGTGTGAATCAAAATAGGCAATATCCATGCTCAAATGGAGCAAACTCCACAAGAACCCTACGGTGTGAATCAAAATGGGCAATCTCCATGCTCAAATGGAGCAAACTCCACAAGAACCCTAAGGTGTGAATCAAAATGAGCAATCTCCATGCTCAAATGGAGCAAACTCCACAAGAACTCTACAGTGTGAATCAAAATGGGCAATCTCCATGCTCAAATGGAGCAAACTCCACAAGAACCCTAAGGTGTGAATCAAAATGAACAATCTCCATGCTCAAATGGAGCAAACTCCACAAGAACCCTACGGTGTGAATCAAAATGAGCAATCTCCACAAGAACTCTACTGTGTGAATCAAAATAGGCAATCTCCATGCTCAAATGGAGCAAACTCCACAAGAACCCTACGGTGTGAATCAAAATGGGCAATCTCCATGCTCAAATGGAGCAAACTCCACAAGAACTCTACTGTGTGAATCAAAATGAACAATCTCCATGCTCAAATGGAGCAAACTCCACAAGAACCCTACGGTGTGAATCAAAATGAGCAATCTCCATGCTCAAATGGAGCAAACTCCACAAGAACTCTACTGTGTGAATCAAAATAGGCAATCTCCACGCTCAAATGGAGCAAACTCCACAAGAACCCTACGGTGTGAATCAAAATGGGCAATCTCCATGCTCAAATGGAGCAAACTCCACAAGAACCCTAAGGTGTGAATCAAAATGAACAATCTCCATGCTCAAATGGAGCAAACTCCACAAGAACTCTACTGTGTGAATCAAAATAGGCAATCTCCATGCTCAAATGGAGCAAACTCCACAAGAACTCTACTGTGTGAATCAAAATGAACAATCTCCATGCTCAAATGGAGCAAACTCCACAAGAACTCTACTGTGTGAATCAAAATAGGCAATATCCATGCTCAAATGGAGCAAACTCCACAAGAACCCTACGGTGTGAATCAAAATGGGCAATCTCCATGCTCAAATGGAGCAAACTCCACAAGAACCCTAAGGTGTGAATCAAAATGAGCAATCTCCATGCTCAAATGGAGCAAACTCCACAAGAACTCTACAGTGTGAATCAAAATGGGCAATCTCCATGCTCAAATGGAGCAAACTCCACAAGAACCCTAAGGTGTGAATCAAAATGAACAATCTCCATGCTCAAATGGAGCAAACTCCACAAGAACCCTACGGTGTGAATCAAAATGAGCAATCTCCACAAGAACTCTACTGTGTGAATCAAAATAGGCAATCTCCATGCTCAAATGGAGCAAACTCCACAAGAACCCTACGGTGTGAATCAAAATGGGCAATCTCCATGCTCAAATGGAGCAAACTCCACAAGAACTCTACTGTGTGAATCAAAATGAACAATCTCCATGCTCAAATGGAGCAAACTCCACAAGAACCCTACGGTGTGAATCAAAATGAGCAATCTCCATGCTCAAATGGAGCAAACTCCACAAGAACTCTACTGTGTGAATCAAAATAGGCAATCTCCACGCTCAAATGGAGCAAACTCCACAAGAACCCTACGGTGTGAATCAAAATGGGCAATCTCCATGCTCAAATGGAGCAAACTCCACAAGAACCCTAAGGTGTGAATCAAAATGAACAATCTCCATGCTCAAATGGAGCAAACTCCACAAGAACTCTACTGTGTGAATCAAAATAGGCAATCTCCATGCTCAAATGGAGCAAACTCCACAAGAACCCTACGGTGTGAATCAAAATGGGCAATCTCCATGCTCAAATGGAGCAAACTCCACAAGAACCCTAAGGTGTGAATCAAAATGAGCAATCTCCATGCTCAAATGGAGCAAACTCCACAAGAACTCTACAGTGTGAATCAAAATGGGCAATCTCCATGCTCAAATGGAGCAAACTCCACAAGAACCCTAAGGTGTGAATCAAAATGAACAATCTCCATGCTCAAATGGAGCAAACTCCACAAGAACCCTACGGTGTGAATCAAAATGAACAATCTCCGAAATTTAGGCTAAAATATCTAATAAACTATTAACCCAGTGTTGAATTCCCCTAGTTACATTAAAATCACTTGATGAATATGCAAGACAAAACTCAAGCAGATTGAGTTGGAAGAAGCAGCTGTATCACAAAGTAGGTTCTACTGAAAAATATATGTTGGTGGAGATTGCTCTTTTTGATACTAATAGCCTCGACTTAGTACTTGAAATGATGGTTAGAGAAAGTTGTATGGTGGTTAAACCTGCTCCACTATAATAATCTAAAACCAAAACAGAAACTAGAACAACTTGTTTCACAAAGCCTGGTAATAAAAATCTGATGCGTTCCATTCACTTGACTTTCTCTATTTGTTCTGCAAACAAACTATTCTTACAAAATCTGATGTGTTACACTCACATGACTTTCTCTAGCTACTCTACACACAAACATCTTACAAAAGATAGTTCTTCTTTCAACACCACGCTAATCGAGATAAACATTAGCAGGATTTTGTTACTTAATTCCTTATAAGTAGACTGGAACTAGGCTAAAGTGATAGTCAAATGTTTTAAAAGCTGTCGTTATGTGATTGTCATTGTAAATTGCTTCTTTGCTTGGCCATGAGTAGAACAAAAGAAAAACGGACACTTCTGTCTGAGAAAAGTATAAATACTTCACAACTGAAACTAATAACAAGGAATACCTCGAAAATGGTAAGCTCCACAAAAAAAATGTATATGACATAACTTGTGTATTTTAACAAGATCTACATTTTTTGTATAGTAAGTTTTTGTCTATCTCTTATGGTTTACTAGTTATGCCAAATAAAGCAAAACTCGTCCAGAATAAACAGGTCTTTAGAACCTATTCCCAGAAAATGTAAGATATACATTTTATTTGTGATAGAAATGGCTTTAATGTGTGGTATTTTAATCAAAATTGTTAGAGCCATTTTTAAGAAAAACAAAATTTTCTAAAATTTTTCCATGTAAAAGGTAGTTAAGGGTGGGGGGATTTTCCTGAAAATCTTCGTGTCGCATCCTTGGAAGATGCCAAACTTAAATACCAAGTTTCTGAAAATGCTTTTTTTGAACTCAAGGGGCCCTAAAACATGTATTTCCGGTGAAATCTCAACATCAAATTTTTGGGTGGAATACAATACTTCTCTTGTATATACATTGTACATACGGAGCTAGAGAACATAAAAAGACAATTGTTTTATCTACATAATGCTAATTAAGATACCAGAAATGGTTTTATTGCTTAGTTCCTTATAATTAGAAGGGAAATAAAGGAATCCATTTTGTTAAAGCAATAGTAAAATATTTTAAAAGCTATTGCTAGGTGATTGTCAATCAGCTTCTTTGATTGCCAGGAGTAACACAAAAGAACATAGATGATTTCCTATTTGAGAAAAGTGCAATATTTTAAAATTGAAAACAATAACAAGGAATATCTCAGAAAAGGTTAGTTCCCCAACAAAAATGTAAAGAACATAAATTATGTCTTTTGACAAGCTCTTACAGTTTATCAATTATGCAAATTCACTCAGAATAAAGATGACTTCAGGGGCTATTCCAAAGAAATTCAAGACATACATTTTATTTGCCATGTAATGTCTTCAATATATGGCATTTTAATCAAAATCATTACCATCTTTAGAAAATAAAAAATGTTGAACAATGTTCCACGTACAGGCTGTTCGTTCCTTCTAGAAAATGTCCTTTAGCAAAGCTAGTGAGCAAGCCTACCCTTGATAAACAGGTCAGCAAATAGTTTATGTTACAATAACAAACACCTCTGCTTCCTTATGACAATATACAGCAAAAATAAAGTGTGTTATAGGTTTATGCCATTGCCCGTTTAGTTATTAATGAAAATGACAGCTATTCAGAAGAAGAAAATGATGGAAATAGAAGAAATACAATAAAATTAAGTGAAGTGTAGTGTGATCAGTAACTGACGCTGAGAGTAAACACATCGCTGGAAGTGTAATATTTGCTTTGCAGTGCTGTACTACTGCAGCACAGAAACATGAGAATAACGTATACAACATCTGACTGTCGTTCCTGTTTCTTTGAGCGACTGGCATCTAACCTCTTCAAGAACTGGCACGAGACCTGTAAAGGGTAGTTGGGGATGGGGTTATTTTCCTGCAAATCTTCCATTGACATGCACACACTCACTCATCCACACAAATGTTTTTTTTTAATTCAGGGAGTCTCAAAAAGTATTTCTGGTGAAATCTCTGTATCCAATTTTTGGGTGGATACAATACCTTCTCTTTCTACTATGTATGTGGTAGAGAAAGTAAAAAGAGCAATATTATTGTTGTTCCTGAGTGCACATGGGGAGTCCATGTAAGCTAAATCAACAGCATGCAGGAGAAGGATCTCTGTGCTGAACTCGGAGGAATGCCTTACTTTCAGCTTATAGTGTGTGTTTCATTCACATGACTTTCTCTACATCTCTGCAATAAATTATTGTTCTTATTCTATTTACTTCATGCTAATCGAGAAAAAATTATTAGAAATTGTCTTATTACTTGCTTTCTTCTAAGTAAAAAAAAAATTTAAATGGTGTGTTATTTTTGAAACATGTACTGCTGTGGTTCTCAGCGTCCCATTCTAAATTGGGCATGAAAGACCGCTTAATTTTGCTCAAAGACCTCTATATTAGGCTTGAGGTTCTTTTACCTGCCATAAATCTACGACACGGGACCAAGGAAGGTCCCTTCCGAAGGAAACCATGCTAAGGATTTTTACACCTGAAAAAATCCATCATTCTCCGCCGGGTTTGAACCCGCGATCTTGGGTATGTAAAGTTAGCACGGTAACCATTACATCACAGAGCCTACTATTCTAAGTAAAAGGTAAATAAGGGAATACTCTAGGATAAAGTGATAATCAAAGCTGGAAGTTCCTTTGTATGGCCAGGAGTTCACAAAATTCCCTTATGAGAAAAGTATAAGTATTTTAAAACTGAAAACAATAACAAGGGATATCTGAAAAAAAAAAAATGTATATCACATAAATTGTTTAAAAACTCTACAGTTTTTGTTAGTTTATTGTTTTTATCTCTTACAGTTTACCAGTTATGCAAATTTCTGCAAAATTCATCCACAATAAAGAGGTCTTCAGAGGCTATCCCCAGAAAATTCAAGATATACATTTTATTTTTCATATAAAACTTTAATATACAATGTTTTAATTAAAATCATTAGTAATTTTTTTGAGAAAATCAAAATTTAAGAAATTTGTTCCATGTAAAGGGTAGTTAGGGGCGGGGAGATCTTCTTGAAAATCGTGTTGCATCCTTGGAAGATACTAAACTTAAATAACAACTTTAGCATTTAACTGAGTTTTTGTTTCAGAGCTATCTTGCCCATACATTGCCATTTTTCTAAAATTACTCTTTTTGGGATTTCTGGTAAAATCTCAGCATTGAATTTTTGGGTGCATCACAATACCTTCTCTATACACTATGTACATAGTAAGTGTCGAGAAAGTAAAAAGAGTAACCAAGATTATTTGGCTGGAAGTGTGAATAAGAACATGATCTAATGTATAACATCGAGAGACAAGCTAAACATTATTACCTGTAAGAGGCAAAAACTTGCACTTCACTTTGTCCAGATCGCAGACTAAATCTCCTGGTGTAAGTATTAGCTTCCTGCCATTCCTCCCCTTTACTCGACATACACGGGTTCTTTGCAGAACACCTTTTGGCACAGTTGCAGATTGTGGTTCTGCAAAATCTTCCTCGCTGTGCTCTTCTGTTTTGGTGTTGGAAGATTGTCCTTCCCAATCAGGTTCCACGACATGCAGTATTCTCTGAATCCTCCATTCGTGATGAACTTCTTTTCTATAGGCTATGTACGCGACACGGTCTCCCTCAGCGAACTTCACGTGTGGAAAGTCAGTAGCATCAAACACTAAACCCTCATCAATTATCACTTGTGGTCCCCTTATATACATCACTTTGCCAACACGTTCTTCGCACAGATTTTCATTTTCCGTTTCTTCATCTTTTGGCTCCATAGCAGAACTATTGATGTAGTTCGATTCATATTTTGCACTTAGTGTATTTATATCAATCAAAGGTTCAGTTGTTTTTACGGTATCTTCTGGAGGGTTACCAAAAATAAGACTTTGAATTCTTTTTAACATAAACATATTGCATTGATTACTGGCCAATATATTTGTCAATGGGTTGGTATTTCCATGCAGTGCTCTGAAGATAATCCAATTCTTTTCGCAAAGCTTTCAATCGCTTACTATGTGCATCTTTTTTGAGTTGTAACAGAGTCACGTCAACTGAGTGTTCTACCCTGAGACGGCTTACGATGGTAGCAGAGAGTGCTGGGCTGGAACTCAAGTCAGACGTCTGGGGTTCACTCTGACCTGGAGATGACAGTATGGTTTTCGGGAGTCCGGATGTACTCATAGCCTTAAAGTTCTAGCCGACTTGTTTTTCCCCCTGAAACAATCAAAAGCATCATCATTCATTTTAGCAACTGTAAATTATGTCAGGATTTTGAGGAAGGAAGGTGGTAAGGGTAAAATTGATCATACATGAATAATAAAAAAGTCTGATGTGTTTCATTTGCATAACTTTCTCCAGATCTTCTACAAACAAATTTTTCTTACAAAAGATTATTTTATCTACGTCATGCTAATCTAAATAAACATTAACATAATTTGTCTTATTACTAGCTTCCTTGTATTTAGAAAGGAAATAGGGGAATACACTAGGCTAAAGCGACAGTTAAATCTTTTAAAAGCTGGTTGCTATGTGAAGCAATTGCGGTTCTCTTCACTTTGCATGGTCCTCTTTGAGGAAAATTAATTAGTTTAAAATTGAAACCAATAACAATGGATTACCCAAAAATGGTCAACTCTACAAAAAATTGCATATGATACAAATTGTGTGTTTTAATGAGATCTAAATTTTTTGTGTAGTAAGTTTTTTTCTATCTCTTACGGTTTAACCGTTATGCAAAATTCTGCAAACTCAACCAGAATATGCTATTCCCAGAAAATTTAAAATATATCTTTTATTTGTGATGTGAATATCTTTAATATTTGGTATTTTAATAAAAATCATTAGAGCCATTTTTGAGAAAATCAACATTCTTTGAAAATATTGCATATAAAGGGTAGTTGGGGGAGGGGGATTTTCTTGAAAATGTTTGTGTTGCATCCTTGGAAGATATTGAACTTAAATACCAAGTTTGGTATTTAAGCAATTTTTCATTTTTGAGCTATGCTGGACCTTTTTCTAAAAATGCTTTTTTTGTACTCAGGAGACCTCAAAACATATTTCCAGTGAAATCTCGGTATCAATTTTTAGGTGGAATACAATACCATCTCTATCCACTATACGGGCTAGAGAAAGTAAACAAATGTTGGCACTTTCAAGCATATCAGAATGGTCAACTCTCACATTCCGTCCTCAAACTGTATGCACGATCTTATTATGGTGCATAATGATGAGAATGATTTTTCTAACAAAAAAAACAAAATGTAAAATGCATGTACATTCAATTGAAATCCCTCAGCATCCAACCATTGAATCACAGTGACTGCTTTAAGCCTTTTGCACAGTTTCTCTAGAATACAGAACATATATTTTGAGTGAATTTGATGGGTTGGCTACTCCTATCATGCCTTGGATTGCATGGCCATTAATACAGATGCTCGTTTGTATTATTTCATGGAGTTGTTATCCTTGATAAAATGGGTTGGACAGGTAGAGTCAGACTGAAAAATTCAATGCCACAGCCAGTATGTTGCCATGTAGTGGAGCAACCAGCTAGAGACCACTAGATCTGTAGTTCAAATCCCGGCTATGGCATTGAATTTTTCAGTCTGATCTACTTATCCAACTCCTGTACTATATACGTCTTGTGTGAAAAAACAATTAAATTAACACTATTTGACCTAATAGTTGGCTAAACTATGAATCCCGGGACTTAAAAATGCTTATGACATTGTAAGTTGCCTCTAAGGTATGTCATCTCAAAATAATATGAGATCACTTTGTGGTTTACCGGGATACTTGCTAGTCAGTTGAGAAATTTAATGCTGTGTTGACATGTTGAAGAGGTAGCTCAGTGGTAGAGCAACCAGCTAGAGACCCGGGTATTGATGGTTCACATCCCAGTTATAGCACTGAATTTTTCGATCTCACTTTGCCTATCCCATCCCTGTTCTACACATGACTTGTGTGAAAAAACAATTAAAATAACACTATCTGAACTGGAGCAAATTTCAGAAAAGATTGAAACAGACAAGGTAAGGTAAGAATACCGAATCCTCCTGTTAAAACATTATTTGGTAATGGTGAACTATCCAGGCAGTGTCATTTCTCTGCCATTTTCAGCCTCTGCTCTGAACATGTGAGTGCCCCCACCACTATTTCCTCTCTTACCACTTACTCCCTACTAACATTTTAGCTTTAAAATAAATAAAGAGTTATTCAAAAAGCATGCCACTTTTTTTTTTTTTTTTTGCTATATCCATAAACATTTTAACTGTTGAATTTCTCCTGTATGTCTAGCCAAGGAGCAGTTTACTACTGCACGTGTGGTAATTTCAAAAACTTATCAGAATAGAAAAAGTTATGCTCATTCTCAGGCAATTTTGACCACAATGATGCACTGAATGAATCTACAGTTTGCAGACTTACAAAAAAGTTCAATGAAACAGGTTTAACGGCAAACAGTCCTATATATCATTGTTCTGGTTGATCTGAAAAAAACATTGCAGTGGTTCATAAAATTGTGGCTGTTATTTCAGTGAAATCAAGTTTTGCCGTTCCCAAGTATTCAGCAAAGATGTTCAATACAGAGAGTTCTCCGTAGGATTCCATTACCTTATCAAATTCCATTAACCCAGCATTTCACAGTCAACAGGTTGCAAGTTTCAATGTCGCTTAGGGTCACTCATCTAGATAAAGTTTTTTTCAGGTTTTTTCCTTATCCTGAGAAGGCGAATATCAAGTAACTTTAAGCTCAATGGGCCCCGAGATCACTCGAGCATCATTTCACCAACATCTGATATGACAAACCAAGTTAAAGGTCATAAAACATAAAAAAGCAGCTTTGCGAGCAAAGTCATCACCAGTAGCAAGGACCACTTCCACATAAATGGATTTGTGAATATGGGGGTCAGAAAGTCCTCAAAAAAGGGTGATAAACGTTTTGTTGCCTCATTTCAATGGAATGTGGTTTGAGCAGGGTGGTGCACCTGTTATGCTCCTCACAAAACCATGAGCAGTTCATTTTGCATAATGCTCATCACCAATGGCACTAATTCTTTATTTCTTTAGAGTACTGTTAAATCATTAACACTGAAACATCTGTGGCTTTAAGGAGAACATTTGAGGAATCGTTGGAAAAATCCAAAAGGAAATTTGCCAGTGATAGCAAATTTCAGGGACAGTTCTTGCATGCCAGTAGAGTAGAGGTCATATGTCCAACATTTTCCATACCTGATATGGGAAGTTATAATGAACATGCTTATGCATTTTGTTAATGTGTTTTGAAAAAATAAAATACATAATTTGATATATCCAAACAAGTGCACTTTTTGAATCACTGTATACATTAAGATATTTTCCTTTAACACACAAACTATTCTTTCCTTGTACCATTCCATTAACATGAATTCTTTTATCTTAACACATTGTTGGTTTGTTTTGTTCATTTGGTCCCACCTTTGAGCCAGGCTCGGGGACATTGAACACGTCATACAGTCAGTCAGTTTTTCAATGCAACTATTTTTAACACCATCACCAAATTTTAACTGCTTGTTTTTTGTTTTTTACTTAACCACCACAAATAATTCAGTATCTACAATTTTAATATCTTTTCCAATTTCTACTACAATTGCAATATTTGACTATAACTTATTACTAATATTCAGCAAACAGTTATTTTACTCATATATACGATCAAATTAGTTAGAAATAAGTGATAGGTCCTACTGACTCAAGTAGCAAGATAATTTAAGAGATTACAGTAACACTTGTATTATGCCATTACATTTCATTTTAAGGCACAGTTCACTTTACTGTTCCTCCATAAACTCCTGTATTGAGTAATAGGTCTTGCTGCAAAGATAGTTTTTAAAAGCAGATTTTACCCGAGGATAGTAATTTAAGTAATTTGTAAGGGCATTGAATATTTTGACATATTCATAATATACTCCTTTTTGATAACATGTTAAGCTAGCACTAGGTTTGTGTAAGTACATTCTTTGTCTTGTATTTAAGTTATGTATATTCACATTTTTTGCAAAGTATTCTTGGTTTTTGATATGGAAACACATAAGCATGAAAATGTATTCACAAGGAAGTGTCAAAATGTTCAGCCTTTGAAACGGATCCTTACATGAAGCTCTATTGTTGATGATATATGTGGTTCTGATGGCTTTCTTTTGTAATATAAGTACTTGATTACTTTCAACCGAATTTCCCCAGAATATAACACCACATTTCATTACTGAACAAAAATAAGCAGAGTATATATTCTTTCCATATGCATATATCTCTTCCCTACACCATTCCTTTGAAACAAATACACTAAAATGTATTCCTTTTGCACAAAAACCATCCTTTCCTTGTACCATTTATTTAAAACAAGTACTTTATAATTTATTCCTTTTGCATGCAAACAATCCCTTCATTGCATCATTCCTTTTAAATAAATACATTAAAACATATTATCTCATGCAAATTATGCTTTCCTTGCTCCATTCTTTAATATTAATAAAATAACATGTATATAACAGACAGGAAAAAGACAAAATGCAGAATATTGAATACATGAATACTAAATATGAGAACCCCCAAACAATGCAGGTTGCACTGTCTGCAGTACATTATGTGAAAACACAGTGATGGAAGCATTAATTCAGAGCAACACAGAGCACCAGTAGGGAGGCTGAAAATGGCAGAGAAGTGATAGGACCCAGATAATAAAAAATTGTCCATTATTTTACATTAGTACTGGAAATAAAAGTATTGAGAAAATGGCAATCAAATTCCTCATAAGTCCTGAGCAGAATGTTATCAAAACTCTAAAACTTCAAACTGGATATAGCTTGCAAGTGGGTACCAATACACAAAATATATCTAAACAATATGATAGGCATCTTGCAGAATTCTTATATTACATGTGTGTGTCTGTTAACTGGAAACCCTTGCCTCAAAACTGGCAAACGGCAATGCAAGTCAAAATGAATATCACATAAGGTGATGAGTTTGTTTAAATGTGGTGGTGCTGGTTATGTACCGATGGCATGTTCATACAGGTAGGATCCAAGAAACAAAAACAAATTTTTGAACTTTAGCTCCTAAGACTTGTGCGCTCTCTGGTTCTTAATCATTGGATGATCTACAGTTCATTTGTTACGGTATCTTAACTGTAGGTATACAAACATGTCCACAGATTACACATACTTGAGCCCAAGATCTCTCTTATGGCCCTTCTGCTTGGACTTCGCTTTGTTCAACTCAGAAAAGAGATCGTTTCTGTCTGCAGGGTGAACTACAGATTTCGTCTAAATTAACCTAAATATTATCGCTTTCTTCCTTTATTATCGGTATTACCTGCATATACTTGATTATTTCCACCTTTTCTTGCGTTTAACTTAAACGTAGAGTAGGCTTGTATAGGTTATATTTCACAACTTGAAAAGCTGATCCACAGAACACAAATCACACTGCACAAAACAAAACCAATGTAGCCAAGTCACCAAATTCTGAAACAAAATTCGCTAGAAAGTCACTAAATCAAATAGTTGAAAAACATTGTGTGGTAGGGGAATAATTGCTACTGCAAAATCTAGATTATTTAAGACAACATGGACACTTTTTGCATTAATTGGAAATTAACAGGGTATTTATGCTTCAAATTATTCAGTACTTTCATGGTGAATTTCGTTTTCCCCTGAATTCAACGCAATGACTGCTTATAATTACAGCAACGAAATACGAATCCCATCTTCTTATTTTCTGACGCTCTTGGCTTCTTTTGAGTGCCTTTAGCGTCCGCAAAGCTTTGCGTAAATCACATTTATCAACACCCTTTCTGTGTGTGCGCCTTTGCTTCTTCGCTTTTATTTATTGTATTTATCTTCTTTATTTAATCATTTATTCGTTTCTTGGCGGTAACTAAATATGCAGATTTCTATCAAAATGTGTTTCTTGCTTCAAAGATCTTGTAGTTTATAATTAAGATTATAATTATTTATTTTCCAAATAGACCTAAATTGTCCTCTTTTGTTTTTTTAACTTAATCATTTTTTCTTTCTCACGCATTATTCTATTTATGAATTTCAAAAGACAAATGCTATATTTAAAAAAAAAAATTGTTCACATCCAAACATTTTAACTTCTGACAAAGTTTGCCCGGAACCCGGACCTTACTTTCCCTCCCCCAAATTTGTGACAGCTACCAACTTTGCATCGGTCAAAACATCTTCTCAAGTAGTAGAATGCTTAACCAATTTTTTGATAACAAATGCTTAATTGAAATCAACCAAAAAAAGGTGTATAATAATTCTTATTTTCAGCCTCAAACCCTTTCCTTGTTCTCTGAACCCCAGATAACATTGCAAAAGACAGGTGACCCAAGTAGGTTATCATGGCTACTCGGAAAAGGCCATTTTATGCTTTCAGAATTGTAAATCCCTAGAAAATTACACGCTGCAGCTGCTACTAGAACAGTAGTAAAATAAACCAAAAGCTCAGGTGGGATTAACTTTTATAATTAGTTATCCCCAAAATTTAAACCTTATATCTGGAAAACCACATTTTGATTTATTAAAAACACCAATTAAAATAAATCTCCGATTGATAATATTGCACTTCAGAGTAGTTATAAATTCTTATTCCTTATTGTTTTTTAATCTGACTATGAGCTATAAATTTCAGTATTGTCCTGAATTCTCTAAATGTTTTATTCGATGTTTAGATTAGCAGAATTGGGTCATTACTCAAGGCAACAAATATTCAGCTACATGCCTGAATGAAATCACATAGGTATCTGTTCCATTACTCAGCTTCCTTCTGAACATTTAGATCTGTCAATTAAATGATATACAAATTTAAAAACAACAATTTCAGAAGTTTGAAAACGTATGTATATTATTATGTATCTTGCGCTCGCCATAATTAACAGACTCGTTGCGCAGAATTGCCGTGCTAAGCATAGAATCTAAATGCTGACCTATGATTCCGTTCAGCTATCTCTTCAGGTTAACTTCTATAATTCTTCTGCAATTAAAGTTTAATGTAAAAGTTTATTCTTCTACGTTTAGATAAGATAACCACTCTCGCGACCGTCTTCTATTGTTGCGTCAGGTACAACCAGTCTGCTCTGTGCTGCCTTAATCGTTATAAGCAACATTGTGATTCATTTACATGTGGAGGAACGCAACGCGTGTTTACATGCAAAGTTTACCTTAAAACACAAATCTGCTCGTCGTGTGAATAGGGAGTTTATTGAAAGGTTTTTAAACTTTACACCACCTGAAAGAAAAACTATTACATGCGATAGTGTATAAGTTCGAAGCTTCGGTTCGGTGTTAGAAACAAGAAGGTTATGTATAACAGAAAATAGATGAAATCGGTATACAGCGATTACCTTAGCATTTTACTTTTACGGCGGGTAAAATTGTAAGGGGTAAGTTAGGGGGAGGGGGAAAGTATGCTAATGTTTATCTCGATTAGCAGCAAGTAGATAAAAGAATAATCGTTTGTAAGAAAGAACAATTTATATACAGTTGAAAAGAGAAATTCATGTTAATATAACAGGGGCCGCTCGCTGTCTCGTGGTTCTCATCTGCCACCTCTTCTGCCAACCAGCAGATTTTCGGTATTAGGAAAATATGAGTAGCGAAGAGGCATAGGGTCCGTACAACGCACAGCATTTCTTAAAGTGAGAGTGCCAAGGTTGTTTACAACGTAAAATGCCTATTATTTCCCTTCTTAGTACATAGGTAGAGACGGTATTGCAATCCACTCAAAAATTCGATACTGAAATTTCACAGGAAATTTATGTTTTAGAGTCCCCTAAATCCAAAACAGTCTTTTTACTTTTTCTAGCATGTATGTAAAACATACATATGGATGGAGAAGGTATTGTATTCCATCCAAAAATTCAACACCGAAATTTCACCAAAAATACATGTTTTAATGTCCCATGAATAAAAAAATAATTTTATTTTCTTTAGCCCGTGTGTACAATATACATAGTGGATAGAGGAAGTATTGTATTGCGTCCAAAAACTCCATACCGGATTTCACCGGAAATACATGTTTTTGGGACTCCCTGAATCCAAACAAAGCATTTTTAGAAAAAGGTTCGTGTGTGTGTGTACGAAAAGTCCTTTTAGTTCGCACAAATAACTACAGCACATCAACTGTCAACACTAGACTAGGTCTGTCTTCCCTGTTCACAGAACGCGCAATGGCAATTGCAGTTAGGTTTTTAATTTAATACGGAACCTATCCGCGGGACACACAAGTAAAAAAGCTTATGTGTTCCACTCACATGACTTTCCCTGCATCTCAGTAGCAAATTAGCTTATTCTTCTATCCACTTCATGCTAATCGAGATACACACTGGCAGAAACCGTCTTATAATAGAAGGGAAATAAGTGAGGACACTAGACTACACCGACAGTCACATGTTTTAAAATGTGGTTGCTATGGGATTGAAATCCGTTTCTTTGCTTGGCCAGAAGTTGACAAGCTCTTGTATGATAAAAGTGTTTTAAAACTGAAACCAATAACAAGGAATATCTCGAAAACAGTCAACTCCAGCAAAACATGCATATGACATAAATTGTGTGTTTTAAGATCTACATTATTTGTGTAGTAAGTTCTTGTCTATTGCTTACGGTTTACTGATTATGCAACATTCAAAAACACTCATCCACAATAAAGTACTCTTCAGAGGATATTCCCAGAAAATTCAAGACATACATTTTATTTGTCATGTAAATATCTTAAATATAAGAGATTTTAATCAAAATTGTTATAGCCATTTTTGAGAAAATCAAAATTTTCGAATTTTTTCCGATGTAAAGGGTAGTTAGGGGCGGAAGGATTTTCTTGAAAATCTTTGGAAGATACTGATCATAAATATCAAGTTTGGTACTTAAATGATTTTTCGTTTTTGAGCTATGCTGCCCACAGACAGTTTAAGTTTGGTATCTTCCAAGGATGGGACACGAAGATTTTCAAGAAAATCCCATCTCAAGCTACCCTTTCCACCATTTTGATTTTCTTAAAAATGACTCTAACAGTCTTGATTAAACTCCTTATATTTAAGATATTTACATGCCAAATAAAATGTATATCTTGAAAATTATCTGAGAATAGCCTCTAAAGACCTCTTTATTCTGGATAATTTGTATTGAATTTTGTATAACTGGTAAACCGTAAGCGATAGACAAAAATTTACAACCACACTACCTTGTACCCTTAACGGCTCTTCTATCTTGAGATTCTATGAGACTGGTAGCTAGTTTCTCCGTTCTCCACTACTTACCATTGGCGCTGCTGCTCCCACTGTTAACTACACTGCTGTTCCAGCAAGGTGAATGTAATACAGGCCTTGCCCATAGCTAATTTCGTGATCCCATAGTTTATAAGCTTTTACATTAAAGCCATTAAGTTGCTGTTTGTTAAGTCTACCATTTTTTCATTAAAATACGGGACGCCTGAAAAGGTCGTGGGCAACTTATCAACATTTTCTGAATAATATATTAACATTTACTACGTTTCCATACAACATATTTCGATCCGATATTTTAAGAGGAACAGATCCAAAACTCAATACAATTTGAATCCGCGTTTCCATACAGCACGCAATACGATAAGTGTTCTCAATTGCCCATGGAAACGCGATAATTATTACTGACTACTGCTACGGTCACGATATGAGTGTTGCTGCAAGATAATCCGGGCAGAACAATGTAATGCTGTTACGTTTACATGTAGTGTTTGCTCAAAAGTTGATTCTGCTTATGTGCTACGTTTTGTTTTCCTTGGGAAACAGCTATTTAGCGATCAACAGAATACCATTATCGGTCTCCCTGTTCCGTGTAAATTAAAAACAAATTCACTTTTTCTGCTGTTAATCAGCGTATAAGTGTCAACGAAGCTAGTTAAAAGAAATGTGTAAAAGGTGGCGGAGAAACGAAAAAAAAGAAGAAAAAAAAACAAAACGTGATGACATTAAAACAAAATCATTTCTTTGGGAGGGGGGGATGCACAGATAGTCCGCAACAGAATAATCGGGAGTATAATAATAATAATAATAATAATAATAATAATAATAATAATAATAATAATAATAATAATAATAAATGAGGATCACAAAAGTCAATTGTAAATTACTGGTGCATTGAAATTTTACAATAATAATAATAAACAATTTTACGATAGCAAATTGTGGCAAACAATAATAAACATTTAAACTCAGCTTAACGAACGCAGCGCTGATTGAAAATGAACTGTTTTCCTAGAAACTCACAAGTCTTATCTTACGGGCGGAATAACAATTAGTAAGGGTAACTCGATAAGCGGGAATGACGTCCTCCACGGTGTAATGCTAGCTTCATATACTCAAGGTCGCGGGTTCAAACCCGGATTTTCGGGCGTAAAATCATTAGCATGGCTTCCTTCGGAAGGGAAGTAAAGCCGTTGGTCCCAAGTCGTAGATTTACAGCGCTTAAAAGAACCCTAAACCTGATAGAGCCTCTGAGCAAAATTAAGCGGTCTGTCACGCCCAGTATAGAATGGGACGCTGAGCAGCCATAAATAAAAGTCCACTTAATTTATAACCATGCTACACATGATCTGAATACGAAATAGTGATCACTTATGGTTTAGATCCTGCAATGCCTGACAGAGGTGGAGCAAGCACTTTTCTATAGTGTTTAATTACTATTTGTGCCACTGGTGATACACGCAACACCGGTGGAATGCGATGGCGGGGGGAAACGTAGAAAACCCGCTCCTGCGCCGCTTTGTCCACCACAAATCCTACATGCGATCGTTTGGGACGTGATCTAACTACTTGGTCACGGTGTGGGCATTCCTAACACTCCGCCATATTCTAAAAATCAGTTTAATTTTCTGGTTCCCCAATGGGGCACGTATCAGATATTAAGCTGTTAAGAACATGTTTTGTTTATTGATACAATGCTATTATACTACATCGAGTACGCCTTTTTGTCAGAGTTTCTGTTCTGTCATGATATACAAAGGTTGCAGAGCATACTTCTCAATGTCAACATAATGCATTTTCATTAATCTCCAATTTATTTCATGCTTCAGCACAAGTCAACCTTGTTTTAGAATTAGTCTTTTAGTTATCGTTGGTTATTTGGTTTACCTCGTAGGATTAGGCCTTCATCCTGTCTCCATATCAAGAAGTATAGCATTTGTGCGTGAGCACGCGTATCAACTCAAGGACTTACAAACTAAATTCTTCCTGCGTGCGGAATAATTAGTAGGGGTAATGCGACAAACAGAAGCGAGCTTATTGCGTGCAACCATGAGATTATCACCTAATAGTGATAATTACTATGTTTGGTTTAGATTAGATGGGCCATTTCAGCTACGTGTCAGAGGTGGATATTGAGCAAATATAAAATGTCTCCTTGCGCCTGCATATGAGGAACTGAAGGACTTACAAAGTAACAGCTTCCCTGGAAACTCACATCTCATCTTACGGGCGGAATAATGATTAGTAAGGATAATTCGATAAACAGGAATGAGCTTATTGCTGCTAGTATGACCTATCTTATCATCTAACAGTGACAATTAGAGAGTGTTTGCTTTAGGTTAGTTGGCGATACTGCAATGCCAGGCTAACCGTGACAGAAGTGGATATTGAGCAAATATAACATTTCTCCGTGCGCGTGAGTATAAAAATAAACCGAAGAACTTTCCAAGTAACAGCTCACAAGCCTTCTCTTATGGAGCCACCAACTTCCGGTGTAGGATAATAATTAGGGGTGGTTCCCCAGGAAGTAACCATGATACCCATTATATTATCTCCACCCTAGAGTGATAATTACTAAGGTAGGTCTAAGTTCGGTTTAGATTAGGTGGGCCGATCCTGAAATTTCAATCTTACCAATGTGGAGCAAACATAAAATGTCCTCTTCCACCTGTATGAGGGTGAATTAAAGGCTAGAAAGTCGCAAGCCTTCTGGGTAATTGGATAAACAGGTATGAGCTTATTGATCCAGGACCTTTATTACCCAACACTGATAATTCTAAGGACTATGTGTGTTTATATAGGTGGGCCAATCCTGGCGTGTAATTCCAGGCTGATCCGCGAACATTGAACAAATACGAAATTTCTCCTTGCGCCTGCGCACGAGGATGGACGTAAGAACTTAAAAAGTACCAGCTTCCGTAACACCTCCCAAGCCTCTATTTATAATAACTCCAAATACTACTAGGAAAAGTATCAGTGTAATTTATAAGTCTTCCTGAAAAGCTTCTAGAAAACAATCATAATACATATTATCTTTTTATCACTTGAGAGCGATAATTTGTATGGACTATGTTTGGTTTAGATTAGGTGGGCCGATCCTGGCGGTACTGCAATGCCAGGCCAACCCGTGACAGAGGTGGAGCAAGCCCCTAGCACTCCGTCATATTCCAAAAATCAGTTTAATATTCTGGTCCCCCAATGGGGGACGTATCAGATATTAAGCTGATAAGAACAGATACTACACTTTGATCTTAGCCAAAAGGCCGAGAAGCGATAACACACTTCGTTAATTCACTGCTTTTATTTACAAATCATAGCCTTACGTTCTCCGAGAACGCACTTTGCATTTATTGGAATATTCGTATATCGTAATTGGGCGCTATTCGACAGCGTAGGCTAAACAAGCACCTGATTCCCTTCATGTAAATAAATACTTTTGCATGTTTTTAGTAATACATACTATAATATTAAATTACTTATTGTTCCAAGACACAAACACACTCTTAGCGCTATCTCTTGCCCACAGAGAAAACAGCTTGTAGCATTTGTCTCCTTAGTTCGATTAATGATGGCAGTGTACCAACGCCTCCCGTGGTATCACATAGTACTAATGTTGACAGTGCAGCAGCACCTCCCAGTGGAGTCACAGAGTACTGCATGGAACCGGAAAATCAGGTTTTCCTCCTCCCCACTCTGTGTCGACCGCGCACATCAAACAACGGAAACAGGTTTAGTAGGAAAGTGGTATAATGCATCTCTAATGGGAGAGTCAAATGCCCATTGCGTGTCCTCACGGCAAACAAAGCAGTCTTACTAAAACGGACTATTAATTTTGTTATTGCAGAACTAAGAAATATACTGCAAACACATCCAGTACATAGAAATACATCCTTGTGATTTCATATGTGTAAGCTTAAATAGGAAAGTTGCATAATATCTCAAACATTTCTATGCTAGGGTTGAGAGTAAAACCATTGAAAAGCAAAGATCTGTGGTCCAATGCTCGGTAGTGGAAATAGGTGAACCGGTTTGGCAACGCCCATCAATAATTGATAGATGACACAGCCAGTATCCTGGAAGCTAAGAGAGTATTTCCCCAATAACAAAGTATCCTTAAACATAGTGGTGCTACAGTAATACCTTTATCTTTCGTGATCATTTTTTTTTTTTTAGCTTAGCGTCCTTTAACCTGGTTGGTCTTATCGGACAATGAATGAAATGATGCTCAAATGATCTTGGGGTCCATGGAGCTTAGTTATTCAACATTCGTGTCTCAGGAAAAGGGGAAATCCCGAAAAAAAAACCTTATCCGGGTAACCCACTCTAAGCTAGATTCGAATCGCGACCTGTTGAATGTAAGGTAGACACGCTACCCCCCCCCCAACTACCCAGGGCTTGTAATAGTATTGTCATGACCATTACATCTCTAGTCAAAGTATGTCCCTGGTCTAATTTAAATTTAGACAATCTTAACCATAAGCCATGTGGTAAATTCCTGTTTGTAATATCACCGAAGTACGTCTTTGTTCAATACCACTGTATTAGATTCATGGCCATTAGACACCACTCGTTTAGTGTCTTTT
Source organism: Hymenopus coronatus (assembly GCA_030762935.1). NCBI lineage: Eukaryota > Metazoa > Arthropoda > Insecta > Mantodea > Hymenopodidae > Hymenopus > Hymenopus coronatus. The sequence goes on along the minus strand of CM060886.1, from coordinate 143,478,369 downwards.
ATAGTTCACCCGTTTGCTAATTCAACTGGAGTATATCCCTGGCCATAGTAATGCCACTGTAAAATATCCCTGAAAATGCTAATGTACATCAGTACATCCCTGATAACGCAGAGTTACATCCCTGGTCTTAGAAATGTCTTGTGGAACATCCCCGAATTATACACGATGGGACATTCCTGGTCTTAGTGACGCCATTCTATTATATCCCTGGTTAGTGTACTGTGGCAAACACTTCGTCATAATAATTCAATTATGGTATATCCCTGGTTATGGTATTGCAGTTGCAGTATATCCCTAGTTAATCCGTCGTCCTCCATAGTTTAGGTGTAACACGCTGGCCTCTGGTTCCCAAAGTTGCGATTTCAAACGCAGCAGACAGTTCAGTTTTAGCATGGCTTTCTTCGGAAGGTAAACAAAGCAGCTTGTCCGGCACGTGAAAGAACCTCAAACCTGACAAAGAAACCTCTGAACAAAATTAAATGATCTTGCATGCCCAATATAGAAGGGCCGAAATGAAATACCGTTTTATTTATTGTACGCTCTTTAACTGCTGTGGTTCTCAGCGTCCTATTCTATGTTGGGCGCAAAAGACCGCTTAATTTAGCTCAGAGGCCTCTTTATCAGGCTTGAGGTTCTTTTACGTGCCTTAAATCTACGACACGGGACTAACGCCTTTACTTCCCTTCCGAAGGAATCCATGCTAAGGATTTATAAGCTCGAAAAAGTCCAGCGTCCTCAGCTGGGTTTGAACCCGTGACCTTAGGTATATGAAATTAGCATAGTAACTATTACACCAAGGAGGGTGAGATAGAAGGGCCGAGGAGAACCACTTTATCTAAAGGGCCATTAATAAAACACAATTTCAAATGTTGCAACTGTTCATTGTGGTACATCCCTAGACATAATCATGGCATTGAAGTTTATTCGTGAATTACACAGGATAGTACATCCCTAATTGATACTATGTGATGTATCTCTGGTCATGGTATAGCTGTGGTATACAACTGTTTAATTTACTCTGGTACATCTCTAATCATAGTATAACTACGTAGTATATCCCTGGTTTTTACAGTTTTACTTCTCCGGTTACTTCAATGTAGTATATTCATGATTAATGTATATTATTCACTATTATGATCTCAAGTCATAGTATAGCCATGTAGTAAATCTCTGGTTAATTTGCCGCTTTACATCTCTGGCTAATAAATGATGGTACATCTCTGGTCAAAGTATAATCAAGTGGTATATCCCTGATTGATACCTTATGGTACATCCTTGTTCATAGAATGGCCATGCAGTGTATCCCTGGTCAATCCAGTTTTTATCTCTGGTCATTGTATAGCCATGTAATGTGTGCCTGGATAATTCACTGTTTTTATCTCTGGTAATAGTATAGCCATCTAATGTGTGCCTGGTTAATCCACTGTTTTAACTCCGGTCATTGTATATCCATGGAATGTGAGCCTGGTTAATCCACTGTTTTTATCTCTGGCCATTGTATAGCCATGTAATGTGTGCCTGGTTAATCCACTGTTTTTATCTCTGGTCATACTATAGCCATGTAGTATATCCCTGGATAATCCACATCTTTATCTCTGGTCATTGTATAGCCATGTAATGTGTGCCTGGTTAATCAACTGTTTTTATCACTGGTCATTGTATAGCCATGTAATGTGTGCCAAGTTAATTCACTGTTTTAATCTCTGGTCATTGTAAAGCCATGTAATGTGTGCCTGGTTAATCCACTGCTTTATCTCTAGTCATAGTATAGCCATGTAGTGTATCCCTGGTTAATCCACTGTTTTTATCTCTGGTCATAGTATAACCATGTAGTGCATCCCTGGTTAATCCACTGTTTTTATCTCTGGTCATTGTATAGCCATGTAATGTGAGCCTGGTTAATTGACTGTTTTTATCTCTGGTCATAGTATAGCCATGTAATGTCTGCCTGGTTAATCCACTGTTTTTATCTCTGGTCATTGTAAATCCTTGTAATGTTAGCCTGGTTAATCCACTGTTTTTATCTCTGGTCATAGTATAGCCATGTATTGTGTGCCTGGTTAATCCACTGTTTTTATCTCTGGTCATTGTATAGCCATGTAATGTGTGCCTGGTTAATCCACTGTTTTTATCTCTGGTCATAGTATAGCCATGTAATGTGTACCTGGTTAATCCTGTGTATTTATCTCTGGTCATAGAATAGCCATGTAATGTATTGCTGGTTAATCTACTGTTTTTATCTCTGGTCCTTGTATAGCCATGTAGTGTGAGCCTGGTTAATCCACTGTTTTTATCTCTGGTCATTGTATAACCATGTAGTGTATCCCTGGTTAATCCACTGTTTTTATCTCTGGTCATAGTATAGCCATTTAACGTGTGCCTGGTTAATCCACTGTTTTTATCTCTGGTCATTGTATGGCCGTATAGTGTGAGCCTGGTTAATCCACTGTTTTTATCTCTGGTCATTGTATGCCCATGTAGTGTGAGCCTGGTTAATCCACTGTTTTTATCTCCGGTCATTGTATAGCCATTTAATGTGTGCCTCGTTAATCCACTGTTTTTATCTCTGGTCATAGTGTAGCCATGTAATGTGTGCCTGGTTAATCCTTTGTATTTATCTCTGGTCATAGTATAGCCATGTAGAGTATCCCTGGTTAATCCACTGTTTGTATCTCTGGTCATTGTATATCCATGTAATGTGAGCCAGGTTAATCCACTGTTTTTATCTCTGGTCATTGTATATCCATGTAATGTGTGCCTGGTTAATCCACTGTTTTTATCTCTAGTCATTGTATAGCCATGTAATGTGTGCCTGGTTAATCCACTGTTTTTATCTCTGGTCATTGTATAGCCATGTAGTGTGAGCCTGGTTAACCCACTGTTTTTATCTCTGGTTAAAGTATAGCCATGTAAAGTGTGCTTGGTTAATTCACTGTTTTAATCTCTGGTCATTGTAAAGCCATGTAATGTGTGCCTGGTTAATCCACTGCTTTATCTCTGGTCATAGTATAGCCATGTAGTGTATCCCTGGTTAATCCACTGTTTTTATCTCTGGTCATAGTATAGCCATGTAGTGCGTCCCTGGTTAATCCACTGTTTTTATCTCAGGTCATTGTATAGCCATGTAATGTGTGCCTGGTTAATCCACTGTTTTTATCTCTGGTCATAGTATAGCCATGTAATGTGTGCCTGGTTAATCCACTGTTTTTATCTCTGGACATTGTAAAGCGATGTAATGTGTGCCTGGTTAATCCACTGCTTTATCTCTAGTCATAGTATAGCCATGTAGTGTATCCCTGGTTAATCCACTGTTTTTATCTCTGGTCATAGTAATGCCATGTAGTGCATCCCTGGTTAATCCACTGTTTTTATCTCCGGTGATAGTATAGCCATGTAATGTGTGCCTGGTTAATCCACTGTTTTAACTCCGGTCATTGTATATCCATGGAATGTGAGCCTGGTTAATCCACTGTTTTTATCTCTGGCCATTGTATAGCCATGTAATGTGTGTCTGGTTAATCCACTGTTTTTATCTCTGGTCATAGCACAGGTATGCAACATATCCCTGGTTAAACCATTGCGGTACCTCTCAGGTCTTATAATAACCATGTAGTATATCCCTGGTTAGTACACTGTGATACCTCTCAGAACTTGGTATAACCATGTAGTATATCCCTGGTTAGTACACTGCGATACTTCTCAGGTCTTAGTATAGCCATATATTATATCCCTGGTTAATACACCATGGTACATTACATATCTTAGTATAGCCATATATTATATCCCTGGTTAATACAACATGGTACCTCTCAGGACTTAGTATATCCATGCATTATATCCTAGGTTAATACACCATGGTACCTCTCAGGTCTTAGTATATCCATGTATTATATGCCTGGTTAATACACCAAGGTACCTCTCAAGTCTTAGTATATCCATGTATTATATCCCTGATTAATACACCATGGTACCTCTCAAGTCTTAGTACATCCATGTATTATATCCCTGGTTAATACACCACGGTACATCTCAGATCTTAGCATAGCTATATATTATATCCCTGGTTAATACAACATGGTACCTCTCAGATCTTAGTAGAGCCATATATTATATCCCTGGTTAATACTTCATGGTACCTCTCACGTCTTAGTATATCATTGTATTATATCCCTGGTTAATACACCATGGTACCTCTCAGGACTTAGTATATCCATGTATTATATCCCTGGTTGATACACCATGGTACCTCCAAGGGCTTAGTATATCCATGTATTATATCCCTGGTTAATACACCATGGTACCCTTCAGGTCTTAGTATAGCCATGTATTATATCCCTGGTTAATACAACATGGTACCTTTCAGGTCTTAGTATAGCCATATATTATATGCCTGGTTATTACATCATGGTACCACTCAGACCTTAGTATGGTCATGTATTATATGCCTGGTTATTATACCATATACCACTCAGACCTTAGTATAGTCATGTATTATATGCCTGGTTATTACACTATGGTACCACTCAGACCTTAGTATATCCATGTATTATATGCCTGGTTATTACACCATGGTACCACTCAGACCTTAGTATAGTCATGTATTATATGCCTGGTTATTACACCATGGTATCTCTCAGACCTTAGTATAGTCATATATTATATGCCTGGTTATTGCACCATGGTACCACTCAGACCTTAGTATATCCAAGTATTATATGCCTGGTTATTACACCATGGTACCACTCAGACCTTAGTATATCCATGTATTATGCCTGGTTATTACACCATGGTACCACTCAGACCTTAGTATAGTCATGTATTATATGCCTGGTTAATACACCATGGTACCGCTCAGACCTTAGTATAGCCATGTATTATATGCCTGGTTATTACACCATGGTACCACTCAGACCTTAGCATATCCATGTATTATATGCCTGGTTATTACACCATGGTACCACTCAGACCTTAGTATAGCCATGTAGTTTATCCCTGGTTAATACGCCATGGTACCACTCAGACCTTAGTATAGCCATGTAGTATATCCCTGGTTAATACACTATGGTACATCTCTGGTCATAGTGTTGCCATGTAGTATATCCCTGGTTAATACACTATGGTACATCTCTGGTCATAGTATTGCCATGTCGTTTATCCCTGGTTAATACACTATGGTACATCTCTGGTCATAGTGTTGCCATGTAGTATATCCCTGGTTAATACACTATGGTACATCTCTGGTCATAGTATTGCCATGTAGTATATCCCTGGTTAATACACTATGGTACATCTCTGGTCATAGTGTTGCCATGTAGTATGTCCCTGGTTTATACACTATGGTACATCTCTGGTCATAGTGTTGCCATGTAGTATAGCCCTGGTTAATACACTATGGTACATCTCTGGTCATAGTATTGCCATGTCGTTTATCCCTGGTTAATACACTATGGTACATCTCTGGTCATAGTGTAGCCATGTAGTGTATCTCTGGTTAATACACTATGGTACATCTCATCTCTGGTCATAATATTGCCATGTAGTTTATCCCTGGTTAATACACTATGGTACATCTCTGGTCATAGTGTTGCCATGTAGTATATCTCTGGTTAATACACTATGGTACATCTCTGGTCATAGTGTTGCCATGTAGTTTATCCCTGGTTAATACACTATGGTACATCTCTGGTCATAGTGTTGCCATGTAGTTTATCCCTGGTTAATACACTATGGTACATCTCTGGTCATAGTGTTGCCATGTAGTTTATCCCGGGTTAATACACTATGGTACATCTCTGGTCATAGTGTTGCCATGTAGTTTATCCCTGGTTAATACACTATGGTACACCTCTGGTCATAGTGTTACCATGTAGTATATCCCTGGTTAATACACTATGGTACATCTCTGGTCATAGGTTTGCCATGTAGTTTATCCCTGGTTAATACACTATGGTACATCTCTGGTCATAGTGTAGCCATGTAGTGTATCTCTGGTTAATACACTATGGTACATCTCTGGTCATAATATTGCCATGTAATATATCCCTGGTTAATACACTATGGTACATCTCTGGTCATACTGTTGCGATGTCTTTTATCCCTGGTTAATACACTATGGTACATCTCTGGTCATAGTGTTGCCATGTAGTATATCCCTGCTTAATACACTATGGTACATCTCTGGTCATAGTGTAGCCATGTAGTATATCCCTGGTTAATACACTATGGTACATCTCTGGTCATAGTAATGCCATGTAGTATATCCCTGGTTAATACACTATGGTACATCTCTGGTCATAGTGTTGCCATGTAGTATATCCCTGGTTAATACACTATGGTACATCTCTGGTCATAGTGTTGCCATGTCGTTTATCCCTGGTTAATACACTATGGTACATCTCTGGTCATAGTGTTGCCATGTCGTTTATCCCTGGTTAATACACTATGGTACATCTCTGGTCATAGTATTGCCATGTAGTTTATCCCGGGTTAATATACTGCTTTACATCTCCGGCAAAGTATTGCCATCTAGTATATCATTGGTTAATGGACTATTGTAATATCTGGTCATCGAATAGCCATGTAGTATATCTCTGGTTAATTTACTGTTTTACATATCAGGGCATAGTATCGCCATAAAATGCACTATTGTAGACTTTGATCATAGTATAGTGATGTAGTATATGGTAATCTATATAGATCTGACACATTTCTTTGTTTCAAAACGAATTTTGGTAGCGACTACTTATTACACCTTAAATTATCACTATATCTTGGTTCCACCGCTTAAACTACCACTAAAGCTATTTTGGTATTAGTTTTTTCACTTTTACTCACCGTAATATTGTATTACTAACTTTTAAAAACATATCTTCTTTATTTTTTGACTTAAAGTTTCAACAAAGTACGCGATTTACATTAAAATATACCAAAAGTATTCGTTTGCTTAACTTTTTTACAATAATTTCTATTGTTTCGCTAGCTAGGTAATAGGTTGTGTCTAAATCGTTCATAGTTGACGTTCATGTTGCAAAATTCAGAACTACCAATATTTGAAAACTGTTTATCACTAGTCATTAAAAGGTTGTGGAACCATCATTGGTGGTTATTTATTAGATCACTAGAGTCGCTTTATAATTGATTTTAAGGCATGAGTTTTTTTTACATCATGACGATGATTTGCAACATTTTTACAAAAAATATCGCGATATGCCATCCTGCCGATTCTAAAAGTGATTCTGTGTTTTTAGAGTTCTGAATCCATTATTGTGTAAATACGTGATTTTCGTATAACTTGTTTTTAGTATTTTTCAGTGGTATCGTCAAAGCATACGAACGAAGCGAGCATGCGCTGTAATAGGTTTAGGTTAGTGTGTAAAGAAAATTATTTTCCTGTACTTTGATTTCAATAATTTCCACGGGTTTCACCAAAGCATGCGAGCGAAGCGAGCGTGCGCTATATTAGGTTAGTGTGTGTGTGTGTATGTAAATATGCTGATTTTCATGTACTTTTGTTTTAATAATTGTCACCGGTGGTACCAAAGCATGCGAGCGGAGCGAGCATGCGCTGTCTTAGGTTTAGGTCAGTGTGTTAAATAAACCACTTAATTTTCGTCTGCTTAAGTTTTAATCATTTCGATTGTTCCAACCAAAGCATGCGAGCAAAGGAAGCATTCGGTGTGTTAGGCTTAGATTAGTGTGTATATCAATAAACTGACTTTCCTGTACTTTGGTTTTAATAATTTCCACCGGTTTCACCAACTGCGCCTTAGCACTCCATTGTTAATGTGTGGTGTTGGTGACTTTTGAGCTTCACTTTTTTTCTTTCTTGTTTGGTGACTTTATCTACGTTGGTAACGTACACATTTCACTAGACCATAAATACCTACTTCCCGCCTAGCAACGGCTGTTAAATCTTCCCCACCATGATAATTTTCGTGAATTTTGCTATTTAAGAAAGAGTATTTATAGGGCGGGAGCGGTGGCATATTCCAATTCTAGATGAAAACATATTAGCTCCTTGATGCTCTGAAGTGGATTATAAGGTTAGTTTAAATTCTTAACGATATATTTATATGATGGTACTCTCGTATAGCTTTACCCACCTTGATTGTAGAGGCATTTTGTGAGATTATTTGCCTCTATAGCAAATGTCCTCCATCCTGCATAAGACACAACTCAACACGTCGTACTGGCCACTCGTTGGAGGACTCTGTTGTCAATAGCTTGAATCTCCTTTGTAATGTGCTTCAGATCGTCCAATGTCTGGGGACGTGTGGCGTAAACCCTGTCTTTTAAGTAACCCTATAGAAAGAAGTCCGGTAATGTTAAATCCGGAGATCCCGGTGGCCACAGGTTCCTGGAAATTATCATGTCGTCAAAGAAACTTGCGATTAGATTCATGGATTCAGTCGATGTAGCGCCATCTTGCTGAAAACATCCTTGACTCAGCTCTACATCGCCCAGTTGCTCAACAAACTCTATGAAAATCAGTTGATGTATGGCATGTAGCGCCATCTTGCTGAAAACATCCTTGACTCAGCTCTACATCGTCCAGTTGCTCAACAAACTCTATGAAAATCAGTTGATGTATGGCATGTAGCGCCATCTTGCTGAAAACATCCTTGACTCAGCTCTACATCGTCCAGTTGCTCAACAAACTCTATGAAAATCAGTTGATGTATGGCATGTAGCGCCATCTTGCTGAAAACATCCTTGACTCAGCTCTACATCGTCCAGTTGCTCAACAAACTCTATGAAAATCAGTTGATGTATGGCATGTAGCGCCATCTTGCTGAAAACATCCTTGACTCAGCTCTACATCGTCCAGTTGCTCAACAAACTCTATGAAAATCAGTTGATGTATGGCATGTAGCGCCATCTTGCTGAAAACATCCTTGACTCAGCTCTACATCGTCCAGTTGCTCAACAAACTCTGAAAATCAGTTGGTACTCTGCAGTGTTCACAGTCTGGTTAACAAAAATTGGCCCCACTATTCTCTGTGCGGATATTGCGCACCAAACTCCAATTTTAACGGGTGCATATAGCTTCATGGTTGACATATGGATTATCGATGGCCCAATGGCGTGAGTTCTGTGAGTTCATATAACCGGGTAAATGGACCCATGATTCATCTGTGAACCATGTGATGGACAATATCTCAGGATTTTGCACAATGAACGTCTGAAACCAACGACAATAATTCAATATTTCATCCTTATCTGGTTCCTGTAGCTGAACAACAGTAACCCTGCAGCTCTCTGACACATTGAGTAGGTGTACCCTGTCTCCTGCGACAAACGTCTTAATGGTTTTTTGGGTGACTGCTCCAGTCGAGCTCTTACGTCAACAACCGTGAGAAGCTTGCCAGAGATCCAGTTGTTTACAACCAGTCCCAGTATTGTGGAGGATTGCGAACACCAAATTCTCTCTGGTATGATGCCCTTTGAGTAGCTGTAATTGAATTCGTAATCCAGTATTGCTTCACAAGGAATCGAAACTCCAGGAATAAAACATCTGCGCATCTAGAGACAAGGAATCGAAACTCCAGTACATTCTGCTTAATTCTGTGCTAAAATTGGGTCATTGAATGCATTTTAAATGGAATAATTAAAGAAAGAAATGTGTCAGTTCTATAAAAATCACTCTGTATATTCGTGGTTAATTCACAGTTTTACACCCCTGATGATAGTTTGGCCATGTAGTATATCCCTGGTCATAGCAGTGGTATATCCCTAGTTAATTCACTGTCTTACATCCCTGGTCATAGCATCATGGTATATCCCTAGTTACTTCACTGTCTTACATCTCTGGTCATAGCATCATGGTATATTCCTAGTTAATTCACTGTCTTACATCTCTGGTCATAGCAGTGGTATATCCCTAGTTACTTCACTGTCTTACATCCCTGGTCATAGCATCATGGTATATCCCTAGTTACTTCACTGTCTTACATCTCTGGTCATAGCATCATGGTATATTCCTAGTTAATTCACTGTCTTACATCTCTGGTCATAGCACAGTGGTATATCCCTAGTTAATTCACTGTCTTACATCTCTGGTCATAGCACAGTGATATATCCCTAGTTACTTCACTGTTTTACATCTCTGGTCATAGCCCAGTGGTATATTCCTAGTTAATTCACTGTCTTACATCTCTGGTCATAGCACATTGGTATATCCCTAGTTACTTCACTGTTTTACATCTCTGGTAATAGCACAGTGGTATATCCCTAGTTACTTCACTGTTTTACATCTCTGGTCATAGCAGAGTGGTATATCCCTAGTTACTTCACTGTTTTGCATCTCTGGTCATAGCACAGGGTATATCCCTAGTTACTTCACTGTTTTACATCCCTGGTCATAGCACAGTGGTATATCCCTAGTTAATTCACTGTCTTACATCTCTGGTCATAGCACAGTGGTATATCCCTAGTTACTTCACTGTTTTACATCTCTGGTCATAGCACAGTGGTATATTCCTAGTTACTTCACTGTTTTACATCTCTGGTCATAGCACAGTGGTATATCCCTAGTTACTTCACTGTTTTACATCCCTGGTCATAGCACAGTGGTATATCCCTAGTTACTTCACTGTTTTACATCTCTGGTCATAGCACAGTGGTATATCCCTAGTTACTTCACTGTTTTACATCCCTGGTCATAGCACAGTGGTATATCCCTAGTTACTTCACTGTTTTACATCTCTGGTCATAGCACAGTGGTATATTCCTAGTTAATTCACTGTTTTACATCTGTGGTCATAGCACAGTGGTATATCCCTAGTTACTTCACTGTTTTACATCTCTGGTCATAGCACAGTGGTATATTCCTAGTTAATTCACTGTTTTACATCTGTGGTCATAGCACAGTGGTATATCCCTAGTTACTTCACTGTTTTACATCTCTGGTCATAGCACAGTGGTATATTCCTAGTTACTTCACTGTTTTACATCTGTGGTCATAGCACAGTGGTATATCCCTAGTTACTTCACTGTTTTACATCTCTGGTCATAGCACAGTGGTATATTCCTAGTTACTTCACTGTTTTACATCTGTGGTCATAGCACAGTGGTATATCCCTAGTTACTTCACTGTTTTACATCTCTGGTCATAGCACAGTGGTATATTCCTAGTTACTTCACTGTTTTACATCTCTGGTCATAGCAGAGTGGTATATCCCTAGTTACTTCACTGTTTTGCATCCCTGGTCATAGCATCATGGTAGCACACTCTTCGGCATAAAAGTAATAATAATTTGATAAACAGGAATGAGCTTATTGCACCTAGTTTAACCATGTACATGATGTTATTACCTATTAGTATATATCTGGTTTAGATAAGATGAGCCGATCCTGCAATGCTACGCTAACCGTGTTAAGAGCAAATATAAAACGCCTCGTGCGCGTGAGTTTGAAAATGAACTGAAGGACTTGCAAAGTAACTTCACAAGGCTTCTCTTACGAGCACAACAATAACAATAAGGCTATTTCGATCATCAGGTATAAGCTCATCGTTTACAACAATGATGTTCATGAACTTATACCCAACAGTGATAATTAGTAAGGAATCTCGTATTAGGTTTAGAGTAGGTGGGTCGATCCTGGTGGTAGTGTGATTCCGGGCCTAGTACTCCGTCAAATTGCAATAATCAGTTTAATATTCTGGTCCCCCAATGTGGTACGTATTGGATTAAGAACAGATTTTTTTTATTGAGTAATGATCTAATGAACATTTAAAGTCATGTTAAGAAAAGTTTTTTTGCAAAACATATTTACATCCGTATAGACCTTTGAAAAAAACAACACACTTGCATATGCATTTTTGCATACGTAGCTCTTAATTTTGTATTCATTTCAGTTCATCCGTCTTTTTAGCTCTTAGTTTCACGTTTATATATACATCAGTTGTGTGACCTGGTTAGGTGTTCCTGGACCGGCGTGCGGTTAGACACATAGTCCTTGTGGCTACCTCAGAATCTAGCCGTTTGCTGGGTTCCAGCGCTCCTACCACTATGACATTGTGATGTCCTTGCTAACGTTTGTATTTTTCCTGTTTCCTCTCGGTGATGTCCAGGATCACGGTCTGGAGTACGAGAGCTGGACCCACATGGATGGCGTTGTGCCGTCCGGTCAATAATTGTGAGTACTGCATGCAGTGGCACATGGTCTCTGTTGTGCAGCCACAGCGTCTGCAGGCATTCCTTGTGTATGAACCTCCAGTCGGGGAATCTGGTGTAGTCCCCATCGTAGATGAAGTGTGCCGAGCTTTTCTCCTCCTGGAGAGCCTTGCCTTGTCTGACCAGTCCTCTCAGCCGTTCATCATAGTATTTTCGTAATTCGCTGGAGAACTAGGCGTTTCTCCTGGTGTAGTAAGGCTCAGCGCGTCGCCGTCTGCCAAGCTACGGGAGATGGGTTGACTCAGATAACCTCTGGTCGACAGAATTGCGTATTTTAAAGGCTGTGTCGACTAGGTGGAAGTCCGAGTCCTCCGCGACAAATGGAACCCCAGGCCACCCTTTTCCAGACTGCCGTATGGGTAGTCGAGGGTGGAATTGTTGGCCTACGCATCCTGCTCGCTAAGTCTTGTCGATTCCTGCCCACTGCATTTTGGAGTGGGAAGTTCAGGGCAGGGAAGAAAAATGCCTTAATGGCGTTCAGTTGCGGGGCTAATATACAGTGCAGTATTTTCAGGCTCCTGTGAAATATCTCATCCAGGTCCTGTTTCTTCGGCAAGATATTAAAGCCCTTGGGCTTGCCGAGGAATTTGGTTGCTTCTCCGTCCTGGAGTAGGCGGATTATGTGCCCGTGTACAGAGAATTCTGTTGGACGGCATCCTCTCGGGGTCTCCCCGGTCAAGTGAGGGCTGCAGTACTTGGTGTGGTTTAGCAAGATCCCCTCCTCCGCCATTGATTCCACGGTGTCAGGTCCCCTTGTTACCCGATAGCAGCACCACGTCGTCCGCCTCTCCCTTGACTCTTCTTAAGGTGGGGTCTACTGCCAGTTTGAAGAGCAGCCCCTGCTCTGTTTGATTCCACGCTTGACCTCAAGCAGGGGAGGTTTGTAGGTCCGTCTTTGTCAACATCCGAGAGGTGCATCCGTCATACAGTCGCCACACCAGCTTACGGAACTTCTCCCCCGCTCCATGGTGCCTCAGATTTGCCTGGATGGCTTGGTGCGCCAGCGAACCAAAGGCGTTGGAAAAGTCTAACCAGACGATGTAGAGGTCACCGGCGTTGCACCTTGCTCTTGCATCTCCGTGTTCAGTACGAAGTATTGCTCCAGAACTCCATCAAATGGCATGAATCCTTTCTGCTTGAGGCAATGTTCGATTCTGTTCTGCCCACGGAGACCCGGTCAGCCAGGATCCCGGTGAACAGCTAGTACACAGTCCTGGTCAGTGCGATTGGACGCCAGTTGTACAGTTCCCCCCTCGGTCCCCTGTCCATGTAGCTAAGAATGGTCCTACTTTCCTTTCAGCAGCTGGGAAAGTTAATATATTTGACACAGATTTAAAAATGGTTGAAAGTAACTTGGATCCGGGGTCAACCGCTCTCCAATTGCAATAGATGATGCGGTCTTCACCCGGAGCAGAGCTTTCACACTTCCTCAGGAGTCATTCGGTGCTGCGCAATGGGAGCGTCGACGTCTCCTCCTTCGTCATATCAGCTGCTGGAAACATCCGCAGCGGCTTCAGCATTTGCGAAGAAGTCCTGAATCGTCTTCCTGGGGAGCGAGCATCCCTCGGACTCTTCTCCCAGGATCAGCCCAATTGCCCTCCTCAGGTTTGGTATTACTTAGTCCTACTGCATGGAACCGGCAAAACAGGTTTACTTCTTCCCCACTTTCGTACTACCAACTCTGGGTCGACCGCGCACTTCAAACATCTGAAACAGGTTTAGTAAGGAAGAGGTAATAGGAGGGTCAAATGCGTGTCCTCACGCTCTTGCTAAAATAGAGTATTAACTTTTTACTGCACAACCAAGAAAACACATCCAGGACATTCAAACACATCCTTACGATTTCACTTAAATAGGAAATCTGCATCAGATTTGAAACATTTCAATACCAGAGCTGAGAGTAAAACCATTGGAAATCAGATATCTATGGTGAAACGTTCGGTAGTGGAAATAGTTTGACGTTCGATAACCCCATCAATATATTGTCCCTGCCAATTTCCTGGACCATCATTCCAGCAATTGTTCAAGCTAAGAGAGTACTTCCCCAATAACGCCATTACTCGTAGAACAATACATCCCTAATGTATATATCTTTGGTGACCATTACAACTCTGCTCAAAGTAATGCTTGATATTGTACATCCCTGGTTAGTACACTATATTATAGCGGTGGTTATATTAATGTTATTGTAGTACATCCCTGGTTAGTACACTATATTATAGCGGTGGTTATATTAATGTCATTGTAGTACATCCCTGGTTAGTACACTATATTATAGCGGTGGTTATATTAATGTTATTGTAGTACATCCCTGGTTAGTACACTATATTATAGCGGTGGTTATATTAATGTCATTGTAGTACATCCCTGGTTAGTACACTATATTATAGCGGTGGTTATATTAATGTTATTGTAGTACATCCCTGGTTAGTACACTATATTATAGCGGTGGTTATATTAATGTCATTGTAGTACATCCCTGGTTAGTACACTATATTATAGCGGTGGTTATATTAATGTTATTGTAGTACATCCCTGGTTAGTACACTATATTATAGCGGTGGTTATATTAATGTTATTGTAGTACATCCCTGGTTAGTACACTATATTATAGCGGTGGTTATATTAATGTTATTGTAGTACATCCCTGGTTAGTACACTATATTATAGCGGTGATTATATTAATGTTATTGTAGTACATACCTGGTTAGTACACTATATTATAGCGGTGGTTATATTAATGTCATTGTAGTACATACCTGGTTAGTACACTATATTATAGCGGTGGTTATATTAATGTTATTGTAGTACATACCTGGTTAGTACACTATATTATAGCGGTGGTTATATTAATGTCATTGTAGTACATCCCTGGTTAGTACACTATATTATAGCGGTGGTTATATTAATGTTATTGTAGTACATCCCTGGTTAGTACACTATATTATAGCGGTGATTATATTAATGTTATTGTAGTACATCCCTGGTTAGTACACTATATTATAGTGCTGGTTATATTAATGTTATTGTAGTACATCCCTGGTTAGTACACTATATTATAGTGCTGGTTATATTAATGTCATTGTAGTACATACCTGGTTAGTACACTATATTATAGCGGTGGTTATATTAATGTTATTGTAGTACATCCCTGGTTAGTACACTATATTATAGTGGTGATTATATTAATGTTATTGTAGTACATCCCTGGTTAGTACACTATATTATAGTGCTGGTTATATTAATGTTATTGTAGTACATCCCTGGTTAGTACACTATATTATAGTGCTGGTTATATTAATGTTATTGTAGTACATCCCTGGTTAGTACACTATATTATAGTGCTGGTTATATTAATGTTATTGTAGTACATCCCTGGTTAGTACACTATATTATAGTGCTGGTTATATTAATGTTATTGTAGTACATCCCTGGTTAGTACACTATATTATAGTGCTGGTTATATTAATGTCATTGTAGTACATACCTGGTTAGTACACTATATTATAGCGGTGGTTATATTAATGTTATTGTAGTACATCCCTGGTTAGTACACTATATTATAGTGGTGATTATATTAATGTTATTGTAGTACATCCCTGGTTAGTACACTATATTATAGTGCTGGTTATATTAATGTTATTGTAGTACATCCCTGGTTAGTACACTATATTATAGTGCTGGTTATATTAATGTTATTGTAGTACATCCCTGGTTAGTACACTATATTATAGTGCTGGTTATATTAATGTCATTGTAGTACATACCTGGTTAGTACACTATATTATAGCGGTGGTTATATTAATGTTATTGTAGTACATACCTGGTTAGTACACTATATTATAGCGGTGGTTATATTAATGTCATTGTAGTACATCCCTGGTTAGTACACTATATTATAGCGGTGGTTATATTAATGTTATTGTAGTACATCCCTGGTTAGTACACTATATTATAGCGGTGATTATATTAATGTTATTGTAGTACATCCCTGGTTAGTACACTATGTTATAGTGCTGGTTATATTAATGTTATTGTAGTACATCCCTGGTTAGTACACTATATTATAGCGGTGATTATATTAATGTTATTGTAGTACATACCTGGTTAGTACACTATATTATAGCGGTGATTATATTAATGTCATTGTAGTACATCCCTGGTTAGTACACTATATTATAGCGGTGATTATATTAATGTTATTGTAGTACATACCTGGTTAGTACACTATATTATAGCAGTGGTTATATTAATGTTATTGTAGTACATACCTGGTTAGTACACTATATTGGTTAGTACACTATATTATAGCGGTGGTTATATTAATGTTATTGCAGTACATACTTGGGTGGTACCCTATATTATAGTGCTCGTTATATTAATGTTATTGTAGTACATACCTGGTTAGTACACTATATTGGTTAGTACACTATATTATAGCGGTGGTTATATTAATGTTATTGCAGTACATACTTGGGTGGTACCCTATATTATAGTGCTCGTTATATTAATGTTATTGTAGTACACCCCTGGTTAGTACACTATATTATAGTGCTGGTTATATTAATGTTATTGTAGTACATACCTGGTTAGTACACTATATTATGGCGGTGGTTATATTAATGTTATTGTAGTACATCCCTGGTTAGTACACTATATTATAGCAGTGGTTTAATTAATGTTATTGCAGCACATCCCTGGTTAGTACACATTATTATCCCTGGATAACACACTATACTACAGCTCTGGTCTTCAGAAGCATATGTGTTTGAGGAAAGGGAAGCAGTAATGCCATTGTGGTACATCCCTGGTTAACACACTATACTACAGCTCTGGTTATCAGAAGCATATGTGTTTGAGGAAAGGGAAGCACTAATACCATTGTGGTACATCCCTGGTTAACGCACTATACTACATATCTGGTTATCAGAAACATATGTGTTTGAGGAAAGGGAAGCACTAATACCATTGTGGTACATCCCTGGTTAACGCACTATACTACATATCTGGTTATCAGAAGCATATGTGTTTGAGGAAAGGGAAGCACTAATACCATTGTGGTACATCCCTGGTTAACACACTATACTACATATCTGGTTATCAGAAACATATGTGTGAGGAAAGGGATGCAGTAATGCCATTGTGGTACATCCCTGGTTAACACACTATACTACATATCTGGTTATCAGAAACACATGTGTGAGGAAAGGGAAGCAGTAATGCCATTGTGGTACATCCCTGGTTAACACACTATACTACATATCTGGTTATCAGAAACATATGTGTGAGGAAAGGGAAGCAGTAATGCCATTGTGGTACATCCCTGGTTAACGCACTATACTACATATCTGGTTATCAGAAACATATGTGTGAGGAAAGGGAAGCACTAATACCATTGTGGTACATCCCTGGTTAACACACTATACTACATATCTGGTTATCAGAAACATATGTGTGAGGAAAGGGAAGCAGTAATGCCATTGTGGTACATCCCTGGTTAACACACTATACTACATATCTGGTTATCAGAAACATATGTGTGAGGAAAGGGAAGCAGTAATGCCATTGTGGTACATCCCTGGTTAACACTCTATACTACATATCTGGTTATCAGAAACATATGTGTGAGGAAAGGGAAGCAGTAATGCCATTGTGGTACATCCCTGGTTAACACTCTATACTACATATCTGGTTATCAGAAGCATATGTGTTTGAGGAAAGGGAAGCACTAATACCATTGTGGTACATCCCTGGTTAACGCACTATACTACAGCTCTGGTCATCAGAAGCATATGTGTTTGAGGAAAGGGAAGCAGTAATACCATTGTGGTACATCCCTGGTTAACACTCTATACTACATATCTGGTTATCAGAAGCATATGTGTGAGGAAAGGGAAGCAGTAATGCCATTGTGGTACATCCCTGGTTAACGCACTATACTACATATCTGGTTATCAGAAGCATATGTGTGAGGAAAGGGAAGCAGTAATACCATTGTGGTACATCCCTGGTTAACACACTATACTACAGCTCTGGTCATCAGAAGCATATGTGTGAGGAAAGGGAAGCAGTAATGCCATTGTGGTACATCCCTGGTTAACGCACTATACTACATATCTGGTTATCAGAAGTCTATGTGTTTGAGGAAAGGGAAGCAGTAATGCCATTGTGGTACATCCCTGGTTAACGCACTATACTACATATCTGGTTATCAGAAGCATATGTGTTTGAGGAAAGGGAAGCAGTAATGCCATTGTGGTACATCCCTGGATAACACACTATACTACATATCTGGTTATCAGAAGCATATGTGTTTGAGGAAAGGGAAGCAGTAGGAGCAAGGAGGTGCTCAAAGGGTTGCCTTACTGTGGAACTGATTGTGGACGACCTAATTCAAACATTAAACAGGGAGGGTCTCTTCTGTCGAGGATGTACGGTTCAAGTGGCACTTTTGTAGAGACTGTTTGAACACAGTGGAAAAGAGGGGTCAGGAACACAGCCTCTCAACTGTCAAAGAGTGTACTCTTAACCTTCACAAGGAGCAAAAGCCAAAACACATTTTGGGAAATAAAACTTCATGGGAAGGAGATTAAAATGGCAAATAAAATATATATCTTGAATTTTCTGGGAGCAGCCTCTGAAGACCTCTTCATTGTGGATAAATGTTGTATTAATTGGTAAACCGTAAGCGATAACTAAAACGTACTATGTGCATAAAAAAATGTAGATCTCTTTATAACACACAATTTATGTTATAATTTTTGTGTAGAGTTAGTCGTTTCCGAGATATTCCTCGCTATTGGTTTCCATTTTTTCACACTTAGTTGAAAGTAGAAGTAAAGAAACCCGCCGAGCACGTGGCAGCCGTGAGGATATGACGATAGTCATGTCACTTCAACACTTCTTATATTTTACCTTACGTGCTAAACTTCCAACAGATACCTGAATAGTTGGGTAGCAGTGTGATTAAAGCACGCTTAGGCTTTAGAAATCATTCATTTAAATGTGAGGAGCTATATACATTAGAAAGTGCAGCACAAAACAAACGCCGTTTCCGAGAAACAATTCTGCTCACTATAATCAGTGTTGCCAACTTCGGGGAAAGGTAGCTAAATCTGGGGTATTTGAGAAGCACTACGGCGACAAAAATTCATGTTTCAATTTGATTATTTTGTATCAAGTTGGAATTGTCACAACTAATTCTAATGTATGTATTTTAAAGTTGCAGGTTCATTTGTTCAACAGAGGCATTTCCTTTTAAAATGAGTAGGTCTTTATTGTAAGCAGCGATAGTAAAATGAAAAGACAACATTGCCACGGCTTGTTTGTTGTTTCTTCCTAGCTGTACAGAAGAACAAATAGACATAAACTGATACTGTACCAGACCCAACATTTCAAACAAATGGGTAACAGTTTTACTTTCTCTATGCGATAGGAATATTTTCAAGAAAATCCCCCCCCCAAACTACCCTTTACATGGAACTTTTTCAAACATTTTGATTTTCTCAAAAATGGCTCTAACAATTTTGATTAAAATATCGTTTTTAAATGTATTTACCTGACAAAATATATATCTTGAATTTTGCATAATTGATAAACCGTATGAGATAGACATAAACTAACTTAACAGAAAATGTAGAGCTCGTTAAAACATACAATTTAAGTTATATACATTTTTTTCTTGAATTGCTAGTTTTTACTTTCTCTATACGAACTATGTACATAGTGTATAGAGAAGGTATTGCACTCCACCAAAAAAATCGATACCGAGATTTCACCGGAAATACATGTTCTGAGACTCCCTGAATATAAAAAAAAGCATTTTTAGAACAATGTCCGTGTGTTTGTATGTGGGTGTCTGTGGGCAGCATAGCTCAAAAACGAAAAGACCGTTAAATACCAAACTTGGTAATTAAGTTTGGTATCTTTCAAGGATGCGACACGAATATTTGCAAGAAAATTCTCCCACCCCAAACTACCCTTAAATGGACACATTTTTGAAAATGTTGATTTTCTTAAAAATGGCTCTTACGATTTTGATTAAAATATCGTATATTAAAGATACTTACCTGACAAATAAAATGTATATCTTGAATTTTCTGGGAATAGCCTCTGAAGACTACTCTATTCTGGATGAATTTTACGGAATTGTGCATAACTGCTAAACCGTGAGAGATGGGGGGGGGGAACTTACAACACAGAAAGTGTAGCTCACGATAAAACACACAATTTATGTCATACACATTTTTTCGTGGAGTTGATCTTTTTAACATATTCCTGGTTCTTCATTTTAGCTTTGAAAAACTTATTCTTTCCTCATACAGGAATTTCTCAACTCCTGTCCATGCAAGCAAAGGAACTTCAGTCACATAGCAACCAGCTTTTGACTTTCACTTTAACCTACGGAACTCCCTCATTTCGCTTCTACTTACAAGGAAGCAAATAATAAGACTATTTCTACTAATTAGCATGAAGTAAATAGAAGTATAAGCTTTTTAACAATAATTTCTTGCAGAGATGTAGAGAAAGTCATGTGAATGGAACACATCAGATTTTTTTAGATATTCCTTGCTATTGGTTTCAGCTATAAAATACTTATACATTTCTCATACAGGAATTTGTCCACTCCTGTGTATACTAACAAAGGAACTTCAGTCACATAGCAACCAGCTTTTGACTATCCTTTTAGCCTATGCTACTCCCTTATTTTGCTTCTACATACAAGGAAGAAAGTAATAAGACTATTTCTGCTAATTAGCATGAAGTAAATAGAAGCATAAGCTTTTCAATAATAATTTGTTGCAAATGTAGAGAAAATCATGTGAATAGAACACATAAGATTGTTATTACTAAACACTTCCAGACCCTGTGGACCTCCCGGTGAGAAGTCAGCTCGCTGAACGCGGCAGTCGCGGAAAGAGCTTGTGATATTAATTAAAGCTATGAGATATATAATAAAACAAGCAGACCAGTTTTTATTCACTACGAAACATGAAATTCTTGCGTAAAATTATAAAATACTGTTCGTTTGCGCATTGCACGCGCTCATCACTCTAAACGCCAATATTTGTGTGTGTGGACAACCATATACTGCAAGTACAATGGCTCACCAAGAGATGGTGCTGCGAATCATCACCGGGATTGATAACTAACCGGTCAACGGTAATGTCCACCATTCCCTCCATTTTTCGGCTGTCACGCATCTAGCTATATCTCTTTGTTGGACTCCAAACAGTGAGATGACAAAGGTAAACAGGTAATCTTAATATTACATGCCCGCACTAATTCCAGCAGCTCACATTTCACTGTACATGTTTGTCTAGAAGCACTTTATAACTCGTCACACTGGCATTTCCTCTTTTCCCCGTAGTTAACCACTCTTATGCTGCCTACCGAAACACCAGTAAACTCGGCCGTTAAACTGAGCGTATCGTCTAATGCAAGAATAGGATAGTTTTCACAAAACTTATTGGTTAGGTTAAGAACAATTGAGGGGGTCAGCGCAACAGTGGTCTAACCCAGAAAAAAATTTGCATCGCACTAAAAAAATTGTTAGGTATTTCTCAACATTATGTTAACAGTACTCAATGTGTTGTTGTGTAATAATTTGGAAAAGTGTCAGTGAATAATCAGTTCGATTACAATTGGGTTTTCGTTATTCTCAAAGAAACTAGGTGTGTTTAACTGAGTTATGTTCCATTTTTTATAAAGATTGGTTAGACCACTGTTGCACTGACCCCCTCAATTGTTTTCTCGCCACTTTTTAAAGGTGTTTCACTACCTGGTATCACACCCTCCGCCATTGCTCTACCCTCTCCAGGAGTAACTGAAAATCATCCGTTGCTTTCCTTTTTTTTAAATGTATTTCTTTAAAGTCGCTTTAACTGGAATGGTTATATCGCGACTTCTCATTGCGGTTACGTACATTAGTTGAATACATTCACATTGCAAATTTAAATAAACATATACAAGGTATGCAGTATTTTACAAGAGAAAAGTTATTTTATGTTTGTTGTGAACTATGACAATCTTTAACATTTTGGAATATATAGATCGAAACAAGAACTTTAGATTAAATTGGATTACTTGTAAGAAGTTCAAGACTTTGTTGGAGAATTGTAGTTGGTCCAGGACTGTCGTTTGGCACGTCACATGTGGTTCGTTGTTCCTCATAGAGACTGCAGTATGTGTCACTGTTAGCTGGCAGTTGCAAATATTACACATCGCTGAGACAGAAGGTGAGTGATACGAGACGTGCTCTCTTGTGTAAGGGAATAATGATTAAAATTCAACAAATTTCCGTTTAATAATAATTCTTACTATGTTATTTCGACAACATTGCATTGCTTAATGTGAAATTTGTGTACTTCTATCAGAAAATTAAGAGGAACATTTTTTATAAAGAAGAGCAGTAAAACGTTCAGAACTGTTACGACCTGTTGCTTTTGTTTACATTACCGGTGAACTACGGCTGGACACATAATAGGTATAACTAACAAAAAGACTAGAGGCTCGCTCAATTCGCAGTATTAACAGGAGTATCGTTTTAAACAAATGCATGCTTCCTTTTGTAACATCTATAATGTATTTATTATGAATAGTGAATAATAATAATAATAATAATAATAGTAATACATTTTGAGTTATCCTTTTGGCTCTAGTTCAAGTTGGCAACCCTAGGACTGAAATATATATGTTTGAATCCAGTTTACACTTTCAGTACAATCCGTGTGCGTTTGCATACAGAATTGAACACAAAATGGCATCGATTTGCTTAGAGCTATATATGTAGCGCTGACTGTACTAAATCTCTGTTTAGAAATAATCTGATGTAATCCATTCACATGACTTTCTCTGTATCTCTGCAACAAATTTTTGTTAAAAAGTTTATGCTTCCATTTACTTCATGCTAAGTTAGAAAAAATTAGCAGAAATAGTCTTATTACTTGCTTCCGTGTAAGTAGAAGTGAAATAAGGGACTACCATAGGTTAAAGTGATAGTCAAAAGCTGGTTGCTATGTGACTGAAGTTCCTTTGTATGGACAGGAGTTGACAAATTCCTGTATGAGAAAAGAAGTTTTTACGGCTGAAACAAAAACAAGGAATATCTAAAAAACGACGAACGCCACGAAAACAATGTATATAACATAAATTGTGTGTTTTAATGTGCTCTACATTTTTTGTGTGTAAGTTTTTGTCTATCTCTTACGGTTTACCAGTTACACAAAATTCCGTAAAACTCATCCAGAATAAAGTACTCTTCAGAGGCTATTTCCAGAAATTTCAAGATATACATTTTATTTGTCAAGTATATATCTTTAATATATGAGATTTTTATCAAAATTGTTAGAGCCATTTTTTAGAAAA
This sequence comes from Hymenopus coronatus, assembly GCA_030762935.1. NCBI lineage: Eukaryota > Metazoa > Arthropoda > Insecta > Mantodea > Hymenopodidae > Hymenopus > Hymenopus coronatus. The sequence goes on along the minus strand of CM060886.1, from coordinate 143,454,826 downwards.
TAAAAAATTAGGAAAATTTTTCCATGTGAAGGGTAGTTGGGGGTGGGGGACTTTCTTGAAAATCTTCGTGTCGCATCCTTAGAAGATATTGAACTTAAATACAAAGTTTGGTATTTAACGGTCTTTTCGTTTTTGAGCTATGCTACATACACGGACATTTTTCTAAAAATGCTTTTTTTTGGATTCAGGGGGTCTCAAAGCTGTATTTCCGGTGAAATCTCGGTATCGAATTTTTGGGTACGTATAGAGAAAGTAAAAAGTGAAATAGACATCATAGTGATATGATACCTACTGGTGCTACTGAAGACTCGCATCCATGCACCCGTGCAGGAACACGCATCTGACCGCCTTGATGTTTCGTTATAACTAAAAACACTTGTTTAATTCGGAAACAAAACAAGTCTGATTTATTACGCTCACATGACTTCCTCTACCTACTTACAAACTATTGTTACAAAAGCTTGATCTTCTATCTATAATAATAAATAAATCAAAACAATAAACTCCAATTTTAATGTCAATAAATATTTAAGTTTACAAAATAATAACCATTACCCACAAACATAAAATATTGCATGTTTTAATAGTTTAAAATTAACATATTGTTCTTGTAAACCAAAAAAACATCTGAGTGATAACACTCACATGACTTTCTCTAGCTGCTCTACAAACTTCTTACAAAAGATTATTCTTCTTGCTACACAATGCTAATCGAGATAAACATTAGCAGAATGTTCTTATTACCTAGTTCCTTATAAGTAGAGGCAACTAAAGGAATGTGCTATGTTAAAGTGATAGTCAAATGTTTTAAAAGCTGTCGTTATGCGATTGTCATTGCAAATAGCTTTTTTGCTTGGCCAGGAGGCCTGAGTAGCGTGTCTGCCTCACATTCAAAAGGTCGTGAGTTCGAACCTCGCTTAGGGTGAGTTACGCGGATAAGGTTTTTTTCGGGGTTTTCCCTTATCGTGAGAAGTCGAATGTCGAGTAACTTTAAGCTCCACGGACACCGAGATCATTTGAGCATCATTTCACCAATTTCATTCATCGTCCGATATGATCAACTTGGTTAAATAACGCTAAACTACTAAAAAAACACAAAAAAAAAACAAACAAAAAAACACTTCCTGTCTTAGAAAAGTATAAGTACTTTACAATTGAAACTAATAACAAAGAACATCTCAAAAACGGTAACTTCAACGAAAAAAATGTATTTCACATAAATTGTATATTTTAACGAGTTTGTGTACCTAGTAAGTTTTGTCTATCTCTTACGGTTTACTAGTTATGCAAAATTCATCCAGAATAAACTATCCCAGTTGATTCAAGACATACATTTTATTTGTGATGGAGATTGCTTTAACCAAAATGGTTAGAGCCATTTTTAAGAAAAATAAAAATTTCGAAAATTTTGCCATGTAAAGGGTAGTTAGGGGTGGGGGATTTTCTTGAAAATCCTCGTGTCGCATCTTGGAAGATACCAAACTTAAATACCAAGTTTGGTATTTAACGGTCTTTTCGTGTTTAGCTGTTGTCCACAGTCACACACACGGACCTTCTTCTGAAAATGCTTTTCTTGGATTCTGGGGGCCCTAAAACATGTGTTTCCGATGAAATCTCGGTATCGAATTTTTGAGTGGAATACAATGCTTCTCTATCCACTATGTAAATTGTACATACGGGGCTAGAGAAAATAGTGTCTTACTTCAAATTATACATATAGTTATAATATCTAATCAAGCAAAATGGTTTGGCTACATAATATTCTAAATAAGATAATTAGCTGGGCTAAAGTGGTCCTCAAACCTCTTAAGAGCTGGTCGCTATGTGATGCTTGAAATTTCGTTTTCCTTGCATGGCCAGAATAAAGAAAGAAATTAATGTGTTCCATTCTTACAAAATGTTATTCTTTTATCTGCTTTGTGCTAACCGAGAGAAACATTAGTAGAGATGGCCTTATTACCAACCTAATTCCTTGTGGGAACAGGGGAATTTGACTGCCGCTAATGTAATGCTTGTCAAACCTGCGGTCCACTTCACAACCACAGGTCCCGGGTTCCATTCCCGGCTGGGGCGGGGAATTTGACTGCCACTAAAGTAATGGTTGTCAAACCTGGGGTCCACTTCACAACCACAGGTCCCGGGTTCCATTCCCGGATGGGGCGGGGAATTTGACTGCCGCTAATGTAATGGTTGTCAAACCTGGGGTCGACTTCACAACCACAGGTCCCGGGTTCCATTCCCGGAGGGGGCGGGGAATTTGACTGCCGCTAATGTAATGCTTGTCAAACCTGGGGTCCACTTCACAACCACAGGTCCCGGGTTCCATTCCCGGCTGGGGCGGGGAATTTGACTGCCGCTAATGTAATGATTGTCAAACCTGGGGTCGACTTCACAACCACAGGTCCCGGGTTCCAATCCCGGATGGGATGGGGAATTTGACTGCCGCTAACGTAATGCTTGTCAAACCTGGGGTCGACTTCACAACCACAGGTCCCGGGTTCCATTCCCGGCTGGGGCGGCGAATTTGACTGCCGCTAATGTAATGCTTGTCAAACCTGGGGTCGACTTCACAACCACAGGTCCCGGGTTCCATTCCCGGCTGGGATGGGGAATGTTTCCCTTTCCCCACAAAGTGTGGTGTGTGTCTGTCTTTAATAGTATAATACTGAACAAATTAAACCATACACTTCAACGAGAAAATACCCGAGGTATTTCAAAACAAAATCGCCGATATTACCATGTTAGTTAAAGGGTAAAGGAGATATTAAAACATCTGATATGTTCCACTCACATGACTTTCTCCACAATTACTGTTAAGTTTTTTTTCTTCTATTTCATGCTAATCGAGATAAACATAGCAGCTTAGTTGCCTTAAGTAGAAGGAGAAATAAGGGAACACTCGAGGTTAAACCGATGCTTTCTTGCTGTGGGATTTAAATCCGTGGCCTGGGGTTCACAAGTTCCCGTATCAGAAACCAACAACAAGGAATATCCCGAAAATGTGATCTCCACCAAAAAATGTGTGTTTTAAGAGGCTCTACATGTTTTGTTTAACTCTTTCCCATCTGTGCAAGAATGAAGAGGTCTTCAGCAGCTATTCCCAGAAAATTGAAGATCACATTTTGTCATGTAAATATCTGAAATATAAGAGATTTTAAACAAAAGCGTTATAGCCATTTTTGAAAAAAAAAAAACAAAGTAGTAATTTATTCCATGTAAAGAGTATTGCGGGTGTCGCATCCTCTGAACTTAATTATCGAGTTTGGTATTTAATGGACTTTACATTTTTGAGATACTTTGCCCCCCCACACACACGGATATTTTTCTGGAGATGCTCCCTTTTTGGGGGTGGGGATTCAGGGGGTCCCAAAACATGTGTATCCGGTTAAATCGAAATTTGGTTGGAATACAATTTCTTCATTTCGTATTGTACTTCACCCAAAAATTCGATACCGAGATTTCACTGGAAATACATCATAAAAAAATAGCATTTTTAGGAAAATGTCCGTGCGCGCGCGCGCGTGTGTGTGTGGGGGGGGGGGGGCAAACATAGCTCAAAAAGGAAAAGACCATTAAATACCAAACTTTAAGCTTGCTTTCTTCCAAGGATGCGACACGGAAGATTTTCAAGAAAGTCCCCCAACCCTCAAAATGGAAAAAAGAATCAAAATATTTGATTTTCTGAAAAATGGCTCTAACGATTTTGATTAAAATCTCTTATATTTAAGATATCTACATGAAAAATAAAATGTATATCTTCAATTTTCTGGGAATAGCCTCTGAAGACAGGTTTATTCTGCATGAATTTTACGGAATTTTGCATAACTAGTAAACCGTAACAGATAAGCAAAAACTTCGTTAAAAATGTACATCTCGTTAAAATACACAATTTATGTTATATACATTTTTTTTCTTGCAGTTGACCGTTTTTGAGTTATTCCTTGTTATTAGTTTCAGCTTTAAAATAATTATACTTTTCTCACACGATACTTTGTCAACTCTTGTCCATACACACAAAGGCACTTCCATCACAGAACAACCAGATTTTAAAAGATTTGACTATCGATTTATCCTATGGTAGCAAGTAATAAGGCCCTTTCTGCTATTTTTTTTCTCGATTAGCATTAAGTAAATTGAAGAATAAGTTTTTTAACAATACTTTATTATAGAGATGTATAGAAAGTCATATGAATGGAACAAATCAGATTTTTGAAAAAAGGTTCGTGTGTTTGTAAACACGATAACCCAAAAACGAAAAGTCGCTAAAATATCAAACTTGGTATATAAGTTTGGTATCTTCTAAGGATGCGACATGAAGATTTTGAGGAAAATTCCCCCACCCCAAACTTTCCTTTACTTGGAAAAATTTTGAAACTTTTGATTTCCTCAAAAATGGCTCTAACGATTTTGATTAAAATCTCTTATATTTAAGATATTTACATGCTAAATAAAATTTATATCTTGAATTTTCTGGAAATAGCCTCTAAAGACCTCTTTATTCTGAATGAATTTTGCTGAATGTAGCGTAACTGATAAACCACGTGTCAGAGAACTTACTCCACAAAAGATGTAGAGCACGTTAAAACACACAATTTCTGCCAGATAGTTTTTTCATGGAATTGACCATTTCTGAGATATTCCTTGTTATTTGTTTTAGATTTAAAATACTTAAACTTTTCTCACACGGGAACCTATCAACGTTTGGCCACGCAAAAGAAACGGGTTTCAGTCCCATAACAACCGCATTTTAAAACATTTGACTGTCGCTTTATCCTTATGTATTCCTTTAGTTCCCTTCTACTCACAAGGAACTAAGTAATAAGTCCGTTTCTGTTAGTATTTATCTCGATTAGAATGAAGCATAGGATTGTTACCAAAATTTTGATACAGAAATGTAGAGTCATGTGAATGGAACTCACCAGATTTTTTTATTCGGAGTCTCTTTTCCGTAAAAGCTCGGTATCGAATTTTAGGATGCCTCTACGTATTCGAGTATGCACTGATCACAAGATGTGTCTTTCTCTACATATTCTGCAAAAACCTATTCTTGTACAAATTATCCTTCTGTCCTATGTTAATCAAGATAAACGTTAGTAGACCTGCACTGTTACTTTGTTGGCAGTTATAGAAATAGTAATTTTAGAGCACGCTGGGAACACTTGCATTATTCAGGCTATCATCAAGTGCAATTTGAGAAGAATGACCTTGCCCGATGTAATCGTTGACAGTAATAATGCACTCCGATAATATTGTTGTCCAGCTCAGTATGCATGCTGATTGCTGTCACAGCAAAATCATATATTATAGTATCTTAATATAGCGTATGAATTAATAAGTTATATAATTTCATAAACAGTGACAGCGAAATGTGACGTAATAACGAGAACGCGCATAACCGAAAGATGTACAATTATCAATAGACAGAATTTAGTGTCTAAAACTTAGCTTATATCTACGAAAAATCTAGAAGTGATAACTATATGTGAGATTTCATTATAATTACCAAGTAATAATTACATTTATTGCAAATACCTTTTTTCTGTATCACTGCCAAGCCGTCCCCTATCAACAGTAATTCTAAACTGAGTGTTTCTTCTACTGTCTACAGTACGAAACTAGGCAGTATTGCCAATACTGAAACACAATTTCCCCCTAGGTTAGTCTGAAATTCCCCTAAAGTGGGTAAAAACCTAAATGATTTTTCAACATAACTCAAAGCTTTTGTCGTTCTATTCCTTTTGCTCACGACATCCCTCAATGCTAAAATTATTATAGAGAACTTGCAGTGGCTTAAAAGTTGTTAGTGTTTATAAGTGTCTTCCACTGTGTTTGTATTACATTTTGGATAAACTCTACTATGAGCAACACTTTGTTTCTAGATTTTGAAATTAATTATTCTCAATGTTACTTTTACTTTCTCTACACTTACTATGTACATAGTGTATAGAGAAGGTATTGCACTCCACCCAAAAATTCGATACCGAGATTTCACCGGAAATATATGTTTTAGGGTCCCCTATATCCAAAAAAAGCATTTTCACAAAAATGTCCGTATGTGTGTGTGTGTGTGTGTATGTGTGTGATGTGTGTGTTTGTGTTTGTATGTCTGTAAACACGATAACTCAAAGACGAAAAGTCGGTAAAATACCAAACTTGGTATTGAAGTTTAGTATCTTCCAGGGATGCGACACGAACATTTTGAGAAAAATCCCCCACCCCCAACTACCCTTTACATGGAATTTTTCCCTAAAATTTCGATTTTCTCAAAAATTGGTCTAACGATTTTTATTAAAATATCATATATTAAAGCTATTTACCTGACAAATAAAATGTATACCTTGAATTTTTTGGGAATAGCCTCTGAAGAGTAGTTTATTTTGGATGAATTTTAAGGAATTTTAAATAACTGTTAAACCGTAAGAGATGGACAAAAGCTTACTACACAAAAATGTAGAACATATTAAAACACACAATTTATGTTATATAAGTTTTTTCGTGGAGTTCATCGTTTTTGAGATATTCCCTGTTTTTGGCATCTGCTATGAAAAACATACCTTTCTCATACATGAATTTGTCAACTGCTGTCCATATAAACAAAGGAACTTCAGTGACATAGCAAGCAGGTTTTGACTATCGCTTTAACCTATGGTACTCCATTATTTCTCTTCTACTCACAAGGAGGCAAGTAATAAGATTATTTCTGCTAATTTTTTCTGGTTAGCATAAAGTAAAGAGAAGTGTAAGGTTTTTAAGAATAATTTGTTGCAGAGATGTGAATGGTACGGAAGTTGTAGAAGTCAGGTGTGAGCGGTACATGCAATCGTACCAACTAGGCAGAAATAATAATGGGCGGTGTAAATAAAAGCTAGCATTGGCCCATATCTTACTAATTCAAGGTAGTTCCTCAAGTCGTTCAAATAATTTTTCGTCTCAATCTCCTTGCGCTGACCAATGATTGCAGTGGAAGTACAAATGAAATATAAAAAATATCTGATGCATCCCATTCACATGACTTTCTCTACATCTCTACAAAAAAAAAAAAAAAAAATATATATATTTTAATATATATATATATATATATATATATATATATATATATATATATATTAAAAAGTTTATGCTTCATGCTAATCGAGAAAAAATTAGCAGAAATGGTCTTATTATTTGCTTCCTTGTAAGTAGAAGCGAAATAAGGGAGTAGCATAGGTTAAAGTGATAGTCAAAAGCTGGTTGCTATGTGACTGAAGTTCCTTTGTTTGTATGGGCAGGAGTTGACAAATTCCTGTATGAGAGAGGTATGTTTTTCAAAGCTGAAATCAATAACAAGGAATATCTCAAAAACGATCAACTCCACGAAAAAAATGTGTATCACATAAATTGTGTGCTTTAACGTGCTCTACATTTTTGTGTGGTAAGTTTTTGTTCATCTCTTACGGTTTAGCAGCTATGCAAAATTCCGTAGTATTCATCCAGAATAAAGTAGTCTTCAGAGGCTATTCCCGAAAATTCAAAATATACATTTTATTTGTCTTTAATATACGATATTTTACTCTTAATCGTTAGAGCCATTTTTTAGAAAATCAAAATTTTCGAAAAAGGTTCCATTTAAAGGGTAGTTGGGGGGGATTTTCTTGAAAATCTTCGTGACGCATCTTTGGAAGATAATAAACCTAAATATCAAGTTTAGTATTTTACCGACTTTTCGTTTTTGAGTTATCGTGTTGACAGTCACACACACGGACCTTTTTCTGAAAATGCTTTTTTTTGGATACAGGGGACCCTAAAACATATATTTCCGGTGAAATCTCGGTATCGAATTTTTGGGTAGGTTCAACCTTCTCTATACACTATGTACATAGTATCTGTAGAGAAAGTAAAAATCGATTTAGAGAAATCCAAACACATTCAATAAATATATATTCCTTAAATATCAGTTTTTCATTAAACCATAAGCAAATTTACTAAATAGATTATTGCAATAATAATTATTGTTGCTAATGTTGATCGTTTTTAAGGATATCTATCTTTTTACTTTCTCTATACGCACTATGTACATAGTGTATAGAGAAGGTATTGCACTCCACCCAAAATACAGAGATTTCACCGGAAATATATGTTTTAGGGTCTCCTTTATCTAAAAATTAAAAAACATTTTCGGAAAAAGGTCCGTGTATGTGTGCGTGTGTGTGTCCGTGTTTCCGGTGTCCGTGTGTCCATGAACACGATAACTCAAAAACGAAAAGTCGGTAAAATACCAAACTTGGTATTTAAGTTTAGTATTTTCCAGGGATGAGACACGAAGATTTTGAGAAAAATCCCCCCCACCCACAACTACCCTTTACATGGAACTTTTTATCGAAAATTTTGATTTTCTCAAAAATGGCTCTAACGATTCACATTAAAATTTTGTATACTAAAGATATTTATCTGACAAATAAAATGTATATCTTGAATTTTCTGGGAATAGCCTCTGAAGAGTACTTTATTCTGGATGAATTTTACGGAATTTTGAATAAGTGCTAAACCGTAAGAAATGGACAAAAACTTACTGCACGTTAAAACACACAATTTATATATATATTTCGTAGAGTGCATCGTTTTTGAGACATTCCTTGTTTTTTGGTTTCTGCTTTGAAAAGCTTTTCTCATACAGGAATTTGTCAATTGCTGTCCATACAAACAAAGGAACTTCAGTCACATAGCTACCAGCTTTTGACTACAAGGAAGCAAGTAATAAGACTATTTCTGCTATTTTTTTTCTGATTAACATGAAGTAAATAGAAGTATAAGCTTTTTAAGAATACTTTTTTGCAGAGATGTAGAGAAAGTCATGTGAATGGAACACATCAGATTTTTTGTAAATGAATTTAATTCAGGCGGTGGCGTGGTAGCGTGACGTGGTAGACCGCTCGGTGCCCCCACCCCCACCTAGGCGGTCCGGGTTCGACCCCAAGAGCCGGGATGTGGGATTTGCGGTGGACGAAACGGCGTATGGGCGGATTTCTCCGGGTCCTCCGGTTTACTCCGCCACTCATTCCACCAATTGCTCCATCAACACCTTTCCGAATATCCATTTTGCTTACATTTCATATCATCCACTTCCTCACGCTCATACCTGGTTACGGCCGACCCTCGTTTCAGGTTCTCCATTCTGTGGTTTCATGCCGTTGCCTTCCCGATAGACTTCTGACCTCTAAGCACTCGCTTGTAAGTCCTAAGGGGGGGGGGTCAGTCCTACATGTGGGGAGAGTAATCCGACTACGAAAAAACGAATTTAATTCAGGGAATATAAATTATTTTTATTTGATTATAACAAGATTTGTGTCTCCGGAATCCCCGATGAAAGAACAGTATACGGTGCGAAAGAAGACATAATGAAATGCAAGCAACAAACTATTTCACTTCTAAAAGCATTAAATTCTTTTTAATATTTAACGTACATTGTATTCATTCGAGAATCCCGTAAACTTTCCTCACTATCCTCTGATGTACTTATCCTTCCAAAATCCCCCCAAGGGTACTTGTCTCACTAAATGTAAAGGAAAAACCACCAAGTTGGCAACACTTATGCAACGGCAGCAGATGTGCTAATGGTGACTCAGTTACAAGCAGATCACATTATTATTGTTACGAATCCAGATAAAGAAAGCAACATGCTGACAAACGACATTGCACATGACTATAGAGATACCTGATGCATTAGTTTTTTATTCATTGATATGCGAAACCTTAAACAAGTTTATGTACGAGGGAAATCTCTCATATTAAAAATACTCTATGGAAAATTCTGAGGTCATCGTTTTAACAATTAATAATCGTGAACACTGAACTCAGTGAAGTGAAACTTTACATTTATTATGCATTTCGTACTTTAAACCCATTTAAAATGTATTCTTCAAATATTTTATAAATACTTTAAAATTTTACATACATATTTTAGGACCACAGAAAGCCAATAACATGCTATTTCGTTTCTACAATGCTAAAATTAATACTTTCAATTGTTGCTCTGTAAAAAATAGCAAATATATTACGGTTTTAAGTTAATTTGAGAATAATTTATTATCGTTATTCATCAACATTTCATATTTAGTAACGCGAATAAGGACTGAAAACTTACCTACATATCTTATTTTGTGACATTGCATTTCTTTCTGTGCTAAATATGAACAGTGAAGAAACACAATTTATGGACGTATTCTTGATGAAAATAATTTCTTCAACGTATTTTAGAATAATATTTGTCTTATTAACATCAGCACATTAAAAACGATTATTGATAAATACTAAATGGAAAAAATAATAAAACAAATATACTAAGAAATAATACAGATAGCACTAGGGTTGCCAACTTTATCTGGAAGTTGGAGCCAAAACGGAGCAACTATATATTATAGCTGGTACGACTCACTGTTAATACTACGAAACCAGTTATTTCTGCGAGCCACAAGTTTCTTTCCTAGTTATATTATTTTGAAGTTATGCTTCTTTACTGACTTTTAAACAAGTTCTTTCCCGTTGTCAGATTTGAAAAAATGAACCTACTCAGCACATTTCATTTGGTAGTTAAAATTCAGAAATAGTTCCACTTTTAGTGTGTTTCTTTCAATGCTGCAGATATTTAGCATCACACTGAAAAATCCGCTCTACAAACGTATTGACTGCTATCACATGTTGAACAACGTTCAGCAAATCATCTGTTTTGCATCCCTTAAAAATCTGATGTGTTTCATTCACATGACTTTCTCTACATTTCTGCGATACATTATTGTTAAAAAGCTTGTGCTTCTATTTACTTAATGCTAATCGAGAAAAAAAATAGCATAAAGAGTCCTATTGCCTGCTTCCTTGTAAGTAGAAGGGAAATAAGGGAGTATTATAGGTTAAAGTGATAGTCAAAAGCTGGTTGCTATGTGACTGAAGTTCCTTTGTTTGTATGGACAGCAGTTAACAAATTCCTGTATGAGAAAAGTATGTTTTTCAAAGCTGGAATCAAAAACAATATCTAAAAAACGATCAACTCCACGAAAAAAAAAAAAAATGTATATAACATAAATTGTGTGTTTTAACGTGCTCTACATTTCTGATGTAAGATTTTTCCCATCTCTTACTGTTTAGCCGTTATGCAAAATTCCGTAAAATCCATCCAGTAGTCTTTATATGCTATTCCCAGAAAATTCGAGATATACATTTTATTTGTCAGGTAAATATCTTTAATATGATATTTTAATCAAAATCGTTAGAGCCATTTTTAAGAAAATCAACATTTTCGAAAAACGTTCCACGTAAAGGGTACTTTGGGGGGGGGGTTTCTTAAAAATCTTCGTGTCTCATTCTTGGAAGATACCAAACCTAAATACCAAGTTTGGTATAAAACGGTCTTTTCATTTTTGAGCTATGCCGTCCACAGACACACATACACACATGGACCTTTTTTCTGAAAATGCTTTTTTTTTGGATTCAGGGGGACCCAAAGTACGTTTTTCCGGTGAAATCTCGGTATCGAATTTTTGGGTGGAGTGCAATACCTTCTCTACACACTATGTACATAGTACGTAAACTAGAATGTGCAGCATGAACCTCAGAGCGAGGTTATTTGAGGTTGACAGCCAGGAGGAGTGTAATACCTTCTCTACACACTATGTACATAGTACGTAAACTAGAATGTGCAGCATGAACCTCAGAGCGAGGTTATTTGAGGTTGACAGCCAGGAGGAGTGCAATACCTTCTCTACACACTATGTACATAGTACGTAAACTAGAATGTGCAGCATGAACCTCAGAGCGAGGTTATTTGAGGTTGACAGCCAGGAGTGCAATACCTTCTCTACACACTATGTACATAGTACGTAAACTAGAATGTGCAGCATGAACCTCAGAGCGAGGTTATTTGAGGTTGACAGCCAGGAGGAGTGTAATACCTTCTCTACACACTATGTACATAGTACGTAAACTAGAATGTGCAGCATGAACCTCAGAGCGAGGTTATTTGAGGTTGACAGCCAGGAGGAGTGTAATACCTTCTCTACACACTATGTACATAGTACGTAAACTAGAATGTGCAGCATGAACCTCAGAGCGAGGTTATGTTGACAGCCAGGAGGAGTGTAATACCTTCTCTACACACTATGTACATAGTACGTAAACTAGAATGTGCAGCATGAACCTCAGAGCGAGGTTATGTTGACAGCCAGGAGGAGTGCAATACCTTCTCTACACACTATGTACATAGTACGTAAACTAGAATGTGCAGCATGAACCTCAGAGCGAGGTTATGGTTGACAGCCAGGAGGAGTGCAATACTTTCTCTACACAGTATGTACATAGTACGTAAACTAGAATGTGCAGCATGAACCTCAGAGCGAGGTTATGTTGACAGCCAGGAGGAGTGTAATACTTTCTCTACACACTATGTACATAGTACGTAAACTAGAATGTGCAGCATGAACCTCAGAGCGAGGTTATGTTGACAGCCAGGAGGAGTGTAATACCTTCTCTACACACTATGTACATAGTACGTAAACTAGAATGTGCAGCATGAACCTCAGAGCGAGGTCATGGTTGACAGCCAGGAGGAGTGTAATGACATGTCTTTGTTTACCCAGCGTGCGTCTCTTTACTCTTAATTCATGTTTTTACTTTCTCTACACGCACTATGTACATGGTGTATAGAGAAATTTTTAACCTGAAATTATTTAAATGATGCTCAATGATCTCCAGGTCCATGGAGCTTAAAGTTACTCGACATTAATTTTCTTAGGATACGGGAAAACCCCGAAAAAACCCCTATCCGGGTAACTCACCCTAAGCGAGATTCGAACTCGGGACCTGTTGAGTGTGAGGCAGACACGCTACCACCACACTACACAGGCGGACTGAGAAGGTATTGTATTACATCCAAAATTCGATGTCGAGATTTCACCGGAAATATATGTTTTTGGGTTCCCCGAGCCCGAAAAAAATTTGCACAAAAATGCACGCGCGCGCACGTGTGTGTGTGTGTGTGTGTGTGTGTGTGTGTAATACCAAACTTGATATTTAGGTTTAGTATCTTTCAAGGATGCGACACGAAGATTTTCTATAACATCCCGCCACCACAAACTACCATTTACATGGAAAATTTTTGGAAATTTTAATTTTCTCAAAAAGGCTCTAACGATGTTAGAGTTATATTAACTGTAGGCCACTGAGGACGACGGGTGGTTACCAGGTTATACGGACTGCCCCCTTGGAGGGGCGTTGGACCCTCAAGATGGAGCGGGAGTACTCGATATGTCTGTCCGAGGTGTCTCAATATGGAGACTTGTGATTACTGTGTCCTCACTCCTGGTTTCGGCCACCAGGTGTCTCTTCTAATCTCCTCCTTCCCACCCCAGGCGCTCCTTCGTGCGGCATAGGTACAACATCCTATTTGGAACCGGTGCCGAGTGGGGGGTGCCTGTTCAATTTTGATTAAACTCAATGAGATGCAGAACAACACAAGAATAAGCGATCGGAATGGCTCAGGTGGTCTGCATTCGGGGGGTCTTGGGTTCAAGTCCCGAACATCGACCAGTCTGACCTGGGATTTTACGTGGTTTCCTTGAGTCGTTAAGGTAAATACCAGATTGGATATTTAATACCACTCAAAGTTCCATCAGTCTAAAACAATAGCAAAACTGAAAATAATAATAATAATAATAATAATAATAATAATAATAATAACAACAACACTACTACTACTACTACTACTACTACTACTACTACTACTACTACTACTACTACTACTACTACTACTACTACTACTACTACTACTACTACTACTACTACTACTACTACTACTACTACTACTACTACTACTACTACTACTACTACTACTACTACTACTACTACTACTACTACTACTACTACTACTACTACTACTACTACTACTACTACTACTACTACTACTACTACTACTACTACTACTACTACTACTACTACTACTACTACTACTACTACTACTACTACTACTACTACTACTACTACTACTACTACTACTACTACTACTACTACTACTACTACTACTACTACTACTACTACTACTACTACTACTACTACTACTACTACTACTACTACTACTACTACTACTACTACTACTACTACTACTACTACTACTACTACTACTACTACTACTACTACTACTACTACTACTACTACTACTACTACTACTACTACTACTACTACTACTACTACTACTACTACTACTACTACTACTACTACTACTACTACTACTACTACTACTACTACTACTACTACTACTACTACTACTACTACTACTACTACTACTACTACTACTACTACTACTACTACTACTACTACTACTACTACTACTACTACTACTACTACTACTACTACTACTACTACTACTACTACTACTACTACTACTACTACTACTACTACTACTACTACTACTACTACTACTACTACTACTACTACTACTACTACTACTACTACTACTACTACTACTACTACTACTACTACTACTACTACTACTACTACTACTACTACTACTACTACTACTACTACTACTACTACTACTACTACTACTACTACTACTACTACTACTACTACTACTACTACTACTACTACTACTACTACTACTACTACTACTACTACTACTACTACTACTACTACTACTACTACTACTACTACTACTACTACTACTACTACTACTACTACTACTACTACTACTACTACTACTACTACTACTACTACTACTACTACTACTACTACTACTACTACTACTACTACTACTACTACTACTACTACTACTACTACTACTACTACTACTACTACTACTACTACTACTACTACTACTACTACTACTACTACTACTACTACTACTACTACTACTACTACTACTACTACTACTACTACTACTACTACTACTACTACTACTACTACTACTACTACTACTACTACTACTACTACTACTACTACTACTACTACTACTACTACTACTACTACTACTACTACTACTACTACTACTACTACTACTACTACTACTACTACTACTACTACTACTACTACTACTACTACTACTACTACTACTACTACTACTACTACTACTACTACTACTACTACTACTACTACTACTACTACTACTACTACTACTACTACTACTACTACTACTACTACTACTACTACTACTACTACTACTACTACTACTACTACTACTACTACTACTACTACTACTACTACTACTACTACTACTACTACTACTACTACTACTACTACTACTACTACTACTACTACTACTACTACTACTACTACTACTACTACTACTACTACTACTACTACTACTACTACTACTACTACTACTACTACTACTACTACTACTACTACTACTACTACTACTACTACTACTACTACTACTACTACTACTACTACTACTACTACTACTACTACTACTACTACTACTACTACTACTACTACTACTACTACTACTACTACTACTACTACTACTACTACTACTACTACTACTACTACTACTACTACTACTACTACTACTACTACTACTACTACTACTACTACTACTACTACTACTACTACTACTACTACTACTACTACTACTACTACTACTACTACTACTACTACTACTACTACTACTACTACTACTACTACTACTACTACTACTACTACTACTACTACTACTACTACTACTACTACTACTACTACTACTACTACTACTACTACTACTACTACTACTACTACTACTACTACTACTACTACTACTACTACTACTACTACTACTACTACTACTACTACTACTACTACTACTACTACTACTACTACTACTACTACTACTACTACTACTACTACTACTACTACTACTACTACTACTACTACTACTACTACTACTACTACTACTACTACTACTACTACTACTACTACTACTACTACTACTACTACTACTACTACTACTACTACTACTACTACTACTACTACTACTACTACTACTACTACTACTACTACTACTACTACTACTACTACTACTACTACTACTACTACTACTACTACTACTACTACTACTACTACTACTACTACTACTACTACTACTACTACTACTACTACTACTACTACTACTACTACTACTACTACTACTACTACTACTACTACTACTACTACTACTACTACTACTACTACTACTACTACTACTACTACTACTACTACTACTACTACTACTACTACTACTACTACTACTACTACTACTACTACTACTACTACTACTACTACTACTACTACTACTACTACTACTACTACTACTACTACTACTACTACTACTACTACTACTACTACTACTACTACTACTACTACTACTACTACTACTACTACTACTACTACTACTACTACTACTACTACTACTACTACTACTACTACTACTACTACTACTACTACTACTACTACTACTACTACTACTACTACTACTACTACTACTACTACTACTACTACTACTACTACTACTACTACTACTACTACTACTACTACTACTACTACTACTACTACTACTACTACTACTACTACTACTACTACTACTACTACTACTACTACTACTACTACTACTACTACTACTACTACTACTACTACTACTACTACTACTACTACTACTACTACTACTACTACTACTACTACTACTACTACTACTACTACTACTACTACTACTACTACTACTACTACTACTACTACTACTACTACTACTACTACTACTACTACTACTACTACTACTACTACTACTACTACTACTACTACTACTACTACTACTACTACTACTACTACTACTACTACTACTACTACTACTACTACTACTACTACTACTACTACTACTACTACTACTACTACTACTACTACTACTACTACTACTACTACTACTACTACTACTACTACTACTACTACTACTACTACTACTACTACTACTACTACTACTACTACTACTACTACTACTACTACTACTACTACTACTACTACTACTACTACTACTACTACTACTACTACTACTACTACTACTACTACTACTACTACTACTACTACTACTACTACTACTACTACTACTACTACTACTACTACTACTACTACTACTACTACTACTACTACTACTACTACTACTACTACTACTACTACTACTACTACTACTACTACTACTACTACTACTACTACTACTACTACTACTACTACTACTACTACTACTACTACTACTACTACTACTACTACTACTACTACTACTACTACTACTACTACTACTACTACTACTACTACTACTACTACTACTACTACTACTACTACTACTACTACTACTACTACTACTACTACTACTACTACTACTACTACTACTACTACTACTACTACTACTACTACTACTACTACTACTACTACTACTACTACTACTACTACTACTACTACTACTACTACTACTACTACTACTACTACTACTACTACTACTACTACTACTACTACTACTACTACTACTACTACTACTACTACTACTACTACTACTACTACTACTACTACTACTACTACTACTACTACTACTACTACTACTACTACTACTACTACTACTACTACTACTACTACTACTACTACTACTACTACTACTACTACTACTACTACTACTACTACTACTACTACTACTACTACTACTACTACTACTACTACTACTACTACTACTACTACTACTACTACTACTACTACTACTACTACTACTACTACTACTACTACTACTACTACTACTACTACTACTACTACTACTACTACTACTACTACTACTACTACTACTACTACTACTACTACTACTACTACTACTACTACTACTACTACTACTACTACTACTACTACTACTACTACTACTACTACTACTACTACTACTACTACTACTACTACTACTACTACTACTACTACTACTACTACTACTACTACTACTACTACTACTACTACTACTACTACTACTACTACTACTACTACTACTACTACTACTACTACTACTACTACTACTACTACTACTACTACTACTACTACTACTACTACTACTACTACTACTACTACTACTACTACTACTACTACTACTACTACTACTACTACTACTACTACTACTACTACTACTACTACTACTACTACTACTACTACTACTACTACTACTACTACTACTACTACTACTACTACTACTACTACTACTACTACTACTACTACTACTACTACTACTACTACTACTACTACTACTACTACTACTACTACTACTACTACTACTACTACTACTACTACTACTACTACTACTACTACTACTACTACTACTACTACTACTACTACTACTACTACTACTACTACTACTACTACTACTACTACTACTACTACTACTACTACTACTACTACTACTACTACTACTACTACTACTACTACTACTACTACTACTACTACTACTACTACTACTACTACTACTACTACTACTACTACTACTACTACTACTACTACTACTACTACTACTACTACTACTACTACTACTACTACTACTACTACTACTACTACTACTACTACTACTACTACTACTACTACTACTACTACTACTACTACTACTACTACTACTACTACTACTACTACTACTACTACTACTACTACTACTACTACTACTACTACTACTACTACTACTACTACTACTACTACTACTACTACTACTACTACTACTACTACTACTACTACTACTACTACTACTACTACTACTACTACTACTACTACTACTACTACTACTACTACTACTACTACTACTACTACTACTACTACTACTACTACTACTACTACTACTACTACTACTACTACTACTACTACTACTACTACTACTACTACTACTACTACTACTACTACTACTACTACTACTACTACTACTACTACTACTACTACTACTACTACTACTACTACTACTACTACTACTACTACTACTACTACTACTACTACTACTACTACTACTACTACTACTACTACTACTACTACTACTACTACTACTACTACTACTACTACTACTACTACTACTACTACTACTACTACTACTACTACTACTACTACTACTACTACTACTACTACTACTACTACTACTACTACTACTACTACTACTACTACTACTACTACTACTACTACTACTACTACTACTACTACTACTACTACTACTACTACTACTACTACTACTACTACTACTACTACTACTACTACTACTACTACTACTACTACTACTACTACTACTACTACTACTACTACTACTACTACTACTACTACTACTACTACTACTACTACTACTACTACTACTACTACTACTACTACTACTACTACTACTACTACTACTACTACTACTACTACTACTACTACTACTACTACTACTACTACTACTACTACTACTACTACTACTACTACTACTACTACTACTACTACTACTACTACTACTACTACTACTACTACTACTACTACTACTACTACTACTACTACTACTACTACTACTACTACTACTACTACTACTACTACTACTACTACTACTACTACTACTACTACTACTACTACTACTACTACTACTACTACTACTACTACTACTACTACTACTACTACTACTACTACTACTACTACTACTACTACTACTACTACTACTACTACTACTACTACTACTACTACTACTACTACTACTACTACTACTACTACTACTACTACTACTACTACTACTACTACTACTACTACTACTACTACTACTACTACTACTACTACTACTACTACTACTACTACTACTACTACTACTACTACTACTACTACTACTACTACTACTACTACTACTACTACTACTACTACTACTACTACTACTACTACTACTACTACTACTACTACTACTACTACTACTACTACTACTACTACTACTACTACTACTACTACTACTACTACTACTACTACTACTACTACTACTACTACTACTACTACTACTACTACTACTACTACTACTACTACTACTACTACTACTACTACTACTACTACTACTACTACTACTACTACTACTACTACTACTACTACTACTACTACTACTACTACTACTACTACTACTACTACTACTACTACTACTACTACTACTACTACTACTACTACTACTACTACTACTACTACTACTACTACTACTACTACTACTACTACTACTACTACTACTACTACTACTACTACTACTACTACTACTACTACTACTACTACTACTACTACTACTACTACTACTACTACTACTACTACTACTACTACTACTACTACTACTACTACTACTACTACTACTACTACTACTACTACTAACTACTACTACTACTACTACTACTACTACTACTACTACTACTACTACTACTACTACTACTACTACTACTACTACTACTACTACTACTACTACTAACTACTACTACTACTACTACTACTACTACTACTACTACTACTACTACTACTACTACTACTACTACTACTACTACTACTACTACTACTACTACTACTACTACTACTACTACTACTACTACTACTACTACTACTACTACTACTACTACTACTACTACTACTACTACTACTACAACTACTACTACTACTACTACTACTACTACTACTACTACTACTACTACTACTACTACTACTACTACTACTACTACTACTACTACTACTACTACTACTACTACTACTACTACTACTACTACTACTACTACTACTACTACTACTACTACTACTACTACTACAACTACTACTACTACTACTACACTACTACTACTACTACTACTACTACTACTACTACTACTACTACTACACTACTACTACTACTACAATACTACTACTACTACTACTACTACTACTACTACTACTACTACTACTACTACTACTACTACTACTACTACTACTACTACTACTACTACTACTACTACTACTACTACTACTACTACTACTACTACTACTACTACTACTACTACTACTACTACTACTACTACTACTACTACTACTACTACTACTACTACTACTACTACTACTACTACTACTACTACTACTACTACTACTACTACTACTACTACTACTACTACTACTACTACTACTACTACTACTACTACTACTACTACTACTACTACTACTACACTACTACTACTACTACTACTACTACTACTACTACTACTACTACTACTACTACTACTACTACTACTACTACTACTACTACTACTACTACTACTACTACTACTACTACTACTACTACTACTACTACTACTACTACTACTACTACTACTACTACTACTACTACTACTACTACTACTACTACTACTACTACTACTACTACTACTACTACTACTACTACTACTACTACTACTACTACTACTACTACTACTACTACTACTACTACTACTACTACTACTACTACTACTACTACTACTACTACTACTACTACTACTACTACTACTACTACTACTACTACTACTACTACTACTACTACTACTACTACTACTACTACTACTACTACTACTACTACTACTACTACTACTACTACTACTACTACTACTACTACTACTACTACTACTACTACTACTACTACTACTACTACTACTACTACTACTACTACTACTACTACTACTACTACTACTACTACTACTACTACTACTACTACTACTACTACTACTACTACTACTACTACTACTACTACTACTACTACTACTACTACTACTACTACTACTACTACTACTACTACTACTACTACTACTACTACTACTACTACTACTACTACTACTACTACTACTACTACTACTACTACTACTACTACTACTACTACTACTACTACTACTACTACTACTACTACTACTACTACTACTACTACTACTACTACTACTACTACTACTACTACTACTACTACTACTACTACTACTACTACTACTACTACTACTACTACTACTACTACTACTACTACTACTACTACTACTACTACTACTACTACTACTACTACTACTACTACTACTACTACTACTACAACTACTACTACTACTACTACTACTACTACTACTACTACTACTACTACTACTACTACTACTACTACTACTACTACTACTACTACTACTACTACTACTACTACTACTACTACTACTACTACTACTACTACTACTACTACTACTACTACTACTACTACTACTACTACTACTACTACTACTACTACTACTACTACTACTACTACTACTACTACTACTACTACTACTACTACTACTACTACTACTACTACTACTACTACTACTACTACTACTACTACTACTACTACTACTACTACTACTACTACTAACTACTACTACTACTACTACTACTACTACTACTACTACTACTACTACTACTACTACTACTACTACTACTACTACTACTACTACTACTACTACTACTACTACTACTACTACTACTACTACTACTACTACTACTACTACTACTACTACTACTACTACTACTACTACTACTACTACTACTACTACTACTACTACTACTACTACTACTACTACTACTACTACTACTACTACTACTACTACTACTACTACTACTACTACTACTACTACTACTACTACTACTACTACTACTACTACTACTACTACTACTACTACTACTACTACTACTACTACTACTACTACTACTACTACTACTACTACTACTACTACTACTACTACTACTACTACTACTACTACTACTACTACTACTACTACTACTACTACTACTACTACTACTACTACTACTACTACTACTACTACTACTACTACTACTACTACTACTACTACTACTACTACTACTACTACTACTACTACTACTACTACTACTACTACTACTACTACTACTACTACTACTACTACTACTACTACTACTACTACTACTACTACTACTACTACTACTACTACTACTACTACTACTACTACTACTACTACTACTACTACTACTACTACTACTACTACTACTACTACTACTACTACTACTACTACTACTACTACTACTACTACTACTACTACTACTACTACTACTACTACTACTACTACTACTACTACTACTACTACTACTACTACTACTACTACTACTACTACTACTACTACTACTACTACTACTACTACTACTACTACTACTACTACTACTACTACTACTACTACTACTACTACTACTACTACTACTACTACTACTACTACTACTACTACTACTACTACTACTACTACTACTACTACTACTACTACTACTACTACTACTACTACTACTACTACTACTACTACTACTACTACTACTACTACTACTACTACTACTACTACTACTACTACTACTACTACTACTACTACTACTACTACTACTACTACTACTACTACTACTACTACTACTACTACTACTACTACTACTACTACTACTACTACTACTACTACTACTACTACTACTACTACTACTACTACTACTACTACTACTACTACTACTACTACTACTACTACTACTACTACTACTACTACTACTACTACTACTACTACTACTACTACTACTACTACTACTACTACTACTACTACTACTACTACTACTACTACTACTACTACTACTACTACTACTACTACTACTACTACTACTACTACTACTACTACTACTACTACTACTACTACTACTACTACTACTACTACTACTACTACTACTACTACTACTACTACTACTACTACTACTACTACTACTACTACTACTACTACTACTACTACTACTACTACTACTACTACTACTACTACTACTACTACTACTACTACTACTACTACTACTACTACTACTACTACTACTACTACTACTACTACTACTACTACTACTACTACTACTACTACTACTACTACTACTACTACTACTACTACTACTACTACTACTACTACTACTACTACTACTACTACTACTACTACTACTACTACTACTACTACTACTACTACTACTACTACTACTACTACTACTACTACTACTACTACTACTACTACTACTACTACTACTACTACTACTACTACTACTACTACTACTACTACTACTACTACTACTACTACTACTACTACTACTACTACTACTACTACTACTACTACTACTACTACTACTACTACTACTACTACTACTACTACTACTACTACTACTACTACTACTACTACTACTACTACTACTACTACTACTACTACTACTACTACTA